>CM054160.1:32753799-32823077 GCA_028751875.1 Rapana venosa | reverse complement strand
CCCAAAACTAATATGCACTGTGGACGCGACAGTTCCATGAAAAGGGCAGAGCGTAACACACATGTCTAGCTTGAGAAAATTCACCCGAGGCCGTCCGAGAGAGAGAGAGCGAAAGAAACAGAGAGAGAGAGAGAGAGAGAGAGAGAGAGAGAGAGAGAGAGAGAGAGAGAGAGAATGTGTGTGTTGGGGTGGAACTGAACCTAAAACTGTTGAGTTTTTGTTCACCTGCTGGAATGCAAACCACACAGAACACAAGTCGGTACCATAGTTTCTGGCTTTCTAACTCGCTCAAAATGTGTAGGTAGATATTTAAGCGTTAAGAGATGTTGCCCTTTCACAAATTTGCAACAACCTCCCCCCAAAAACCAACCCAACCCACTCCAAAACAAAAGAAAACAACCCAGAAACAAATCCAACAACAGAGAAGTAGTCAAAACTAAGACAAAATTAAAGCCCAAACAACAAAAAAACCAAAACAAAACCCCGAAAGGGCGTCATGACATTGATTTCAATTTGAAATAAAGTAAACAAAAACCAAAAAACCAAAAACTAAAGGTTCAAATAAAATGAGCGAAACATGAATATCCTTTAAACCCGCTAACTGAAATGGGGGTTTTGTTGACACATAAAAATCATTCTGTTTTTGATATAGTTTTTATTATTCTTTTGTTGTTGCGACATTTACCTCCGTGTCGTTGTCTGGTGTTGTCTTTCTGTGTGTTTTTTCCCCTCGTCTATCCATAATGTTTCAATAGAAAACAATAAGAACAAGGGTATGATTTTTCTTCATACGTGTAAGAACAGTGGTTTTGAATGTCATGATTTATGTTTGTGACGGAGAAAATAGAAATGAAGTTGTTGGGGTTTTTTTTGGTCATAACCTCAGGTTTATATGTATCAGGGGGATTTTTATATCTTGATGTCAACTCCTCACACCAAACTAAAAAAAACAACATCCCCAAAATCTTGTCTCTGCTTGTTTGTTAACATTGACATCATGCGCGTGTATGACGCGTGTGTTGTGTGTGTGGGGGGGATGGGAGAGAGAGAGAGGAGAGAGAGAGAGAGAGAGAGAGAGAGCGAGAGAGAGAGAGAGAGAGAGAGAGAGAGGAGAGAAAGAGAGAGAGACAGAGACAGAGAAAGATAGACAGATAGATTCAGACAGACAGACAGACAGAAAGACAGAAAGACAGAGAGAGACAGACAGAAAGACAGAGATACACAAACAGACAGACAGACAGACAGACACAGAGAGACTCAGAGAGTGAGACAGAGAACGGGAACGAGACAAAGACAGAAAACAGACAGATTTAGACAGACACCCAGACAGACAGAAAAAACAGATAGACAGACAAACGAAGAGAAAGCGAGAGAAGCTGTGGAAGTTACTTTGTCGTTGGACAGTCTGAACTGACTATTCAAAGCTCCATTTTGTGGGCAAGACACTCTGAAGATTGTGAAGAATTAAAACCCCATTAGCGGCGTCTGCTCTGTGTGTGTGTGGTGTGTGTGGTGTGTGTGTGTGTGTGTGCGTGCGTGCGTGTGTGTGTGTGTGTGTGGGGTGTGCGCGTGCGTGCGTGTGTGTGTGCGCGTGCGTGCGTGCGTGTGTGTGTGTGTGTGTGTGTGTGGGTGATGGGAGGAGGGTGGGGAGGGGGGCAGGTTGTAGTGGCAAATGGTACCAGATAGGTGCCAGATTAGTCCTCCTTTTACTTACATTTTTCCTTCGGATGAGGCTAAACCCAGGCCCCGTGTGCAAACGCACGCAGAACATCTTGCGCACACGTTAAATCCTGTTCCGCTTTTCGTAAGAGTAGGCCATTGTGTGTCGGTGGGAACAGATGACAAAATTGACAAAACTGCATACACACGGGGACTGGATGTAAAAAAAAGCACACAAGTGCTTATTCCATTATCCTCGATATAAAAGAATTAAATTAAAATTAATAAATAAAATAAATAAATAAATACATTCTCATTATACCCTTGACATAGCTGGATCGGTGGTCTAGAGGTAACACGCCTGTCTAGAAAGCAAAAAGTCCGGGTAGGAAGTGTGAGGTGGTTCGAATCCCGTTTGGACCCGAAACCTTTTCCCCCATCCATTAGACCATGAGTGGTGGTCTGGGTGCTCGTCTTTCGGATGAGACGATAAACCGAGGTCCCGTGTGTTACATACATAATTATTCAGCGCACGGAAAAGAACCCACAGCTAAAAAGGGTTGTCCCTGACAACATTTTGTACAAAAAGTCACTCTGGTAGAGAAACAAATACAGTTCCGTCATCGTCACCGATCCCTCAGATTCCGAATCCTTTGGGGCGCCTTCGAAGCTTTATCAACCACCTTTCTCCAGTCCTCGCGTCTCTCAGCCGCCCTCAGGGTGTCTCTCAGCTCCATGTCTGTCCACTCTCGAATGTTCTCCCATCTCTTCCTTTGTCTGCCTCTTCTTCTTCCTCCCCTCACTGTGCCTTGTAGGATTGTTTTAGCAAGACCAGAGGAGCGTGTGACATGACCATACCACTTCAGATACAGTTGCAGACAGGTAAAAGACAAAAATGGGTGGCACTGCTCTTGTGGCGACGCGCTCTCCCCGGAGAGAGCAGCCCGAATTTCACGCAGACAAATCTGCGTGACTTAGAACTCAGAACTCAGAACTCAGTAAAGTGGTATAAATAAATAGCTGCCAGCTTTCACTGTTTTGTTGTTGTTGTTGTTGTTGTGTGACTGTCCTTGTTTTGTTTATCTGTCTTTTTGTATTAGGAATGATCACTATTTACATTTAGACAAGAGGATATGGTATGTGAATGAGGAGAAATACGCTTTTGAAATACGAGTTTATTTTACGTTTTGGGAAGATGCAAAATGGAGTTCTGACAAATTCGAAAGCATTGTTTGTTAGGTAACTCTTTGAAAGAAGAATTATACTGAATACATACACACACACACACACACACACACACACACACACACACACACACCACACACACACACACACACACACACACACACACACACACACACAACACACAACACACAACACACACACACACTCACGCACACAAACACACACACACACGGACACACGGACACACAGCCACAAACACACACACACAACAGAGCACAACACAACACACACACACACACGCGCGCGCGCGCGCGCGCGCACACACACATACACACACACACACACGCTTATTATTGTATTTTTTATTATTATTTTTTGTTTGGTAAAGTTGTTTTTTTCTGGGTTGGGTTTGTTTTGTTATTAACTCATAAGTTTTTAACGTTGTACGTTACTATGCCTTCTAAACAACAAAGCGCGTTTTCCATCATGCAGTGGAATGCTAGATCTATTTCCACTAATCTGCCATATTTAATACAGCATCTTGCTGAAAATCATTATCAAGTAGTGATGTTACAATCACTCAAAGTAACTAAAAGTAAGCTGCCCAAGCTGCCTGGCTATTATTATCCACCTGTCTATCAGCAAGTCGATACTGTAACAAAAATCAGTGCAGCCATATACATTCAGGAAGGGGTGGATTACTGCATGTGTCCCTCACCAGTGCCTAACCAGACCCCAGATATACATTCATGTGCAGCACGAGTAAGGTTTGGAAAGAATATAATAATAAATACTGTGTCTGTATATCTGCCCAAGGGACCAAATGAACTGAATACTGAGTGGATACACAACCTTAAAGATAATGAAAAGTGGTTCATTGCAGGAGATTTTAATGCACATGCACCCTTCTGGGATAAGGAATGTAGAAAAATATCTCATAATTGATTTGTAGAAAACATAGTCGACTCTTGTCTATGCTTGCTAAATGACGGCAGTGTCACAAGAATCCCAGACATTGCTAGTCACAAAGCATCAGCCTTAGATCTGTCATTTGTGTCTCCTGCATTAGCTCCAGAGTGTGAGTGGTCAACATATAATGACACCCTTGGCAGTGATCACCTGCCTATTATCACAACTTTTGGTGGAACAACAACTTTCTGTGACACTCAGAAAGACAAAATCCTCAAATTTAACTATAAAAAAGCTGATTGGCAGAAGTTTGAAGACATCCTTGCAGTTTACAACACTGACAGCTTTGACACTGACAACATTGACCACTTTTATTCCAGTTTTACTGAGACCATTCTTAATGCTGCCACTTTATCTATCCCCAAAATTAATACAGTAAAAATAAATAAACATCAGGGAAATATCTGGTGGACACCAGCATGTGAGGAAGCAGTTAAAAATAAACGCTCAATGTATAAAATTTATCTAAAAGATAAAACATCAGAAAATAATGTAAAACAGAAACAAGCTAAAATTCATTGTAACCTTGTTGTAGCTCAGGCTAAGAGACAGTTTTGGACTTCTTTTTGTACCACCGAAATTTCAAATCATAAGGACCTTAAAAAGGTTTGGGAAAAATTTCATGAAATGAAAAAAGGCGTTAGTTTACCAACTTGTCCAGTGAGACTGGAAAACAAAGAATTCCCATCAAATTTAGAAAAGGCAGAGGCGTTTGCAGATATGTTTTCAAAATCGATGCGTCTTGAAGGATTGTCACTTAAGTGTAGGAACTATAGAACAGAAGAGGAAAATAAAACAGAGTATAATGACCCAATCTCTGACAACAGTTCATGCATTTTTTCCCCAATATCAGTGGTTAAAGTTAGAGATGCTTTACTTTTCTCTTTTTCTAAAAAAACCCTCTGTGGGTTAGAGGGCAGTTTCTAATAAACTGCAAAAAACCATTTACCAGCAAACTTTATTTTTTATTGCAAAAATTGTTCATAAATTTTGGGAAATTGAAGGTGTTTGTCCCATTTGGTTTGGGAAAAATCTTTGTCTTTCCCATTCATAAGAAAGGGAAAAAACCAGAACGGGACAAAATAGTAAGGCCAATTGTTTTGGGACCTCACACACGGGCAAGTAATGGAGGAAATATTTTTAAAAAGGCTGATGTTTTCTGTGATAAAAAAAAAAATAACCCCAAAAATCAAGGGGGTTTTCGAAAGCAGATCTGCCTTAGATAATTTGGGTTTAAAAGCTATAAACGCATAAAAAAATTCCAGTTTGCAAAAAGAAAGAACGTTCTTGCAACTTTTTTTTGAAAAAAAGGGGGTTTATGATAAATTTTGGGATGCTAAGTTGCTCCATAAATTAAGAATCGGGGTTTTTTGGGGCTTTTTTAAAAATTATTTTAAAAATTTTTGGGACAAATTGAAGTATACGGGTTTAGGTAGAAAATTTCATATTCTATTTTTAGTTTCTTTAATAGGGGGACTTCCCCCCAAAGGTTTGAAATATCCCCTTTCTTTTTTTAAAGGGTTTTGCCCCTGACCCTTCCCTTTATGAAATTTTTCAAAAGGAAGTCGTTTATTTACAATATGCAGATGATATTGTATGTGGATAAATGTTTTATAAAACGAAAACCCCAAAAAAAGAGGTTAAATACTTTAAAAAAGGGTTTATCCCAGTCCCAGTTAACAACATCGAAAATTTTTTATGCTCGAAAATGGATTTATTTATCAAAAAAAAAACTTTTACCCTGGGGCTTTTTAAAAAAGGGAAATTTTATCAGTGCCCTACCAGCATTTAAAATTTGGGACCAACATGATTGAGTATAAAAACCCGAAAATTTCTTGGGTGTTATTCTCACTTCTAAGCTAACTTGGGGAATGATTTTTCGAAGACAAATTTAAAAAAAGCAAAGAAAAAGGGTTAAAAATTTTTTAAGATGGTAAGTTTAAAAAGTTCGGGGCCCAAGGGGAAAAATTAAATTTTGAAAAAAATTTAGTAAACCCTTTTTTCGTTCAAAAATTTTCCTAAAGGTCAAGAGGTCTTTTTTTAGTGCGGCCCAAGTATTTACTTAAAAGTTCAAAAAATAGACTGCAAAACCCTACAGACTGGCTCTTGGTGTACCTTATCACGCCCAGCCCCCGGGGAAAATAAAGAAGTGGATATTGCCCTTTTTTTGATTTTCCGTAAATTTGGATGTGCTAAAAATTTGCTTGAAAAAAAACGAAGAAAAATTTATTTCAGAAGAAATGAAGTGGGAAAAAGAGTTTAATTTTCCTAAAAAAGCGAAAAAAAATTTTCCCCTTTTTAATGCCCCTAAGTAATTTTGTTGATCTGGTTTTTAAAAATTGAAACAATTAAAAAGATGGGGCACACGAGAAACAAATTTTTCCCTTTTTGGAGTGAATAAAGCACATTTGAATAGAAAGGGGTTTAATGAAAAAAAGAAGACAAACCCGGGTATAATGGGGTTTCTGATGTCCCATCCAATCATAAAAAATATTTTGGGGCCATTTACAAATTTTTTAAGATGGAACCCCCCTAGATAAAAGAAACAGGTTCTGCTTTTGTTTTTTTCCAGCGTTAAAAAAATTTAAAAATCATATTTTTTGGTAAAAATCATTTGAAATTTTTCAGCAGAACTTTTAGCAATACTAAAGGGGTCTTACTTATATCTTTGATTTGCCGTTGGGTATTTTCAAATTTTTTTGTGTTTATTTAAACGGCATTGTTGCTTTAAAAAGCCCCGTTACAGGAAAACTTTTTAAAATCATATTAGAGGTTAAGCATTTTCATACTTTCTTACCTTAAAAGGGGTTAAGGGGTGAAATTTTTGTTGGGTGCCCTTTTACAATGGGTTTTTCCCAAAAGAGTTTGGGGGGTTTGGCTGCCAAAAAGGGTGAAAAAATTTGGGCGGGATGCAAAAGAATTTTTCATGTGCCTTTATCCTTACAAGAAGGGTTAGTTTAGGAAAAAAAAACAGGAGAAAGGTCATGATAGTAATCGCAAAAGAGAGACTTTTAATAGAACTGCAATTTAATAACCAAATCTAACCCGTGGGGGAACCCTTCAGAAGTTTGTCAAATGTTTTTTGTCAAGGGGGGAATTAAATTCTTTTCTATTGAATGAAAATAAATGCATTGATAACCAAAAATTAAACAAAAATGGTAAATGTTTTGTTGGGGGAATATCACTAATACTCATATTCTTTTTGGGTGAGGTGTAAACCTTTATTTCCCCTTTTTTTGAAAAAATCCCTCACCGCATATTCAGTAATTTTTAAAATTTGGGGGTTTTAAATTGTGAAAGGGGCTTTGTTACAGTCCCCCTTTGGAATTTGTTATAGGTTTCTTAACGTTAAAGACTTGTTGGGGGGTTTTTTTTGTTGTTTTTTAAATTTCCTGTCGCATTGCCAAATTTTTCGAGATTATTATTATTTTTTTTAACACCCCATTTCCCCATCTCCGGTTTTTTTTTTGGGGTTTTTTTTTTTTGTTTGTTTTTTTGGTTTGTTTTTTTGGAGGGGTGGGGGGGGGGGGGGGGGGGGGTAATATCATAAAAATGAACAGACGAAAATTGAAGTCAACAACAAACAACACAACACACAACACACACACAAACCAAAACCACACACACAACACACAACAAAACCCAAAACACACACACACACAAAAACAAGAGGACTGCAAAGACAAAAAGCGCCTTTTGATTTAAACCCCCCCCTCCCCCCTTCCCCCCCCCCTCCCCTCCCATAAAGAGAGGCAGGGGAACACTGAACCCCCTAGTTAAGCCCAAAAAATTCCCCTTTTTGTAAAAAAATAAAAACCATTGTGTGCCGGTGGGAAAAGAGGGAAAAAAAATGACCCAAAAAAGATACAAAAAGGGATAGTGTGGGGGAAAAAAAAAGGTAAGTGTTTAATTTCCCTTTCTTCGATAGAAAAAAATTTAAAATAAATAAAAAATAAATTAAAAATAATGCCCTTTGTTTTTTGTCTTCCACCCCCAAAAATGTTCTGCTTGCCACGAAAGGGTGGGAGAAGACCAAATGGGAGGTAATGAAAAAGACATATTTTTGGCGTTAAAGGGGGGAAAAAAAGGTAAAATCAAACGATGTGTTTTGGTATCCCATTATTTCTTTGGGTTTTTTTTTGGGTTTTTTTTTTTTGTTAGCGTTCCCTTTTTGTGTCTTTATTCATGTTTGGGGGGGTTTTGTTTTGTTTGTTTTTGTTTAATGCCCTTTACTATTTTGATGATAAGGACCCCCCGCATTAAAACCAACTTTCTTTTAAATGTACGTATTTTTTTAAATTCTCACAACTGTTACAGATAGGTTTACTGGGGAAGAATATAAATCTCAAAAACTGTTTTTAAAATGTGAGAGTTTATAAAATTTTTTGACAGTGGATATATTTTATAAATATCTATTCTCTCTTTTTGAACAAGGTCAGTGGTGGAAATTTTGACTTTTTGTGTGTTGTGTGGTGTGGTGGTGTGTGTTGGGGTGGGGGGGTGGGGGGTTAAGGGGGGGGTGGGAGGAGGGATGCGGGCGGGGGAGTGTGTGTGTGTGTGTGTGTGTGTGTGTGTGTGTGTGTGGGTTTTTTGGTTTGTGTTTTGTTTTTCAAGTCAAGTCAAATTACTTTTTTTTCAGATGGTACTGGTGTTGTTTTTCGCGCGGCGCGGGGGTGTGGGTATGGTGTGGTGTGCGTGCATGCGTTTTTAGTTCAGGGGGTTTGTGTGTGTTGTGGGGGGGGGGGGGGGGGGGGGGGTGCGTTTTGTGCATTTGGGGGGGGGGGGGGAAAAGGGGGGTTGTGGTGGGGTCTGGTGTGTGTATGTGTAGTGTTGTGCAGTTGGAAACCAGTGTTCTCTTTTTGTGTTTCTGTGAAAGTGTGCGTCGTGTGTATGTGGTGTGTTGTGTGGGGTGCGGGGCCCGCGAGGCGAGTAAATGTTTTTTGCGGACAACTTTGTAAAGACATATCATGTATCACCCCCCTTCTGTCTATCAGCTCTGACAAGAGTAATATTTATTTTTCCCCCTTTCTTACCCTGCAATCTGTTATCCGCTTAGCACGAGGGGTCTTTGAAGTAGGAGGGTCAGGGCCCCCAGTGCCTCTTTTGCATGTGCCCATCGAGTTTTACGGAATGGGGGATGTTAGGTTTAACGACATGCTGTCAGTTTTTGTTTTTTGGAGGAGAGAGAAAGAGGGGAAGATAAAAAGGGGGGGAGAGAGAGAGGGAGGGGAGGGGGAGGGGGGAGAAGGAGAGGGAGGGGGGGGGAGAGGGAGAGAGGGGGGGGAGGGAGAGAGAGAGGGGGGGGGGGAGAGAGGTGAGAGAAAAAGGAAAGAGGGAGAGGGGGAGAGAGGAAAGGGGGGAGAGGGAAGAAGAGGGGGTTTTTAGGAGGAGGAGAGGGAATGGGAGGGGGGAAAAAAAGAGGGGGGGAAGAGAGGGGGAGGGGAGAGGGGGGGGAGAGAGGAGAGGGGGGGGGGGGAGGGAGAGGGAGGAGAGGGAGAGAGAGGGAGGAGAGAGAGAGAGAGAGGGAAGAGAGAAGGGAAAAAGAGAGAGAGGAGAGGGGAGAGGAGGAGGGAGAATTTGAATTTTAATGGGGTACATGGAAAAGCCAGGGTTCTTTACCGCCCCTCGTCAAAAGGGGGGGGGGAAAATGAACAAATAAGAAACATTCAAATCAAATAAAAGATAGTAGAGGGGGGGAGAGGAGAGAGAGAGAAAGAGATAGAGGAGAGGGAGAGGAGGAGAGAGGGGAGAGGGGGAAAGAGAGAGGGAGAGAGGAGAGAGGAGAGAGGAGAGGGGAGGAGAGAGGGGAGAGAGAGAGAGAGAGAGGGTTTATTTTAGAACAGGGCCCCTGGGCCAAAATACAAAAGAAACTGGACTGGGAATGGGAAAATGAAAAGGTTTTTAACAAATATTTTTTTTCTATTCTAGTACTAATACTATCTACTATACTATACTAATTCTGTAGCTACTCGCTATGTTACTACTCTACTATGTACTGCTACGCTACTACTGTACTGATATACTATACTATACTACTCTATGTGTGCTGTGCTGCTCTGCGGCTACTATTACTACTATACTACTACTACTGTACTATACTATACACTACTGATAACTACTACTATTATATACGATTTCTATCTACTTCACTATCTGATATACTACTATCACTTATTTATATACTACTATTTCACTATATACTACTATGTACTACTACTACTGTTATACTTTTACTTCTATTTAAAATATCTGTCGCTGTGCTGCTGCTTATTTATATACTCCCCAACATGTGTGAAAATTAGAGTGTCACAATGACTATAAAGTTGGTCTATATCATCCATAACAGGTTATTCAATGTGAAAAAAGTATTCACATAAAATTCATAATACATATGTTTTTTCATATTACTATGAAAATTTTAAATTTTTCTTTTTATTGCATGATATAAATCCGAGAAAGACGAGAGAGAGAGAGAGGGAGGGGGGAGAGAAGGGGAGAGGAGGGGAGAGAGAGAGAAATAGAAAAGATGAGAGGAGAGAGAGGAGAGAGAGGGGAAGGAGAGAGAGAGAGAGAGAGAGAGAGAGGAACCTATTGCTTGAGTTTTAGGTCACAACCCATGAAAGGTCAATGACTGGTGTAGAAAAAAAAAAAGCTGTGTTTTTTACCCTTTTCCCGTGTTAGCGAGTGAGTGTTGTGTGGTGTGTGTGTGTGTTTGTGTGTGGGGATGGCGGGCGTTGCAATGGGAAATTAGTAGCAGCGCACAGTGTAGTAGTGAGTAGTTGTGTGTAGTGTGTGTAGTATTTGTAGTAGTGTAGTAGTAGAGTGAAAGGGTAACGTTTTTTTTGTTTAGTATTTTGTTGTTTTTTGTTTTAAAAACCCCATTTTTTCCCATTTTCTCCCCCGTTAACACCACCTACACATTCATTGTTTTACGAGTTTCCTGCCCCCCAAAAATAGACGACTGGCAACCAATGCCCCAAAAAATTTTCAAAAAAAACCAAAAAAAACCCCTAAACCCATCCATTTATAACCCCAAAATCCGATGCAATGTTGATTTGATCACAGCAAACCCCAAATACATATAACCCACAAACGTTCAGTGGGTTTTTTAAAAGACCCCCTTCCCCCCAACTTTCAACAAAAACTGGCCCCATAAAAAGTAAAAAAAGCATCACGTGTTTTGGTGGTCCCCACGGTTTTGAAAGTGCTTTGACAATTGTCTGTCGTCAAAAAAAGGGAAAGAGGGGGGAAAGGGGGTCACATATACCCTGGGTCCCCCAAAGTGCCTGCCACGCGCTCCGGTATCTAAGTGTGCCCGGGGTGAGTTAGCGCAAGGCATTTCCCGCGTTGTCTCAAGTTCTGCAAGGACAAAAAATCTACTTTTTCCCCCCCTTTGGGTTTATCTTCTTGGGTCGTGTAAGTGGAGGTCGTTCCCCCCCATTCTTTCGAAGGTTGATTGTCTGTCTCCCGGGGGTTTTTTTGTCTTTTTTTTCCCCTTTTTTTTGTCATAGAGAAAAAAATGTTGTTTTTGAGTTGTATAGTGCAAGAGCTTGTATGTGAAGACAATTTGTATCCCCAAAATTCGGAACCATTGTCTTGGCTTACCTGTTCTTGTCACTTCGCTTTTACTTGATATGGAAAAATTTTTTGGTCTGGGTGGGGACATTTGTTGTATAAATTTGTCATCTTTTCCCCACCGGCACAAAGGGCTATCTTACAAAAAGCGGAAAGGATTTAACGTTTGCGCAGTGCTCTGCGTGTTTCCCCACGGGGTTTGGGTTTATAGTCTACCAAAGGATTTTTGGGGGGAGAGTGGAGTTTGCATGATGTTAACTCGGGGGGAAAAATACTCCCTGAACGGAATAAAAAGGGGGGTTGTAAATTTGTGGGAAACAAGTATCGTCAAAATAATCATAGTCCCAAAAAGGGTTTCTTTTTATAATTTAGTCTTATAACATAAAAATACTTTCTCCCCGTTTATTTTAATTTTCTTTTTTGATTTATAAAAATAATCCAGGAGGAGGGGGGAGAGAGAGAGGGGCAGAGAGAGGGGATTGCCGAAGAGAGAGGAACTTGAAAACGATGCACAAAAAACAATTCATAAAAAAAAAACCCCAAAAAAATCCCCAAACCCATCCTCTCCTAATCTTCAAACCCCGATGACTTGTTGATTTGATCCCCAGCAACACGACAATGATAAAAGAAAAATGTCTCAGTGGGTTTTTAAAAGGCACCCTTATCCCCCCCCCCCCCCCCCCCCCCCCCCCCCCCTTAACTGTCAACGAACTGGCCCCATGAAACGTAACAAGTATCAAGTGTCTTGGCTGAGTCCCCCGGGTTTGTAAGTGTTTTGAAAATTGTTGTCTGTCAAAAAGGGGGAAAAGGCGGGAAGGGAGGTAAATATACCCTGGGCACCCCAAAGTGCTGCCACGCAGCACCCAGGTATTAAGACTGCTCCCCGCGAGGAGTTAGCGAAAGGCCTGTCCGCGTTCGTCTAAAGTTCTGACAAGGCAAAAAAATCTCTTTTTTTCCCCCTTTGCTCTGGTTATTTTCTTGGGGCGTGAAAGGGAGGTGTTGCCCCCATTGTTCAGAAGGTTATAGTCTGTTCACGGGGCTCCCTTGTCTTGTTTCCCTTTTTTTTTTAAATGGACAACATGTTTTGTTGTAGTAGTTGTAGCAAGAGTTTGTATAGGGAAGACAATCTTGTATACAAAGTTTGAATACGTTCTTTTTTACCGGGTCTTGTTACTTTTTTTTTTTCCTTGATAACTGACAAATCGTTTGGTTGGGCTGAAACATTTGTTTTATAATTTTGTATCTGTTCCCCCGCACACAATGGCCTCTCTTACAAACAGGGAAACGGGATTTATGTGTGCACAAGGTATTTGCGTCGTTGCACAGGGGCCTGGGTTTTTATAGACTCATCAAAGGACTTTTGGGGGAGGGGGAGTTTTGCAGTGTTTTAACCCGGGGGAAAAATATCTCTTGAGCGAAAAATCGAACCCGGGGTCGTCAGTTTGCGAGCGCAATGTTCAACCATTTAGGCTATCCCCCCCAGGACAATTTTTGTAAGACCATTCGAAAAAAATTCCCCGGGGGCCCATGATTTGTAGTTCGAATCCCCACGGCGTTGGCGGTTAATTTGGGGGTTTGTACGGGGTTCAATTCAATTTAGCGCAGCGCAGACTTCCTCTCCCTTTAAAAAATCCTTTTTTGTCCTCTAAAAATAATTATTAATAATATAAAATAATAATAATAAATAATAATTAATGTATGAAATTTATATACGTGAATCTTGTAAAGCAACAAATCAAGCGTCGATCATTTTTTTAATGCGTGTGTATGGGGTTTTTTAAATTTTGTCATCTTTTCACCGGGGACAAAGGCCCCTCTTCGAACAGCGGAACGGGATTTAACGTGTTGGGGCCCAAAAGTTCTGCGTGCGTTGCACACGGGGCCCCGGGGTTTAGTTCACCCAAAGGCTTTGACATTCAGTTCGATTTTGTTGTCAATGGGGAAAAAGGGCGAGGGGGAATCGAACCAAACCCCCGGTTTTTTTTTGGGAGGCAAAAATTTAACCTGCCCCCTTCCTAACGTATAACCCTGTAGATCAAATACGCACGTTAAAGATCCTGTATTCCGTCTTTTTTTTTGGGGTTCGGGAAAAAGAACAACCAGAAAAACTCTCGGGGAAACGGAATGTGGGGTTTTTATGGTGGGCCCAAACTGCGAAAAGCAGAATTCACCATTAGTGAACCCCTGAGTCTAGCGAGGAATAGAGGGGGACGGGATGCTAGGGTCGAAAATTGCGTCGCAATTTGACATCCGGGGCGATTTCGCTCAAGGGGGGTATTTTCCTGGATTAACTCAGTGCAGACCCTTTTTTCCCCCCAAAAGTCCCTTTGGATGAGACTAGAAACCCAGGCCCCCTGTGCGAACGCAAAAAAGGAAAATCTTGCGCACACGTTAATGCGTTGGCTTTTTTAAAAGTAGGCCATTGTTTTCGGGGAACAGGAAGAAAAATTTAAAAAGTACTACAACCGGGGGCTGGATGTAAAAAAAAAACATAAGCGCTTTTCCCTATCCCCGTATAAAAAAATAAAATAAAGAAAAAAGGTAAAAAAAGGTTAAAAGGGGTCCTAACCTAAGGTGAGGGGAGCGAGGGGGCAGGAACCTCACTTTCCCGGGCCGATATTTAGGGGGGGCGCCATTCCTTTTCCTCGTGCTTTATTCCCTGCCCCTAAAGGGGCAGGTACCATTTAAGTGGTGAACTGGGGGAATGTACTGAAGCCAAGGCGCGAAAAACGGTACCCATCCAACTGGAAACCCAATCGAGTGTTAATTTGGCGGGGGAAAGCGAGGCTCCCGCCCCCAAAAATTTTAAGGAATGGAAAAAAAGAAAACCCACTCTGGTTGAGATTTCAGATACATTTCATCCCCTGTCTAGTTCTACCAAAAAAAATTAAAAAAATTCCCTTTTTTTCCCCCTCCCTGTCCGTTTACCCTCTTATCCTTTGTACAAAAAAAGGTTTGACCGAGCAAAAAAAATAAAAAATCTTTTTAAAATCTGTTAAAGTTCTAGTTTTTAATCGGATTTAAAAAAAAAATGGACGGGGTGAAAATCTTGAGTAAAACCTCAGTGGCCCCAGCAAGGTGTATTAAAAACATTTGATTGGGGTTTTGGACTTGACCTTGTTTGATTTGCCCATTGGGGGTTTGACCCGCGGTCACGGGGTATGGGTTCTTGGGGCCCTCGTTAGGTGTGATCCCTTCAGTGTTTTACAGAAAAGGAAAGGGGTGCTTAGATTCGGTGGGCGGGCCGGGAAAATTATAAGGGGTTTTTAGGTCCTTTCACACACGATTAACACTTACCATACAAAACCACACGCACGCAGCGGCACAGCGCAAACATTTCCACACACCACTTACACAACACAACGCGGCACACACCCCAACCACAACGAAACATACACCACCCAAGGAGAGAGAAGAGAGATAGAGAGACAGGGACAAAAGAGAAAAAGAGAGAGGACAGACAGACCAGGATAGGCAGGGGAGAGACAGAGCCAAAGACAGACAAGAGAGCAGACAGGCAGGGGGCAGAAAGACAAAGAAATGGGAGGGGAAGGGGAAGGAGAGAGGAGGGGAGAGAAGGAGAGGGGAGGAGAGAGGGAGAGAGAGGAGAGAGGAGAGAGAGACAGGACAGACGGACAGAAGAAGAAGACGAAGACGACGACAGAAAAAAAGGAGGCAGTGAGAGAGTGGGAAAGAAAAAGAGAGCGAGAAGAGAGACAGAGAGAGAGATTTTCGACAGACACACAGCCCGAACACAGCCCCAGACAGGCGGGAGGCAGAAAAACGGCAGGCAGATGGAGATGAAAAGAAAAAGAGGCGAGCAGAGGACAGAGAGAGGGTTTCAGACAGATAGACCAGAGACAGCACACAGCCCCAACAGAAGGCAGGGGCATACAGACAGACAAAAAAAAAACCCAGACGACGAAAAATCACCCACCCAGCAGACAGCAGCAGAGAAAGCGAAAAGAAAGGAAAAGAAAAAAAAAAAACAGAGAGTCAGAAGGATGTAGAAGAGAGAGGAGAGGGGGGGAGGATTTCACCTGTTAAGACTTTTGGCCGTAAAGCTGGTGGTAAATGACTTTAGGTGGAGACACAATTTGCATTGTGGGGAAACTAAGGGGTGTGTGTGTGTGGTTGTGTTTTGTGTTGTGTGGTGTGTGTGTGTGTGTGTGTGTGTTGTGTGTATTTTTGTGGTGTATGTGTGTGTGTTTTTGTGTGTGTATTGGTATGTGTGTGGGGTTTTAAAGTGTTGGGGTTGTGTTTGTGTTTGTTGTTTTGTTGGGTGTGTGTGTATTGTGTTGGGGGTGTGTGTGTGTTGTTTGTGTGTGTGTGTGTTGTGTGTGTGAGTAGTGATGTGAGTGTGTAAGTAGAGTGTGTGTATGTGTTCTGGGTGGGTTTTTATGTTTTTTGCGTTTTTGTTTGGTTTTTTGTTGTGTTTTTTGGTTTTTTTGTGTGGTATAGTGTGTGACTTTGTCTCTGTGGTGTTTGTGGGGTGTATTTTGTGTTGTGTATGTGTTTGTGGGTTGGGTTGTGTGTTTGTGTGTGTATTTGTGTGTATGTATGTGTATTTGTTGTGTTTGTGTTGTATTTTGTGTATGTATGTTTTTTGGGGTTTTGATGTGTATTTGTGTGTTTGTTGTGATTTGTGTGTATGTATGGTATTTGTGAGGGGGATTTGGGTTTTTTTTTGTTATTTTTTTGGTTTTTGGTTTTGTGTTTTGGTGTTGTTTTGGTGTGTTTGTGTGGGTGTTTGTGTGGTGGGGTTTTGGGTGTGTGTGTGTTTTGTGTATATTATTTCATAAATTTGGGGGTTTTTTTTAAATTTTCGAAGATGATGAAAAAACTTTCAAGGTTGTTTTAATCCCGTCCCCCTGTTTTTCCGCGGTTTTGTAAAGTTGTATTGTTCCACCCGGTACACAAAAGCTTACTCTTTTAAAAGCGAAAAAAAGGTTTACCTGTGCGCAAGATGCTCTGCGTGTTTCACACAGGGGCCTTGGTTTAATTTTCATCCCAAAGACTTTTTGGGGGGAGGGGACGTCGTGAGGGTTTAAGTGTGGGGATGAAAGGGTAAAAAGAGGCCCGTGTGTTTACACTATTATTTAACCAGTAAAAAAACCCACGGCAAAAGAGGTTGTCCCGGCAAAATTATGTAGAAAAAGCCACATGATGGGGGAAAAAAATACAGTTGCGACAGGAAAAAGAAAAAAAAAAAGGGGTGGCGTACTTTTGTGGGACGCGTCCCCCCGGGGAGGGCATCCCGAATTCCGCGGGAAAAATTGCGTGATTAAATGGTATAAAATAATAAATAAATAAAAATACAAACCCTTGAGCGGTGTTCGAATCAGGGTCAGCAGATCCGAACGCAAAGCTAAATTTCTAACCACCATAATTTCCGTCCCCCCCCGGTGGTTTGTGTGTGTGTTGTGTGTATTTTGTGTGTGTGGTGTGTGTGTAGTGTTTTGGGGGTGTGTGGGGTGTGCGGTGTGTGTATGTGGTGTGCATGTGGTTTGTTTTTGACTTAAATTTTCGTCTGTTACTTTTAGTGATATAGACCCCCCCCCCTCCCCCCATTCCCTCAAAAAAACCCAAAAAAACAAGAAACAAAAAAATAAAAAAAAAAAAAAAACGGGAGATGGGGTGGTGTTAAAAAAAAAAAAAAAATAAAATCTCAAAAAAATTTGGCAATGCGCAGGAATTTAAAAAAACAACAAAAAACCCAAAAGTCATTAACGTTAATGTAATTAACAAAGTCCTATGGGACTGTAAAAAAGACCTTCACAATTTAAAAATCCCAAAATTTTAAAATTACTGAAAATGCGGTGGGGGTTTCAGAAAAAAGGGGGATGAAAGGTTTTACACTTGGCAGTCAAAAAGTATATGGGGTATTAGTGATATTTCACCACACAGGATTTACCCTTTTTGCTGAATTTTGGGTTTTCAATGCATTTATTTCATTCTATAGAATAAAAAATATTAATTTCTTGCGTAAAAAAAACTTTGTGTTGGTGTGCGGGTTTGGGTGTTGTGTGTGTTTGTGTGTGGTTGTTTTTGTGGGGTGTTGTCTGCGTGTGTGTTGTGAGTGTGTGTATGCCCGTGCAGGTGTATGATTACTTGACCCAAAGCTTTAGATTTTAATCAGAAAGCTTAGGATTCCCGGCCGGGGTGTTTAAAACTGATCTAGCGCGTCTCAAAAATTTAAAAACAAAAAAGGACAAATTTTCCCCTGTGACCTATGCAATTGTTGGGGAGCGAGGTATCAGCTAGCTGCCTCAGTTTTTAGGGGCAGCATTTTTGGGTGGCGCCCCTCTCCCCTCCCTCGCTGTTTTACCTTCCTTGACCTAAAGAGGGGTATACCCCTTCAAGCGGGTTAAATCGGGACTGTACTGAAGCCAAGGTGCCAAAACGTCGCCCGTCAAGAGGTAACCCCCCTAACCCCGTTTAACCCCTTTGCTTGGGGAAAAACGAGGGGTCTGACACAGAGCTTTCCCGTCCCCCCTTTCCATATAAAGGGGTTTAATGTGAGCAAAGAAAATTGGTTTCTTAAGCGGCGACGGGGTGCTCAGTGGTAGAGCATGCTTTCCCGGCTAAAGTTAAGCAGCGTCCGCGTGGTTACCATTGGAGGGGGGACCGTTTGCGCGCTTTGGGGTTTTGTCGTCCTCAGTTCCCCAGCTGTAAAGGGTACCCGCCCCCTTTTGGGTAGGGAAGGTTAAAGCAGGAGGGAGGGAGTGGGCGCCCCCTCAAATTTTTGGCCCTTCTCTTTCATTCTTTACTTTCAGGTCCTATTATCATTTTGTCACCATGTTTCACTTAATACAAATACTCTTTCATTTCACACAAACTTCTATGATGCCTGTTTTATTTGATTTTTTCTTGTTTTTGTCGTGCCATTTTCTCTCTGAGTAGGACTTTCTACCTTCTTACGTTTTAATTTAGTTGACATTCTAAAAGGAATCTTTCTCCCAAAAGAAAGGTTATACAACCCCTTCCATCTTGTCCAACCACCATCCTGACGTTACCGCAACTCCTTCATATTATTTTCCTCAAGTGCCATCCGCCGACCCTCTGCACCCCCCCCTTCCTGCTCCTACTCCGGGAGAATAAAATAAAGCTGTTACCAAGCTCCGATTAGAAGAACCACTTGGAAACTGTGATGTGTCATCTTAAAAACTCGAAATTAAGGCAATGTGCAAAGTTACTTAAACTTTTAATTGCTGACTTCGGCACTACACTACTGAGGAGATGCGAGCGGAGGGAGAGATGGAGAGAGAGACAGAGTGAAACGAGATGAGAGGACATACAGACAGACAAACATACAGAGGACAGAAACCGAGAGAGAGCTGAGAGAGAGAGCGGGGAGAGATGAGACAGAGAGACAGAGAGAGGGATGTAGAGAGATACACAGAGAGACTCAGAGGGCGAGACAGGGCGAGTGAGGGGCAGAGCAGAGCAGGGACAGCGAGGACAGAAGACAGACAGACAGAAAGACTTAGAAACAGAGACACAGAGAGAGACAGAGAGACAGTGGGTGGGAGGGAGACTAGGCGCGGAGGAGAGAGAGATGGAGAGCGACAAGAGAGGAGACAAAGATATGAGACAGAAGAGAAGAGAGAGGGTGGAATGAGATTTGTCAAGAGGTCAAAAACGGCTGGCAGGTACCACAGTGAACCCATTTCTACCATCGTCAAGAAGAAAACATCTGACATGGTCGGCTCCCGTCACTGCCACACACACTCTGCCAAAAAGCATGTATGCAGGGAACACTCGAAGGTGGCAGAGAAGAGGGGGAGGACAGAAAATGTCATGGTATGGACAAGCATCAGGGAGAATTGGGCAGGATGATATGAAGCTCGCACTACTGCGCAGGGCGATGGACCCGAGTTGGATGGAGGAGGCTTACACGGATCATCTTTCGTGTCTCCCCCCGACCGCAAAGGTTAGTGGTCTGATGATGATAATGATTGATGAAACACGAAAATTCGAACTCTCAAGACGAGCTCCAACCTGTCCTAGGTGTATTTTGTGTTTTGATTATCTGGATCGTTTTGTTGGCTGGGCAATGTGAAGCAGGTGGAAGGCTTGACGGCACAGAACATAATTAAGCAAGCCGCGTGATCTGGGTCTGTTCTTACACATGCCGATTGGCTTATCCTCATCACGTTTTCTGTGCAATATCACTCCGACTGTCTGGATCAGTGAAGACTGGAAAGATCCCTTAGTCTTGATTTTTTCTGCGGTATGTTAGTTCTTCGTAGGTTGAATCGTCTGCTACTAAATAGTTATATAGATATATCGTGCGTCGTGTGTGAGTGAGTGTGATGGTGAGTGTGTATGTGTGTGTGATGCGGTGCGTGTGTGCGTGACGTGTGTGTGTGTGTGTGTGTGTGTAGTGTTGTGTGTGTGTGGTGTGTGTGTGTGAGTGTGTATGGCGGAAGGGTGGGAGTGTGATGAGTGTTTGTGTGTGTATGATGTAAGTATGATGTAGTGTGTGAGTATGCATGCGTGTGTGTATGAGGTATGTGTGTGTGTGTTTGGTGTACTGATTTTGTAGTGTCATGTGTGAGTTGATGTCTTAGGTGTTGGCGTTATTGTGGTGCGTGTGTGTGTGATGGTGTGTGTTGCGCGTGAGGTGTGTGTGTGTGTGTGTAGTGTTGTGTAGTGATATGATCAGAGAGAGAGAGGGGGAGCGAGAGAGAGAGAGAGAGAGAGGAGAGAGAGAGAGGAGAGTGATGAGAAGAGAGAGGAGAGATGAAAGAGATGAGACGAGAGAGAGAGTAGAGAGAGAGATGCGAGAGAGAGAGAGAGCGAGATTGCTGCGTGAAATAGGTAAGCAACCTATCGTGCAGCATCAAACATCATACGTTTGTGAGTGTGATGTCTATGTGTTTTGATGTGTGCATTACTGGTCTTGTTTGCTTATGTCCAGTATGTGTTTTGGTTCTGGGATGTCTGGTTTGATACAAAGGGAAAGCCCCTTCCTTCCTCCCTCCTCCTCTCTCTCTACGACCTGTCCTCTCTCTCTCTCTCTCGTCTTCTCTCTCTTCTCTCTTCTCTCTGTTCTCTCTCTCTCTCCTTCCTTCCCTTTTATTGTTTTTTTTTAATAAGTTGTTGTGTATCCAATGAAGGACGCATTATGATGTATTATGTTTGCCAGTTGCAGTTTTATTGGGTTGTTGGTTGGACTGTACATGAGTTTAAGTAAAATGTCTTATTTCAGTATCCTATTGTGAGTGTATAACCACTATGTGTACCTTACTTACAATTGATCAGCTCATCTTTTATAAACCTTTAACAAGTTTGGGGTTCATTTTGTTTGTTTGTTTTGTGGTGTGGTGGTTTTTTTTTTTTTGGGGGGATGAGGGTTTTTGGTTGGGGTTTTGTGTAGGTGGGGTTGTGTTTTAGTATTTTTAATTTTTATATTTTTGTTTTGTTGCTGTTTGTAAGGTCTGTTGTTTTTTTTTTACTGTGTGAGTGTTATGAGTATTGGATTTATCATTATGATGTATACCTACGGGGTGGGAACTGGATGTAAGAAAGCACTACAGGTGCGCTTACTTCAATATCTCGACAATAAAGAATGTGTCATTCGGTCATTTTATCATCTCTCTCTCAATATACTCTCTCTCGAGGGATGGATTGTAAAAAAAACACATGAGCTGCTTATTATTATCCTTCGAATCTAAAATAAGAAATTGTCATTGTCATTGTCTCTCTCTCTTCAGACTTCCCAGATCCTATATCCTCGTCTATAGAAATAATATAAATAAAATCAAAATGAATCTTGCTAAACAGGTGTGCATCTCATAACTGAGCCCTATGACTGTGCTCCTGCTGCGGAGCGAAGAATCCTGCTTTACAGTGCTGGCAATACTCTTTACTGTCCTTGGCCGTTGCAGATGGCGTTATGGGGTCATGAGTATTTGTTCCAGCATGACGTTCTTCTGGATAGATTGAAGGAGTATGGGCTAGCCCTTTGTTCTGCATGTTTCGCGTTATGTATTCACTCTATGTCAACTATTCCGCTGGATACATGGGGAAATCAAGATGGAGAGATTTTTCATCCAGTTCCTCATCCCTCGGTCTCTTGTTTTATATAGCAAAACGTTTAAACTCAGGCGCAGTCCAGCTCTCCTGATGAAAGTTTTCCTAGATCATTTTCTTGTCTGCCTCTTCGTTCTTCGCTCATGAGAGTTGTTACTATCATTATTCATGACAGGCCTAGCATGGTGTTCAGGTATTGTTCGATTCAAGCATTATCTAAACATTAAGTATTACCAGGGTATGAGGTTAAGATGATTATGGTGTTTCCCATGACTTCTGTGTGTGCGTAGGGGGACAGGATAGTCAGTTGGTCGGAGCACTCGCTCTTTCCCCAGCCAACGTTAAGCAGCGTCGAGGTGGTTACTAGTTGGTTGTGGGTGGACCGGTTGCGGCTCTTGGGCTTCAGTATCAGTTCTCTTCCCAGTTATCCAGTGTATTTATGGGTACCTGCCCTCTTTAGGGGTCGGGAAGGTAAAGCTAGCGATGGGAGAGGAGATGGGCGCCGCCCTACAATCTTGCTAGGCTAGAGGAAGAGGTCTCTGACGCCTCGCTTCCCCTATGACCTTATAGGTTATGGGACACCTTTACCTTTAGCCTCTACCGGATTAATTCTGGTCGATTTTGGAAGAAGGTGTGCAGTGAGTTAGCTTTTCTAGTGGATAGGCACATTGAATGGTCGGCGGCCTCCATCTCCTTCTTCCCTCGGCTTTACTTCCCTGACCTATAAGAGGGCAGGTACTCCATCACAGATCGGGTGAAATGGGGATGTTGTTTGGAAGCTAAGGAGCGCCAAAGGGTCACAATGCCGTTAATACTACACGTTCAATGCTGCAAATTTTGGGCTTTGGGAATGTCAGGTTGCAATTAGATTGATTTGGTTTCGGTTGGGATGCATTGTCTAGAGTTCTAACTCCACTCCTACTCCACATCACTACACTAACCTTCACGTCCATCTCCCACTCAATCCGCTCCACTTCTCTCAACTCCACTGACATTATTTCGTTACGGCTTTGCTGCGAACAGGTTTTCATTGTGTACGTTTTGCTATCAGTGCGTTTGGATAAACAAATCATCAAAATAATTCAGTTATGATTTCAGGCACAAAACAAAACAAAAATCACTCCCGAATGATAGAGACAAGAAGAAGAGCGAGCAAGGTGTAGAGGGAAATAGAAGTGCATTAGCACTCGATTCAAAAGCACTCTTGCAAAACAAAAATAGAATTGGTGAGAGGACAGATTCCATCATCGAAAGTGCACAGTGCAACTTGATAGGCTTCTTTCTACATGTGCTGGAACCAATTCCAAAGTTTGTCCAAAAGATGCGTACCGCAACAGTTTTTACAGTGAGTGATAGAGCTGTCAGCTGGAAATTGATGTCGCAAGGCGTGATATCTCCTAAACACACACAATACAAATACGCACACGGCAGCACGCGCGCAGCACACAATACCAAACAACACAGAGAATAGACGACACACTCACACACACACAAATGGTTGGGAAAACAGATGACAGAATCACATATCGCATACGACACGGGGAACTAAATGTAAAAAGTACATAAAGTGATATTCCTCATTATCCTCGATTCAAAAAGAATTAAAAAAAACGGAAAAACAATGCAAACACGCACGCACGCCGCCACACAACAAACACCACAACCACACCACATACACACCACACAAATTTTACACACACACACAACACGCCTACAACAAGCATCACACACAACAACACATCCACAACACAACACCACACGCTCACACAACACACCATCCATCACACACCACACACAGCAACACACGCACACACACACCCATACCACACGACCACAATCAACACATCCCATCCATACACACACACAACACCACACACACACACACACACACAACACACCCCACACACACACCCAGGTCCTTGGGACGGATCAAGGGCGACAGTAGATGATTTAAGGAAAGGAGGAATGTTTTGTTTCCTTTTGAGTGATGAGAAGGAATGGCTGGGGACTTTCTCTTACTCTCTCTCTCTCTCTCTATCTCTCTCTCTCTCTCTCGTCTCTCTCTCTCTCTCTCTCTCTATTCTGTCCTCTCTCTCTCTCTTTGTCTCTTCTCACTTCTCTCGCTCTCTCTCTTCTCTCTTCTCTCTTAGTCTGTTTCTGTCTGTCTCTTTTTTCTGTCTCTGTATCTGTCTGTCTCTGTCAGTCTCTGCCTTGTTTGTCTCTGTGTTTATGATCTAATATATGAAAGTTAACTAGTTGGATAGATTTTATCTTTGAACAACCTTCGGATGTGACTATAAACGCGAGGCCGAGTTAGAACGTGCGAGCTTTGTGCAACGAGTTTTAAATTCTGTTCCGCTTTTTCGAAAGAGTTAGGCCATTGTGTGGCCGGTGGGAAACAGTATGACACAATTTACAAAACCGGCATACATGGGGACTGGATGTAAAAAAAGCACATGCGTGTGTATTCCATTTTCCTTTCCTCATATGAAATAACCAAATAAAAAAAATAAATAGATAAAATCTCTGTCTGTCTTGTCAGTCTGTCTCGAGCTCTGTCTGTCTCTTTCTTTCTGTCTCTGTCTCTAATTGTCTTTATGGTCTTGTCTCTATTGTTCTCTGTCTTGTTTCTGTCTGTCTTGTTTCTGTATGTCTCTGTTCTGCCTCTTGTCTCTGTTTTGTCAGTCTCTCTCTTCTGTCTTGCCTGTCGTGTCTCTGTCTCTGGTATGTCTCTCTGTCTCTGTATGTCTCTGTCTGTCTCTCTGTCTCTGTATCTGTCTGTCCTCATCTGTCTTGCCTTGTCTGTCTCTGTTCTCTGTGTATCTTGTCTGTCTCTGTCTGTGATCTTGTCGTCTAGTCTGTCTGTCTTTGGACTTTCAGTGTCCTATGATCTATTCATGAAAGTTAAAGTGATAGCATTCTTTAGCTTTGACCCAGAACATCACTTGTACTACCGAAGTAATGAAGATACTCATATTTCAGGAGGAGAAAGATCATTTGTCAAGCTATGGGGGTGCTATGTAATAATCATAATTATTTTTAAAATAATAAATTAATACTGAACCTGAGTACTACATATTATCAATTGGGGAATAGCGTGCTTACATTTTTACGTAAAACGGAAGGATGTTCAAATGGCGTTTTTAGAAAATAATAACATTGCGATGGTCAACATTTTTATATCACCACTGATTGTGAATCTTACCCTTTACTTTTTCCACTTATGTTTATTCACCAATAACATAATAATCAGGAATTGTATCCTGACAATCCGGATGCCTTGACCATATTTGATCTTTGAGATGAAATTGCTAGATAGACCTCTTTAAAAAGAGATTGACGAAATTAATATAAAAAAGTATATTTTTTTGTTATTTGGATAGTAAATCATGTACACAATCTTCAGCTTCATCAACATTTGGAGACTGGGAACATTGTTGCATATGTTGACTTCTTGATTAAATGATCATTATAGACTTCAAAACCACGTTCTGATGTTGGAGGCATGGAAACCCCATTTATTAGTACCTTCTGCTGAATAGTCAGGCAATAAATGTCTATAAAAATAATAAAGGTGTGGAAGCCAATGACGCAATTCCAAGTGTTCCTGTGGATTAAGAATTAATAAATTTCAGCTTATAGATCAAAGTTGATGCAGACCTGTCTCGTAAAGCTTTCATTCTTTAATTTTATTTTATATTTTTTCCACTTTCAGTCACGAGATTCTTCTTCTTGACGTTTAAATTCGGCTCCTGCTCTCCCGGCAGGCGCAGTCGCCACAAGAGCTATGCGCCAACCTTTTTTTTCTTTTTTTGTGGTATGATAATACTTTACTTGGAGTAATCAACAACAAGATTGAAGTCAGGTGTCTTTGGTTTCCATTCTGTGAGTATTGCTTCTGTGTGTTGTCTATTGAATGTAATGAGATGAGTACATAGCTCAAATCGATGATGATGATGATGACGAGACGACTGACGACGACGATGATAATGATAGCTGTGGCGTTAATGAATGTGAACCACTTGATAGATTGCAGGAGATAAAATAAAAACTAAAAACAACAAAAAATGTATGCATAAGTTGACTGGTTTCAATGAGTAACACGCGGCTGGTCAGGACATCCGACTTTCTTGTCTGCAATTTGTAATGATGGGGCAGACGATGCTTGGCAGATATGCTTGTATGCTGCCACTGTATTTAGAATTTATCTTTTTTATTTTTAATTTTTATTCTTTTATATCTAGGATCAATGGAATATGCACTTATGGATTTCTGTTATCGGAGAACATCCAGCTCCCGAGTCGGGTGTTGTAATGCTGTTTTGTAAAGTTTGTCATATTCTGTTCCACTGGCACAGAAAGGCCTCTCTTTTACGAAAGCGGAACTGGATTTAACGTGTGCGCAAGATGTTCTGCGTGCGCGTTCGCTCACGGGGCTTCGGTTTACATGTCTCATCGAGAAAGACTCTTTGGAGGGTTGGATGTCTGCAATGATGTTAACTCCAGGGGAAAATATCCCCTTGAACGGGAATCGAACCCGTGAGTCGTAGATTGCTCGCGGGAGCGGCAATGTTCTAACCACTAGGCTATCCACGTCTCCGATGTATGGATTGCCCCAACTAATAACAATCCTAGGGGAAAAAAGTGTCAGGAAGATTTGGGAGTCTCAATAACAGTGGCTCAACAGTCAGGGGACACTCAATCATACTCATCGCATAACCCTGCCCAAGAAGGGAATTTACGCATGCCAAATAAATATAGAGACATATCAGCTCCATCAGTCCACGCCTAGCTAAGATCATGCTCAAAGTTATTTTGAAATCGAGATCTCAAGGAAGGAGGCAGAGAAGCACCATTCAGAGGAACAAAGCTGGGTTATGGGCAGGCAGGAGGAGCAGACCATTCGAACAGTTTTTTAACTGTCCACATCATGATGGAAAAAACTTCTCCACACTATTCCAGAGATGGACTTTTCGCACAATCTTCCTTCGACTTCAAGATAGGATGTTTCTGACAGATGTTTGGCACGTAGGGCCTGTGGCAGGTACTCAGCTGTTTGGCATTGATGAAGACTAGTGCGAATCCAACTTCCTAGCACTATACAACACTGAAAGAGTGCAGTCCTTCTGAACTATCAGGTCGTGGAGAGACTACTTCTAACACCAACAGTTGGGGTAACGACAGGATGCCTGTTATTGTCTCCAGTCAATGTTCTCAATCTGTTTCTTGGAAAACATTTTCATGATGAGAGACACCTCCATGACCGCTTCCACTCCTACCATCTCATTGGCGGGCAGACCCTCCTCAAACTAAACTTACGGTTTGCCGGATGACATTGAACCTCATGGGGCGGAATAGTAACTCAACAGAGCTGAAGATCTTGAGACGCCAGACTTGAGAAACGAGCTGGCGAGATTGGGTGAAGGGAGGTCGAGCTCGAGTAAAAGTAAACGTACTTGTGAACAGCACGAGCAATGCCACCGGCTAAAATTTACCATGAATCGCCAGAACAACTGGAGGAGGTTATGATGCTTTTTAAAAATACCTCGGCGCTACATCTCAAAAGGACGAAGCGATCGTACTCGACAGACATCAAAGTTCCAGAATGGCCATTGGCAAACATCTCTCCATGTAAAAATCACCCCCCATATGGAAAACAGTAAAAATGAATCCGTGTCCCAATCAATAACTAAAGCTCTCAAGCCCTAAATTCACAGTAAATCCCAGCTGTACGGAAGTGAAACTGACATTTTTGACTGCTGACAACAGCAGAGAGCGAATCCAGTCATTTCGAACACAATGCATAGAAAACTTACTTAGGGGGCATTACTTGGAGAGAACGGAAAGACCAATGAATTTTAGTCAAGAGTCAAATAACACTGCTGGCGGTCGCCACAGGAACACTCTTTCTAACCATCGTCAAGAAGACAAAGCTGACAATGGTTAGGCACGTCACCGATCCACAAACATCTGCCCCAAAACAGTACTGCGGGAACACTCGACGTGGCTCGAGATGGAGGGAAGGTAGACAGAAGCAAGATTGGATAATGGACAACATCAGAGAATGGACCGGATGAATGTATTCGGGCACTACTGCGCCAGAGCCGAGGACCGCGAGATGGATGGAGTGTCCTAGAGGAGGCTCTTACCTCAATGTATTATTTCTAGGCATCGTCTTTCCTGTCTCCCATCGATCCGCCAAGGTCACGGAAGTCTCTGAGATGATGAAGATGAGATCTATCAAAGACTAAATCTCCTTCTATCTATCTTATCTTATTATCTATCTAATCTGTTACCTATCATTTCTATAAGATCTATCTAGTTTTAATCTCTTTATCTCTGTCTCTCTCTCTCGCTCTCTACTCTCTCTCTTGTATCTCTCTCTCTCTATTTAGTATATATTATAGTGTATTATTACCTATCTTTTTTGTAAGCTGGGGTCAGTCTAACTTGCATCAATTTCATAATGTAAATCTGCTATTTGTATCGATCGGTCATTCGATTTTTATAAAACATACCTTTTTTTAAAAGTCTAAAACTGTTTTTACATTATACAGTCATGTTGTTTTCATTAGAAAAAGGTCTCTGTCTTTTTACGATAGGTCTTCTTAGAAATTGAGCTCTCTTTTGCTTTCTCTAGTTTTACGGAATAAGCGGTCAAAGAGTAAATATATGATAGTCATTTATTCATTTTGAAAAGGGTTCTATATTGGCATAATTTTATATTTTGTTTCTATTCGAAATGAACTTTGTTCATCTGATAACAATGTGTATACCGATAGTTTGTCATCAAGGGGCAAATCTATATCATAAGATAGCAAGGGCCTATAACAATCTTACGATTTATTTTCATGGATTTACATCCTCTCCTCTTCTCTATGATTCTTTTCTTCCTAATTTGTAATAGCCTCCTTGCTTAATCACTCATCCGGTATCAGATAAAATAACATAAAAAGACGTATCAAGATACCGAACTTTGAATACACATTAGCTCAACATAAAGTACAGCACGCAACCATTCGCTGAAAAAAGACCCACCTTGACTTCCCTTGTATACAGAAAGGTTAAATTGGTCTCATATTTATATTTATCGCTGTCAGTTCAGCCAGCAATACTGAATCGGTAGCCAATCAACAACGGCCTAAGGCTCCAAATTATTCTTCCCACCCTTTTGACTAGGAAGCCAGAATATTATCTCTCCAATGGGCATATGTTATTGGGAACTTTTTACTATGCATTCTAAGTCTGTTGCTTTGTCCTCTTATTGGATACCTCCAGATCAACAACACTATTTTCGCCTCCTACCGGTCTATAAACCACAAGTAAAAAACTGGACACCTCTGTGAAAAAAACAATGTGCAAGTGTGCCGCATGAGAGTGTCGGAACCACGTTGAAAGGTTGTTTAGAGTGTATGACTGGAGTGTGTTTCTTGATTGAGTTGACAATGTTAGATGACGAATAATGTGTTGTGACATGCATATATTCTTTTCTGTGAAAATATTAGTATTCCAAGAAACAAACCTGTAAGATCTTTCCCAACAGTATATAAACCTTGGGAGACAAAAACACCTAAAATCGCATTCTAACTCAAACAGAATAAGTAGCGTTTCAGCAGCGGCGATAGGAATGGCTTCCTCAGAACAGAATTCAATGAAGAGAACTTCAAAAAGCAAATTCGCGAGGAATTGTAAAGAAGATTGCTTGTATAAAGAGAAAGTTGTAAAGAAGGAACGTTTTTAGAATGAGGGGATTCTGCTTAATGCGTGGAAGGGATGTTTTTTAAAGATACTTTCATGGGCAAGCAGACTCAAATATGTCATCACGTCCTATGCCACTAGAGGAAGAAAAGCATTTCTCTGATTGAATCGTTTGTATTTCTATTGGGCCGCTTTGAGCGTGAAAGCTCACTAAAAATGGCTTCAATCTTGTTCAGTCTAACCTGCAACCAAATGTTGTGATTCATGACTCGGGATGATGATGATTTTATTGTTATGTACAGAAGGTTAAATGAATTTTCAAGCATTTGCTATTGTTGACGGAAGGCTTGTGGGTGTGGAAGGTATATTTGTCTGGTCGGCGTTTTCTAAATCTTGTGCAGAGGAGCAGCTATGTTTAATGTTTTTGCAGTGATTTTGTTTGTCTCTGTCATTTGAAAGCATGCGCAGCTTCCATGTGCTTGGAAAAAATCAATAATTTGGTCCTCGTTCAAAAATAAGATCACCCAAATTTGTTTGAAACTGACTTTAGACCTAGGTATGCTTCTAACTCCAATAGTAATGAAAATGTTTTGAAATACGACGAATCGTTCAGAGACGGTTCTTTTCTCATACTGTCTCATACTCTAGATCCTCAGTACAGTTTGCGGATACAAAGCCAACAGAAGCACAAAAGTGATGCTTACAATTACTTGCTTGCATTATGTTTTATCCTCTACCGCCTGAGAAAAGAAACCGACACTTTGTTGTATACTTTTCATTGATTCGTTTTTGCCCATTCTATTAGATCTCAAACTGTACTCTACTAGATGTATGTCTCGGTGGTAATTCTCTGGATAATGAGCTTTTTGATACACCGGACCAAGTTTGTTCGATTTCAAAAACATATCCCTCGCAAAAGAGCAACATCAAATGGTTCTCCGCGCCAAGGCATCTGTTCTGTCCGGCCGATCCTTTCTACCTTTACATTAATGACACCTGCACTCCGTGCTCTGATCTTATCCCGAAAGACAACATATTTGCAGATGACTTGCTCAGGAAGACTCTGTCTAATTCCAAGTGTCATGATATTTTAAAACTCGGTTGAGGATCTTTCCCTCCTGGTGCAAACAGAATGTTTGACCTTAAGGTTGTAAAATAAGACTATGGATTAATGTTGATTTGATTTTCGCAGGGGACCCAGGCCTCCATTCCAAATCTTTACGATTGATGGTGTAAAAAAGTTAGAGCGTGTTACACTCAATACAAAATATCTAGGTTACTTAGTTATTGATGATAGAACTAAAACTTTGGTGCTACTTCAGGATCGTTGTAAATAGAAAAAATGTCTTCAGACTGCATGCATCTTTTTATCCTACAAAAACTCCGGAGTCTTAAAGTAAATGTAACAGTTCTAACACATTTTACCGACTTGCTTAATTGAGTCTGTCGCTTGCATTTTTCCTTGCTTTGGTGGTACTGGGGGCCCTGACTTGTTAAAAACAGAAAAACCTAGTAAACAAGATTGTTAACCTAGAGGTGTGTCAAAATTGTTGGCCTGTGAGCGCAAAATGAAACTGATGTATGACTGTGTTTGATAGTGCCGTGTGAGAGAAAGAGCTGGACCTGATTGTGAGTGATCACATACATGCGGTCTTGCAAAAATTATTTCTGAACTCTGCCTTCTCAAAAAGGCGCTCACAGTGTCACCCTAGTCAAGAAGCCCTTGCGATTCTAAAAATGGTTTTTTTATTCCACGACGCTTCAACTTCATGCTAATTAAATAGATGTTTATGAAATATATACTGCTAAAGTAACATTAAAGCACGAACGGAGAGTGAGATTGAGGAGAGATGGGGATTATGAGTATGATAGGCGAGGAGGAGAAACTGAGAGATGAGAGAGACAGGAGAGCATACGAGAACAGAGAGGAGATAGCGTAGAGAAAAGGAGAGAGAGAGAGGGGTGGGGTGAGGAGGGATGAGAGAGAGTAGATGAGACTAAAGGTCTACCCTCTTTATTTAGTGTAACTGTTGTTCGTTTATAGATAGAAATAGAGTAATTAACTTCAAGATTATTTGGTGCTTTATATACATGTTATACATTGATTTATTTTTATTTATTATTTTTTCTGTAATTCGTTCGTTAGTATGCGGTGTTATTATTTGTAGACTGTTCAATATCTTAAAAGAAACATAGTATTAATTTAATTATATATTGCTTTATACAACATGTTTTATAACAATTTTGAGTCATAATAGTATTAAAATGCGTGTGCTGTGAATTCGACATGTTTACAAAGGTCTGCGAGATGGCGTGCTTGTGCGCGCGTGCGCGATGTGACTGTTGAATGTGTGGAAGACGTTCGGGTTTACTTGTGCACATGAGTAAAGTGGTTTTTGTTGGGAGATATTTGGTTCCTATTTCGGATTGGTGGGTCGGCTGAGATATTTCATTTTGGTCATTTTACTCTTCACTGATGGGTGTGTGCTGAAGTGGGCAGGGGTGTGTGTGTGTGTTTAAATATTATGTTTTAAATGTTTAATGTTTTTTATGTATAGGCGTAGTAACCACCGGCCGGAATATTTCTCTGTCTTTGAGGATAGACATATAAGTCTTTTGAATTTGAATTAGAATTTGCTGACAGCAGTCAGCAGCTGCTAAGAACAATGGACCACACTCGTATCTGTCAGCTGTCCTGTTCTGCCCTGTCCTGGCTCTCATCAGAATCAGCTGGAGGGCTAGTCTGTTATCTGTCTGACATCGTGTCTGTTGTGTTCTTGGCGGTCCATCTGTCTGTTGTTACTGTGGTGGTCATCGCTTTGCTATGTCAAGGCGGTCTGACCTGAATGAGTCAGGAGAAAGTCTTGGAATATAGTGGACTGTTGTAACCCCTCCTCCCTACGCTGTACACTGTTGGCTTCTGATCGAATCACGTGTTTCAGAGAAAAACTGTGTGTTTGTTATTTTATACTGATGTAGGCTTTTATAAATGAGAGTACTGTTTGGCTTAGAAGTGTATGGTGGTATGTGATGTGATGTGATTTGATGTGATTGTGTGTGTGTGTGTGTGTTCTTAGAAAAAGTATTTTGTGCGAGGTGATCTCTATTGTACTATATTGTTAGAAAAGGAGGGTGAGTGTGAGGAAAATGATGTTGCGTAATCAAAGTTCATTAACCAACAATCTCTAAATCAAATTTTGTTACTGCTTTAATTTTAAAAAAAGTTTTAAATTCATTAGCCACGAAAATGTTATATGAAGCAAGATATTTGCATGGATTTACAGCCACTTTCCCTTATGAAGTTTCTGTTCTAAATAAATGTTTATAACCCCTGTACACGCCATTGGTATCAGAAACATAACGCCAAAAGCGTATCGATAATAACACATGGAATAAAACTTGCAACTATGGTAACACCCAACATTTCTGTAAAATAACACTTAGTCCCATGTTACAAAAGGTAATGGGCCTAATTAGTTCGAAAGTTAGCTCACTCAAGAGAGAATCGGATCTAATAGACCACGGCCGAGCATCCAAATTCTTCTCTTGCCCCCTTTGATATGTGGAAGTAGAATAGATTACCCCCAATGGGCTGTAATGAGCAGTACAGCAGCTGTGAGAACAATGACTCCACACGTCAGTCAGCTGTTGGTCTGCCGCCTGTCTGGGTCTCTAGATCAGCTGAAGGGCAGGTCGTACTGTCTTGTTACATCTTCGCTGTAGGTGGTCATCGTTTAGTTTTCAAACTGCCGTTATGCACCTAAGAATCAGGGGAAAAAGCCTGGACTTTGTGAGATTCATCTACCCGCCTCCTCCTCTAGTGATCTCGCCATGATCAAATCATGTTCTTTTCTTTATAGTATATGGTTTGTTTGTTGCGTTTGGGATTTCTATGGATTAGTGTTTTTTATAGTGTGTGTGGTGTTACTGTAAAATTTTGCTTATAAGTTGGTTTTATGCTGTGATGTGATAGTGGTGTGATATGTGTGATGTAATGTGATATGATGGAACATGTTGGCGTGTGGGTGTGCAGTATATAAAAAGATTTTTTGTAATTGCTCTCTATATAATTTTTAATGAATAGGTTGTTTTACTTTTATCTATTTTACAAGAAGGTTAGTGATTACATACTTCTGAGCAATCAATAGTCATTCAACAACCAATCGCTGTTCACACAAAAACAAACACACCACCCCAGTTGTGTTTGCGTTTATTTGGACAATTTTTCTCAGACCGCCAGAAAGTCGTTAGAATACTCTTCTATATTTGCATGAATGAATCAATAACATTTCGCATCTGATTTCTTCTTAAGTCAATGTAAACTCAATGCAAAGACCCAAAATGGTACTCTGAATCATAACCAAAAAGTGTAATCAGATACATAACATGGAATAAACTTGCAAATTGAGTAACCCAACAATTCTTTGAAAAAGACACACCACCTTGTATACAGAAAAAAGCGTATATTGGCATCATTAGTTCGACAAGCCAGTCAACAGAAAAAGATCAATATCGACACGGTCAAGGCTCTGTCCAAATTTCGTCTCATCACACTTCCCGCCTTTGAGATTGGAAGGCTAGACTCTGATCTACCCTATGGGTCTGATGAAGCAGTCAGACGTGTGAGAAACAATGACCCACACGTCTTCAGCTGTCTCGGTCTGCCCCTGTCCTGGGTCTCTGCTCAGATCAGCGTCAGTGTTCCTAGGTCCATCTGTCTGTTGTTTCCTCTGGTGGTCATCGTTTTGTATTCAGGGGCCGTTGACACTAAGTAGATAAAGTCAGGAAAAGCTTGAAATTGATAGCGCGAAGTTTGATCTCCCCTTTATCTGCTAGTAATCTTCATGATCAGTTATGTATTGTTTTTTTCTAAAAATAGAAAGATGGTGGTGTTGTTGGTGATACTATGGATAGTGTTTAGTATGAAGGGTCGTGTTTTTGGTGTACTATTTGCTAAGTATGGTTGGTTTTTGCTAGTAAGTGAAGTGATAGGTGAATTGATTGTGATAGTAATGTGATGTGATGGGAAACTGTTGGTGTGGGTGTGTGCTGTTAGTGTTGTCGGGTGTGAGTTCCTGGAGAGAGTGAAGCGAGATGAAGAGAGAGATGAAGAGAGGAGAGGAGAGAGATTAAGAGATAGAGCTCGACTGAAGGATGCGAGAGAGAGAGAGAGAAAGAAAGAGGAGAAAGAGAGAGAGGATGAGTGAGGAAGGAGAGAGTGAGAGCACAGAGAGAGATAGGAGAGAGAGGACAGAGAGAGACAGAGAGAGACAGAGAGACAGAGAGAGAAGAGAGAGACGAGAGAGACAGAGAGATCAGAGAGACAGAGAGAGAGTAGATTATTGATTTCTTCGATTTCTTCAGTCCCTGTCTGTCTGGTCTTCTTCCAATCTCTTTCTCTTTCATTCTTTACTTTCAGGTCCTATTATCATTTTGTCACCATGTTTCACTTAATACAAATACTCTTTCATTTCACACAAACTTCTATGATGCCTGTTTTATTTGATTTTTTCTTGTTTTTGTCGTGCCATTTTCTCTCTGAGTAGGACTTTCTACCTTCTTACGTTTTAATTTAGTTGACATTCTAAAAGGAATCTTTCTCCCAAAAGAAAGGTTATACAACCCCTTCCATCTTGTCCAACCACCATCCTGACGTTACCGCAACTCCTTCATATTATTTTCCTCAAGTGCCATCCGCCGACCCTCTGCACCCCCCCCTTCCTGCTCCTACTCCGGGAGAATAAAATAAAGCTGTTACCAAGCTCCGATTAGAAGAACCACTTGGAAACTGTGATGTGTCATCTTAAAAACTCGAAATTAAGGCAATGTGCAAAGTTACTTAAACTTTTAATTGCTGACTTCGGCACTACACTACTGAGGAGATGCGAGCGGAGGGAGAGATGGAGAGAGAGACAGAGTGAAACGAGATGAGAGGACATACAGACAGACAAACATACAGAGGACAGAAACCGAGAGAGAGCTGAGAGAGAGAGCGGGGAGAGATGAGACAGAGAGACAGAGAGAGGGATGTAGAGAGATACACAGAGAGACTCAGAGGGCGAGACAGGGCGAGTGAGGGGCAGAGCAGAGCAGGGACAGCGAGGACAGAAGACAGACAGACAGAAAGACTTAGAAACAGAGACACAGAGAGAGACAGAGAGACAGTGGGTGGGAGGGAGACTAGGCGCGGAGGAGAGAGAGATGGAGAGCGACAAGAGAGGAGACAAAGATATGAGACAGAAGAGAAGAGAGAGGGTGGAATGAGATTTGTCAAGAGGTCAAAAACGGCTGGCAGGTACCACAGTGAACCCATTTCTACCATCGTCAAGAAGAAAACATCTGACATGGTCGGCTCCCGTCACTGCCACACACACTCTGCCAAAAAGCATGTATGCAGGGAACACTCGAAGGTGGCAGAGAAGAGGGGGAGGACAGAAAATGTCATGGTATGGACAAGCATCAGGGAGAATTGGGCAGGATGATATGAAGCTCGCACTACTGCGCAGGGCGATGGACCCGAGTTGGATGGAGGAGGCTTACACGGATCATCTTTCGTGTCTCCCCCCGACCGCAAAGGTTAGTGGTCTGATGATGATAATGATTGATGAAACACGAAAATTCGAACTCTCAAGACGAGCTCCAACCTGTCCTAGGTGTATTTTGTGTTTTGATTATCTGGATCGTTTTGTTGGCTGGGCAATGTGAAGCAGGTGGAAGGCTTGACGGCACAGAACATAATTAAGCAAGCCGCGTGATCTGGGTCTGTTCTTACACATGCCGATTGGCTTATCCTCATCACGTTTTCTGTGCAATATCACTCCGACTGTCTGGATCAGTGAAGACTGGAAAGATCCCTTAGTCTTGATTTTTTCTGCGGTATGTTAGTTCTTCGTAGGTTGAATCGTCTGCTACTAAATAGTTATATAGATATATCGTGCGTCGTGTGTGAGTGAGTGTGATGGTGAGTGTGTATGTGTGTGTGATGCGGTGCGTGTGTGCGTGACGTGTGTGTGTGTGTGTGTGTGTGTAGTGTTGTGTGTGTGTGGTGTGTGTGTGTGAGTGTGTATGGCGGAAGGGTGGGAGTGTGATGAGTGTTTGTGTGTGTATGATGTAAGTATGATGTAGTGTGTGAGTATGCATGCGTGTGTGTATGAGGTATGTGTGTGTGTGTTTGGTGTACTGATTTTGTAGTGTCATGTGTGAGTTGATGTCTTAGGTGTTGGCGTTATTGTGGTGCGTGTGTGTGTGATGGTGTGTGTTGCGCGTGAGGTGTGTGTGTGTGTGTGTAGTGTTGTGTAGTGATATGATCAGAGAGAGAGAGGGGGAGCGAGAGAGAGAGAGAGAGAGAGGAGAGAGAGAGAGGAGAGTGATGAGAAGAGAGAGGAGAGATGAAAGAGATGAGACGAGAGAGAGAGTAGAGAGAGAGATGCGAGAGAGAGAGAGAGCGAGATTGCTGCGTGAAATAGGTAAGCAACCTATCGTGCAGCATCAAACATCATACGTTTGTGAGTGTGATGTCTATGTGTTTTGATGTGTGCATTACTGGTCTTGTTTGCTTATGTCCAGTATGTGTTTTGGTTCTGGGATGTCTGGTTTGATACAAAGGGAAAGCCCCTTCCTTCCTCCCTCCTCCTCTCTCTCTACGACCTGTCCTCTCTCTCTCTCTCTCGTCTTCTCTCTCTTCTCTCTTCTCTCTGTTCTCTCTCTCTCTCCTTCCTTCCCTTTTATTGTTTTTTTTTAATAAGTTGTTGTGTATCCAATGAAGGACGCATTATGATGTATTATGTTTGCCAGTTGCAGTTTTATTGGGTTGTTGGTTGGACTGTACATGAGTTTAAGTAAAATGTCTTATTTCAGTATCCTATTGTGAGTGTATAACCACTATGTGTACCTTACTTACAATTGATCAGCTCATCTTTTATAAACCTTTAACAAGTTTGGGGTTCATTTTGTTTGTTTGTTTTGTGGTGTGGTGGTTTTTTTTTTTTTGGGGGGATGAGGGTTTTTGGTTGGGGTTTTGTGTAGGTGGGGTTGTGTTTTAGTATTTTTAATTTTTATATTTTTGTTTTGTTGCTGTTTGTAAGGTCTGTTGTTTTTTTTTTACTGTGTGAGTGTTATGAGTATTGGATTTATCATTATGATGTATACCTACGGGGTGGGAACTGGATGTAAGAAAGCACTACAGGTGCGCTTACTTCAATATCTCGACAATAAAGAATGTGTCATTCGGTCATTTTATCATCTCTCTCTCAATATACTCTCTCTCGAGGGATGGATTGTAAAAAAAACACATGAGCTGCTTATTATTATCCTTCGAATCTAAAATAAGAAATTGTCATTGTCATTGTCTCTCTCTCTTCAGACTTCCCAGATCCTATATCCTCGTCTATAGAAATAATATAAATAAAATCAAAATGAATCTTGCTAAACAGGTGTGCATCTCATAACTGAGCCCTATGACTGTGCTCCTGCTGCGGAGCGAAGAATCCTGCTTTACAGTGCTGGCAATACTCTTTACTGTCCTTGGCCGTTGCAGATGGCGTTATGGGGTCATGAGTATTTGTTCCAGCATGACGTTCTTCTGGATAGATTGAAGGAGTATGGGCTAGCCCTTTGTTCTGCATGTTTCGCGTTATGTATTCACTCTATGTCAACTATTCCGCTGGATACATGGGGAAATCAAGATGGAGAGATTTTTCATCCAGTTCCTCATCCCTCGGTCTCTTGTTTTATATAGCAAAACGTTTAAACTCAGGCGCAGTCCAGCTCTCCTGATGAAAGTTTTCCTAGATCATTTTCTTGTCTGCCTCTTCGTTCTTCGCTCATGAGAGTTGTTACTATCATTATTCATGACAGGCCTAGCATGGTGTTCAGGTATTGTTCGATTCAAGCATTATCTAAACATTAAGTATTACCAGGGTATGAGGTTAAGATGATTATGGTGTTTCCCATGACTTCTGTGTGTGCGTAGGGGGACAGGATAGTCAGTTGGTCGGAGCACTCGCTCTTTCCCCAGCCAACGTTAAGCAGCGTCGAGGTGGTTACTAGTTGGTTGTGGGTGGACCGGTTGCGGCTCTTGGGCTTCAGTATCAGTTCTCTTCCCAGTTATCCAGTGTATTTATGGGTACCTGCCCTCTTTAGGGGTCGGGAAGGTAAAGCTAGCGATGGGAGAGGAGATGGGCGCCGCCCTACAATCTTGCTAGGCTAGAGGAAGAGGTCTCTGACGCCTCGCTTCCCCTATGACCTTATAGGTTATGGGACACCTTTACCTTTAGCCTCTACCGGATTAATTCTGGTCGATTTTGGAAGAAGGTGTGCAGTGAGTTAGCTTTTCTAGTGGATAGGCACATTGAATGGTCGGCGGCCTCCATCTCCTTCTTCCCTCGGCTTTACTTCCCTGACCTATAAGAGGGCAGGTACTCCATCACAGATCGGGTGAAATGGGGATGTTGTTTGGAAGCTAAGGAGCGCCAAAGGGTCACAATGCCGTTAATACTACACGTTCAATGCTGCAAATTTTGGGCTTTGGGAATGTCAGGTTGCAATTAGATTGATTTGGTTTCGGTTGGGATGCATTGTCTAGAGTTCTAACTCCACTCCTACTCCACATCACTACACTAACCTTCACGTCCATCTCCCACTCAATCCGCTCCACTTCTCTCAACTCCACTGACATTATTTCGTTACGGCTTTGCTGCGAACAGGTTTTCATTGTGTACGTTTTGCTATCAGTGCGTTTGGATAAACAAATCATCAAAATAATTCAGTTATGATTTCAGGCACAAAACAAAACAAAAATCACTCCCGAATGATAGAGACAAGAAGAAGAGCGAGCAAGGTGTAGAGGGAAATAGAAGTGCATTAGCACTCGATTCAAAAGCACTCTTGCAAAACAAAAATAGAATTGGTGAGAGGACAGATTCCATCATCGAAAGTGCACAGTGCAACTTGATAGGCTTCTTTCTACATGTGCTGGAACCAATTCCAAAGTTTGTCCAAAAGATGCGTACCGCAACAGTTTTTACAGTGAGTGATAGAGCTGTCAGCTGGAAATTGATGTCGCAAGGCGTGATATCTCCTAAACACACACAATACAAATACGCACACGGCAGCACGCGCGCAGCACACAATACCAAACAACACAGAGAATAGACGACACACTCACACACACACAAATGGTTGGGAAAACAGATGACAGAATCACATATCGCATACGACACGGGGAACTAAATGTAAAAAGTACATAAAGTGATATTCCTCATTATCCTCGATTCAAAAAGAATTAAAAAAAACGGAAAAACAATGCAAACACGCACGCACGCCGCCACACAACAAACACCACAACCACACCACATACACACCACACAAATTTTACACACACACACAACACGCCTACAACAAGCATCACACACAACAACACATCCACAACACAACACCACACGCTCACACAACACACCATCCATCACACACCACACACAGCAACACACGCACACACACACCCATACCACACGACCACAATCAACACATCCCATCCATACACACACACAACACCACACACACACACACACACACAACACACCCCACACACACACCCAGGTCCTTGGGACGGATCAAGGGCGACAGTAGATGATTTAAGGAAAGGAGGAATGTTTTGTTTCCTTTTGAGTGATGAGAAGGAATGGCTGGGGACTTTCTCTTACTCTCTCTCTCTCTCTCTATCTCTCTCTCTCTCTCTCGTCTCTCTCTCTCTCTCTCTCTCTATTCTGTCCTCTCTCTCTCTCTTTGTCTCTTCTCACTTCTCTCGCTCTCTCTCTTCTCTCTTCTCTCTTAGTCTGTTTCTGTCTGTCTCTTTTTTCTGTCTCTGTATCTGTCTGTCTCTGTCAGTCTCTGCCTTGTTTGTCTCTGTGTTTATGATCTAATATATGAAAGTTAACTAGTTGGATAGATTTTATCTTTGAACAACCTTCGGATGTGACTATAAACGCGAGGCCGAGTTAGAACGTGCGAGCTTTGTGCAACGAGTTTTAAATTCTGTTCCGCTTTTTCGAAAGAGTTAGGCCATTGTGTGGCCGGTGGGAAACAGTATGACACAATTTACAAAACCGGCATACATGGGGACTGGATGTAAAAAAAGCACATGCGTGTGTATTCCATTTTCCTTTCCTCATATGAAATAACCAAATAAAAAAAATAAATAGATAAAATCTCTGTCTGTCTTGTCAGTCTGTCTCGAGCTCTGTCTGTCTCTTTCTTTCTGTCTCTGTCTCTAATTGTCTTTATGGTCTTGTCTCTATTGTTCTCTGTCTTGTTTCTGTCTGTCTTGTTTCTGTATGTCTCTGTTCTGCCTCTTGTCTCTGTTTTGTCAGTCTCTCTCTTCTGTCTTGCCTGTCGTGTCTCTGTCTCTGGTATGTCTCTCTGTCTCTGTATGTCTCTGTCTGTCTCTCTGTCTCTGTATCTGTCTGTCCTCATCTGTCTTGCCTTGTCTGTCTCTGTTCTCTGTGTATCTTGTCTGTCTCTGTCTGTGATCTTGTCGTCTAGTCTGTCTGTCTTTGGACTTTCAGTGTCCTATGATCTATTCATGAAAGTTAAAGTGATAGCATTCTTTAGCTTTGACCCAGAACATCACTTGTACTACCGAAGTAATGAAGATACTCATATTTCAGGAGGAGAAAGATCATTTGTCAAGCTATGGGGGTGCTATGTAATAATCATAATTATTTTTAAAATAATAAATTAATACTGAACCTGAGTACTACATATTATCAATTGGGGAATAGCGTGCTTACATTTTTACGTAAAACGGAAGGATGTTCAAATGGCGTTTTTAGAAAATAATAACATTGCGATGGTCAACATTTTTATATCACCACTGATTGTGAATCTTACCCTTTACTTTTTCCACTTATGTTTATTCACCAATAACAAAATAATCGGAATTGTATCCCTGACAATCCAGGATGCCTTGACCAATCTTGATCTTTGAATGAATTGCTAGATAGACCTCTTTATAAAAGGATTGACGAAATTAATATAAAAAAGTATATTTTTTTGTTATTTGGATAGTAAATCATGTACACAATCTTCAGCTTCATCAACATTTGGAGACTGGGAACATTGTTGACATATGTTGACTTCTTGATTAAATGATCATTATAGACTTCAAAACCACGTTCTGATGTTGGAGGCATGGAAACCCCATTTATTAGTACCTTCTGCTGAATAGTCAGGCAATAAATGTCTATAAAAATAATAAAGGTGTGGAAGCCAATGACGCAATTCCAAGTGTTCCTGTGGATTAAGAATTAATAAATTTCAGCTTATAGATCAAAGTTGATGCAGACCTGTCTCGTAAAGCTTTCATTCTTTAATTTTATTTTATATTTTTTCCACTTTCAGTCACGAGATTCTTCTTCTTGACGTTTAAATTCGGCTCCTGCTCTCCCGGCAGGCGCAGTCGCCACAAGAGCTATGCGCCAACCTTTTTTTTCTTTTTTTGTGGTATGATAATACTTTACTTGGAGTAATCAACAACAAGATTGAAGTCAGGTGTCTTTGGTTTCCATTCTGTGAGTATTGCTTCTGTGTGTTGTCTATTGAATGTAATGAGATGAGTACATAGCTCAAATCGATGATGATGATGATGACGAGACGACTGACGACGACGATGATAATGATAGCTGTGGCGTTAATGAATGTGAACCACTTGATAGATTGCAGGAGATAAAATAAAAACTAAAAACAACAAAAAATGTATGCATAAGTTGACTGGTTTCAATGAGTAACACGCGGCTGGTCAGGACATCCGACTTTCTTGTCTGCAATTTGTAATGATGGGGCAGACGATGCTTGGCAGATATGCTTGTATGCTGCCACTGTATTTAGAATTTATCTTTTTTATTTTTAATTTTTATTCTTTTATATCTAGGATCAATGGAATATGCACTTATGGATTTCTGTTATCGGAGAACATCCAGCTCCCGAGTCGGGTGTTGTAATGCTGTTTTGTAAAGTTTGTCATATTCTGTTCCACTGGCACAGAAAGGCCTCTCTTTTACGAAAGCGGAACTGGATTTAACGTGTGCGCAAGATGTTCTGCGTGCGCGTTCGCTCACGGGGCTTCGGTTTACATGTCTCATCGAGAAAGACTCTTTGGAGGGTTGGATGTCTGCAATGATGTTAACTCCAGGGGAAAATATCCCCTTGAACGGGAATCGAACCCGTGAGTCGTAGATTGCTCGCGGGAGCGGCAATGTTCTAACCACTAGGCTATCCACGTCTCCGATGTATGGATTGCCCCAACTAATAACAATCCTAGGGGAAAAAAGCGGGGGGGCGGGCGGGGGGGCGGGGGGGGGGGTGGTGGGGGGTCTGGGGGGGGGGGGGGGTCTAGGGGGTCGGTCGGGAGGGGGGTGGGGCTCTGTGGGGGGGCGGGGGAGGCGGTTGTTGTGGGGGGAAGTGGTGGTGGGGGTGGAGTTGGGGGGGGGGGGGGGGGTGGAGGGGGGGGCACTGGGGGAGGGGGGTCGAGGGTTTGGTTGGGCGGGGGGTGGGGTGGGGAAGGGGGGGGGTGGGGGACGGGGGGGTGGTGGCGAGGGGTGGCGGGTGGGGGGGGATAGGAGGTGGGTCGGGGTGGGGGTGGGGGAGGGTAGGGGGGGGGGAGGAGGGAGGGGCGGGGTGGGGGCGGGCGGGGGGGGGGGGGGGTGGGTGGAGGGGGGGGTGGGTTGGGGTGTGAGGGAGGGCGGGGGGGAAGGGCGGGGGGGGAAGGGGGAGGGCGGGGGTTGGGGAGGCTGGGGGGGGGGGGGGGTTGGGGGTGGGCGGGCGGGGGGGTGGGGGGTGAGGGTGATGGTCGGGGGGGGCGTTGGGGGTTGGGGGGGGGGGCGGGATGGGAGCGGGTATGAGGGTGGGTGGGAGGGGGGGGGGGTGGCGCGGGGCGAGAGTGATGGGGATGGGTTGGGATTTGTGAGGGGAGGGGGGGAGGTGGGGATTGGGTGGGGCGGGGTGGCCGTTGGGGTGGGTGGGGGTGTGGGGGTGGGGAAGGGAAGGGGGGGGGGTTGATGAGGGTGGGTCGGGGGGAAGTGGGAGAGGGGGGGGGGGTTGGGGGGGGGGGGGTGTGCGTGAGAGGGGGAGGGGGGGTGGTGGGTGGGGGGGGGGGGGGGTGGGGGGGGGGGGGGGGGGTGGGGGGGGCTGGGGGGTGGGGGGGGCATGGGGTGGGTGGGGGGGGTGGGGAGGGAGGGGGGGGTTGGGGATGGGGGGGGGGGGGAGTTGGGGGGGGGAGGGGTGCGGGGAGGATTTAGGGAGGAGCGGGAGGGAGTTGGGTGGGGGGTGGGGTGGGGGGGGGGGGGGGGGGTGGGGGAGGGGGGGGGGAGGAGGGTGGCGGGGTTCGGGGGGAGTGGGGGGGGGTGGAGGCGGGGGGGGTTGGGGGTGGTGGGGGGGGGGGAGGGGGGGGGGTGGGGGGGGGGGGAGGGGGAGGGGGGGGGCGGGGATGAGTGGGTGGGGGTGGATGGGTGAGGGGGGCGAATGGGGGGGGGGGGGGGTGGGGCGGGGGGGGGGGGAGGGGGAGGGGGGTGGGGGGGGGGGGGGTGGGGGGGGGTGGCGGTGTGGGGGAGAGGGGGGGTGTGGGGGGGAGGGGGGGGGGGGGGAGGCGCATGGTGGGGAGGTGGGGAGGGGGGGTGGTGCAGGGGGGTGGGGGGGGAGGGGGGGGTGGTGGGGATGGGGGGGGGGGTGGGGAGGTGGGGGTGGGGGGGGGGGGGGGGTGGGGAGGGGGGGGGTGGGGGGGTGGGGAGGGTGTGGGGCCGTGGCGGGGTAGGAAGGGGGCTGGGGGGGGGGGGGGGGAGGGGCTTGTGAGGGGGGGGGAGAGAGTTGGGCGGAGTGGGGGGGGGGTAGGGGGGGTGGGGGAGGGGGGAGAGGGGGGGAGGGGGTGGGGGGAGTGGGGGGTGGGGGTTGGGGGAGTGGGGGGGGGGGGGGGGGGGGATGTGGGGGAGAGGGTGGGGGCGGGGGGAGAGGGGCGGTGGGGGGGGGGGGGGGGGGGAGGGTGGGGGGCTGGTGGGTGGGGTGGGGGGGGGGTGGGCCGGGGGGGGTTAGGCTGGGGGATGGCGCGGAGTGGGGGTGGGGGGGGGGGGGGGGGGGGGGGGGGGGGGGTGGGGAGGAGTGGGTTGGGGCGGGTGGGGGGGGGGGGGGGGGGTGGGGGGGGGGGGTGGGGGGGGGGGGGTGGGTTGTAAGGGGTGAGGGGGTCTTGGGGTGGGGATGGGTGGGGGGGGGGGGGGGTGGGGGGATGGGGGGTGAGGGTCGGGAGGAGTTGGGAGGGGGGGGGGGGGGGTGTGGGGGGGGGGGGGGGGGGGGGGGGGGGGGGAGGGGGGGGGGGGGGGGGAGTGGGGGGGTGGGGGTGGGGGGAGGGCGGGGGGGTGGGGGGGGGGGGGGGCGTGTGGAGCGGAGGTTGGGGGGGGGGGGGGGGGGGGGGTGTGTGGTGGGGCGGGGGGGGGGCTGGTGGGGGGGGGGGAGGGGGAGGGGGGGGGGAGGGGGGGGGTGGGGGGGGGGGGGGGGGGGATGGGCGGAGGTGGGGGGGTGGGGGGGGGGGGGGGGGGGGTGCGGGGTGGGGGGTGGGGGGGGGGGGGGGGATGGGGGGGGTGGGTTGTGCGGTGCGAGGAGTGGGATGGGGGGGGGGAGGGTGGGGTGGGTGGGGAGGGGGGGGGGGTGAGGGGGGAGGGGGAGTGGGGGGGAGTACGGGGGTGGGGGGGTTAGGAGGGGGGGGGGGGTAGTCGGGGGGTTGGTGGGGGGGGGGGTGGAGGAAGGAGAGGCTGGTGGGGTGGGGGGGTAGGGAGGCGCGGGGGGGTGGAGGTGGTGGTGGGGGGGTGGGGTGGTGGGTGGGAGGGGGGGGTGGGGGGGAGGTGGGGAGGGGGGGTGGGGGGGGGGGGAGGGGGGTGGGGGGGGTGGGGGGGGGGGGGGGTGGGGGGGGGAGGGGGGGGGGGGGGGGTGGGGGGGGGGGGTGGTGGGGGGGGGGGGGGGGGGGGGCGGGGGGTGTGGGGGGGGTGGGGGGGGGGGGGTGGGGGGGGGGCGGGGGGGGGGGGGGGGGGGGGGGGGGGGGGGTGGGCGGGGGGGGGGCGCGGGGCTGGGTCGGTAGGGGGGGGAGGAGTGTGGGGGGGGGGGGGGTGGATTAGTGGTGGGGGGAGGGGGCGCAGCGGGGGTGGGTGGGGGGGTGGGGGGTGGGGTGGTGGGGGGGGGGGGGGGGGGTGGGGGGGGGTGAGGTGGGGAGAGGGAGGGGGGTGGGGGTTGGGGTGGGGGGGGGGTGGGGGGGGGGGGGGGGTGGGGTGGGGGGGGGAGGGGTGGGCGGGGGCGGGGGGAGGGTGGGGGGAGGGAGGGTGGGGGAGGGGGAGGGGGGGGGGGGGGGTGGGAGCGGGGAGGAGTTGGGGGGGGGGGGGTGGGGAGTGGGTTGTGGGGGGGGGGGGGGGAGTGGCGGGGGGGGGTGGGGGGGTGGGTGGGAGGTGGCTGTGGGGGGGGTCGGTGGGGTAGGGGGGTGGGTGGGGGGGTGTGGAGGGGGTGGGGGGGGGGGGGGGGGGGGGGGGTGGGTGGGGGGGGGGGGGGGAGGGGGGGAGGGGGTGATGGGGGGAGGGGGGGGGGGGGGGGGGGGGGGAGGGGGTTGAGTGCGGGGGGTAGGGGGGGGTGGGGGGGCACAGGGGAAGGGGGGGGGGCGGGGGTGGGGGGGAGGGGGTGGGGTGTGTGGGAGGAGGGTGGGGGGGGGGGGGGGGGGGGGGCTGGGGGGGGGGGGGGGGGGGGCGTGGGGGGTGGGTGGGGTCGGGGGAGGGACGGGGGGGAGGGGGGGTGGGGGGGGGGGGGGAGGGGGGGGCGGGGGGGGGGTGGGCGGGGGGGGGGGGGGGTGGGGGGGGGGGGGGTGATGGGGGGGGGGGGGGGGGGGGGGTGGGGGGGGGGGGGGGAGAGGGGGGGAGTTGGGGTGGGGGGGGTGGGTGCGGGGGGCGGGCAGGGGGGGCTGGAGCGGAGGGGGTGTGGGGGGAGGGGGTGGAGGGGGGGGTAGGGGGTAGGGTGGGGGGGCGGGGGGCGGGGGGGGACGAGGGGGGGGGGGGTGGGGGGGGGGGGGGGGGGCGGTGAGGAGTGGGGTGGGGGGGTGGAGGGGGGTGGTGGGGGGTGTGGGGCAGGGGCAGGGGGACAGGAGGGGGGGGGTGGGGGGGGGGACGCGCGGAGGGGGGGGGTGGGGGGGGCAGCGGGGAGGGGGTGGGGTGGGGGGGGCGGGGGGGTGGGGGGGGGGAGGGGGGAGCGTGGGGGGTGATGAGGTGGTGCTGGAGGAGGGGGGGGGGAGGGCGGGTAGGGAGGGGGGTGGGGGGGGGTGGGGGAGAGGGCAGATGGGGGAGGGGGGGGGAGGGGGGTGGTGGAGGGTGGGGGTGTGGTTGGGAGGGGGGGGTTGGGGGGGGGGCATGGTGGGGGGGGGCGGGGGGGGAAGGGGGGTGGGGGAGGGGGGGGGAGGTGGTGGGGGGCGGGGGGGGGGGGGTGGGTGGGGGGGGGGTGGGGGCTGGGTGCTTCGGGGTGGGCGGTGGTGGTCGAGTGTGGTGGGGGGATAGGCGGGGGAGGTGGGGGGGAGTCGGGGTGGCAGAGGGAGGCGGGGGTCGGCCGGGGGTGGTGGCGGCGTGCGGGGGGGAGGGGGGGGAGGGGGAGGTGGGGGGGGGAGTGGGGGCTTGGGGGGTAGAGGGGGGGGGCAATGTGGGCGGGGGGGGATGGCGGGGGGGTGGGTGGTGGGGGGGGCTGGGGGTGTGGGGGGGGGGGGGGGGTGGTGGGTTGGGGTGGAAGGGGGTGGGGACTGGGGTTAATGTTGGTGGGTGGGGGAGGGGGGTAGTGGAGGGGGGGCGTGGGGGTTGGTGATCGAGGGGTGGGGGAGGGCGGGGTCGTGGAATGGGAGGCCGGGGGGGGGTTGTGCGGGAGGGGGGGTGGGTGGGGGGGCTGACAGGGGGGGGGGGAGGGGGGTGGGTGGAGGTGGGAATGGTAGTCGCGGGGGGGGGGGGGGGGGGTGCGCTGTGGGGGGAGTGGGGGGGCGGAAGGGGGGCGGGCAGGGTGGGGTGGTGGGGCGCTGTCTGAGTGAGCTGGGTGATGGCTGGGAGGAGTGGAGCGGGGAGGTGGTCGACAGGGGGGCTGGGAGTGGTGCTGCGGGGGGATCGGGTTTGGGTATGTCGGGGGAAGGGAGGGGTGGGGGGGTCGGAAGGGTGGGCGGATGGGTGCTTGGGGTGGGGGGCGGTGAGTGTTGAGGGGAGGGATAGGGTTGGGCGGGTGGGGTGATGGGGGGGGAGGGTAGTACTCCAGACTTGTCCTGGCAAACATTGATAGGTCCTCCAAGTCCCAATAGTACCCCTGAGGTTAAAATGTGACCAACTTTAAGTGTACGGAGTAAAAAACGGTTGCATGCGTCAAAACATTCACTATTGATGTGACTCGGAAATTAGTGCGGAATCCTGAGGTAACAATGAACAAAAAAAGACTATACATACACTCAACCCTACTATTCAAATCCTCCTGATTATAGTCAGCAAACACCTCTTAGTTGAGATGCACTGCTTCCACTCTGTAAAAAAAAAAGAAGTATTTGTTGAGGTTGAATCTAGGTAGACCCATACAAGTGGTGTTATATAATTCTAATGCAAAGAGAGAGAAGAGAAGATTGAGGAGAGCGAGAGCGAGATGAATGAGGCGAGGATGAGAGGATTGAGACTGAGAGAGCGATGCGCGGGAGCGAGCGGAGAAGAGAGATGAGGGAGGGAGAGAGAGAGAGAGGTGGGGAGAGAGAGAGGGGGGAGGGGTGATGAGAGAGAGAGATGAGAGCAGAAAAGAGAGAGAGAGAGAGGGAGGGAGGGAGAGAGATGAGAGAGAGAGAGTGAGAGAGAGGGGAGGAGTAGAGAGTGAGAGAGGATGAGAGATGACTATTCATCTATGAGCGAGAGAGGTGATACGGCAATAGAGCTTTTCTTTGAATTTTGCAAGAAAATAGAGAGAGGATTACGAGTGAGAGTGAAGAGGTAGCGGAGTTATAGAGGGCGAAATTGTAGAGAGGGTATGGAGAGTAGATGAGAGAGATAATACAACAATGAAGATTTCGGTATTGAGTCTGAAGAGGTTGAGTTTAGTAGTTTTTTGGAATATAGTATCCTGGTTTATTGAAGAGAAGATGAGGATTGGAGAAGAAGACAATGAGTCTTCACCTTCACCAGAACCCTAGCATTTCCGAGGCACACAACACCAACACACCAGCAACAACAACAGCAATAACTTCCATTGAGTCGTTAGAATGTCTGCAGAGGATGACACCGCCCACCACCACACCACCACTACCACCACCGACCCCCAACACACACCCACCACCACCACCCAAGAGGATATAACGGCTGTCACTTACTTGACACCCCAAATTCCCAAAGGTTGCAAGATGAGTAGAAAATGAGGAGAGAAAAAAAAATCCACACCCATGTCCTAGGTTTAGTACTGCCCACTGCCTAGCCACCAGGTAACAGAGGATCATTTCTGCTGATTGTCCGCACGTGCAGGATTCCGGTTTTGGCGAGGCAAGGAAGAATGGGATGCGGCTCTAGTAGGTAGGCTGCAGAACTGAGTCACATCCTCAGTGTATAGGGTCTGGCCGAGGGTTATTGTCTGGACACTGTGTGTGTGTTGTGTGTGAGTGTTGCTGATGCGTTTGCTTTTTGCGTGTTGTGTGTGCTGTGTGTCTCTGTTGTGTTTCTAGAGTTCATGCAAACTGTAAGCGTATTATTCTATCAGAGTGGCTTACTTCTCTTAAGAACTTTTGCACGCGGACAACTCTCATCTGTTGCAGCAGTTCTTTTACGTGCTGCTGAATAATTTATCGTGTAACACCACCGGAAGCGTCCTGGTTTCATTCGATTCATCTGAAGACTAGGCGCCCATATCACCACTCATCGCGTCTATTGGATGGTGGAAACAGTTTCGGGCACCCTAACGGTGAGTAGCGTCGATAGGTAGCTTCATAACGACTTACTACTGAACAAACTGAGGAAATAAGATAGGACTCACAACAAATGTTACGTAAAATACATGTTCGTCTTCTCACCTTTGATTATCTAAGCTCGTAAAATTACTCCTAAGCACAGATTACTTCAGTTCATCGCTTTCATTACATCACCCTTAAACACTATCAAAAAAGTCTAGAGGCGACTCGGTTAAAACCAATCTGTCTTAATGTCTGCCGTGACAGCATAAGTTTACTATAAGAGTATAGCAGTCCACTATGTACATCAGTAACGAGTGTAAGCTTATTCGGCAGAGGTCAGGACTAATTGACCACTAATTAGTGGTTCCCAGGCTTGTTTCACTAGCTTCCCAGAGTATCCTGCTGTCCCCCTGTCGGTGCGGCCATTTCTGTCTCCTCTGGACTCAGCACAGACTCTTTCTTCCCCTTGGGAAAAGCGCGCAGGATGGAAGCGAGTCTCTTCTGACCTCCTCTAAGCAGCTGACCTTGAAGCACCTGGCGACTGTCGATGTTGGGATGCCGGGAGGGGGGGGGTTAGACTTGTGGTGCCCTACAAATCAATCGGTAACTCCATTTTCCGTGCAGGAGATAGAAAAAACCTGGAACAAAAAATCATCATTTGAATCATCATCAACAAATACCTATTTGAGACCTTTTGTGCAAGGAAATAATTCATTTTGCTACCCTCACCCTCCTACTTCCACTTCACTGTGGTTCTTCCTGTTGTTTTATTCTTGTCCCTCCACTCTCTTGTTATTTCTTCTCCTAGCCGTCCATCTTCCTGCTTTCAGTAGTTATCCAGTAAGATCTTAAACGATAACATTTTTTTTCCCACGGCGAAGTCGGAAAATGTCTGGAGCCCTGAACTGACCAAGCATGCTCACGGCAGCAACAACCGTTGTCATTTATTTTTATGCTATATATCGCACCGAGCACACAAAGTGAGCTGTAGAGCGTTTCCCGAAAAAGCAAAACAAACAATTCAGGCTATTTGTTGTTCGTTTTTTTGTTGCTATTGTTCATTTGCTTTTAATCAGTAGATCTCCATACTTTTTGTTTGTTGTTTCTCCTTCTTTCCCCTCTCATCTTCCTTTTTATTTTTTCTCCTTCCCTCCCACCTCCTACCCTTCCACTTCCTTCCCTCCTTCCTTCTGTTTCACATTATTCGATAAACGGACTTTGGCATCTTTGTTTATTTTATACGATTTGATCATAGCTCGCTCGATTTGAGAAACCTGATATGCTGTTTACCTTGCAAAAGGATTTAGTTGGTGTTGGAAAGCCATAATCTAGCTTCGTTCTTTATTAAAGAAACACTACTGCTGAAATAATTTACAGTCAATAGCGGCCTGTTAGTCTACTTGTTTCCTTTAAATCATTCTCCAAAAACCAGAGTCGTTTGAGGCAATGCCAAAAGAACAAACTTGCATTACTGTGTAAAAGCACACTCTTCCAATCTAAACTAAATGAAATCCCTCCACCGCTTCGCCCACACAACACACACAACCATCTACACACACCCCACACCCCCCCCCCACAAATACCCACTCGACACACAAACCACATTACAACTCTCTACCCACACAAACTAACACACCACCTATAACCACAATTCCACACACAAACTACACACACACACTTACACACACACCACACACCCCACACCACCCCACAACACACAACACGTACCCATCAACACCTGAAGTAAAATAAAATCCTCACGGGTTCTGTGAATAATAGACTCTGATGACTGAGGTTGACGCAAATGAAGCACAGAAACCAAGCCCGTCATATTCATGAAGAGTGTACTGGAGGCGGAATATGACCTATGTCCCAAAAGAGAACGATGGAAGGAAGCATTTTCTCTCCGTACATGTTCATATATAATAAACGGTCTGAAGTACAAATCCCTACAGAAGAGATAAAGTTGTTGCTATCCGACCAGATTACGCAGTACCCACTCGAAGATTTGTGGAGGGAAGGAGGTTGCCGGTGGAGGTGAAGGGACGTACTCGGTGTATGAGCGCGTCGGGTTCGGTGGGTGGAGGAGGAATGGGTGTGGGGCGGAGGGGGCGGAGACTTTTATGAAGGGGGGAGGTAAGAAGAAACCGGTGGGTTTGAAGGATGTAGGTGTCTTGTCTATGACGTGCTGCCTGTCAAAGGACGGCCTTATGCCCTCTCCTGTCTGAAAGTTTTGGATACCGTTGTGAGAACGATCTTGATCTATTCCCCCAAAAAGTTTAGTACCCAAACTCTCAGTTTTTTGAAGAGAGAAAGCAGAGAAGAATGCTAATTACGGTGAGCTTGCAGTCTGAGAGAGATGAGAGAGAGAAGAGAGTCTTTCGATACTATCGCAAAAGTAGTAATTTTGTGATGAGAGAATATGACCGCTGTGTGAAGAGACTGTATAGAGAGAGAGAAGCTTGAGATCGACACTCAGATAAGAGCAAATATAGAGAGTCGTTACCGATTGTTGTTTTCCCTATAATGAGAGATGATGAGACGAAGAGAGAGAGAGTCTTCGATACTTCCATAAAGTAGTAAAATTTTGGAGACTGAGTAGGAGGGATGGGGAGGAAAGCAGGTACGTAGACAGAGAATGAGCTCTGAAGGAAAGTGGAGCAGAAGGACAGAAGAGGAGGGAGGATCGCGGTTAGGAAGGCGAAGCGTAGAAGGAGCAGGAAAGAGAGGAGAAGATGACGCAGATGATGAGAGTAATAGAATTAGACGATGACGCTCTGAGGAGACGAGTTAGAGATGAGCCGAGAGCTAGATGCCCACGAGTCTTGATATTCCTAAAAGTAATGTAATTTTGGAGGTTAGTGAGGAAGAGAGTGCGCATTGTGTGTTGTGTGTGTGTGTGTGTGGAGTTATGATGTGTGTGTGTGTCCGTTTAGTTTTGTCTGTGTCTGTGTTGTTGTCGTGTGTGTCTCGATTGGCTGTTCAGACCTTCGCTTCAGATATTTTTATTCACCCTAACGGCCCACAAGCCTTTCGATAAACGACGAGAGAGATGACGATGTATTAAATTTTAGTAGAATGCATTGACAAGATTTGATGATAGAGAGATGAGAGCAGAGAGAGAGAGATGCGATGACTGAGACAGACAGACAGAAGACGTTTGCTCAAGACAGACATGCCAGTACGAAACAACAAATAACACCAGGATCGATCGAACACCTGAAAACACCCTGAACGTTTATTGTCAATGGTGATGTTTGAGGAGAAGACAGACGACGAAGGAAGAGGACTAGGAAATGTAGCACCGACGGTACAGATCAACAGACCAACGCCAGGTGATGAGAAACATGAACACTGGAGTATAATTTGATTTGTCAGACTGAGATGACCGAGCAAGAGTCAGGAGCATTAGAGATTTTGATGAGAAGGTCGATATGAAGAGAGGAGAAGCCGAGAGAGAAGAGAAAGTTGATGAGGATGAGACGAAGAGACAGACAGACAAAGCAACATACCGAAGACAGCGACAGAAGACAGAAAGACAGAGTGTGCAGCTTTGCGAGCCAGAAAGACAACCGAGAGAGACAGTCAGACTGAGAAACTGCCAGACAGAGAAGCAGGGCCAGCACATGACACGTAGTACGAGAGATCAAGACCCTATACAGACACAGACCAAACACGACAGAGCAGTGCAGCACTTACAGACAGACACAACCGGACACCGACACAGATGGACCCAACGACAGCACATGTATCAGACAGACAAGACATGACATACTTCACGCTGTTAAAAAAGAACCACACAGGTTCCTATCTCATATATACCTAACTACTCCCAGCGGCACATAGTGTATTATCCCAGTGAGTAGATGGCGTGCGGCAAGTGACGTTCGACCGGAGGGGAGGGTCTGATGTCAGTGGATTCTTTTAACCTCTGTCATGTATTGTGTGTGTGTGTTAGTAGTGTGTGAATGTGCGTGTAGTGAGTGTGTCGTGTGTAGTGAGTGTGCTGTGTGTCTGTAGTCTACAGAGTTGTGTGTGTGTGTGGTGTGTGTGTCTTGTGTGTGTGTGTGAGTGAGTGTTTTTGTGAGTGTTGTGTAGCGGATGTGTTGTGTGTGTGTGTGTGTGTAGTTTGTAGTGTGTGTGTGTTAGGTGTGTTGTGTGTGTTGGTGGAGTGTGTAGTGAGTGAGTGTTGTAATTGTGTGAGTGTGCCTGTGTGTGTGTAGAGTGGTCATTTAAGGCTTTCTTGTGTGTATGTGTGTGTGATGTTTGAGTAAACTTGTAGGAGGCTCGACTATTTCACAGCAGCGCGGGAAGAACCAGACGAGTTGGCGTTTTTCGCTTTTGGTTTTTTCTTGGTGAGGGCTGGAGGGTCTTTAGTTATGTCTTATCTGTTGGTTTACACTGAAGCTTCTTCTTTGTGCAGTTTGTTTGCTTTTTAGTTTGTTTTGTTTGTTTGCTTGATTTGCACTTATCTGTCTCCTTATTTTTATAGCATCCTTTTCTACTTTTCTTAACTGTTGTTTTCGATTTTCTAAAAAGTTTTTTTGTTTGATGCCTTTATCTTTTTGGATTGATCAGTTTATTTTTGTTGATACGATATTCCTGTCTTTTCTACTTGATATTTTCCGTTTCTTTTATTAATTTTTTCTTTCCTCTTCTTCTTTTTCGCTTGCTGTTGCAGTACATGTGCCTTTGTGATATTTTTTTCTTTGTCATATCGTATATTTTTTGTTTTGTGCCTTTTTTTGTTTTTTTCTCTTATTTCTCATGTCCTTTTGGTTATGTGGTTGATGAGAAAAACAGAGTGGTGGGGACCGAGTGTGATAACTGTTGTGTTTGTTGTTTGATTATTACCAAGTCACTATGTATTATCACTTTTGTGTATATAATTTGTTTAGCCTACATGTTCGAGTATCTGCGATATTCTCGAGTTGGTTCACTTTTTTATTCTGTGTGTGACGTGTTGTCTCCCCTTCCTTTGCCTTGTAATGTTATATTTTAAACTTTGTGTGCTAGTGTGTGTTTGATCTTGTGTGTGTGTGTGTGTGTGTGTGTTTGTGTGGTGCCTACAGGCATTCGCTGCGTTTTGAGATGTGTCTAAGTGCGTGCAGCTGTGTGCGTACTTTTCCGTGTGCATGTTGTGCGTGTCCATGTGAGGTTATATAGTGAGTGTGTGTGTGCGGCACGTGTAGCGGTATGTGGTGAACCACAACTCACACACGATATCGTTCTAATATATAGATCGCATCAGATAGACAATAGATAGACTGATCATATGGATATATCAGTAGAGAGATGGATTAGGTAGAGTAGATACAGATCTAGTAGGTAGACAGGTCTAATAGTTAGTCCCAATATCTACTCTAGCATTTTAAAAATACGGCATATATCGTATTACCTTCACTATCATAAATCTTTCATGAACACTCATGCTAGAAACAAGGTCTCTGTGAAAATAGTGAGGCTTTTATCACTTCACAAATTTTAACACCTTTATGACCAACACTCTTGCCCCTTTCTTCCATAGTTTGCATGAGAAAAACCAACAGAATGTCAATGTTTTTGACCATGTCGAACTACTGCTTAAGGGACTTGTACCACACATACACACCAATACGGAACCACACACACAACACCACACAACACAAGGAACACACACACAACACACTACACACACGCACCACGCACACAAAACCCATCCTTAACAAAAATGTTGTTCTGGTGATTTGTTTCTGTGTAAGAATATATTTGTTATTTTCCGACTTGCTGTTACTCTTTATTTCCATACACGGACACACAACACCCCACATCACACACCACACACACACACCCACCCCACACACACATCACCCCACACACACACTCCCACTCGCACACAGAGAGTAGATTATATCTATCTATCTATTATCTATCGTATCTATCTATCGTATCTATCTATATATCTATCTGATCTCCTATTTATCTATCTCTGTTCATTTCAGTCTCCTATTTTAGGGCTTTGTTAGCATTAAAGTTGAAAAGAACGGATATAAAATTGCAGACTGACTTTATCTATCTATTCTGTTCGTAGTTAGTCTGACGACACGTGGGGTGCATCCTCCAGACTGTCAGCAACCAGTCCCTCCATTCTTCTACTCTCGTGTTCTGGCCTTTCATCAGGTGTTTTTGTTGAGTTCTAGGCCTTGTCTCATTCATGATGTTATCCTCCCATGTCTTCCTTGGTCTGCGTCTTGCTTCTTCCTCTTGGCACAGTGCCTTGCAAACTGTCTTTGTATTCATTGCGGATTTGTGACAGGATCTCATACCACTTAAGTTTACGCTTTTTCACGATAGTAGAATAGGTCTATTAGGGTCCACATGGCTTTGCTGGATTCTGTTATGCACTCGCTTTCGTTGCTTTTGTGGTTTTGTCGGAGATGCCAAGGACAGATCTCCTCGAAGCATCTCCTCTTCCATGCCTGTTCTCTTCTCTCCAAATCTGCAGTCACAAGTTGTCCATGATTCCCGGCATACATAATATGGATATGTACAAGGGCGGCAGATTGTCATGAGTCTTGGAAGATTAGTGTGAAACTTCTTTATCTCTCCAGATGGTTGTTTAGTTTGACAAAGTGTTATTGTAGTCTGATGCAGTACGTGAGCATATCTTCTTGGATTGGAATCCTGCGTCGGAATACAAAATATGGCTACCCAGGTACTCTTGAAGCTTGTAACTGTTTCCAGCTTCTGGTATTAACTGACGTATCAGTGCTAAATGATCGGTTGGTTGTTTGTATTAGTCCATCAGTTTGGCTCTTGCTCTGCACTGATTTCCATGCCGTTTAAGTTTTGGAGGCCTTTATCCACAGTTTCTTGTTATGCTGGCAAAAAGCTCTATTTTTGATCCAGCTATTCATCTCAATTGTCATCTGTCGACTAGCGGAGCGAGGTTTAGTGATTCGCTTTCTGTCCACCAAATCGATGAGGAATCCTAATTGATGTTCCATGTGCATCAGCATGGGGGTATCTCTCAAGGGAAGCAGTGAAAAGCTTGGGTGAAGCGTAGACAGCCTGCCTTACTCTAACTTTGTTCGTAAAACTATTCTCAAATGATTGATGTTGTTATGTACACTGTCTGGGGGCTCGTGTACAGTGTTTGCATGACGCTGATCAGGTTTGCATTGATGCTGTACAAGTTTCATGGTTAGCCCCACACAAGCTGCCTGCCACACCCTGTCAACATTGCCTTCTTAAATCGATCAGAAGTGGTATAGTCTTGGAAGTGTTGAGGTACCGTCACATAGTATCCTTGATGTTGAATATCAGTTCTGTTGTGCTGGCCGTGCTCCTGAAACCTGCTGTCTCCTCAGCAATGAATGTTCCATTGCTTTGTTTGTGGCATCAGTCTACTTTCAATATTATCTGCAGCATGACTTGCTATCGGAGTGACAGATGAGGCTGATTGTGCTAGGTACTTTGGCATTGTTGTAGATTTCCTTTCATCGGGTAGGGTGATGAGGAGTGACTGCTACATTGGCTGATGAGCCATTTTTCCTGTCTGCCCGATCTTGTGCAGTTATTCTTGTAGGGCGTCTGATCAGTGGCTTCCCTCCCGCGTGGACCAACTTCAGCTCGGAATGTGTCAGCTCCTGCTGACTTCCCCTCTCTTTTGCAGTGATCTGACTGCTTGTTTCCACTCTTCTCGGAGGAATAGGGTGACTCTGTCGGTGTTTTGCTTTCGGGTTACAATAAGGACTTCTGGCCTATAATGACAACTATCTGCTATATATATTTTAAATTTATCATCTTAATAATATTCTCCTGCGGCGTAGTTCTATAGGTTTACAGTCGGCAGCAGTATTCTGTCCATTGTTCAGGATATATCCCTCGTGTCGTCTTATTGATGACCTACTTTCCATTTTTGGTCTTGGATGTTAATCTCTTTCTTCTGTATCGTGCTTGTAAGGGTTCTTCTCACCAGATGATTTATGCTTTTCTTGCTTATTGTTTTTTCTTGCTGTTCTTTCAGTGTTTGGGCCTGTTCACGATCACATTGTATTCTTTTGCCTTCCGTCATAGGAATTCCTGATATCTTTTAGCTTGACTGCGCCTAATATTGTTTTGCTTTTCTTTTGGTTTCATTTTTCTTTTCTTTCAACTCTCTACGCTTGTGCCCTAGTTGTAGGATGTTAGTGTTTTTTCCGATGTTTCTTTTGATGGACCATGGTTGTCTTTGAGGTCGGCGTTTGCCTATAGAAGCTCGTTTGCTGTTTCAGACAGATGCTGTATTGAAATATTCGTCAAGTGTTTGTACTATATGTTTGTAGTACTAACACCGTGAGTGCTGCAAATTTCATATCCTTGACTGAAAAATTCTTAATTACCTTTGGGTCCTTCTAAGCATTCTTCGATTGGTCATATATTTTGATCCTGATGTTGTGTTCGCTTGTGGATCTTTTTTAGAGTAGTCGGGAAAGTCTCTATCACACAGCATCATGGATCAACGTCTATTGTCTGCTCTTGGAATAAATCATCGTGTTGTTTGCGATGTTACGCGCTAGCCTGTAACTGTCTTATAACTTTTTTTTCACCTAATGATAGTAATCTATTTGCGTTGTAGGTGTTCTCCATTGCGAGACTATGATACATACGTGCCTTTTCTTGATCTCTTGTAGTGTGGCGCAAGATGTATTCACATAGCTGGAGGCTGGTGTTATCCTCGGCACACTCAGGAGTCTCAAGCCTCTTTCATTTGATTTAGGTTATTATCATGTGGACCCAAACTCATTCTTTCCTACCCAGTCTTTCATGACTCCGTTACTTCCGTCTTGGCGTTCCAGTCGCCTTAGCACCCACGATAGGATGTCTTTCTTGGTAGTGTTTGATTTTGCAGAATCTTGTGTCTGTCTCCAAACATTCTTTAGGCTTTACAGATCTAGTGAAGTTGCCATGTAGGGCGTCTTTGCCAATCAATTGCTACTATAGTTATGTTAAAGGGTGTTCTTATGCTTGCTTCAGGGGCTCTGGTATAAGTCTGTCGCCGCTAATCTTTAAAACAATAACACATGCTGACAGATCTCATGCTCGGTGTTCACGTTGTTGATGTCTTTGTGAACTTGAGCAATACCTCACTGCGATGTTCTATTTTCATTCTGTTTTTCATCGTAGTATATTTGTTGGTTCTCTGGTCGTTGTTTCTCCATGTTTTTCAACTGACTTCGCAGATCCCAGAGAGGTGCCAATGGATATTGACATTTCAAGTGTGTTTCACGTTGCCTGCAGCTCTTGTGTTCGTACCTATTCACTGGTGCCAATGAATGGGGTTGATGTCTGGCACGAATCTTTTGCTGCGTTTTACATTCAGTAGCATAACTTTCGACATCTGTCTGATGAGACAACAGAAGGCGCGGTCCTTGGTAATCCCGGCGACAGACGATCCATCTTCGTTTCTCCTGGTTGGAGCTTCTGCATGTCTTTGTCATTGGTGTATCTTGGGCAAATAAACCTGGCGGGCCCATCCCTCTCAGGTCGGATTTTTTGGTGGGTTTTACTCCCCACACTGTGGCAGGTTGCGAGTCACTGGTTACATGTGTTTACCAGTAGCCGACCGGGAGTTCTGACCTAGTACATACTTACACAATAATCCCAAGACGGTTCGAAAACAGAGAGAGTGTAAGGGACGGCTGGGGTATTGGTTTCTTGGTGACTCTGGGTGCATGAGGGTGTGTCGTGGGGGGGGGGGGGGTGTGGTGTGAGGGGGGGGCGGGGGGAGGAAGCGGGGGGGCGGGCGGGGGGGCGGGGGGGGGGGTGGTGGGGGGTCTGGGGGGGGGGGGGGGTCTAGGGGGTCGGTCGGGAGGGGGGTGGGGCTCTGTGGGGGGGCGGGGGAGGCGGTTGTTGTGGGGGGAAGTGGTGGTGGGGGTGGAGTTGGGGGGGGGGGGGGGGGTGGAGGGGGGGGCACTGGGGGAGGGGGGTCGAGGGTTTGGTTGGGCGGGGGGTGGGGTGGGGAAGGGGGGGGGTGGGGGACGGGGGGGTGGTGGCGAGGGGTGGCGGGTGGGGGGGGATAGGAGGTGGGTCGGGGTGGGGGTGGGGGAGGGTAGGGGGGGGGGAGGAGGGAGGGGCGGGGTGGGGGCGGGCGGGGGGGGGGGGGGGTGGGTGGAGGGGGGGGTGGGTTGGGGTGTGAGGGAGGGCGGGGGGGAAGGGCGGGGGGGGAAGGGGGAGGGCGGGGGTTGGGGAGGCTGGGGGGGGGGGGGGGTTGGGGGTGGGCGGGCGGGGGGGTGGGGGGTGAGGGTGATGGTCGGGGGGGGCGTTGGGGGTTGGGGGGGGGGGCGGGATGGGAGCGGGTATGAGGGTGGGTGGGAGGGGGGGGGGGTGGCGCGGGGCGAGAGTGATGGGGATGGGTTGGGATTTGTGAGGGGAGGGGGGGAGGTGGGGATTGGGTGGGGCGGGGTGGCCGTTGGGGTGGGTGGGGGTGTGGGGGTGGGGAAGGGAAGGGGGGGGGGTTGATGAGGGTGGGTCGGGGGGAAGTGGGAGAGGGGGGGGGGGTTGGGGGGGGGGGGGTGTGCGTGAGAGGGGGAGGGGGGGTGGTGGGTGGGGGGGGGGGGGGGTGGGGGGGGGGGGGGGGGGTGGGGGGGGCTGGGGGGTGGGGGGGGCATGGGGTGGGTGGGGGGGGTGGGGAGGGAGGGGGGGGTTGGGGATGGGGGGGGGGGGGAGTTGGGGGGGGGAGGGGTGCGGGGAGGATTTAGGGAGGAGCGGGAGGGAGTTGGGTGGGGGGTGGGGTGGGGGGGGGGGGGGGGGGTGGGGGAGGGGGGGGGGAGGAGGGTGGCGGGGTTCGGGGGGAGTGGGGGGGGGTGGAGGCGGGGGGGGTTGGGGGTGGTGGGGGGGGGGGAGGGGGGGGGGTGGGGGGGGGGGGAGGGGGAGGGGGGGGGCGGGGATGAGTGGGTGGGGGTGGATGGGTGAGGGGGGCGAATGGGGGGGGGGGGGGGTGGGGCGGGGGGGGGGGGAGGGGGAGGGGGGTGGGGGGGGGGGGGGTGGGGGGGGGTGGCGGTGTGGGGGAGAGGGGGGGTGTGGGGGGGAGGGGGGGGGGGGGGAGGCGCATGGTGGGGAGGTGGGGAGGGGGGGTGGTGCAGGGGGGTGGGGGGGGAGGGGGGGGTGGTGGGGATGGGGGGGGGGGTGGGGAGGTGGGGGTGGGGGGGGGGGGGGGGTGGGGAGGGGGGGGGTGGGGGGGTGGGGAGGGTGTGGGGCCGTGGCGGGGTAGGAAGGGGGCTGGGGGGGGGGGGGGGGAGGGGCTTGTGAGGGGGGGGGAGAGAGTTGGGCGGAGTGGGGGGGGGGTAGGGGGGGTGGGGGAGGGGGGAGAGGGGGGGAGGGGGTGGGGGGAGTGGGGGGTGGGGGTTGGGGGAGTGGGGGGGGGGGGGGGGGGGGATGTGGGGGAGAGGGTGGGGGCGGGGGGAGAGGGGCGGTGGGGGGGGGGGGGGGGGGGAGGGTGGGGGGCTGGTGGGTGGGGTGGGGGGGGGGTGGGCCGGGGGGGGTTAGGCTGGGGGATGGCGCGGAGTGGGGGTGGGGGGGGGGGGGGGGGGGGGGGGGGGGGGGTGGGGAGGAGTGGGTTGGGGCGGGTGGGGGGGGGGGGGGGGGGTGGGGGGGGGGGGTGGGGGGGGGGGGGTGGGTTGTAAGGGGTGAGGGGGTCTTGGGGTGGGGATGGGTGGGGGGGGGGGGGGGTGGGGGGATGGGGGGTGAGGGTCGGGAGGAGTTGGGAGGGGGGGGGGGGGGGTGTGGGGGGGGGGGGGGGGGGGGGGGGGGGGGGAGGGGGGGGGGGGGGGGGAGTGGGGGGGTGGGGGTGGGGGGAGGGCGGGGGGGTGGGGGGGGGGGGGGGCGTGTGGAGCGGAGGTTGGGGGGGGGGGGGGGGGGGGGGTGTGTGGTGGGGCGGGGGGGGGGCTGGTGGGGGGGGGGGAGGGGGAGGGGGGGGGGAGGGGGGGGGTGGGGGGGGGGGGGGGGGGGATGGGCGGAGGTGGGGGGGTGGGGGGGGGGGGGGGGGGGGTGCGGGGTGGGGGGTGGGGGGGGGGGGGGGGATGGGGGGGGTGGGTTGTGCGGTGCGAGGAGTGGGATGGGGGGGGGGAGGGTGGGGTGGGTGGGGAGGGGGGGGGGGTGAGGGGGGAGGGGGAGTGGGGGGGAGTACGGGGGTGGGGGGGTTAGGAGGGGGGGGGGGGTAGTCGGGGGGTTGGTGGGGGGGGGGGTGGAGGAAGGAGAGGCTGGTGGGGTGGGGGGGTAGGGAGGCGCGGGGGGGTGGAGGTGGTGGTGGGGGGGTGGGGTGGTGGGTGGGAGGGGGGGGTGGGGGGGAGGTGGGGAGGGGGGGTGGGGGGGGGGGGAGGGGGGTGGGGGGGGTGGGGGGGGGGGGGGGTGGGGGGGGGAGGGGGGGGGGGGGGGGTGGGGGGGGGGGGTGGTGGGGGGGGGGGGGGGGGGGGGCGGGGGGTGTGGGGGGGGTGGGGGGGGGGGGGTGGGGGGGGGGCGGGGGGGGGGGGGGGGGGGGGGGGGGGGGGGTGGGCGGGGGGGGGGCGCGGGGCTGGGTCGGTAGGGGGGGGAGGAGTGTGGGGGGGGGGGGGGTGGATTAGTGGTGGGGGGAGGGGGCGCAGCGGGGGTGGGTGGGGGGGTGGGGGGTGGGGTGGTGGGGGGGGGGGGGGGGGGTGGGGGGGGGTGAGGTGGGGAGAGGGAGGGGGGTGGGGGTTGGGGTGGGGGGGGGGTGGGGGGGGGGGGGGGGTGGGGTGGGGGGGGGAGGGGTGGGCGGGGGCGGGGGGAGGGTGGGGGGAGGGAGGGTGGGGGAGGGGGAGGGGGGGGGGGGGGGTGGGAGCGGGGAGGAGTTGGGGGGGGGGGGGTGGGGAGTGGGTTGTGGGGGGGGGGGGGGGAGTGGCGGGGGGGGGTGGGGGGGTGGGTGGGAGGTGGCTGTGGGGGGGGTCGGTGGGGTAGGGGGGTGGGTGGGGGGGTGTGGAGGGGGTGGGGGGGGGGGGGGGGGGGGGGGGTGGGTGGGGGGGGGGGGGGGAGGGGGGGAGGGGGTGATGGGGGGAGGGGGGGGGGGGGGGGGGGGGGGAGGGGGTTGAGTGCGGGGGGTAGGGGGGGGTGGGGGGGCACAGGGGAAGGGGGGGGGGCGGGGGTGGGGGGGAGGGGGTGGGGTGTGTGGGAGGAGGGTGGGGGGGGGGGGGGGGGGGGGGCTGGGGGGGGGGGGGGGGGGGGCGTGGGGGGTGGGTGGGGTCGGGGGAGGGACGGGGGGGAGGGGGGGTGGGGGGGGGGGGGGAGGGGGGGGCGGGGGGGGGGTGGGCGGGGGGGGGGGGGGGTGGGGGGGGGGGGGGTGATGGGGGGGGGGGGGGGGGGGGGGTGGGGGGGGGGGGGGGAGAGGGGGGGAGTTGGGGTGGGGGGGGTGGGTGCGGGGGGCGGGCAGGGGGGGCTGGAGCGGAGGGGGTGTGGGGGGAGGGGGTGGAGGGGGGGGTAGGGGGTAGGGTGGGGGGGCGGGGGGCGGGGGGGGACGAGGGGGGGGGGGGTGGGGGGGGGGGGGGGGGGCGGTGAGGAGTGGGGTGGGGGGGTGGAGGGGGGTGGTGGGGGGTGTGGGGCAGGGGCAGGGGGACAGGAGGGGGGGGGTGGGGGGGGGGACGCGCGGAGGGGGGGGGTGGGGGGGGCAGCGGGGAGGGGGTGGGGTGGGGGGGGCGGGGGGGTGGGGGGGGGGAGGGGGGAGCGTGGGGGGTGATGAGGTGGTGCTGGAGGAGGGGGGGGGGAGGGCGGGTAGGGAGGGGGGTGGGGGGGGGTGGGGGAGAGGGCAGATGGGGGAGGGGGGGGGAGGGGGGTGGTGGAGGGTGGGGGTGTGGTTGGGAGGGGGGGGTTGGGGGGGGGGCATGGTGGGGGGGGGCGGGGGGGGAAGGGGGGTGGGGGAGGGGGGGGGAGGTGGTGGGGGGCGGGGGGGGGGGGGTGGGTGGGGGGGGGGTGGGGGCTGGGTGCTTCGGGGTGGGCGGTGGTGGTCGAGTGTGGTGGGGGGATAGGCGGGGGAGGTGGGGGGGAGTCGGGGTGGCAGAGGGAGGCGGGGGTCGGCCGGGGGTGGTGGCGGCGTGCGGGGGGGAGGGGGGGGAGGGGGAGGTGGGGGGGGGAGTGGGGGCTTGGGGGGTAGAGGGGGGGGGCAATGTGGGCGGGGGGGGATGGCGGGGGGGTGGGTGGTGGGGGGGGCTGGGGGTGTGGGGGGGGGGGGGGGGTGGTGGGTTGGGGTGGAAGGGGGTGGGGACTGGGGTTAATGTTGGTGGGTGGGGGAGGGGGGTAGTGGAGGGGGGGCGTGGGGGTTGGTGATCGAGGGGTGGGGGAGGGCGGGGTCGTGGAATGGGAGGCCGGGGGGGGGTTGTGCGGGAGGGGGGGTGGGTGGGGGGGCTGACAGGGGGGGGGGGAGGGGGGTGGGTGGAGGTGGGAATGGTAGTCGCGGGGGGGGGGGGGGGGGGTGCGCTGTGGGGGGAGTGGGGGGGCGGAAGGGGGGCGGGCAGGGTGGGGTGGTGGGGCGCTGTCTGAGTGAGCTGGGTGATGGCTGGGAGGAGTGGAGCGGGGAGGTGGTCGACAGGGGGGCTGGGAGTGGTGCTGCGGGGGGATCGGGTTTGGGTATGTCGGGGGAAGGGAGGGGTGGGGGGGTCGGAAGGGTGGGCGGATGGGTGCTTGGGGTGGGGGGCGGTGAGTGTTGAGGGGAGGGATAGGGTTGGGCGGGTGGGGTGATGGGGGGGGAGGGTAGTACTCCAGACTTGTCCTGGCAAACATTGATAGGTCCTCCAAGTCCCAATAGTACCCCTGAGGTTAAAATGTGACCAACTTTAAGTGTACGGAGTAAAAAACGGTTGCATGCGTCAAAACATTCACTATTGATGTGACTCGGAAATTAGTGCGGAATCCTGAGGTAACAATGAACAAAAAAAGACTATACATACACTCAACCCTACTATTCAAATCCTCCTGATTATAGTCAGCAAACACCTCTTAGTTGAGATGCACTGCTTCCACTCTGTAAAAAAAAAAGAAGTATTTGTTGAGGTTGAATCTAGGTAGACCCATACAAGTGGTGTTATATAATTCTAATGCAAAGAGAGAGAAGAGAAGATTGAGGAGAGCGAGAGCGAGATGAATGAGGCGAGGATGAGAGGATTGAGACTGAGAGAGCGATGCGCGGGAGCGAGCGGAGAAGAGAGATGAGGGAGGGAGAGAGAGAGAGAGGTGGGGAGAGAGAGAGGGGGGAGGGGTGATGAGAGAGAGAGATGAGAGCAGAAAAGAGAGAGAGAGAGAGGGAGGGAGGGAGAGAGATGAGAGAGAGAGAGTGAGAGAGAGGGGAGGAGTAGAGAGTGAGAGAGGATGAGAGATGACTATTCATCTATGAGCGAGAGAGGTGATACGGCAATAGAGCTTTTCTTTGAATTTTGCAAGAAAATAGAGAGAGGATTACGAGTGAGAGTGAAGAGGTAGCGGAGTTATAGAGGGCGAAATTGTAGAGAGGGTATGGAGAGTAGATGAGAGAGATAATACAACAATGAAGATTTCGGTATTGAGTCTGAAGAGGTTGAGTTTAGTAGTTTTTTGGAATATAGTATCCTGGTTTATTGAAGAGAAGATGAGGATTGGAGAAGAAGACAATGAGTCTTCACCTTCACCAGAACCCTAGCATTTCCGAGGCACACAACACCAACACACCAGCAACAACAACAGCAATAACTTCCATTGAGTCGTTAGAATGTCTGCAGAGGATGACACCGCCCACCACCACACCACCACTACCACCACCGACCCCCAACACACACCCACCACCACCACCCAAGAGGATATAACGGCTGTCACTTACTTGACACCCCAAATTCCCAAAGGTTGCAAGATGAGTAGAAAATGAGGAGAGAAAAAAAAATCCACACCCATGTCCTAGGTTTAGTACTGCCCACTGCCTAGCCACCAGGTAACAGAGGATCATTTCTGCTGATTGTCCGCACGTGCAGGATTCCGGTTTTGGCGAGGCAAGGAAGAATGGGATGCGGCTCTAGTAGGTAGGCTGCAGAACTGAGTCACATCCTCAGTGTATAGGGTCTGGCCGAGGGTTATTGTCTGGACACTGTGTGTGTGTTGTGTGTGAGTGTTGCTGATGCGTTTGCTTTTTGCGTGTTGTGTGTGCTGTGTGTCTCTGTTGTGTCCTTACTCAATCTTAACACATTTATGCCCCCACACACTTTTGCCTTTTTCCCCAAGTTTCCCTGGAAACCAAACAAAATGTCAAATGTTTTTGACCAGCAGCCTCCCTGTTAAGGATTGTACACACACAAACACAAAAAAACAAAACACACACCCAAAAACCCCAAACACACACAAACAAAACACCCCCACACAAAACACTAACCACAGCACAGCAAAAAAACCCCTTTAAAAAAAAAATGTTGTTCTTGATTTTTTTATGTTAAGAATATATTTGTGTTTTTCCCTTGTTTTTATTTTTATTACACACACGACACACACCACACAACACACAACACAAACACAACCACACAACACCACACACACCACACACACCCCCCGCACCACGGAGTAATCTATTTCTATCTATTATTATCTTTTATTTTTTATCTATCTATTATCTATCTTTTTTACTCTTTCTTTTCAGTTCCTATTTTGGGCCTTTGGTTTCCCTTAAAGTAAAAAAGACTTTAAAAATTGCAGATGATTTTTCTATCTACTGCCCCTAGTTGAGGGCCGTGGGGGCACCTCAAAGCCAGAACCAGTTCCCTCCTTCTTCTCTTGTTTGCCTTTTCAGGGTTTTGTTGAGTTTAGGCTGCCCCTTTCCCTGATGTTATCCCCAGCTTTCCTTGGTCTGCCTTTCTTCTTCCCCCTTTGGGAAAGTGCCTTGAAAAACTGTCTTTGAATTTTCCTTGGGATCTTGGAATCCCCATACCTTAAGTTTCGCTTTTTACGATCGTTAAAAGGGTTCTCATAGGGTCCAAGGGTTTTGCTGGATTCGTTATGCCGCTTTGTTGCTTATGTGGTCTTTGGGGAGTGAAGGAGTCTCCGAAAAGCATTTCTCCACGGCCTGATTTCTCCCCAAATCTGCGTCAGGGTCCATGATTCACGGCATACAGAAATTTGGATATGACAAGGGAGCGCTTTTAGTCTGATTTTGGAGATAGTGAGTTTCTTATCTCTCCAGTGGTTTTTTTTTGGGACAAAGTGTTATTGTTGTGCAGCCTGCATTTTACTGGGGCTTGGCCCCATGGTTTCGGATAAATGGCTCCCAGGTATTAAAGTTTGAACTGTTTCCAGTTCTGGTCATTAACCCGATATCAGTGTAATCCCTTTGGTGTTATTAGTCATCAGTTTGGTTTCTCTGCACGATTTCATGCCGATGTTTTGGGGAGGTTATAAAAGTGGTTCTTTTTGGTGGAAAAGCTCTTTTTTGACCCTCTATTTTCAAGTCTCTGCAAGCGGAGGTTTGTGATCGTTCTCCCACCAATGCTGGGACCCTTTCATGATTTTCCCGTGCATCGGCCATGATTTTCTAAGGAAGTGTTGAAAAGAGGGGTGAGATAGAAAGCCCTCCCTTTCTCCAACTGTTGTTCGAAACATTCCCCAAGTTTTTTGTTGTAAACTGATGGTGGCCCCTCGCTGTACGCTGTTTATGACTCTGATCGGTTTGCATTGATGCTGTACAATTTATGGTTGCCCAAAAAGCTTGCCACCCCCGCAAATGCCTTTTAAAACGAAAAATCGTGGTAAGGTTTTTGTTGTGTTGAAGGTCCGCTCACATGTACCCTGGGTTGATATTGTTCTGTTGTGGCGCCTGTCTAAAACCCGCTTTTTCTGCAAGATTTTCTTGCTTGTGGTTCGTTTTTCAAATTTTTTGCGCTGCCTTGTTTGGGGTGACATTGGGGCGATTGTGCGGTAATTATGGCATTTTGTGATTTCTTTTTGGGGGGGTGATGATGAGTGACGGGCCCGGGTGTTGGTTTTCCCTGTTGAGATTGTTGCAATTTTAGTGGGGTGATATGGTTCCCCCCGTTGGGAACTCAGTGGAATGTTGTCCCCCCCCTGCTGATTTTTTTAGTGATTTTGTTTTTTTCTGGAGGATAGGGTGATGTTGTTCTTTGTTTGGGTTTTAAATTTACTTGGGGGGGCTATTTATTGGGGCATATTTTTCTTTAAAAAAAAATTTTATAAATTCCCATTTTTTCTTTTATTTTAACCCTTTTTTCTTTTTTTTTTTTTCAATAATTTTTTTTTATTTTTTTTTTTCCTTAATTTTGGGTTTAAAAAATTTTTTTTGTGTATGTTCAAAATTTTTTTTACTCCAAAATTTTTTTTTTTTTTTTTTTTCTTTTTTTAATTTTTTTGGCCATATTTTTGGTGTTGGTTGCCCCTTTTTTTTTCTTTGGGTTGCCAAAAAAATTTTTTTTTCATTTTTTAAACATTTATTTGGAAATTTGGGGGTTAAACCCCCAAATTTTAAAAACCCTTTTTTCTTTTTAATTCCTTTCTTTTTTTTAACAAATTTTTTTTTTTCCTTTATTTTCTTTTGGAGTATAAAGTCTTTTAAAAATATATCCCAAAGTTCCCAAAATTTTTCCATTTCCTAAAAAAATTTTTTTTCCCCCCAGTAATTTTTTTTGTTTCCTTTCTTCCTTTAAATTTTTTTTTTTTGGGGGGATTTTTTTTTTCCCCCCTTTTTTTATCCCCGGGGTTAATTTTTTTTTTTGATTGGTTATTAATTTTAAAAAGTCCCCTTTTCCTTCCTCCTTTTATTCTTTTTTTCCCCCCAAAAAAGTTTTTTTGGGGTTTTTTAACCTTTTGGGTTCAAAAAATTTTTAATTGGATTATTGGGGGGGGGCCCCTTCATGTTTGTTTAAATTCTTAGGGGATGGTTTTAAAAAGTTTCGGGGGAAACCCGAAGTTAAATGTTCACTTTTTTTAAAAAACCCCCCGGTTAAATTTTTTCCCGTTTTTTATTTTTAATTTTTTTCCCTTTCGTTGTTTCTCCCTGTTTTTCCCCCTGATTCAACCCCGGGTGGGTGTTTGGCTCTCAGGCTTCCACTTTGCCTTTTCCCCGCGTCTTTCCCCTTCAAAATTTTTTTGGGTTTTCCCGTTTTGGCCCCCCTTTTTTTGGTTTCTTTGCATTTCCTTAAAAAAGGCGCGGCCTTGGAACCGGGCGCCCTCCTAGGGTTTGGCTTCTTTGTTTGGTGTTTTGGGCAAATAAACCCCTCCCCCCCCCTTCAGGCGGATTTTTTGGTTGGGTTTCTCCCCACAGTGGCAAGGGGGGTGGGGTTTCGGGTTTCCCAGAAAGGGGGAGTCTTGCCCTGAATTTTAACAAAACCCAAAGAGGGTTCAAAAAACAGAGAGGTGTGGGAAAAGGCGGGGATTGGTGGGGGGGGGGGGGGGGGGGGGGGGAGGGGTAGTACTCCGGGACTGCCTGGCAAAATTGGGAAAGGCCAAGCCCCAAATGTCCCCCGGGGGTTTAAAATGTGCCCCCAATTTAAAGTGTACGGGTAAAAACGGTTGCTGCGCAAAAATTCATTTGGTGAACCTCGGAAACTAGTGCGGGAAAAAAAAAAAAAAAAGACATACTACCCCTCCCCCCCCAAAAAAAAACTTTATTCCAAACCCCATTTTTACCCCCTTAAAAAAAAAAAATTTTAGTTTTTTTAGGGAAAAATTTTTAAAATTTCTAAATTTTTTTTAAGAAAAGAGGAGGGGGAGAGGATGAGGAAAAGGGAAAGGGGAAGGGGGGAGGGGGGGGAAGGGGGGGGGTGGGGGGGGGAGGAGAAAGGGGAAAAGGGGGAGGGGAGGGGGGGGGGGGGAGGAAAAGGGGGGGGGGAAGGGGAGAGAGAGAGGAGGAAAAAAAAAGGGGGGGGGGGGGAAAAAAGGAGGGGGAAAAAAGGGAGAGGGGCGGGGGAGGGAAAAAAGGGGGGGAAAAAAAAAAAAAGGGGGGGGAAAAGGGGGGGAGGAAAGAGTTTAAAGGGGTAGCTTTGGGAAAAAAAAAAAAAAAAAAAAAAAAAAATTTTAAAGGAAAAAGGGGGGGGAAAAAAAACAAAAAAAAAAAAAAAAAAAAGAAAAAAGGGTCCAGGGGGGAAAAAAAATTAAAGGTGAGGAAAAAGGGGAAAATGAGGGAGAAAAAAAAAAAATCCACACCCATGTCCAGTATAGTAATGACCACTGCCTAGCCACCAGGAAACCAGAGGTCATCTTCTGCTGATTGTCCG
>CM054160.1:32733799-32746299 GCA_028751875.1 Rapana venosa | reverse complement strand
GTTGGCTTATTATTTATTTATTATCTTGTTAGCTTACAAACTACTGTGGCAATTGTTTACAATCGCTGCGTTGTTGGCGTGTTTGTCTGGTTGGTTGAGTAGACCTGTCACTCATTCTTAGTTCCTGCAATCACGTATTCGTTCATTAGTTAATCATGCAACTACTTGGCTTGCTAGCTTTTTCTTTTTAACTGTAAAACTGATTGCTTGGATGCCTAGGAAGCTAACTGGCAGTTTGCTTCACCCTTCACCTATCCCGTAGTCCCGTGGACTGTGGGACCACCAATGAAGACTTTGCAACCAGCTTCCTCCACTCCCCTTTATCCTCTGCTTTCCATAGCAAATTTCGTTCCACTCAAGGCCAGTCCACTCTCTGATGTTGTCTTCCCATCGTTTTCTTTCCTTTTTGGTTCACAGAAAAAGGGGACTTAAATCGATGTCCAATAGCATGTCCATAAGTATTCCATTAATAGCAACAGCTGTAGCAATGGATCAGAAAAACCTCTCAATGTGTGGACAGAGTCTTTTAATAACACCTGCAATCACAACTCATGGCATTACACACACTGCAAGCGCAACTCACGAAAATATACAGCCTAGCCCAACGAAGAATAGATTCAATGATTGATGTTGACGCAAAGTTGGCAGGAAACTGTCTGGCATCTTCATTAAAAAACCTGTACTGGATGTATATAGACGTCCTGAGGAAGAAAATGGAAGGAAGCCTTTTCAATCAACTTCTCTATCAAATAAACGTGAGCAGATCCAAAGGGAGGTAAACCATGTTGCATCACGAGCAGCTGATGAAGTCATGCTAGGAGGAAGTAAGGTTGGTTCGAAAGGGTAGAGAGGAGGAGGAGGAGGAGGAGGAGGAGGGAGAGGGGAGGGTGAAGAAGACTGGGTTGAATGATGGAGAGGCTTATCTTTACTGACTCGTGGCCAGAAGGTCATCGTTATGCATTCTCACTGTCCGGGATCTGAGGAAGAGTGGAGGATCTGAAATGATAGGTAAGAAGAGGGAATGGGGAAAGGGTTCTGGCTTCATTCTTGGTGTGGCTACTGGTTGTGCAATAATGTATGTGTAGATGTCTGTATGCTTTGAATGGATGAATGCATTCATAATTACAACAACAACAACAACAAAACTGTTACTGCTACTACTGCTGCTACCATCACCACCACCACCACCACAACCACCACCACCACCACCACCACCACAACCACCACCACTACTACTACTACTACTACTACTACTACTACTACTACTACTACTACTACTACTACTACTTACCACTACTGCTACTACTACTACTACGACGACGACGACAACGACGATGACGACGACTTCTGCTCCTCCTACTACTACTACTACAACGTACTAAACGACTACTGCTCCACTGCTGCTGCTGTTATTGATGTTATATCACTCTATCTTCTTCCTCTTCATCATCATGTCACCATCATCTTGCTGTCATCAACATCATCGTCAAGTTCATCTTATCATTATCATTAAAAACACTACCGCATTTTCCACAACTTACTACCAACAAATAGCACGACCATACCATCACCCAGAACCATAACCCAAAACCACAAACCATTATCACCACCACCATTACGCACCCCACCCACCAACACACCCGCTTCAAAAAACCCTCACAAAATCACCATTCACAGGGCCTATGCCCAATGCATTGAATAAATTTAACAGAAATGGTTATGGCTACATAACCAACCAAAAAAAATCCAACAATTCCAATAAGACCACAAACCACGCTGAAGAAAACTGCGGACATTGCTGCTGAATTGTCACAGTTTGTGTCGGTGGGAAGTGTAGTGGTCAGAACGCTTGTTCCCCAGCCCCCACCCTCCCAACCACAATAAGGTTATGTGGCGTTGATTATGGCTACTGCTTTGGGTGACTGTTTTTGAGCCCTTTGGGTTCTGTACGGTCCTCCATTTTATCCAGCTGTAAATTTGGGGGCTTGGTCTATCTAGAGACAGGGAAGGTTACAACAGCAAGAGAGAGGAGGTGGGCGCCACCTTAAGATGTGGCCCTTAGAAAAGCTGAGGTCTGTGTAAAAGCTGTTCTCGATGACTATATAGGCAGATAGACAGACGACAGGCAGTCAGGCAGACAGACAGTGATGGAGACAGCAGAAGGCAGACAGAAAAAAGGCAACAGAAAAATGGAGACAGACAGGCGACAGCAAAGGAAGGCGAATGGAAAACAGACAGACAGACAGACAGGAAAAATCAAAGACACCTATACTATGTGCATCTCACAATGTATAGATTCATCTGTACACTCATCAGCAGTGCTAAAGAGTAAAGGCCACGCGGCAAAGTAATCCCAGTGAGTGATGGGGGCGGAAAGTAAGTTGATGTGAGGGGTTGTGTCGGGGTTTTCTTTAACCCTGGTGTGTCTGTCGTTTAAAACCTGAAAGGGTAGACACGGGAGGTAGGATTTTTTGGTTTTCTGGCTGTATGTCTGTTTAAATTGTTTGCCTAAAAGTTAAATGCATAGTCCTTTTCTTTCTGTTTTTCTTTTCCTTATTTTGTTGGCTCGTTTGCGCCCCCCCCCTCTGTATTGTTTTCACAATTTTTTTTTGTTCTTCAGCTAGGGCTGAAAATGGGCACCATGCTGTGATCTTGGGAAAAGTCTGTTTGCCTCGTAAAGGGGCTGCATTTTGATGTGCTGATTTTTTTTTTTTTGAGTTATTCGTTCTTATTGTGTTTGCTTCATTTCGTTTTATCTATCTACTATCTTTCTATCTTCTATCTATTATTGTCTTCTATCATTACCTATTACCTATCTACTATCTATTATCTACGTACGTCCCATTAATTATCTTCTATCTATTTTTCTTTCTTTCTTTTTTTCTTTCTTTCTTTTTTTCCCTTTCTTTTTTGTTCCCTGTACTATTTCTTCTTTACAGACACACAAAACCATAGAAATCAGCCAACCCCCCATTCCCCCCCCCCCACACACGCACCACCGCGTTGCCTTTGAAAGACCCTCCCCTATTTTGGACAAAAGCAAACATCTTATATTCTAAAAAAAACTAACATGCTCCATCACATGGCAGCAAAAACATTTTTAAAAAACCCCAGAGTTATCACATTTCTGACATTTTAAACGAAGGGCAAAAAAACATACCACAATCAAACCTGTTACTCCAAGGGACCACAAGGCACCAGAAATTGATATAAAAAGTTCATGGTCAGTCAGTCTTTTTTAGGGACCCCTATGAAATGCATTCTTTCCCGACTTAAAAAAGATGATTATATTCATATCATTAAGTCAGGAATGAAAACTGTCACGCTGTCACAGTCAAGTTTTCTTGGGTACTTGGTGAGGGAAAAACCCAACTGACAGCAATTTTTTGTTTTTGAAGGTAGGGTGCCTTGTTCGTGAGCTGGTGCTTTAAATTATATTTTCGACTTTGATGTACACATCAAAAAAAATGGCTTTTTGGTCATACCACAGAAAGGCCACAGAAAAGGAAAGTGTTTAGTAGTTTTTCACTACAATGACTATTATACAGGCCTTTTTCATGTTTAAGAAGTATCCCCCCTTTTTGCTCTAAGATACCAGTTTGGTAAAATAGGGGGAACAATTCAAAGTTTGGAAAGAAAATTTTTTATTTCAGAGAACCATTTTCTTTTGAATGCCACAAAAACCCTTCCCTAAAGTAAACAATTAAAAAATCAATTCAAATACTTTTTCATTCCAAAAGAAATTTATGGGGGTTAAAGCCATACATAAAAATATAACGGAAAACATTTTTCAAGAAAAATGCCCCAAACAGGTCCCAAAAATTAAAACACAGGCATCATGTTCCAAAATAAAAAACCCTTAAACTCGCAATACCCAAGCCAGTCACAAATCACGTGTAAAGACGTCTAAATGGATGACAAAAGCATAATTTATTTTTCCCTTTTAAAAGCAAATCTGTAGAATTGGGTCAGAGAAATTCTCGTCTATGGAGGGGTTTTTTTTTTTTAATAAAAACCCGCAACCCAATCATAACATTAGCACAACAAACACAAAACACCCGACTACAGCCTAGCTAACGAAGAATAGATTCAATTTGATGTTGAGCAAAGTTTGCAGGAAAATGTTGGATCTTCATTAAAAAAAATGTATGGGGGGTATATGAAGTCTGGGGGAAAAAAAAGGGAAGAAAGCCTTTTCCATAATTTTTCAAAAAAACAGGCCCAAACCAAAGGGGGGTAAACCTCGTTGCTCACAAGAGGACAAAATCACGAGGAGGAAAGTAAGGTAGATGGGAGGAGGAGGAAGGAGGTGGGGAGGGTGAAGAAGACGGGGGGAATGAGGAGGGGTTATTTCACTGACGTGGGGGAGAAGGTCATCATTATGCTTTCCCACTGTCCGAGACCCAGGAAAGTGGGGGATCTGAAAATGATAGGTAAAAAGAGGAAATGGGGAAAGTGTGTGGTTCGTTTTTGGTGTGGTTAGGTTGTGCAATAATATTGTGGGTGTCTGATGCTTTGAAGGACGAATGCATCAATAAATTTCAACAACAACAACAATTACTACTACTACTATACTCTACTCTATATATAATTACTACTTACTACTATACTATAATACTCTCTGCGGGTGCTGCTATGTACTGCTGTGCCTGCGTCTTTCTACTATACTATACAACAACGAGAACGGATAGCTCTGCTTCTGCTACAGTCTTACTATGCTTCACTGCTGTGCTGTTAATGTGTTAAATCCCCTTGTCTTTTCCTTTTTATCACCCTGTAAACCCTATCTACCATCATCACCTCATCATATCATCATCTCATCCTCATACCCCTGTGTCATGTATCCTTCCCCTTCTCCTTTACTTCTCCCCCTTTTTTCATCATTTTCATTAAAACACTACCGAAATTGTTATCATTTTCCAACGTAGCTGACCCCTACTAACACTATACCTTTTTCCCCCACCAAACCCCAAACCACTTTCCCCCCCCCATTACCCTCCACCCCAGCAGTTCAAAATCTCCAAACATCACCACCCAGGCGCTTTACCCAATGCATTTAGCAATTTTAAAAAAGAAAGTTACTGGCTAGAACAAGCAAGAAAATCCAACAATCCCCTAAAGACCACAGCCACGTGAAGAAAACCCCAGGTCATTGCTGCTGATTTTCCACAGTTTTTTTCCCGGATAGTTTAGCGGTCAGAACGCTGTCCCTCAACCCACACCCAACCCCTCTAAGTTAAGTGGCGTTGATTTTGTTACTGCGTTGGGTGACTGTTTATGAGCTTGGCTTCAGTACGGTCCCCCAGTTTTCCAGCTGTAAATGGGTGCTTGGCCCCGTTAGGACAGGAAGGTAAAACGGCAAAGGAGGAGGTGGGGGCCCTCCTTAAGAGCTGGGGCCCTTTGAAAAGTGGGGGCTGTGAAAAGCTGCTTCTCGATGACTATATAGGCAGATGACAGACGACAGGCAGTGGCAGACAGACAGTGATGGAGACAGACAGACAGGCAGAAGACAAAGGCAAAAAGTAATGGAGACAAAGGCAGACAGACAAAAAAGGCAGTAATGGAAAACAGAAGACAGACAGACAGAGCAAGAATCAAAACCTATACTATTTTCATACTCACAATGTATAGATTTATCTGTAACCCCTCAGACAGTGTAAAGCAGTAAAAGGCCCCAGCGGCCCAAGTAATCCCCCGTGAGTGAGGAGGCGGCAAAATAACGTTTATGTGAGGGGTTTGATGTCGTGGATTCTTTAACCTGGTGTGTCTGCAGCTAAACCTGTAAGGGTCAGCCACAGGCAGGCTACTGAGATTTTCTTGGTTGTTCTTTTCGTTGTTGTATGAAAGTTTTCCTGAACGTCTCAAGCATTCCTCATTCTTTCTGTTTTTCTTTTTCCTTTTTTTTGGGGCTCGTTTGCTGTCCCCCTTGTATCTGGTTTTCACCAATTTTTGTTAGTTCTTCAGCTAGGGGTCATGGGCATCCATTTGATCTTGGGTAAGTACTGTTTTCCATCGTAAAGGGGCTGCATTTTGACTGTGTGATTTTTTCTTTTTGGTATTGTTTTTATTGTGTTTGCTTCATTCTCGTTTTACTTATTATCTATCTACTATTATCTATCTATTATTATTATTTTACTATCTACCTATCTCCCATCTTTTATCTACGAAGTACCATTATCTTCTTCTATTATCTTCTATCTTTCTTTCTTTCTTTCTTTCTTTCTTTCTTTTCTTCCTTCTCTTTTTGTTCCCTGATACTATTTCTTTCTTTACAGACACACACAAACACATAGAAACTCAGCCACAGCCCCCATTCCCCACCCCCCACACACGCACCCACACGCAGTTGCACATTGAAAGACCCTACCCCTATAATTGGACATAAGCTAAACATCTTACTATTTCTAATAAAACTAACATGCTCCATCACATGGCAGCATAAACATTAGTAACAACGCCATGAGTTATCATCATTTCTGACATATAAACGAATGGCAAGAACACTACCACCAATCAAACCTGTTACTCCAAGGGACCACAAGGTCACCAGACATTGATCATAAAAAGTCTCATGGTCAGCTCATGTCTTCTTTAGGGACTCCTATGCACATAGCATGTCATATCCAGACTTGTAAAGATGATATATATTCACTCACTCATTCAGTCAGAGAATGAAACTGTCACGCTGTCACAGTACAAGTTTTCTTGGGTACTTGAGTGATGGAAAACCCAACTGACAGCCATTTTCTGTTGTTATGAAGTGTAGGGTGCCTGTGTTCTGTGAGACTGGTGCATCAATTATATTTTACGTACATTGACATGTACACATCTAAAAATGGCTTTTGGATCATCACCCACAGAAGAGCACACAAAAAAGGAAAGCTGATTAGTAGCATTACACTACAATGACTCATTATACAGGCCTTTATCATGTTTACGTAAGTGTGCCCCCTTTTTGCTCTAAGATACCAGTCTTCAGGCTAAATATGGGGAACAATATCAACGTCTTGGAAAGAATTCTTTATTTCAGCAGAACCATAATTCTTTGAATGCCACAACAACCACTTCCGTAAAGTAATCAATTAAAACATCAATGCAAATACTGAATCATCTCACAAACAGAAATTCATGGGGGTTACAAGCCATACATAAAAACAATAAACAGGAAATCTTTTATTCAAGAAAAATGCCACAACACAGGGTCCAAACATTAACACACAGGCATCACTGTTCACAAGATAAAAAAGCGCTTAAACGTCAGCAATACCTAAGCCAGTCACAAACTTACCAGTGAAAAAGCACAGTCTAAATGGATGGCAATAGCATATATGTATTATTCCCTTAATAGCAACAGCTGTAGAACTGGATCAGAAAAACCTCTCAGTCTATGGACAGAGTCTTTTTAGCCACACCTGCATTTACAGCTCATGACATTATACTCACTGCAAGAACGACTCACGAAAATATACAGCCTAGCCCAACGAAGAATAGATTCAATGATTGATGTTAACACAAGGTGTACAGAAACTGTCTGGCATCTTTATTAAAAAGAAACTGTACTGAATGAACATAGATGTCTGGAGAAAGAAAATGGAAGGAAGCATTTTCCATCAACTTCTCTATCAAATAAACAGGAGCAAATCAAAAGGGAGGTAAACCTCGTTGCATCACGAACAGCTGATGAAGTCATGCTAGGAGGAAGTAAGGTTGGTTCGAAAGGGTAGAGAGGAGGAGGAGGAGGAGGAGGGAGAGGGGAGGGTGAAGAAGACTGGGTTGAATGATGGAGGGGCTTATCTTCACTGACGTAGGGCCAGAAAGTCATCATTATACATTCTCACTGTCCTGGATATGAAGAAAAGTGGAGGATCTGAAAATGATAGGTAAGAAGAGAAAACTGGAAAGTGATGTAGCTTCGTTTTTGGTGTGGCTACTGGTCGTGCAATAATGCATGTGTGGATGTCTGTATGCTTTGAATGGATGAATGAATTAATAAATACAACAACAACAACAACAACAACAACAACTACTACTACTGCTACTACTACTACTACTACTGCTACTACTACTACTACTACTACTACTACTGCTGCTGCTACTACTACTACTACTACTACTACTACTACTACTACTACTGCTACTACTACTACTACTACTACTACTGCTACTACTACTACTACTACTACTACTGCTACTGCTACTACTACTACTACTACTACTACTACTATGACAACAACGAGAACGAGGACTACTGCTCCTACTACTGCTACAACTCTACTACAACTGCTTCACTGCTGCTGCTGTTAATGATGTTAAATCGCCCTTGTCTTTTCCTTTTTATCACCATGTAATCATCATCATCATCATCATCATCATCATCATCATCATCGTCATCATCATCATCATCATCCCCATGTCGTTATGTATTCTTCCCCTTCTCCTTTACTATCTCCATCTTTCTCTTCATCATTATCATTAACACACTACCAGAATTTTCACACACTTACTATCAAACGCTAGCACAACCACTACTAACACCCATACCATTTCCACCACCAAAACCACAAACCATTATCACCACCACCATTATCACCACCACCACCACCAGCATCAACATCCTCACAAACATCACCACCACAGGCGCTGTGCCCAATGCATTGAATAATTTAACAGAGAATGGTACTGGCTAGATACCAGCCAAGAAAATCCAACAATCCCAACAACAACCACAGCCACGCTGAAGAAAACCACAGGTCATTGCTGCTGATTGTCCACAGTTTGTGTCGGTGGGATAGTGTAGCGGTCAGAACGCTTGTTCCCCAGCCCACCCACCCAACCACAACTAAGGTTAAGTGGCGTTGCTTATGGCTACTGCTTTAGGTGACTGTTTATGAGCCTTGGCTTCAGTACTGTCCCCCAGTTTATTCAGCTGTTAATGGGTGCTTGGCCTATCTAGAGACAGGGAAGGTACAACGCCAAGAGAGAGGAGGTGGGCGCCATTCCTTAAGATGCTGGCCCTTAGAAAAGCTGAGGTCTGTGAAACAAAAGCTTTCTGATGACTATATAGGCAGATAGACAGACAGACAGGCAGTCAGGCAGACAGACAGTGATGAAGACAGACAGACAGGCAGACAGACAAACTTATAGGCAGTGATGGAGACAGACAGACAAACAGAAAGAAAGAAAGAAAGACAGACAGACAGACAGAAACAGGAATCAAATACACCTACTACTCTGTGCATTCTCACAGAGTAGAGCTTTACTCTATGCACTCACTCAGACAGTGCTAAAACAGTAAAAGGCCACAGCGGCACAAGTGTGTCCCAGTGAGTGATGGAGGCGGCAAGTGACGTTGACGTGAGGGGTCTGATGTCGTGGATTCTGTAACCTCTGTGTGTGTGTGTGTGTGTGTGTGTGTGTGTGTGTGTGTGTGTGTGTGTGTGTGTGTGTGTGTGTGCGCGTGTCAGCTTAACCTGTAGGGGTCGGACCACAGGCAGTCAACAGAGATTTTCTTGGTTGTTCTGTTTGTATGAGTGTTTACCTTGAATGTCTCAATGCATAATCCTCATTCTTTCTGTTTTCCTTTTTCCTTTCTTTTTTGTCTTTTTTTGTTTGTTGCTTCCCCTCTCTCTTTGGTTTTCATCAATTTTTATTAGTTCTTAAGCTAGAGCTCCTATGTGCATCCATGCTGTGATCTTGGAGGTGATACTGTTTGACCATCGTAAATGTGCTGATTTGTTTTCTTTCTGATATATTCGTTTTTATTGTGTTTGCTTCATTCTTTTTTCTTTCTTTTTTCTTTCTTTCTTTATTTTATTCCTTCTTTCTTCTTCTCTTTTCTTCCCTTTTTTGTTCTCTGACATTATTTCCTTCTTTACAGACACACACAAACACACAGCCACGGCCACAGCCCTCCCTCCTACACACACACGCACGCACACACACATACACACACACACACGTTTCACATTGTAGAACCCTACCCTATATATGGACATAAGCCAAACATCTTACTATTTCCAATAAAACTAACATGCTCCATCACATCACAGCATCAACATTATTAACAGCGTCATGAATTCTCATCATTTCTGACAAACCAACGAATGGCAAGATCACTGCCACCAATCAAACCTGCTACTGCAAGGGACCACAAAGTCACCAGACATTAATCATAAACAAGTCTCACGTTCCGCTCTTGCCTCCTTCAGGCAGGGATACACACACAGCATGTCATACCCACACTCCTAGAGATTATATATACTCATTCTTTCAGAGAATAAAACTGTCACGCTGCTTCAGCGCATTCTCTCCTAGATGTTTAAATGTTGATGAAGAATAGCTGACGGCCATTTTCTGTAGTAATCTAGTATAGAGCACAGCATGCTCTGTGAGACCATCGACTTTCGCTCCTTCCTAACTCTAGTGAGAGAGAGGAACAGTTTGTTCAGTAATAAAAGCTCTGGCTCACTGTTCACAAGATAAAGAGCACTTACACATCAGCAATACCTCAGCCGGTCATAAAATCACCAGTTTAAAAAGCACATACACTCATGCACGGGAGTGATAGTGCCAGGAGCATGGGAGTGATCGTCATACATATACACACTATTACCTAGAATGTAGAATACAGAGAACGAACAGTTCCACTAATGATCACCACTACTGCACTGAAGGATTGCAGATGTTTTTGTCACTGATTGTCCACTTTTGGAGACTTCCACCAGGTAGGAGGTAGTTAATGCCCTCTGGGTATGATGAATGATTTACGATCAGTTTACACACTGTTTATCAATTATTACTCACACGCTGTTTATCATTTTTACACACACACACACACACCACAAACACACACACACACACACACTCACACACACACACGCACACACACACACACACACACACACACACACACACACAAACACAAACACACACACTGTTTAACAACTCTTCTCATACACTGTTTATCAAACGCTGTTTATCGACTTTTACTCACACGCTGTTTATCAACTTTTACTCACACACGCTATTTATCAGCTCTTACTCAGACACTGTTTACCAACTTTTACTCACACACTGTTTATTAACTTTTACTCTCACTCTGTCTATTAGCTCTTACTCATACACTGTTTATCAACTCTTTCACACTGTTTATCAACTCTAACTCACACACTATTTATTAACTCTTACACATTGTTTATCAACTCTTACTCCCACACTGTTTATCATCTCTAACTCACACACTATTTATTAACTCTTACACATTGTTTATCAACTCTTACTCCCACACTGTTTATCATCTCTAACTCACACACTAATTATCAACTCTTACACAGTGTCTATCGACTCTTACTCCCACACTGTTTATCAGCCTTTACTCACACACTTTCAACTCTTACACACTGCTTATCAGCTCCTACTCACACACTGTTTATCAACTTCTTCTTACACAATGATTTATCAACTTGTACTCACACACTGTTTATTAACTGTACTCTGTTTGGAACTGACTGAATGCTGAAGCTTAACCATTCATAGTAGTAGGTATTTTATGAAGAATTATTCAGTTATTCTTGTTCTATGTAACTGATGGACATAACGAGTTTATGTTAGCAGCAGACATACTATTGAGATACTACTACTACTACTACTACTACTACTACTACTACTACTACTACTACTACCACTACTACTACTACTTCTACTACTATTACTACTACTACTACTACTACTACTACTACTACTACTACTACTACTACTACTAATGAATGGAATTTATATAGGCTATATCTTGCAGGGACAAATCAAAGGGCCTGCACTCAACTCATTCTTAAACAGTCATGCAACCAGTAACAATTAATAGCCCAAATATGCAGGCGCGCGCACACACACACACACACACACATGCACGAACGCACGCACACACGCACGCTACAATAATATACATTGATTGCTCTGTGATTTATTTATTTATTTAAGTATCTATTTATTTATTATTCTTTTGTTTCGAGGATAATGGAGTAAGCACTCGTGTGCTTTTTTCATCCAGTCCGCGCGTGGATACCGTTTTGTAAATGTTGTCATCCGTTCCCACCGGCACACAATGGCCTACTCTTCTGAAGAGCGGAACAGGATTTAACGTGTGCGCAAGATGTTCTGCGTGGATTCACACACGGGACCTCGGTTTATAGTCTAATCAAAAGGACTTTTGGGGAGAGTGGAGTCGGCACTGAAGGTAACTGAGAGAGATAGAGAGAGAGAGAGAGAGAGAGGAGAGAGAGAGAGAGAGAGAGAGTGTGTGTGTGTGTGTGTTTGTGTGTGTGTGTGTGTGTGTGTGTGTGTGTGTGTGTGTGTGTGTGTGTGTGTGTATGTGTGTGTGTAGTGTATGAGAGAGAGAGACAGGCAGACAGACAGACAGACAAAAGTCGTGACAGAGTAAACAAATAAACATAAACACCAGCAAGAGGGAGGGAGGGAGGGGAGAGAGAGGAGACGTGAGAGAG
>CM054160.1:32695127-32733299 GCA_028751875.1 Rapana venosa | reverse complement strand
ATCATTCACCAAACCCAGAGGACTCAGCTGCCTCTTTCCTGATGGAAGTCACCAAATGTGGACAATCAGAAACAATAACATCTGCAATGCTTCAGTGTAGTAGTGGTGGTCATTAGTGGGATTGTTGGAAGTTTCCTCTGCTCATTTTTTCGTTCTCTGTATTCTACTTCCCAGGGGAAGGTGTGCAGACATGTAACCATCCCTCCCATGATCCTGGCACTATCACTACCATGCGTGAGAGTGTATGTGGGTTTTTTATTCTGGTGATTTTATGACTGACTGAGGTATTGCTGGTGTGTAAGTGGTTTGGGTTGGGGTTTTTGGTGTGTGTCTTGTGAACAGTGAGGTGTGCATGGTGATGTTTGGATGATGTGTTGTGGTATTTATTCTGTGATAAATGTTTTCCTGTTAATTGTTTTTTATGTTTGACTTGTAACTCACATAATGTTCTGTTTATACAATACCCAGTATTATGAACTTTAAAGATTTAACATACAATAACTGCCAAACACAGAAAGAGTTGATAAGCCAAGCGTGAGTAAAAGTTGATAGTGTGTGGGTAATAGTTGATAAGCAGTGTGTAAGTAAGAGTTGATAAACAGTGTGTGAGTAAGAGTTGATAAACAATGTGTGAGTAAAAGTTAATGAACGGTGAGTAAGAGATGATAAACATTGTGTGAGTAAGAGTTGTTAATTTAAACAGTGTGAGAGTAAGAGTTATTAAACAGTGTATGAGTAAGAGTTGTTAATTTAAACAGTGAGTGAGTAAGAGCTAATAGACAGAGTGAGTGTAAAAGTTGCAAACAGTGTCTGAGTAAGAGTTGATAAACAGCGTGTAAGAGTTGATAAACAGAATGTGAGTAAAAATTGATAAACAGCGTTTGATAAACAGCGTGTGAGAAGAGTTGTTAAAACGTGTGTGTGTGTGTGTGTGTGTGTGTGTGTGTTGTGTGTGTGTGTGTGTGTGTGTGTAAAAGATGATAAACAGCGTGTGTGTAAGGGTTGATAAACAGTGTGTAAACTGATCGTAAAATCATTCACCATACCCAGAGGACTCATCTGCCCCTCACCTGTTGGAAGTCACCAAATGTGGACACTTAGAAACAATAACATCTGCAATGCTTCAGTGTAGTAGTGGTAGTCATTAGCGGAATTGTCGGGAAGTTTCCTCTGCTCATTTTTCGTTCTCTATATTCTACTTCCCAGGGGAAGGTGTGCAGACATGTAACCATCCCTCCCATGATCCTGGCACTATCACTACCATGCGTGAGTGTATGTGGGTTTTTTATGCTGGCGATTGTATGACTGTCTGAGGTATTGCTGGTGTGTAAGTGGTTTGGGTTTTTGTGTGTGTCTTGTGAACAATGGTGTGTTGTGATATTTATTCTGTGATAAATGTTTTCCTGTTAATTGTTTTTTATGTATGACTTGTAACTCATATAAAGTTCTGTTTATACAACACCTAGCATTGTGAACTTTTAAGATTAAGCATACAATGACTGCTTAACACAGAAAGAGTTGATAAAGTGCAAGTCAAAGTTGATAAACAATGTGTGGGTAATAGTTGATGTTCAGTGTGCGAGTAAGAGTTGATAAAGAGCATGTGAGTAAAAGTTGATTAACATTGTGTGAGTAAAAGTTGATAATCAATGTGTGAGTAAAAATTGATAAACAGTGTATCATAAACAATTGATAAACAGCGTATGGGTACTAGTTGATAATTAGTGTGTAAGTTAGAGTTGATAAACAGTGTGTGAGAAAGAGTTGATAAACAGTGTATGAGTAAGAGTCGTTAATTTAAACAGTGTGAGAGTAAGAGCCAAGAGACAGAGTGAGAGTAAAAGCTGGTAAACAGGAGTTGCTAAACAGCATTTGATAAACAGCGTATGAGAAGAGTTGTCAAACAGTGTGTGTGTGTATGTAAAAGTTGATAGACAGCATGTGAGTAAGGGTTGATAAACGGTGTGTAAATCATTCATTACACCCAGAGGGCATTACCTACCTACCACCTGGTGGAAGTCACCAAATGTGGACAATCAGTGACAATAACAGCTGCAATCCTTCAGCGCAGTAGTGATAGCCATTAGTGGGATTGTTGGAAGTTTTCTCTACTCATTGTTCGTTCTCTGTATTTTACATTCTAGGTAAAAGTGTGTATATGTATGACGATCACTCCCATGCTCCTGTCACTATCACTCCCGTGCGTGAGTGTATGTGCATTTTTTACACTGGTGATTTTATGACTGGCTGAGGTATTGCTGATGTTTAAGTGCTCTTTATCTTGTGAACAGTGAACCGGAGCTTTTATTACTGTACAAACTGTTCCTCTCTCTCTCTCTCTCTCTCTCTCTCTCTCTCTCTCTCTCTCTCTCTTACTCTCCTCTCTCCTCTCTCTCTCTCTCTCTCTCTCTCCAGAGGTAGGGAAGGGGCCAAAGTTAATGGTCTCTCAGAGCATGCTGTACTCTATACTGGATTACTACAGAAAATGGCTGTCAGCTATTCTTCATCAACATTCAAACATCTAGGAGAGAATGCGCTGAAGCAGCGTGGCAGTTTTATTCTCTGAATGAATGAATGAGTATAGATCATCTGTAGGAGTGTGGGTATGACATGCTATATGTGTATCCATTCCTGAGTGAGACGTGAGCTGAACGTGAGACTTTTTTATGATCAATGTCTGGTGACTTGGTGGTCCCTTGGAGTAGCAGATTTGATTGGTGGCAGTGATCCTGCCATTCGTTGGTATGTCAGAAATGATGAGGATTCATGACGCTGTTAATAATGTTTTTATGCTGCCATGTGATGGAGCATGTTAGTTTTATTGGAAATAGTAGTTGTCTGGGAAATGTCCAATTATAGGGTTTGGAATGATCGAGGTGAAAAGTCGTGTGCATGTGTGTGTACATAGGCATATATTCTTGCAGAAGTAACGTCTTAAATCGAAAATAAATACTTCTCTTGAATGACAGTGGTCAGAGGTTTAAAGTACGCATAAACCAGTAATGTTTCCTGTTTTGTAGGCATTAACAACACTAAATATCAAATGAACAAAAAAAGAAAGAATTAGATAAGAGAACAAGAAAGCAGGACAGACGAATATGAAAGAAACGTATAACGGAGAACAAATAAGAAGTAAGAAAAGATAGGAGGAAAGAAAGAAAGGGATAAACATGAAGCAAAAAAAACCAGAATGAATATAACAAGAAGGAAAAATCACCAAATCAGAATCCAGCAGCCTAAAACAATGGTCGTTAAATGGTAGCTTACTAGCTTACGCACAATCTTACCATAAGCGAACATTCAAACTCTAGCTCAAAAACTAAAACAAAAAACAAAAAGAGAGAGGGGGAACCAACAAATGAAAAAACACAAATAAAGAAAAAAGGAAAATGAAAGACAGAAAGAGAATAAAACCAGGCTGAGAGATTGAAAAAGACCCAATTCATACAGGCAGGAAAAAACAACACAAAAAATCTGGGTTGCCTGCCTGTGGTTTAGCCTAACCCCTACAGGTTTAGCTGACACACACAGAGGTTACAGAGCACGACATCAGACCCCTCACGTCATCGTCACTTGCCGCCTCCATCACTCACTGGGATACACTTGTGCTGCTGTGGCGTTTTACTGTTTTAGCACTGTCTGAGTAGGTGTCCTTCAGCTTTTCCATATTGAACCGCAAACGGGGATTTCTCGTCTGGTTCTTGATCTTCAGCTTGATCTGTAGGGTCATGAGTACCATGTCGTGGTCACTGCCGATATCAGCGCCAGGGAAAGTTCTTGTCTGGGCTTTGTTGATGCTTGGCTTAAATCGTTTGGGGGCCAAGATGCAATCAATCTGGTTGTGTATCTTTCCATTTGGTGAGTGACACGTCGTTTTTCTTGATGTCTTGTGGGGGTATAGGGTGTTGGCGACAGTAAGATTGTGGCTGCTTGCAAATTCCAAAAGTCTGAGACCTCTATCGTTGGTTTCGTCCATGCCAAAACGGCCTATTGTCCCTGGTCATCGATCATAGGCGTCAGGTCCGATCTTAGCATTCCAGTCGCCCTGAATCACGAGAAAGTCCTTCTTTGGAGTTGATTTGATGACGCTCTCCAAATCCTCGTAGAAACGCTCGATTGCTTCATCATCGTAGTCTGATGTTGGTGCATAGACTTGTATGATGGTCATGTTGTGTGGTTTTGCTGCGATACGCATGGAGATCAGTCTACTTGAGATTGGGTACAGCTGATGACACTGTTAGTCCTCTTCTTGTTGACAAGAAATCCTACTCCATGTTGGTTTTTGGGAGTCGTCTCCACTATACCAAGTTTGTGATCTTCTTCTGTGGTTGTTTCGCCGAATCCGACCCAAAGGACTTCGGCCAGTCCAAGTATGTCCCATTCGTATCTTCGTAATTCATGGTTAGTTCTTGGAGTTTCCCGCATGCGTGCAAGGTACGGATGTTCCATGTACCAATGATGGTCCTCTCAGCCTGGAGTTTGATTGCTGTTGTTTGCGTCCCAGTCGCATATTTTTCACCTCCATCCTGGAACATTCCAATGGAGGGCGCGGTTGTTGGTATTCCGGGCCTCAACCGATCCGGCATGTTGTCTTTTCTTGCAGTACTGTCCATGTTGGCATTTCTGTGGGCGTGGATTGCATGGCGGCGCCCATCTCCTCTCCAATCTGCTATTTGCTATTTGCCCATAAATGGGGATTTTTGGGTCGGGTTATCTTCCCACTGAGACAGGTAGTACTGAGCTACAGGTTACCAGTAGCAGAGGAACACCTCTGACTCTGGAAAAGCTGAAGGACCCCGAAGTCGCTGAAATCTTTAAAGCTGAGATAGGGGGCAGATTTGCAGCATTGAATTTCCTCCAAGATGACATCAACAACCTCACTGAGACCTTCAGCAAGACCATTCAGGAGACAGCGCTGGAGATCCTTGGGAAAGAAAGGAAAAAGAACCAACCGTGGGTTACCAACGATATCCTGGACCTGTGCGATCAACGTAGGGAGTTAAAGCCAGAGAAGAACAAAAACCCAGAAACGGCCGAAGAGTATAGAACAGTCAATAGGTCAATCAAGAAGAAGATGACTGAGGCCATGGGGAACTGGATGTCAGAACAATGCTCCAAGGTTGAGAAGGCAATGGCGAAAGGTTACAGCAAGGAGGCGTACCAGACCATCAAGGTACTAACCAAATCCCAGCAGCCAAAGACCTCCGTTATTGAAGACAAAGAAGGGTCATTCCTTACAGAGAGCGCCACTATCATGAAGAGATGGACAGAATATTGTAGAGACCTGTACATCTACAAGCTGAAGACTGATCCGAACAAACTTCACGAGCAAGATCCCAGACCATCAGATCCTGAAAGCACACAGGTGCTGGAGGAAGAGATAGAAGAAGCAGTAAGATCCTTGAAAGGAGGCAAGTCACCAGGGATTGACAACATCCCGGCTGAGTTCATCAAGTACGGAGGCCCAGAGATGATCAAGGCGCTAACAATCATCTGCCAACGCATCTGGACAAGCAACGAATGGCCTAAACAGTGGACCAAGTCCATCATAGTGTCACTTCCAAAGAAGGGAGACCTGAAGAAGTGCCAAAATTACAGAACAATCAGTCTGATAAGCCATCCAAGCAAAGTTATGCTACTCATTGCCTTGAACAGACTGAAACCACAAGCAGAAGAAATCCTATCAGAAGAACAGGCAGGATTCAGACCAGGTCGAAGCACTGTCGAGCAGATCTTCAACATCAGAATGCTCATAGAGAAGCACCTCCAACATCAACTACAGCTCTACAACAACTTCATTGACTTCAAGAAGGCCTTCGACCGAGTGTGGCAAGAAGCTCTGTGGCAAGTCATGAGAGACTATAACTTCGACGAGGACCTGATTCAAGTCACCCAGGCGCTGTATGACTGCTCCCACAGTGCAGTCCTCATGGGTGGAGAAATCGGGAAGTTCTTCCGGACTTCAGTTGGAGTTCGACAAGGCTGCCCGCTATCCCCCGTTCTTTTCAACGTGTTCCTGGAGAACATCATGCAGGAGGCCCTCCTTGACTTCAAGACCACAATCACAAAAGGAGGAAGGCCAGTCTGCAATCTTCGATTCGCAGACGATATTGATCTCATGGGCCGCAGTGGAGAAAACTCCAGGATCTCACCACCAGACTGGAAACATCAGCCAATGCCCACGGTATGGAGATCAGCACGGAAAAGAGCAAGATCCTAGTGAACAGTACCACACCGACCACTCCCACCAGCATCAAGATGAGTGGTGAGACACTAGAGGAGGTGGAAACTTTTAAGTACATTGGAGCAGTCATCACCAAAGAAGGTACGAGCACACAAGAGGTGAAGATCAGACTTGCTGTGGCACTCTCCTCCATGACTAAGCTGGCGAAAGTGTGGAGAAACCATAACATCAGAACCCACACTAAGGTCAGACACTGCAAGGCATTCGTCACATCCATTGCCTTGTACAGCTGTGAAGCATGGATACTCACTGCCGATTTAGAACGTCGCATTCAAGCCTTTGAGATGAAGTGCCTCAGGCGGATCCTGAACATCACTACAGAGACCTTAACACCAACGACTACGTCTGGCAGCAGATCGAGGCACTGGCTGGCAAACAAGAACCATTGCTAGATACAGTCAAACGGAGGAAATTGAAATGGTTTGGCCACACAACAAGGCATAACAGCCTGTCAAAGACAGTCCTGCAGGGAATGGTGGAAGGAGCAAGGAGGCAGGGACGACCACGCAAAAGCTGGATATCCAACATCAAGGAGTGGACCGGCCTCACTGTACCAAACCTCCTGCAAGCAGCCCAGGACAGAATCATTTGGCGGTCCACTTGCAGCGTCCGTGCGGGTACCCCTACGGTCGTCCCGACCAAGGGATGATAATGATGATGATGAGTAAGTGTACAGAGTAAATCTCTACAATGTGGGTATACACATAGTAGTCTGTGTCTTTCGCTTTTGCCTGTGTGTCTGTCTGTCTCTCTTTCCAGCTGTCTGACTGATCCTTTACTTTATTTCTTATACCACATTAAGTCAGGGCAGATTTCTCTGCACCAAATTCGCGCTGATCTCTGCTGGAGAGGGGGAGACCATGTGGCTACAAGAGCAGCGCCACCCATTATTCAGTCTTGGTAATCTTACAATGATATTTTACAGAGTGTTGTGTGTGTGAGTGTTTGTTTGTGTGTGTTGTGTGTGTGTGTGTGTGTGTGTGTGTGTGTGTGGGTGTGGTGTGTGTGTGTGAGTGTGTGTGTGTGTGTGTGTGTGTGTGTGTTTTTATTTCTGTCTCTGCCCTTTTCCCTCTGTCTACTCTGTCTGTCTGTCTGTATGTCCCTCTCTCTCTCACTCTCTCTCTCTCCCTCCCTCCCTCCTCCCTCTCTCTCTCTCTCTCTCTCTCTCTCTCTCTCTCTCTCTCCTCCCTCCTCCCTCTTGCTGGGTGTTTATGTTTATTTGTTTACTCTGTCACGACTTTTGTCTGTCTGTCTGTCTGCCTGTCTCTCTCTCTCATAACACTACACACACACATACACACACACACACACACACACACACACACACACACACAACACACACACACACAAACACACACACACACACACATCTCTCTCTCTCTCTCTCTCTCTCTCTCTCTCTCTCTCTCTCTCTATCTCTCTCAGTTACCTTCAGTGCCGACTCCACTCTCCCCAAAAGTCCTTTTGATTAGACTATAAACCGAGGTCCCGTGTGTGAATCCACGCAGAACATCTTGCGCACACGTTAAATCCTGTTCCGCTCTTCAGAAGAGTAGGCCATTGTGTGCCGGTGGGAACGGATGACAACATTTACAAAACGGTATCCCCGCGCGGATGGATGAAAAAAAACACACGAGTGCTTACTCCATTATCCTCGAAACAAAAGAATAATAAATAAATAGATACTTAAATAAATAAATAAATCACAGAGCAATCAATGTATATTATTGTAGCGTGCGTGTGTGCGTGCGTTCGTGCATGTGTGTGTGGGGTGTGTGTGCGCGCGCCTGCATATTTGGGGTATTAATTGTTACTGGTTGCATGACTGTTTAAGAATGATTGGTGCGGCCCCTTTATTTGTCCTGAAGATAACCCTATAAAATTCCATTCATTAGTAGTGTATATAGTAGTAGTAGTAGTATAGTAGTATAGGTAGTAATGTAGTAGAAGTAATATAGGGGTAGTTTTAGTAGTATAGTAGTGTAGTTAGTATAGAAATGTATCTAAATAGTAGTTGTGCTAACATAAAATCGTTATGTCCATCAGTTACAAGAACAAGAATACTGAAAAATTCTTTTATAAAATACCTACTACAGAAGGTTAGCTTTTAGCTTCAGTCGTTCCCAAAAAGAGTCAGTTTAAAAACAGTGTGTGAGTCAAGTTATAAAACATTTGTAAGAAGAAAAATTATAAAAAAGTGTGTGAGAGGAGCTGATAAACAGTGTGTAGAGTGAAAAATGTGTGAGTAAAGGTGATAAAAAAGTGTGGGGGTAAGAGTCGATAGACACTGTGTAAGTTTTAAAAAAGTGTGTGAGTTAGAGATGATAAAAATGTGGGGGTAAGATTTATAAACAATGGAAGGTTAATAATAGTGTGTGAGTTAGAGTGATAAACATGGGGAGTAAAGAGTTGAAAAACAAGTGTAAAAGTTAATAAATAGTGTGTGAGTTGAGTTTATAAACAGTGTGAAAGAGTTGATAAAACAGTGTATGATTTAAGAGCTAATAGACAGAGTGAGAGTAAAAGTTAATAAACAGTGTGTGAGTAAAAGTTGGTAAACAGTGTCTGAGTAAGAGCTGATAAATAAGCGTGTGTGGGGTAAAAGTTGATAAACAGCGTGTGAGTAAAAGTCGATAAACAGCGTTTGATAAACGTGTATGAAAAGAGTTGTTAAACAGTGTGTTGTGTTTGTGTTTGTGTGTGTGTGTTGTGTGTGTGTGTGTGTGGTGTGCGTGTGGGGTGTTGTGGGGTGTTTGTGTGTGTGTGTTGTGTGTGTGGTTGTGTGTGTAAAAATGAAACAGCTTTGTGAGTAAAAATTTGATAAACGTGTGAAAAACTGATCGTAAATCATTATCATACCCAGAGGGCATTAACTACCTCCTACCTGGGGGAAAGTCCCCAAAAGTGGACAATCAGTGACAAAAACATCTGAAATCCTTCAGTGCAGTAGTGGTGATCATTAGTGGAACTGTTCGTTCTCTGTATTCTACATTCTAGGTAATAGTGTGTATATGTATGACGATCACTCCCATGCTCCTGGCACTATCACTCCGGCATGAGTGTATGTGCTTTTTAAACGGTGATTTTATGACCGGCTGAGGAAATTGCTGATGTGTAAGTGCTCTTTTATCTTGTGAACGTGAGCCAGAGCTTTTATTACTGAACAAACTGTTTTCCCCTCTTCACTAGAGTTAGGAAGGAGCGAAAGTCGATGGTCTCACAGAGCATGCTGTGCTCTATACTAGATTACTACAGAAAATGGGCCCTCAGCTATTCTTCATCAACATTTAAACATCTAGGAGAGAATGCGCTGAAGCAGCGTGACAGTTTTATTCTCTGAAAGAATGAGTATATATAATCTCTAGGAGTGTGGGTATGACATGCTGTGTGTGTATCCCCGCCTGAAGGAGGCAAGACGGGAACGTGAGACTTGTTTATGATTAATGTCTGGTGACTTTGTGGTCCCTTTTGCAGTAGCAGGTTTGATTGGTGGCAGTGATCTTGCCATTCGTTGGTTTGTCAGAAATGATGAGAATTCATGACGCTGTTAATAATGTTGATGCTGTGATGTGATGGAGCATGTTAGTTTATTGGAAATAGTAAGATTTTGGCTTATGTCCATATATAGGGTAGGGTTCTACAATGTGAAACGTGTGTGTGTGTGTATGTGTGTGTGCGTGCGTGTGTGTGTAGGAGGGAGGGCTGTGGCCGTGGCTGTGTTTTTTGTGTGTGTCTGTAAAGAAGGAAATAATGTCAGAGAACAAAAAAGGGAAGAAAAGAGAAGAAGAAAGAAGGAATAAAATAAAGAAAGAAAGAAAAAAGAAAGAAAAAAGAATGAAGCAAACACAATAAAAACGAATATATCAGAAAGAAAACAAATCAGCACATTTACGATGGTCCAAACAGTATCACCTCCAAGATCACAGCATGGATGCACATAGGAGCTCTAGCTTAAGAACTAATAAAAATTGATGAAAACCAAAGAGAGAGGGGGAAGCAACAAACAAAAAAAGAAAAAAAAGAAAGGAAAAAGGAAAACAGAAAGAATGAGGATTATGCATTGAGACATTCAAGGTAAACACTCATACAAACAGAACAACCAAGAAAATCTCTGTTGACTGCCTGTGGTCCGACCCCTACAGGTTAAGCTGACAGCGCACACACACACACACACCACACACACACACACACACACACACACACACACACACACACACACAGAGGTTACAGAATCCACGACATCAGACCCTCACGTCAACGTCACTTGCGCCTCCATCACTCACTGGGACACACTTGTGCGCTGTGGCCTTTTACTGTTTTAGCACTGTCTGAGTGAGTGCATAGAGTAAAGCTCTACTCTGTGAGAATGCACAGAGTAGTAGGTGTATTTTATTCCTGTTTCTGTCTGTCTGTCTGTCTTTCTTTCTTTCTTTCTGTTTGTCTGTCTGTCCCCCATCACTGCCTATAAGTTTGTCTGTCTGCCTGTCTGTCTGTCTTCATCACTGTCCTGTCTGCCTGACTGCCTGTCTGTCTGTCTATCTGCCTATATAGTCATCAGAAAGCTTTTGTTTCAACAGACCTCAGCTTTTCTAAGGGCCAGCATCTTAAGGGAAAGGCGCCCACCTCCTCTCTCTTGGCGTTTTTACCTTCCCTGTCTCTAGATAGGCCAAGCACCCATTAACAGCTGAATAAACTGGGGGACAGTACTGAAGCCAAGGCTCATAAACAGTCACCTAAAGCAGTAGCCATAAGCACGCCACTTAACCTTAGTTGTGGTTGGTGGGTGGGCTGGGGGAAAAAGCGTTCTGACCGCTACACTATCCCACCGACACAAACTGTGGACAATCAGCAGCAATGACCTGTGGTTTCTTCAGCGTGGCTGTGGTTGTTGTTGGGATTGTTGGATTTTCTTGGTGGTATCTAGCCAGTACCATTCTCTGTTAAATATTCAATGCTTTGGGGCACAGCGCCTGTTGGTGAGGGTTTGTGAGGATGTTGATGCTGGTGGTGGTGGTGGTGATAATGGTGGTGGTGATAATGGTTTGTGGTTTTTGTGGGAAATGGTATGGGTGTTTGTAGTGGTTGTGCTAGCGTTTGATAGTAAGTGTGTGAAAATTCTGTAGTTGTGTTAATGTAATGATGAAGAGAAAGATGGAGATAGTAAAGGAGAAGGGGAAGAATACATAACGACATGGGGATGATGATGAAAGATGATGACGATGATGATGATGATGATGATGATGATGATGATGATGATTACATGGTGATAAAAAGGAAAAGACAAGGGCGATTTAACATCATTAACAGCAGCAGCAGTGAAGCAGTTGTAGTAGAGTTGTAGCAGTAGTAGGAGCAGTAGTCCTCGTTCTCGTTGTTGTCATAGTAGTAGTAGTAGTAGTAGTAGTAGTAGCCGTAGCAGTAGTAGTAGTAGTGTAGTAGTAGCAGTAGTAGTAGTAGTAGTAGTAGTAGCAGTAGTAGTAGTAGTAGTAGTAGTAGTATAGTAGTAGTATAGCAGCAGCAGTAGTAGTAGTAGTAGTAGTAGTAGTAGCAGTAAGTAGTAGTAGTAGTAGCAGTAGTGTAGTTGTTGTTGTTGTTGTTGTTGTTGTTGTATTTATTAATTCATTCATCCATTAAAAGCATACAGACATCCACACATGCATTATTGCACGACCAGTAGCCCACCAAAAACGAAGCTAAAATCACTTTCCAGTTTTCTCTTCTTACCTATCATTTTCAGATCCTCCACTTTTCTTCATATCCAGGACAGTGAGAATGTATAATGATGATTTCTGGCCCTACGTCAGTGAAGATAAGCCCCTCCATCATTCAACCCAGTCTTCTTCACCCTCCCCTCTCCCTCCTCCTCCTCCTCCTCCTCTTACCTTTCGAACCAACCTTACTTCCTCCTTTAGCATGACTTCATCAGCTGTTCGTGATGCAACGAGGTTACCTCCCTTTTGATTTGCCCCTGTTTATTTGATAGAGAAGTTGATGGAAAATGCTTCCTTCATTTTCTTTCTCCAGACATCATGTTCATTCAGTACAGTTTTTTTTTTAATAAAAATGCCAGACATTTCTGTACACCTTGTGTTAACATCAATCATTTAATCTTTCTTCGTTGGGGTAGGCTGTTTTATTTTCGTGAGTCGTTCTTGCAGTGAGTATAATGTCATGAGCTGTAAATGCAGGTGTGGCTAAAAAGACTCTGTCCATAGACTGAGAGGTTTTTCTGATCCAGTTCTACAGCTGTTGCTATTAAGGAATAATACATATATGCTATTGCCATCCATTTAGACTGTGCTTTTTTACTGGTAAGTTTGTGACTGGCTTAGGTATTGCTGACGTTTAAGCGCTTTTTTATCTTGTGAACAGTGATGCCTGTGTGTTAATGTTTGGACCTGTGTTGTGGCATTTTTCTTGAATAAAAGATTTCTGTTTATTGTTTTTATGTATGGCTTGTAACCCCCATGAATTTCTGTTTGTGAGATGATTCAGTATTTGCATTGATGTTTAATTGATTACTTTACGGAAGTGGTTGTTGTGGCATTCAAAGAATTAGGGTTCTGCTGAAATAAAGAATTCTTTCCAAGACGTTGATATTGTTCCCCATATTTAGCTGAAGACTGGTATCTTAGAGCAAAAAGGGGCACACTTACGTAAACATGATAAAGGCCTGTATAATGAGTCATTGTAGTGTAATGCTACTAATCAGCTTTCCTTTTTTGTGTGCTCTTCTGTGGGTGATGATCCAAAAGCCATTTTTAGATGTGTACATGTCAATGTACGTAAAATATAATTGATGCACCAGTCTCACAGAACACAGGCACCCTACACTTCATAACAACAGAAAATGGCTGTCATTTGGGGTTTTCCATCACTCAAGTACCCAAGAAAACTTGTACTGTGACAGCGTGACAGTTTCATTCTCTGACTGAATGAGTGAGTGAATATATATCATCTTTACAAGTCTGGATATGACATGCTATGTGCATAGGAGTCCCTAAAGAAGACATGAGCTGACCATGAGACTTTTTATGATCAATGTCTGGTGACCTTGTGGTCCCTTGGAGTAACAGGTTTGATTGGTGGTAGTGTTCTTGCCATTCGTTTATATGTCAGAAATGATGATAACTCATGGCGTTGTTACTAATGTTTATGCTGCCATGTGATGGAGCATGTTAGTTTTATTAGAAATAGTAAGATGTTTAGCTTATGTCCAATTATAGGGGTAGGGTCTTTCATGTGCAACTGCGTGTGGGTGCGTGTGTGGGGGGTGGGGAATGGGGGCTGTGGCTGAGTTTCTATGTGTTTGTGTGTGTCTGTAAAGAAAGAAATAGTATCAGGGAACAAAAAGAGAAGGAAGAAAAGAAAGAAAGAAAGAAAGAAAGAAAGAAAGATAGATAGATAGATAGATAGATAGATAGATAGGTACATACGTAGATAGATAGATAGGTAGATAGGTAGATAGGTAGATAGATAGATAGATAGATAGATAGATAGATAGATAGATAGATAGATAGATAGAAACGAGAATGAAGCAAACACAATAAGAACGAATAACTCAAAAAGAAAAAAATCAGCACAGTCAAAATGCAGCTCCCTTTACGATGGTCAAACAGTATCTTACCCAAGATCACAGCATGGATGCCCATTGCAGCCCTAGCTGAAGAACTAACAAAAATTGGTGAAAACCAGATACAGAGGGGGGAGCAGCAAACGAGCCAACAAATTAAGGAAAAAGAAAAACAGAAAGAATGAGGACTATGCATTGAGACGTTCAGGCAAACATTCATACAGACATACAGACAGAACAACCAAGAAAATCTCAGTAGCCTGCCTGTGGTCTGACCCTTACAGGTTTAGCTGACAGACACACACAGGTTAAAGAATCCACGACATCAGACCCCTCACATCAACGTTACTTGCCGCCTCCATCACTCACTGGGATATACTTGTGCCGCTGTGGCCTTTTACTGCTTTAGCACTGTCTGAGTGAGTGTACAGAGTGAATCTATACATTGTGAGTATGCACATAGTAGTAGGTGTCTTTGATTCTTGTCTCTGTCTGTCTGTCTGTCTGTTTTCCATTACTGCCTGTCTTTGTCTGTCTGCCTGTCTGTCTCCATTACTGTTTGCCTTTGTCTGTCTGCCTGTCTGTCTGTCTCCATCACTGTCTGTCTGCCTGACTGCCTGTCTGTCTGTCTATCTGCCTATATAGTCATCGAGAAGCAGCTTTTCACAGACCCCAGCTTTTCTAAGGGCCAGCATCTTAAGGATGGCTCCCACCTCCTCTCTCTTGCCGTTTTACCTTCCCTGTCTCTAGACAGGCCAAGCACCCATTTACAGCTGGATAAACTGGAGGACCGTACTGAAGCCAAGGCTCATAAACAGTCACCCAACGCAGTAGACATAATCAACGCCACTTAACCTTAGTAGGGGTTAGGTGGGTGGGTTGAGGGACGAGCGTTCTGACCGCTAAACTATCCTGGGAAACAAACTGTGGACAATCAGCAGCAATGACCTGTGGTTTTCTTCAGCGTGGCTGTGGTCGTTATTGGGATTGTTGGATTTTCTTGGCTTGTATCTAGCCAGTAACATTCTCTTTTAAATTGCTCAATGCATTGGGTATAGCGCCTGTGGTGGTGATGTTTGTGAGGATGTTGATACTGCTGGTGGTGGAGGTGGTAATGGTGGTGGGGATAGTGGTTTGTGGTTTTGGTGGTGGAAATGGTATAGGTGTTAGTAGTGGTCATGCTAGCGTTGGTAGTAATGATATGACAATTCTGGTAGTGTGTTAATGATAATGATGAAGAGAAAGAGGGAGATAGTAAAGGAGAAGGGGAAGGATACATGACGACATGGGGATGATGAGGATGATGATGATGATGATGATGATGGTGATGATGGTAGGATGATGGTTACATGGTGATAAAAAGGAAAAGACAAGGGTGATTTAACATCATTAACAGCAGCAGCAGTGAAGCAGTAGTAGTAGAGCTGTAGCAGTAGCAGGAGCAGTAGTCCTTGTTCTCGTTGTTGTCATAGTAGTAGTAGTAGTAGCAGCAGCAGCAGCAGCAGTAGCAGTAGCAGCAGCAGCAGCAGTAGTAGTAGTAGTAGTAGTAGTAGTAGTAGTAGTATTAGTAGTAGTAGTAGTAGTAGTAGTAGTAGTAGTAGTAATTGTTGTTGTTGTTGTAATTATTGATGCATTCGTCCATTCAAAGCATACAGACATCCACACATATATTATTGCACAACCAGTAACCACACCAACAACGAAGCCACATCACTTTCCCCATTTCCTCTTCTTACCTATCATTTTCAGATCCTCCACTTTTCCTCGGATCTCGGACAGTGGGAATGCATAATGATGACCTTCTGCCCCCACGTCAGTGAAGATAAGCCCCTCCATCATTCAACCCAGTCTTCTTCACCCTCCACTCACCTCCTCCTCCTCTCTACCATCTACCTTACTTCCTCCTAGCGTGACTTTGTCAGCTGCTTGTGATGCAACGAGGTTTACCTCCCTTTGGATTGGTCCTGTTTATTTGATAGAGAAGTTGATGGAAAAGGCTTTCTTCCATTTTCTTCCTCCAGACGTCTATATACATCCAGTACAGGTTTTTTAATGAAGATGCCAGACAGTTTCCTGCAAACTTTGCGTCAACATCAATCATTGAATCTATTCTTCGTTGAGCTAGGCTGTATGTTCTGGTGAGTTGTGCTTGTAGTGTGCGTAATGTTATGAGTTGTGGTTGCAGGTGTTATTAAAAAAAAAAACCTCTCTCCATAGACTGAGAAGTTTCTCTGACCCAATTCTACAGATGTTGCTATTAAGGGAATAATAAATTTATGCTATTGTCATCCATTTAGACTGTGCTTTTACACTGGTGAGTTTGTGACTGGCTTAGGTATTGCTGATGTTTAAGGGGTTTTTTTATCTTGTGAACAGTGATGCCTGTGTGTTAATGTTTGGACACTGTGTTGTGGCATTTTTCTTGAATAAATGTTTTCCTGTTTATAGTTTTTATGTATGGCTTGTAACCCCCATAAATTTCTGTTTGTGAGATGATTAAGTATTTGAATTGATTTTTTAATTGATTACTTTACGGAAGTGGTTGTTGTGGCATTCAAAAGAATTATGGTTCTGCTGAAATAAAGAATTCTTTCCAAGACGTTGATATTGTTCCCCATATTTAGCCTGAAGACTGGTATCTTAGAGCAAAAAGGGGGCATACTTACTTAAACATGATAAAGGCCTGTATAATGAGTCATTGTAGTGTAATGCTACTAATCAGCTTTCCTTTTCTGTGTGCTCTTCTGTGGGTGATGATCCAAAAGCCATTTTTAGATGTGTACATGTCAATGTACGTAAAATATAATTGATGCACCAGTCTCACAGAACACAGGCACCCTACACTTCATAACAACAGAAAATGGCTGTCAGTTGGGTTTTCCATCACTCAAGTACCCAAGAAAACTTGTACTGTGACAGCGTGACAGTTTCATTCTCTGACTGAATGAGTGAGTGAATATATATCATCTTTACAAGTCTGGATATGACATGCTATGTTCATAGGAGTCCCTAAAGAAGACATGAGCTGACCATGAGACTTTTTATGATCAATGTCTGGTGACCTTGTGGTCCCTTGGAGTAACAGGTTTGATTGGTGGTAGTGTTCTTGCCATTCGTTTATATGTCAGAAATGATGATAACTCATGGCGTTGTTACTAATGTTTATGCTGCCATGTGATGGAGCATGTTAGTTTTATTAGAAGTAGTAAGATGTTTAGCTTATGTCCAATTATAGGGGTAGGGTCTTTCAATGTGCAACTGCGTGTGGGTGCGTGTGTGGGGGGTGGGGAATGGGGCTGTGGCTGAGTTTCTATGTGTTTGTGTGTGTCTGTAAAGAAAGAAATAGTAATCAGGAACAAAAAGAGAAGGAAGAAAAGAAAGAAAGAAAGAAAGAAAGAAAGAAAGATAGATAGATAGATAGATAGATAGGTACGTACGTAGATAGATAGATAGGTAGATAGGTAGATAGGTAGATAGATAGATAGACAGATAGATAGATAGATAGATAGATAGATAGATAGATAGATAGAAACGAGAATGAAGCAAACACAATAAGAACGAATAACTCAAAAAGAAAAAAATCAGCACAGTCAAAATGCAGCTCCCTTTACGATGGTCAAACAGTATCTTACCCAAGATCACAGCATGGATGCCCATTGCAGCCCTAGCTGAAGAACTAACAAAAATTGGTGAAAACCAGATACAGAGGGGGGAGCAGCAAACGAGCCAACAAAATAAGGAAAAAGAAAAAAAGAATGGGACATCATTGAGACGTTCAGGCAAACATTTTAAAATTTGGGGGGGGCTTTTTTGGGGGGGGGGGGTTTTTTTAAAAATTTTGGGTTTTAAAAAAAAAAATTTTTTTTTTTTGGGGGGGTTTTTTGGGGGGAAAATAAAAAAAAAAAAATTTTTTTAAAGGGAAATTAAAAAAAAATTTTTAAAAAAGGGAAAAAAAAACAAAAAATTTTTTTTGGGGGGTTTTTAAAAAACCCAAAAAAGGAAAAAAGGGGTTTTTTTAAAAAAAAAAAAAAAAACCCCCCCTTTGGGTTAAAATTTTTTTTAAAAAGGCCCAAAAAAACCCCCCTTTTTAAAAAAGGGGGGAAAAAAGGGGGGGGCCCTTTTTTTAAAAAATTTGGTTTTTTCCCCTTTTTAATTTAAAAAAAAACCCCTTTTTATTAAAGTTTCCCCCCCAAAAAAAAAATTTTTTTTTTTTTGGGGGATTTTACTTTTTTAAAAAAAAAAACCCCGGGGGGGGGGAAATTGGGGGGGGGGGCCCCCCCTTTTTTTTTTTTTTCTTTTTTAAAAAATTTTTGGGGGGGGAAAAAAAGGAAAAAAAAAAAAAAAAGAAAAAGGGGTTTTTTTTTAAAAAATTTTTTTTTTTTTTTTTTTAAAATTTTTTTTTGGGGCCAATTTGGTTTTTGGGGGGAAAAAAAATTTTCCCCAAAACCCTTTCTTTTTTTAAAAAGGGGGGGGCCCCCCCCAATTTTGGGCCCCTTAAAACCCCCAATTTTTTTTTTTTTAAAAACCCCCAAAAAAGGGAAAAAAAAAGGGGGAAAAAAGGGGGGGGAAAAAAAAAAAAAAAACCCCAAAAATTAAAAAAACCCCCAAAAACCTTTTTGGGTTTGGGGGGGGAAAAAAATTTGGCCCTCCCCCCCCAAAAGGGAAAAAACCAAAAAAAAAAGGGGGGTTTTTTAATTTTTTTTTCCTTTTTGGGTTATTTTTTTTTTTTTTAAAGGGGGGGGAAAATTTGTTTTTTTTTTAAAAAGGGGGGGGGTTTTGGGGGGGTTTTGTTTGTTTTGGGGGTTTTTTTTTTTTTTGGGGTTGGGGGTTTTTTTTTGGTTTTTTTTAAAACCTGTTTTTTTTAAAAAAATTTTTCCCTTGGGGGGTTTTTTTTTTGTTTTTGGAAAAAAAAAATTTTTAAAAAAAAAAGGGGGGGGGGCCCCCTTTTCCCTTTTTTTGGGGGAAAAAAAAGGGTTTTTTTGGGGGGTTTGGGGAAAGAAGGGGGAAAAAGTTTTTTTTTTAAAAAAAATTTTTTTTTGGTTGGGGGTGGGGGGGGGGGGTTTTTTTTTGGGGGGGGGGGGGGGGGAAAAATTTCCCGGTTTTTTTTTTGGTTTTTTTTGTTTTTTTTTTTTTTAAAAAAACCCCAAAAAAATTTAATTTTTTGGGGAAAAAAAAAATTTTTTTGGGGGGGGTTTTTTTTTTTTTTTAAATTTTTTAAGGGGGGTTTTTTTTTGGGGTTTTCCCCCTTTTTAAAAAAGGGTTTAAAAAATTTTTTTTTTTTCCCTTCCCCCCCCCAAAAAAAAAATTTTAAAAAAAAATTTTAACCCAAAAAAAGGGGTTTTCCCTTTTTGTTTTTAGGGGGAAAAAAAAAGGGGGCCCCCTTTTTTTTTGGGGGGGGGGTTTTTTAAAAATTTTTTTAAAGGGAAATTTTGGGTTTTTTTTAAAAAAATTTTAAAAATTTTTTTTTTGGGGGGGGGTTTTTTGGGTTGGTTGGGTTGGGGGGTGGGGAAAGGGGTTTTTTTTTTGGGTTTTTTTTAAAAAAAAATTTTTTTAAAACCCCTTTTAACAAAAATTTTTAAAAAATTAAAAAAAAAAAAAATTTTTTTTTCCCCAAAAAAAACCTTTTTTCCCCCAAAAAAACCCCCCCCCAAAAAATTTTTGGGATTTTTAAAAGGGGGTAAAAAATTTAAATTTAAAAGGGGTTTCCCCCCCCCCTTTTTTTTTCCCCCCCCCCCCTTTTTTTTTTTAAAAAAACCCCCTTTTTTTAAAAAAAAAAAACCCCCCCTTTTTTTTTTTGGGGGGGGGGGGCCCCCCCCCCCCCCTTTTTCCCCCCCCGGTTTTTTAAAAAGGGCCCAAATTTTAAACCCCAAGTTAAAAAAATAAAAAATTTTTTTTTTAAAAAAAATTTTTCCTTTTTTTTTTAAAAATTTTTAAAAAAGGAAAAAAAAACCCCCCCTTTTTTTTTCCCCCCTTTTTTTTAAAAAAAATTTTTTTTCCCCCTTTTTTTTAAAAAAATTTTTTTTTGGGAACCTTTGGGAAAAAAATTTTTTTCCTTTTTTTTTTTTTTTTAAAAAGGGAAAAGGGTTTGGGGCCCCTTTAAAGGTTTTTTTTCCCCCCCGGGAAAAAAAAAGGGGGGGGCCCCCCTTTTTTTCCCCCCCCAAACCCTTTTAAAAAAAAAAAAGGCCCTTTTTTTTTTAAAAAAAAATTTTTTAAAAATTTTTGGGGAAAAAAAAAAGGAAAAAAAAAACAAAAAAAACCTTTAAACTTCCCAAATTTTGTTAAAAAAAAATTTTAAAAATTTTTAAAAAACCTTTTTTTGGCCCCCCCCAAAATAAAGGGGGTTTAAAAAAAAATGTAAAAAAAAAAATTTTTTAAAAACCCCTCCCCTTAAATTTTTAAAATTTTCCCGGGGTTTTTTTTTTTAAAAAACATTTTTTGGGAAAAAATTTTTTTTTTTTTGTTTTTTTTTTAAAAAAAAAAAAATTTAAAAAAACCCCCTTTCCGGGTTTTTTTTTTTCCCCCCAAAACCCAAAATTTTTTGGGGGGTTTTTAAAAAAAAATTTTAAATCCAAATTTTCTTTTTTTTTTTTTTTTTTTTAAAAAAGGGGGTTTTTTTTTTTCCCCTTTTTTAAAAAGGGAAATTTTTTTTTTTTTTAAAAAAAAAAAGGGGTTTAAAAAATTTTTTTGGAAAAAAGGGGGAAAATTTAAAATTTTTCCCCCGGTTTTTGTTTTAAAGGGTTTTTTTGGGGGGGGGTTTTTTTTTGGGGGGTTCCCGGGGGCCCCCCCCCCCCCCGGGTTTTTTTTTGGGGTTTTTTTTTTCCCCCGGGTTTTTAAAGGCCCCTTTTTGCCCCCCCCTTTTTTCCTTTTTTTTTTTCCCCTTTTTTTTAAAAATTTTTTTTTTTTTTTTCCCCCCTTTTTAAAAAAAAATTTTTCCCCCCTTTTTTCCCCCCCCTTTTTTTTTTTCCCCCCTTTTTCCCCTTTTGTCTTTTTTTTTTTTGGGTTTTTTTTCCCCCCCCTTTTTTTTTCCCTTTTTCTTTTTTTTTTTTTTTTGGGGTTGTCTTTTTTTTTTTTTTTTTTTTTTTTTCCCCCGGGTTTTTTTTTAAAAATTTTTTTTTTTTTTTTTTTTTAAAAAAAAAGGGGGGTTGGTTTTCCCCCGGGGGTTTTTTTTTTGGGTTTTTTTTAAATTTTTTTTGGGGGGGCCCCCGGGGCCCTTCCCCCCCCCCAAAAGGGCCCCCCCCCGGGGTTTTTTTTTTTTTTTTTGTTTTTTTCCGTCCCCCCCCCCCCCTTTTTTTTTTCCCCCCCCCTTTTTCCCCCCCCTTTGGAAAAAAAGGGGTTTTCCCCCCTTTTCTTTTTTTCCCCTTTCCCCTTTTTTTTTTTTTTGGGGACCCCCCCCCCCCCCCCCCCAAACCCCCCCCCCGCCCCCCGGGGCCCCCCCCGGGGGCCCCCCCCCCCCGGGTTTTTTTGGGGCCCCCCGGGGCCCCCCCTTCTTCCCCCCCCCCAAAAATTTTTTCCGGTTTTTTTTTTTTTTTCCCCCCCTTTTTTCCCTGCCCTTTTTTTCCCCCTTTTCCTTTTTTTTTTCCCCCCCCCTTTTTTTTCCCCTTTTTTTTTTTTGGGGCCCCGGGAAAACCCTTCCCCCTTTTTTTTTGGGTTTTTTTTTTTTAAAAAGGGAAAAAAAATTTAAAAAAGGAATTAGAAAAAAAATTTTAATTTTAAAGAAAGAAAAAAATTTAAAAAAAAAAAGGGAAAAAATTTAAAAAAAAAAAAAGGGTTTTTTTTTTGGTTTTTTTAAAAAAAATTTTAACAAAAGTTTTTTTAAAAAAAATTTTTTTTTTTTTGGGGGAAAACGCCTTTTTTTTTTTTTGGAAAAAAATTTTTAATTTTCTTTTTTTTTTTGGGGGGGGAAAAAAATTTTGGGTTTCAAAAAAATTTTTTTTTTGGGGGTTTAAAAAAGGGAAATTTTTTTTTTTAAAAAAAACCCCCATTTTTGAAAAATTTTTAAATTTTTTGGGGGTTTTAAAATTTTTTTTTTTTTAAAAATTTTCCCTTTTTGGGGTTTTTTTTTTTAAAAAAAAAACCATTTAAAACCTTCCTTTGGGTTTTTGGGGGGGGCCCCCCCCTTTTTTTAAAAAAATTTTTTTTTTTAAAAAAAAAAAAAAATTTTTTTGGGGGAAAGAAAAAAATTTAAAAAGGGAAAAAAGGGGGAAAAAAAAAAAAAAAAGGGTTAATTTTAGAAAAAAAAAAATTAAAAAAAAAAAAAAAAAAATTTTTGGAAAAGGGGGGTTTTTTTGGTTTTTTTTTAAAAAATTTTTTTCCCCCAAAAATTTTTTTTGCTTTTAAAATTTTTAAAAAATTTTTTAAAAAAATTTTTTTTTTTTTTTTGGGGAGGGGGGGAAAAAAGGGAAAAAAAAAATTTTTGGGGGTTTTAAAACCAAATTGAAAAATTAAAAAATTTTAAAAAAAAAAAAAAAAAAAAAAAAAAAACCCTTTTTCCCCCCCCCCCCTTTTTTTCCCCCCGGGGGTTTTCCCCCCCCGCCCCCCCCCGGGAAAAAACCCCCCCAAAAAAAAAACCCCCCAAAAAAAAAACCCCAAACCCCCCTTTTTAAAAGGGAAAAATTTTTTTTAAAAAAACAAAGGTTTTTTTTCCAAAAAAGAAAAAAAAAAAAAAAAAAAAAAGGGGTTAAAAAAAGGTTTTTTTTTTCCCCTAAAAAATTTTAAAAAAAATTTAAAAAAAATTTAAATTTTTAACCTTTTTTTTTTTTTTTTGGGGGGGTTTTTCCCCCCCAAAAAAAAAACCCCAAAAAATTTTTTTTCCCCCCCTTTCCCCCAAAAAACCCCCAAAGGGGGGGAAAAAAAATTTTTTAAAACCCTTTTTTTTTTTTTTTTTTTTTTTTTTAAAAAACCCAAAGGGAAAAAGGGGTTTTTTTTGGGGAAAAACCATTCCCCCCCAAAAAAGGGGGCCCCCCAAAAAAAAAAAAACCCCCCCCCAAAAAAAAAATTTTTTTGGCCCCCCCCCCCCAAAAACCAAAAAAAACCGGGGAAAAAAAAAAGGAAAACCCCAAAACCCCCAAAAAAACCCCCCCAAAAAAAAAAAACAAAAAACGGTTTTAAAAAAAGGGGGAAAAAAAAAAATTTTTTTTTTAAAAAAACCCCCCAAAAAAAAAAAAAAAAAAATTTAAAAAATTTTTTAAAAAACCCCCCCTTTTTATTTTTTTCCCCTTTTTAAAATTTTCCCCCCTTTTTTTAAAAACCCCCCAAAAAAATTTTTTTTAAAAAAAATTTTAATTTAATTTAAATTTTTTTCCCAAAACCCCAAAAAAAAAAAAACCCCCCAAAAATTTTTTTTTTTTTTTTTTTTTCCCTTTTAAAAAAAATTTCAAAATTTTTTTTAAAAAAATTCCCCTTTTTTTTTTGGGTTTTTTTTTTGGGGGGGGGGGGGGGCAAAAAAAATTTGGGGGCAAAAGGGAAAAAAAAAAAAAAACCCCCCCAAAAAAAACCCAAACCCCCCCAAAAAAAAAAAAACCCCCCCCAAACAAAAAAAAAAAAAAAAAAAAAAAAACCCCCCCCAAAAGGAAAAAAAAAAAAAACCTTTTTGGCCCTTTTTTTAAAAAAAAAATTTTTTTTTCCCCCCCTTTTGGGGCAAAAAAAGGGAAACCCTTTTTTGGGGGGTTTTTAAAAATTTTTTTGGGGGGTTTTTTTTTTCCCCCTTTTTTAAAAACCCCCCCGGGGGAAGGGGGGAAAAAAAAAGGGAAGGGTTTTTTTTGGGGTTTTGGGGGGGGGGGTTTTTTGGTTTTGGGAAAGGGGGTTTTTTTTGGGGGGGTGTATTTTTTTTTTTTTCGGGGGAATTTTTTTGTTTTTTTTAAAAAAAAAATTTTTTTTTCCCGGGGTTTTTGGGTTTTTTTTTTGGGGGGGGGGGGGGGGGTTTTTTTTTTTTTTTTTCCCCCCCCCCTTTTTTCCCCCCCCCCTTTTTTTCCCCCCCCCCCCCCCCCCCCCAAAAAAAAACCCCCCCCCCCCCCCTTCCCCACCCCCCCCCCAAAAAACCCCCCCCCCCCCCCCCCCCCCCCCCTTTCCCCTTTCCCCGGGGTTAATTTTTTTTTTTCCCCCCAAAAAATTTTTTTTTTAAAAAAAAAAACCCCCCTTTTTTTTGGGGGGGCCAGGTTTTTTGGGGGGGGTTTTTTTTTTTTTTTTTTTTCCCCCGGGGGGGGGTTTTTTTTTTGGCCTGAAACCTTTTTTTTGGGGGGGGTTTTTTGGGGGGGGGGTTTTGGGGAAGGGGGGGGCCCCCCCCGGGTTTTTTTTTTTTCCCCCCCCCCCCCCCCCCCCCCCCCTTTTTTTTTCCCCCCCTTTTTTTTCCCCGGGGGGGGGGTTTTTTTTTTTCCCCCTTTTTAATTTTTTTCCCGCCTTTTCCTTTTTTCCCAAACCCCCAAAATTTTTTTTTTTTTTTTTTAAAAATTTTTTTTTTTTTTTAAAAAAAAAACCCCCCCTCTTTTTCCCCCCTTTTTTTTTTTTTATTTTTTTTTCCCCCCCCCTTTTTTTTTTTTCCCCCTTTTTTTTTTTTTTGGGTTTTGGGGTTTTTTGGGGCCCCCAAAAAAAAGGTTTTTTTTTTTAAAAAAATTTTGGGGGTTTTTGGGGGGGGTTTTTTATTTTTTTTTGGGGGTGGGGGGTGTTTATTTTTTTTTTTTTTTTTTTTTTTGGGCCCTTAAATTTTTGGGGGCCCCAAAAAAATTTTCCTTTTTTTTTTTTTTTAAAAAAAATTTTCCCCCGGGCCCCGGGGAAAACAAAAAGGAACCCCCCCCCCCCCCGGTTTTCCCCCCAAAACCCAAAATTTTTTTCAACCCCCCCGGGGGGGGGGAAAAAGGGGGTTTTCCCCCCCCAAAAAAAAACCCCCTAAAAAAAATTTTGGGAAAAAAAAAAAAAAAAAAATTTTTTTTTTAAAATTAAAAAAAAAATTTTTTTTAAAATAAAAAATAAAAATTCCCCCCCCCCCTTTTTTTTTGGGGGGGGGGGGGGGGCCCCCCCCCCCCCCCCCCCCAAAAAAAAAAAAAAACCCCAAAAAAAAAAAACCCAAAAAACAAAAAAAAACCCAAAAAATTTTTTTTTTCCCCTTTTAAGGGGGGGGGGGGAAAAAAAAAGGGGGGGGGGGGTTTTTTTTTTTTGGGGTTTTTCCCGGGAAAGGGGTTTTTAAAAAATTTTTTTTGGGGTTTAAAGGAAAAAAAAAAAAGGGGGGTTCCCTTTTTAAAAATTTTAAAAAAAAGGGGAAACTTTTTTTTTTTGGGGGTTTGGGGGGGCCCCCCGGGAAAAAAAGGGTTTTTAAAACCCCCCAAATTTTTAAAAAATTTTTTCCCAAATTAAATTTTTTTCCCTTTTTTTTGGTTTTTTTTTTTTTTAAACCCCCCCCAAAAAAATTTTTTTTTTCAAAAAAACCCCCCCCCCCCAACCCCCCTTCCCCCCCCCAAAAAACCCACCCCCCAAAAAAAAAACCCACCACCCCCCAAACCACCCCCCCCCGGGGGGCCCCACACACCCACACCCCACACCAAAAACACAACACACACACACAAAAAAATCCCCCCAAACCAAAAAAAAAAAAAAAACCCCCCCCCCCCAAAAAACCCCCCCCCTTTCCCCCAAACCCCCCCAAAAACCAAAAAAACCCCCCCCCTTTTTTTTTAAATTTTTTGGGGGGGTTTAAAAATTTTTTTTTTTCCTTTTTTTTGGCCTTTTTTGGGGGGGGATTTTTTTTTTTTCCCCTTTTTTTTTTGGGGGGGGTTGGGGGGGTTTGGGGGGGGGGGGGGTTTTGGGGGGTTTTTTTTTGGGGGGGGGGGGGTTTTTTTGGGGGGGGTTTTTTGGGGGGGTTGGGGGGGGGGGTTTTTTTTTGGGGGGTTTTTTTTTTTTGGGGGTTGGGGGTTTTTTGGGGGTTTTTTTTTTTTCCTTTTTTTTTTTTTTTTTCTTTCTTTTTTTCCCCCTCTTTTCCTCCCTTTTTTTTTTTTTTCCCCCCCCTCCCCCTCCCCCCCCCCCCCCCTTTTTTTTCCCCCTTTCCCCTCCCCCCCTCTCCCCCCCCCCCTTTTCCCCCCCCCCCCCCCCCCCTTTTCCCTTTCTTTTTTTTCCCCCCCCCCCCCCCCCTTTTTTTCCCCCCCCCCCCCCCCCCCTCTTTTTTTTTTTTTCCCCCCCCCCCCCCCCCCTTTTTTTTTTTTTCCCCCTTTCCCTTTTCCCCCTTTTTTTTTTTTAAAAAAAAAGGGGTTTTTCCCCCCTTTTGGTTTTTTTAAAAAAGACTTTTTTTTTTTTTAAAGTTTTTTTTTTGGGTTTAAAAGGGGTTTTTTTTTTTTTTTTCCCCAAGGGGGGGCCCCCGGGGGGGAATTTTTTGGGGGGGGGGCCCCCCAATTTTTGGTAAATTTTTTTTTTCCCCCCCCCCCCCCCCCCCCCCCCCCCCCCCCCCCCCCCCCCCCCCCCCCCCCCCCCCCCCCCAAAAACCCCCCCCCCCCCCTTTTTTTTAAAATTTTTTTTTTTTTAAATTTTTTCCCCCCGGGAAAATTTTCCCCCAAACCCCCCCTGGGGGGGGAAAAAAAAAAAAAAAAAAAGGGGGGGGGGTTTTTTTTGGGGGGAAAAAAAAAACCCCCAAAAAAAAAATCCCCCCCGGGGTGGGGGGCCCCCCCTTTTTTTTGGGGGAAAAGAGGGAAAATGAAAAAAAAAGGAAAAAAAAAAACCCCCCCGGGGAAAAAAAAAAGGGGCAAAAAAAAAATTTTGGGGGGTTTTTTTAAAAGGGGGAAAGTGGGGGGAAAAAACCCGGGAAAAAAAACCCCAAAAAAGGACCAAAAATTTTTTCCAAAAAAAAGGAAAAACATGAACAGGGCCCGGGGGCCCCCCCAAAAAACCCAAACACCTTTCCTTTCGGGGGGGGCCCAGTTTTTTCCCCCCCCCCCCCCAAAAAAAATTAAAAAAAAACCCCAAAACCAAAAATTTAAAAAAAAAATTTTTTCCCCCCAAAAAAGGGGGTTTTCCCCCCCCCAAAAAAACCCCCCCTTTTGGGGGGAACCCCAAATTTGGAGAAGATGCATGGAAAGACTGGGGTGGGGTTTTTGGGCCACATTGTAATAACCAATCAAAGAAAGAGGGTTTAGACTCCCGGAAAATTTGCCATAACAAAACCCCCTCCGCTAGTGTTTCACTTGGCCCACCAAGAAATCAAGAAAAAAGGGCAAGGCAAGCCCAAAATTGGGGAACACCAAAAACCCAAAAAAAATTACATCATTTTAAAAAAACGGGTTTAAATCTTTGCGCTAAACATCGCACAGACACGAAGTTTTAGGGGCAGACATAGGGGGTGATCATGTTTTTTGTGATGAAAAGACTTTCCCCACTACTTCAAAAAAAAAATCCACAAGCGGAACAACATCAGGATCAAATTTTACCCGAGAAGCTGAAGGACCCAGAGGGGGTTTGAAAATTTTTTTAAGGGAAGGAAAGGTGGAAATTTTTCAGCACCCCACTGTGTTAGACTCGACCCTAGACACACTGACCCAAATTTGTTTCAATACAGCAGTGACTGAAACAGCAAACGAAACTTCTTGGCAAACGCCGACCCGAAACCCAAAAAACCATGGGGGCCCACCTAACTCCCACAACTATGCGACAAGCGGAGAGAGTTGAAAAAAAGAAAAAAGAAAAAAAGAAAGAGCAGAACAATAAAGGGCAGTCAACAAAAGAATCAGGAAAATCCCTGACGGAGGCAAAAGAGAAAAGGATCCCGGTTAAAAAAGTGCCAAACATTGAAGAGAACATAAGAAAAAAAATTTCAAGAAAAATTCAGCTGGTGAAAAAACCCGGTTTGCACGAAAAGAGAAAAGGTTTTTAAAAATCCAAGACAAAAATGGGGAAGTGTCCCCCACTGACGACCAGGTTTTTCTGAACAGATGGACAAATAAGCTCCGACCTGTTTAACTTTAAACCGCAGGAGATCCAGAAGTCCCTTTAAAAGTACCCGAAAGCAAAAAACAAGGGCAGTCACCCTATCCTTTCCCAGAAGAAAATGGAAACAGCAGTCAGATCACTGAAAAAAAGGGGGAAATCGCAGGGGTGACAACTTTCCAGCTGGGGTTGGTCCCAAACTGGAGGGGGGCCATGATCAGCGCCCTACTAAAAATCTGCAAACAAGATTTTGGCCCGACAGGAAAATGGCCAAACAATTTCGCAGTCCTCATCATCACCCTCCCCAAAAAGGGAAAAATTTCAACAATTTCCAAAATTTCCCCCACAATCCGCCTCATAAGTCCAACCCCAAAACAAGGTCATCTGCAGATAATATTGAAAAAGGGGTGAAGCCCCAAGCAGAGAAAAATCATTGCTGAGGAACAAGCAGGTTTTTTGAGCAGGGCCAGCCAACAGAAAAGATATTTAACCTCAGGATTTTATTTTTGGGGCGGGTAAACCTTCAACATCAAAAGACCTATAACCCCGTTTTTTTTCGATTTTAAGAAGGGATTTGAAAAGGGGGTGGCATGCAGCTTTGTGGGCAACCCTAACTTGACAGCCCTTTAAAGCAAACCTGAAACAGAGTCATAAACCCGGGTTACAGCGGGGGCCACCAGTGCATGTTCTACAACAACAAAAATTGGAGAATGGTTTTTTGAACAAAAAGTTGGGGGGTAAGGGAGGGTGTTACTCTCACCCAACTTTTCAAAAAAACTTCCTTGAGAGAAAAATTTGGGTGTGCAAATGGGAAAATCTGAAGGATTTCCTTTAGCATTTTGGGGGGCAGAACGATCCAAACCTCCGCTTTTGCAGATGACATTTAGGGAAAACCGGTTTTTAAAAAAAAGCTTGCCGCCTAACAGAACCCCTTGGGGTAAGGCCTCCAAAACATACGGGCCCTGGAAATCAGTCAGAGAAGACCCAAAATGAAAGAAAAAAACCAACGGCATTACATGTTAAGGGGGTTAAAAGGGGCCAGAAGGGAAAAAAAATTCAAAGCTTCAAGTACCTGGGAAACCCTTTTTATCCACCAGGGGTTTCCCAAACCAGAAATAGTAGCGGAGCCCCAGACAATAACCTTTGTCAAAAAAAACAAACCCTCTGGAGAAAATAAGAAAATCCACTTATCTCCAAGATCAACTTTAAACGCTCCCTTGTCATTTCCATAATTCTGTATGCCCTTTTAAACATGGACCCCTGACTGCAGATTTGGGGGAGAAGGAAAAGGCGTGGAGAAGAATGCTTTTCCCGGAAAACCCTTGGCAAACTCCTTACAAAAAACCACTAAGCCAAAGAAAGGTGGGATAACAGAAACCCGCAAACCATTGGCCCCCCATGAGAACCCCTTTTAAAAAAAAACTAAAAAATTTTAAAAAAAAAAAAAAAAAAAAAAAAAAAGTTTAAAGGAAGAAAATAAAAAAAGAAAAAAAAAAAACAAGGAAAAAAAAAAAAAAAAACCCAAAAAAAAAAAAAAGAAGAAAGGGGAAGGTTCCGGAAAAACTTTAAAGGGGGAAGGGCAGTCAAATAGATTAAGGGAAATTCAAAACGTTTTTTAAAGGATTCCAAAAAGGAAAAAAGACGAAAGAAAAAGCTAGGGTAAATAGTGAAGAAGGTTTGAATAAAAAATGATAAAAAGAAAGAAGAGAAAAGGGGGGAACTGGTTGCTGGGATTTTTGGAGTGGGTGTTAGGGGTGTGTTTTTTTGGGTGTTGTTTGTTTTTGTTTTGTCCGGGGTTTTAAAAAGGAGTAAAAAGGAAATTTTAAAAATAGTAAAATTTTAAAATTAAAAAATAGAAAAAGTTTTTTTTAAAATTTTTGTGGGGGCGTGGGAGTGTGTTGGGGGTGTTTAGTGTGTGTGTTGTTTGTTTGTGTGTGTTTTTGTGGTGTGTTGTTTTTGGGGTTTGGGGTGTGAAATTTTAAAAGGGAACAAAAAGGAAAACAAAATTTGTTTTTTTCCCCAAAACCTTAAGAACAAAGAAAGGGTTTTTGTGGGTGTCGTTGGGGTAAGTGTGGGGTTTTGGGTCCTTTTTTGTTTGTTTGGGTTTTGTGGGTTTTTTGGGGGTGTTTGTGTTTTTAAAAGCCCATAAAGGGTAACCTTGACCCGGCAAAACAGACATTTTTTTTTTCCATCCTTAAGAAACAAAAATTTGGGCAGTAAATTTTTTAAGATTATTAAATTTAAGAACTTTATTTTTTCCCCATACCGGCTGCCCCACAAAAATTAATTAATGAAAGGGGGGGAAAGAAAAGCCGGTTTTAAAGCCCAAGAGGTAGGGGGCCCCAACCAAACCCCCAAAACCAAAAACCACACCCACCACCACCACAAATTTTAATATCCCCAGTACCACAACTGTCCCAAAAAATCCAAAAAATTATAACATTTTGAATTTTGGGTTTTTCCCCAAAAGAAAAAACACAACCCCAAATCACCCCCACACCTTTTTTTTACACCCCCCCACCCCAAAGCAAAAAGGATGAGAAAAAAAAAAAACAATAAATAAAAAAAAACCAAAAAAAAAATAAAAAAGAAAAAAAATTTGCCAATACACGAAATGGAAAAAAAAAAAAAAAAAAAAAAGAAAAATATAATAAAAAACAGAAAAAACAAAAAATAAACCCGTTTTTACAAAAAAAAAAGGGCCCAAAAAAAAACAAAAACAAAAAAAGGCTAAAAAAAAAAATTAATTTAAAAAAAAAAAAAAAATCAAATCCCCCAAAAAAAAAAAAAAAAAAGAAGAAAGAAAAAAAAGGAAAAAATCGGGAAAAACAAAAGAAAAACCCCCCCAAAAAAACACCCAAAAAAAAAACCCCTTTCCCCGGAAAAAAAAAAAGGCCCAAAAAAAAATTTTAAAAAATCAAACAAAATTTTAAAAAAAAAAGGACACTAAAAAAAGAAAAAAATCAAACAACAAACAAACAAACAAACAAACAACAACAAACCCCCACAAAAAACTCAAAAAACCCCAAAAACAAACCACCCCCCCCCAAAAAAAACCAAAAAACCCAACCCCCCACCCTTTAACCCCCCCACAAACCAACCCCCACCACAAAACACCACACCCCCACACACGCCCCTCCCCCACACACTAAACACCCAAAAACACACAAATACAACCCAAAAAAACCCACGACAACCCCAAACCTCCCCCTCAAACTCACCCCCTCCACACCCACAACACTTGGCCCCTTTAAAAAAATTTTAAAAAAAAACCTTCCTTTTAAAAACCCCTTTTTTAAACAACCCGTCTTCCCAAAAAAACCCCCCCCCTTTCGGGTTTGGTTTTTCCCCGGGTTTTGCCCCTTTTGCCGGGGGCCATGCCGCCCTTCCTTTCCCCCTGGGGTCCCTTGTCCCCTTTGGGGGTTTTGGGTTGTTGTTTCCCGGTTTTTTTTTTTTCCCCGCTGTAATTGCATGCTTTTGGGTGTCTTTTTTGTCTGTCTGTCTCTTTCTTTCCCTTTTTTCTTTTTCCCCTTTTCCCCTCTCTTCTTTTCCTTTCCCTTTTTGCAATTTTCTTTCCTGTTTGTGTTCTCTCCCCTGTTTTCTGTTTGTTGTCCTCTTTGTTCTTTCTGTCTCTCTCTCCCCTCCTCCTTTTTCTTTTCCTGTTTGTTCTTCCCTGTGTTTTTGTTTTTTTTTTCTGTCGTCTTCTTTCTTCTTCATCTTTCTTCTCTCTCTCTCCTCCTCTCTCTCTTCTCTCTCTCTCTCATCTCTCTTCCCTTTTAAAAAAATTCTTATGGGTTTAAACCCCGTTTGTCCCGGTCTGCCCGGCCCCCCCCACCTTTTGCCCCCCCACCCAAAAAAAAACCCAATGTTCTTTCTCTCCCCCCAAAAAATTTTTATTTGGTTTTCTGGTCTTCCTTCTTCTTTCTTCTTTCTTCTTCTTCTCTCTTTTCTCCTTTCTCTCCTCCCCCCCCCCTCCTTCCAAAAACAGGGTTTTCCCCCTCTCTCCTCTCCTTTTCTTTTCTCTTTTTTCTCCTTATTTTTTCTAAAATAATTTACACAAGACAAACCCCACCCCCCCGCCCCCCCTCCCCCCAAACAACACACCTTTGGGGTTCCTTTTCCCACCCTTTCCCAAAAAAAACTTTTAAATTTTTTAATTTGGGGAACCTTTCCCTCTCAGTAAAACATTCTCTTTTCCCCTCTTCCAACCCCATTTTTCTTCCCTTCCCCCCCCCTTCTTTTTTCCCCCCCCCCCCCCCCCTCCCCCTTCCCACACTTTTAATAACCAAACTCTTCCTCCCCCCCGCCTTCCTCCAATTTTTCATTCTCGTCTTTTTTCCAAGTTTTCCCCCTTTTTCTCCCCTTTTTTAATAGGAAGTATAAAATTCCCCTTTCCCCCTTTTTTCCCCTTTTTCCAAAAAAAATCTATAATTTCCCGGGGTCGTCTTCCCAAAACCGGGGGTGGTTTCCCCTTCTCTTTCTCTTTTTCAAAAAAATTTTTGGTTCTTTTTAAAATTTAAAAGTAAGTTATTTCCCCTTTAGGGTGTGTAACGTTTTTGTGAGTGTGTTTTTTGTTTTTTTTTTTTTTTGGGGTTTGGGGGTGTGGGGTGCTGGTTGGTTTTTTAGGTTTTTTGGGGGTGGTGTTTTTTGGGGTTTTTGGGGAAAGGTTGGGGTTTTTTTTTTGGTTAAGTTTTTGTTTTTTTTGTGTGAAAATGTGGGTGGTTTTGGTTTGTGTGTTGGGGTGTGTGTGTGTGTGGTTTTTTTTGTGGGGTTGTGTGTGTGTGTTTTTTGGGGTTTGTGTGTGTTTTTTGTGTGCCCTTTTTTTGGGGTGATTTTTGGTTTTTGTGTTGATTTTGGGGGAAAAAGGGAAGGGGGGTGGGGGCTTTTTCCCCAAATGGCAGTTTGTTTTGATTTTTAATTTTCCAAACTGGTTTTTTTGGAGAATGATTTTAAAAGGCAAGTAGACCTAACATGGGCATTTCTGTTTTAAAATTTTTTTCCCCCGTTTTTTTTTTAATTAAAGAACTAGCTAATTTGGCTTTTCCCAAAACCCCAAAATAAACTTTTTTTCAAGTAAAAAAGATAACATTTTCCAAAAACAAGCTAGGGTATACAAACAAAAAAGCCAAAAGTCCCGGGTTTTCTAAAAAATGAACAAAGGAAGGAGGGAAGGAAAGGGGGGGAGGGGAGGGAGGGAGGGAAAAAGGGAAAGGGTGGGGGGGAAAAAGGAGAAAAAACAAACAAAATTATGATCTACTGATTAAAAAAAATAACAAACAAAAAAAAAAACGAACAACAAATTTGCCTGAAATTTTTTTTTTTTTTTTTTTTCGTGAAAAGCTCAGACAGCCCCTTTTTTTTGTCGGGCCCTATATCAAAAATTAAAAAGCGTTGTGCTGCCGTTTAGGCCTGCAAGTCCCGGCCCACATATCCGGGCTTTCGGCCCTTTGGGAAAAAAAAAAATTTTCGTTTTTTTTATTCTGGTAATTTCAAGGAAAAGGGGGAAAAGGACCCGGGGGGGAAGGGAAAAAAGAAAGAGGGGGGGTGACAGAAAAAAAAGGAACAGGAAGAACCACGTGAAGGGAAGGTGGGGGGGGGGGGTTTGCAAAATGAAAATTTTTTTGCACAAAATTTTCCCAAAAAAGTGATTTTTATGATGATAATAAAGATTTTTTTTCCCCCGGTTTTTTTCCTCCAAAGGGGGTAATTTTTTGGGGAAAAAAACCCCCTTGGAATAATTGGCCCCCCCCCCCCCCCCCCCCCCCCCCCCCAAACCCCCCCCCCGGGGGCCCCCCCCCAACCCCCCCCCCCCCCCTCGACGTCCCGTGTCTTCCAAAAGGGCAGGGTGCTTTTAAAAGGTCAGACTCCTCCCCCCCTCGCTCTTTTTCCCCCGGGGAAAAAAGTCCCGTGGGATCCCGAAGACAAATGCCCCCACAAGGGGGGCATTTCCCGATACCACTTGTAAACAAGCTAACCCGTGATTTAAATGTCTTGCCGGGAAACGCCCAATGCTTACCTCGTTAAATGATTTAATTAAGGGGCTGAATAATTATAGTTAAAATTTGCTGTTTTCGGCAGACAATTTTGAACAAATTTGGGTTTTTAAACCCCGCCCCTACTTTTTTTTGTAGTGTTAAAGGGTTTTGTAATGAAAGGCTGATGAAAAGACTTTAAACTGTGGGTTGGAGATTTTTTTATTTAAATAAACAAATTGGAAAAAACAGTATTTTACTACATTGTTGTGTTTGTTTCCCTTTTTTTCTAGTTTTTGTTCATGGGAAGTTTTGAGGGTACCTATCTGACCCATAACCCCCTTTTTGGGCCCCAAATTTTCCCCGTCCCTTTAGACCCTGATGGTGATATGGGGGCTATCTTTAAAATTTAGGGCATAAAAAGGGCGTCCCCGGTTTTTTACAAAATAATTATTCGCACAAGTAAAAAAACCCTGGCAACCCCCAATTTTCCCCCCGGGATAAAATTTTAGGAAAAAAAAACCCCCCTCTGATAGAAAAAAAAAAACAGTTGGGTAACCAAAAAAAAACCCAACCCAAAAAAGTGGCCCGCTCTTGTGCACGCGTCTCCTCGGAAAGCAGCCCGAATTTAAAGGGGAGAAAACTCGTGCCTTTAAAATGGTAAAAAAAAAATAAAAAAAATAAAAAAATACTACACATTTAGCAATCCATTACCAACATTTTTGCAGGTTTACACAATTCATTTTTTTTTCTTACTTTCTTTTTTTTTTAAATTTTTTTATGTTATGTTCGAGAATTAAAAGGAAAAAAACATTTATTTGGTGTGGTTTTTTTTCTTTCCGTCCCCTTATGGGAAGCGGTTTTTTTCAGATTTGTCATCCATTCCCACCGGGACAAAAATGGCCTTCTTGTACAAAAAAACTGGAAAAGGTGGTTCCCTTTGAGTGTGGCCAAAAAATTATCTTTTTGCGTGTTTTGCAAAACCGGGGGCCTTTGGTTTTTTAGCCCCTTTTCCAAAAATTTAAATCTCATCGAAGATATAAAATTTTGTTGGAAAAAATCATTTTTGGGAAACTGTTGCCTTTTTTTTTTTTCTGTTACGCATCTTTTGCTCGCAGTGACCCGTGCACATAGTTTTCTCATGAAACGAATTTTCGTTGTTGGGTAAAGGGGTTTGAATTTAAATTTTGTGTTTTAATTGCTTAGGTGTGGGCCCAAAAAAATTCGACATAGGAAAGGCCCAATTTATCAGTGTCTTTTTTTCTCTAGGAACCCCGTGGGGGGTGAGTGTGTGGTTTTGTGTGTGTGTGGGTGGTGTGTGTGTTTTGTGTGTGGGGTTTTGATGTGGGTGTGTTGTGGGTGGATGTGGGGGTGTGGGGTGAGTGGGGGGTGTGTGTGAGTGTGGGTGTGTGTGGGGAGGGGTGTTGTGTGTGTGTGATGTTGTGTGTGGGTGTGTGTGTGGGTGTTGTGTGGGGTAGTGTTGGGGTGTGTGAGTGGTGTGTGTGTGGTTTTTGATTTTGGGGTGTGTGTGTGTGTGTGTGTGAGTGTGTGATGTTGTGTGGTTTTTTGTGTTTTGGTGTGTGTGTGTGTGTGGTTTTTTGGGTGTGGGGTGTGTTGTGTTGTGGGGTTTGTGAAAAGGGGTGTGGTGTGTGTGTGTGGTGTGTGTGGGGTTTTGGGGTGTGTGTGTGTTTTAGTGTTTTGTGTGTGGGAGTGTGTGGTGGTGTTTTGTGTGTGTTGTGGGGTGTGGTGTGTGTGGTGGGTGTGGTTTTGTATTTTATTTTATTTTTTTTTTTTTTTCTTGTATACGAGGATAATGAATAAGCACTTTTTTTGCTTTTTTACATAGCCCCCTGTGTATGCGCTTTTTTTTAAATTCTGTCATCGGTTCCCACCGGGCCAAAAAATGGCCCCCCTTTACGAAAAGGGAAAAAGGAAATTTAAAGTGTGCCAAGATGTTTTTCATGCGTTCCCCACAGTGGCCTCGGGTTTTTATCTCTTCAGAAAGGGCTTTGAATTTTAGTTTTTGCTTTTTTTTTCCAAAATGGGAAAAAAAGGGGGAGGCTGGGAAAACGAATCCAGAAAATCCGGTTTACTTTTGGCAGGGGAAATGTTTTTTAACATCTGCCACCCCCCCCCCCCCCCCCCCCCCCCCCCCCCCCCCCCCCCCCCAACCCAAAGGAAAGGTGCGGGGCGTTTACACACGGGGGGCCCCGGTTTATAGTCTCAAACCCAAAATGTTTCGTGTTGTGTTTTGGGGTTTTGTGTGCTTGCCCTTGGGGTTTCTGTTGGATGTGTGTGTTTTTTTTGTGTGTGGCGCGGTGTGTGTGTGTGTGTGCGTGCTTTTGGAAAAGTGTGTGTTTGTGTGCGTTTTTTTGTGGTGTGTTTTGTGCTTGTGCGGGGGGCGGCGCGTGTGTGGGATGGGGGGGGGGGTGTGGGGGTTAGCTACCGTATTGGCTTTATCTTTGACATTTCTTTCAGTCCCAAAATTCCATCCCCTCACTGAGAGTAAATGGTTGGGGAAATAAAAAAGGTGGGTCTTTCCGTCCTGGGAACATTAAAAAATTCCTCTTGCAAAATTATAAAATGGTAGGTGGATTTTTTTTCCCGCTGTTTTCTTCTTTTCGTTTTTTTTTTTACTCGGGAAAATTATTTCCTTCTTTATTTTTCTTTTCTTTTTTTTTTTCCCCTTGGGATGTGTTTTTAGGTGTGGGGGGATTCCATACAACGAGGGCGGGATAAACCCAGTTTTTAGAACATTTCGTCGCAATTTGACGGAAGGGTTCGATTCCCCTTCAAGGGGGGTTTTTTTCCCGGAAATTAACAACAGGGCAAGGACTTCCACTCCCCCCCAAAAAACCCTTTTTTTTGAGACTGTAAAACCCCAACCCCCTGAGCGGAAAGCACGCAGAAAAATCTTTCCACACTTTAAATCCTTTCCCCTTTTGTAAAAAAAGTGGCCATTCTGTGCCAGTGGGAACGAATATTTACAAAATTTTCCAAAAAACCGCATAACACGGGGGCGGAAGCAAAAAGTACATAAGTGCTTTTTTCCATTGTCCTCGATATAAAAGAATAAAAATTAAAAATTAAAAAGATAAAATAAATTCATTTCTGCAGCATATTGGGCCCAAAATTGTTTGCCCAGCATTAAATTGCAGACAAAGGGAAGGGCGGATGTCCCGTTCCCGGGCCCTGTTTTCTCCTTGAAACCCCTCCAAACTTTGCATCCCTTTTTTTTTTTTGTTAGGGTTTTTTTTTTTTTCTCCTGCAATCTATCAAAAGGGGCACATTCCCTTATCCCACAGCTTCATTAAACATCGTCGTCGTCGTCTCGTCTATCATCATCACATTTGATTTGAGGAGGTAAATTCAGGGTTTTTTATAATTATAGACATCCCCCACAAAGGGAATCTCACAGAATGGAAACAAAGACACCCGGACCTTTTAATTGTTGTTGATTTCTTTCCCAATTAAAAAAGTTATCTTTCCACAAAAAAAAGAAAAAAAAAGGGGCGCGCTCTTGTGGGCGACGCGCTCTGGGGGGAGAGCAGGCCCAATTTAACGAAGAAATTCGTGGAAATGAAAATGGAAAAAAATATAAAAAAAAAAAAAAATGAAAGTTTTTGGCCCGGTCTGCATCAACTTTGATCCTTTAAAAATGAAAGTTATTAATCTTAATCCAAAGGAACCACTGGGATTTGCGTCCATGGCTTCCCCCACCTTTATTTATTTTTTTAGGGCAATTGCCTGGACTAAATTAAAGAAGGGATAATTTAAAAAGGGGGTTTCCATGCCTCCAAAATCAAACAGTGTTTTGAAGTCATAAAATTTATCAATTTAATCAGGAAGGGCAACCCTATGTCCCAAAAAAGTTTCCCCGTCTCCAAATGTTGATGAAGCCGGAAAATTGTGTACATAAATTTTCTATCCAAAAAACAAAAAAAAAATACTTTTTTATATTAAAATTTTGTCAATCCCTTTTTTAAAGAGGTCTATCTTGCAATTCATTCAAAGAACAAGATTTGGGCAAGGGAATCCTGGGTTGTCCCGGGGTTTCAATTTTCCCATTTTTTTTGTTATTGGGGAAATAAACTAATTTTTAAAAAAATAAAGGTAAGATTCCGGGGAATCATTGATATAAAAATGTTTTCATCCAATGTTATTATTTTTTAAAACCCCCATTTAAATTCTTCCGTTTTTCCCTAAAATGTAAGGCACCCCTTTTTCTTTTGGATAATATGTAGTTCATTTAAGTAATTTAATTATTATTTTTAAAAAAAATTTTATTATTTTCATAGCAACCCCCCCTAGTGGCAAATATCTTTTCCCCCTCTGGAAAAAATTTAAATAATCTTTTACTTCGTTAGTACAATGATGTCTGTTCAAAGATAAATGCATCACTGTTTTAAATTTCATGGGAATTTTGATTTTATTTTTACACAGATCGAACAAAAGACAGAGACAAGAACAGACAGAAAACAGAG
>CM054160.1:32672627-32687627 GCA_028751875.1 Rapana venosa | reverse complement strand
CCAGACAGCTGACAGACGTGTGGTCATTGTTCTCACAGCTGCTGACTGCTCATCAGCCCATTGGGGGTAGATCTGATTCTAGCTTCCACTTTCAAAGGGGTGGGAAGAGAAGGAATTTGGAGGCTTGGCCGTGTGTTATTGATCCGTTCTCTTGGTGGCTAACTGTCGAACTAAATGATGCCCATTACCTTTTGTATACATGGGACTAGTGTTATTTTACAGAAATGTTGGGTGTTACTCATGTTGCAAGTTTATTCCATGTTATGTATCTGATACGCTTTTGGTTATGTTTCTGATACCAGTGGTGCTACATGGGGTTTACATTTAGTTAGAAAGAAATCATAAGGAAAGTGGCTGTAAATCCATGCAAATATGCTTCATAACATTTGTGGTCTAATGATTTAAAACTTTTTTTAAAATTAAAGCAGAAAAAAATGTTATTTAGAGATTGTTGGTTGAATTGGAACTTTTGATTACGCAACATCATTTCCTCACTCACCTCCTTTTCAAAAATATAGTAGAAATAGAGATCACATGCAAAAATACTTTTTCTAAGAACACACACACACACACACAAATCACATCAAATCACATCACATCACAACCAAAACAACATCTAAGCAAACAGTACCTCTCATTATAAAAGGCTATCAGTATAATAACAAACACACAGTTTTCTCTGAAACACGTGATTCGATCATGGAAGCAACAGTGTAAGGGAGGGGAGGAAGGGGGGTCACAGTCACTATATTCCAAACTTTTCCTGACTCTTTAGGTCAACGGCCTTGAATACAAAGCGATGACCACCAGAGGAAACAACAGACAGATGGACCGCCAGAGGAAACAACAGACAGATGGACAGGACAGTACAGACTGCCCTCAGCTGATCTGAGAGAGCCAGGACAGGGGGCAGACCAGACAGCTGACAGACGTGTGGTCATTGTTCTTACAGCTGCTGACTGCTGATCAGCAAATTCAAATTCAAATTCAAAAGCTTTATTATCTCAAAGACAGAGAAATTCCGGCGGGTTACTCGCCATACATAAAAAACAATAAACATTTAAACATAATATTTAAAACACACACACACTGTCCAACATCAGCACACACCCATCATGAGATAAAATGCACCACAAATGAGCAATATCTCAGCCAGCCACAAACCCACCCCAACAAAAATCACTTTACTCATGTGCGCACAAGTAAACCCGTACGTCCGCACATTCACAGTCACTCGCGCACGCGCACGCACGCTCGCACTTTGTAAACATTCGTATCCATGCTCACGCATTTTAATAATATAAGTCAAATTGTTATAACATGTTGTATAAGCAAATATTAATTAAATTAATACTATGTTCTTTTAAGATATTGAACAGTCTAAAATAATAACACGCGCCAAATAAGGAAAAATTTAAAAAAAAATAATAAATAAAAATAAAATCCAATTTTATAAAAGGGATATAAAAACCCAAAAAATCTTTAAGTTAATTTCTCTATTTTTATTAAAACGAACAACCATTTTTCACTAAAAAAAAGGGGAGCCTTTTTGTCTTTTCTACCTTTTCTCTCCCCCCTCCCCCCCCCCTCCTTTTCTCCTTTTTCTACGCACTCCCCTCTTTCCCCATCTCTCCTTTTCTCTCTCTCTCATTTTTCCTCCTCCCCCTTTTCTCTTCCCCTCTCTCCCCTTCAAATTCCCTTGGGCTTTAAGTTAATTTCAGATTTATTTCATTAAAAATCTATTTTAATTAAACAGAAATTGAAGGGGTGGGAAAAAAAAACCATTTTTAAATCGCAAGGGTTCTTGACTTGGGTACCTGTAGCGGCCTTTTTTAAAAAGGCAGGGGTTCAAAATAAATTTTTGGGAAGGCCCCATGTTGGGGATCAAACCCCAATCGGGCCGCTTTTCTCTCACACGGCATTCAAACAAGTCATTCAGTTTCAATTTTGGGTCACAGGCCAACAATTTTTCACATCGGTTAAAAATCTTGTTTACCCAGGTTTTTTGTTTTTAAACAAGCAAGGGGCCCCCATACCAAAAACCCAAAGGAAAAAAGAAAAGGGCCGACTCAATTTAAGCCTCGGTTAAAAAATTTTTTAAACTTTTACATTTTCTTTTTAAAACCCCCCGGAGTTTTTTGGAAAAAAAATGCATGAGTTTGGGCATTTTTTCCCCTTTTTCAAATCCCGAATAGCACCAAAGTTTTTGTTTATCATCAAAAATGTAACCTGATATTTTGTATTTGGGGTAACCAAAGCTTTTAACCCTTTTTTTCACCCCTCCTCGTAAAGAAATTTTGGAAGGGGCCTGGGGGGCCCCTGCGAAAAACAAATCAACATTTCCCTTTTCTTTTTTAAACCTTTAAAAGGCAAACATTCTGTTTGCACCAGGGGGGAAAATCCTCAACCTTTTTTAAAAAACATGGGCATTGGGGAAATTTGGGCAGATCTTTTCCGGGGCAAGTCATTCAAATATTTGTTTTCGGGATAAGATCCCAAACCGGGGGCAGGGGCATTTAATGGGAAAGGTAAAAGGAAGGGGGACAGAAAAGTGCCTTTGGGGGAGAACCATTTTAAGTTTCTCTTTTGGGGGGAAATGTTTTTTAAATCGAACAAACCTTTTGGGCCGGGGTTCAAAAAGCTCATTATCCAGAAAAAATTACCCCGAGACAAACCCTCTAGAAAAGCATTTGAGACTAATAAAAGGGCCCAAAAAGAATCAATGAAAAGTATACAACAAAGGTCCCGGTTTTTTTTTAGGGGGAGGGAATTTAAAACATTAAGCAACAAGGGAATTGTAAACATCATTTTTTGCTTCGTTGGCTTTTTTTTCCCCAAAAATGGAGAGGATCTAGATATGAAGAAGTAGGGGAAAAGAACCGTTTGGGAAAGTTTTTCGTTTTTAAAACATTTTTATTACTATTGGAGTTAGAAACTACCCGGTCAAAGTCATTTAAAAAATTTGGGGGGATTTTTTTTGGGAAAAGGGACCCAAAATTTTTGGGTTTTTTTTTTCCCAAAACTTTGGGAAAAAAAGGCCCTTTCTTTCAAAGACAGAGAAAACAAAATCACTAAAAAAATTAAAAAAGCTTCCCCTGCCCCAAGATTTTTAAAAAGCCGACCAAAAAAATACCTTTCCCACCCACAACCTTCCTCAAAAATGCAAAAGCTTTAAAATTATTTAACCTTTTGTACCAAAAACCTAAAAACACATCATCCCGAGTCATTTAAACACAACAAATTTGGGTTTCAGGGTTTGACGAACAAAAATTTAAGCCATTTTTGTGACTTTTACGCTCAAAAGGGGGGGCCCCAAAAGAAATCAAACGTTCAAACGGAAAAGCTTTTCTTCCTCTAGTGGCATTGGGCGTGTTTACATTTTTGAGTCTGCTTGCCCCAGAAAGTATCTTTAAAAAAACCCCTTCCCACGCATTAAACAAAAACCCCCCTTTAAAAAAGTTTCCCTTCCCCCCCCCCCCAACTTTCCCTTTTAAAAAGAAACTTTTTAAAAATTCCCCCGAATTTCTTTTTGAATTTCTTTTGAATTTGTTCGGGGGGCCATTCCCATCGCCGCTCTGAAACGCTACTTTTCTTTTTGGTTTTTTGAATGGAAATTTTTGGGGTTTTTTTCCCCAAGGTTTTATTGTTGGGAAAAATCTTTTTCAGGGTTTTTTCCTTTGGGAAAAATAAATTTTCACAAAAAGGGGAAAATATGCATGCACAACAAATTATTCTTTATCAACAATTTTCAAATCAATTTAAGAAACACACCCAGTCATACACTTAAAAAAACCTTTCAACTTTCCACACTCTCATGCGGCCAAAACTTTCACAATTTTTTTTTCACAAAGGGTCCCGTTTTTTTTTGGGTTTATAGCCGGTAGGGGGGAAAAAAAAGTGTTTTGTCTGGGGGTACCAAAAGGGGACAAAGCAACAGACTTAAATGCATGTAAAAAAATTTCCCCAAAACATTTGCCCATTGGGGGAGATAAAATTCTGGCTTCCTTTCAAAAAGGGTTTGGGGAAAAATTAATTTGGAGGCCCTTGGCCGTTGGGTTATTGGTCCGTTCGGGATTTCTGGGGAAAATGGCCCAAAAAAAAAAATATGGCCAATTTAAACCCTTTTTGTATACAAGGGGTTTTGGTGGGGGCTTTTTTTAGGGAATGGTTTTGGGGGTTACTTTATGTTAGCAAGTGTATTCAAAATTTGGGATCGATACGGCTTTTTTGGGTTTTTTTTTCGATACCGGTTTTTGATTAACAAGGGGTATTTCTTTAGGAAGGAAAAAAATAATAAGGAAGGAGGATGTAATCCATGAAAATATCGTAAATTTTTTATAACTTGGCTATCTGATGATAAGATTTGCCCTTGTGACAAACTGTTCTGTATACATTGTTCATTGAATATAAGTTATTTTAGATAGAAGCAAAATTTTATTATGCCTTAGACCCTTTTAAAAAAGAAATTTTTGTCTATCAATATTTTGACTTATTCAGTAGAAATAGAGAAAGCATAGAGAGATCATTTTTTAAGATGACCTTGTAAAAAGACGTGACCTTTCTAATGAAAATACAGACTGTATAGTAAAACAGTTTTAGACTTTAAAAAAAGGTATTTTTATAAAAATAGAATGACCCATCGAGTACAAATACAGTTTACATAGATGAAATGATTCATTTAGACCCTCTTACAAATGATAGTGTATTACATATATATTATATAATAGAGAGAGAGAGAGAGAGAGAGAGAGAGGAGAGAGAGAAGGGCAGAGAAAATAGATGATTAGAGATAGATAGATAGATAGATAGTAGATAGATAGATAGATAATAGATAGATAGATAGATAGATAGATAGATCCATCATCATCATCATCAGAAACCCCTGACCTTGGCGGTCGTGGGGGAGACATGGGAAAAACGATGCCGTGGTAACTCCCCCATCCATCTCGGTCCTCGGCTCTGCGCAGTAGTGCGAATCATTCATCCTGGTCCATTCTCTGATGTTGTCCATCCATGACTTTTTCTGTCTTCCCCCCCTTCGGGGACCTTTGAGTGTTTTCCCGCAGTACGTTTTGGGCGTGTTTGTGGCGGGGGACGTGGGCCCAACCATGTCAGCTTTTTCTTCTTGACATGGTAGAAGGGGGTTCCTGTGGACCGCCAGCGTGTTATTTGACTCTTGACAAATTCATTGTTTTTCCCTTTCCCTCTCCAAGATATGCCCAAGAAAGTTTCTAGCATTTTGTTCGAATGACGGGAAATTCGCTTTGCTGTTTCAGCAGTCAATGTCCAGTTTCACTTCCTACAGCGGGATTACTGAATTAGGGCTTGAGAGCTTTAGTTGATTGGAAACGATTCTTTTTACTTTTCCATATGGGGTGATTTTTCATGGAAATGTTGCCATGGCTCATTCTAACTTTGATTCTTCCGATCGCCCGTCCTTTTGAGTGTAGCGCCGAGTATTTAAAAGCACAAAACCTCCTCCAATTGTTGGCCGATTCATGTAAATTTTAGCCGGGCATTCCCTCGTGTTTGTTCACAAGTACTTTACTTTTCTCCGACTCACCTCCATCCCTATTCGCCAGCTCTTTTTCTCAACTGTCGTAAGATCTTCAGCTCTGTGTTTACTTTCCGCCCATGAGGTTCAATTCATCGGCAAACGTAAGTTTTTTTGAGGGTCTGCCGCCAAGAGATGTAAGTGAAGTCATGGGGTCTCTCTCATGATGTTTTCCAAGAACAGATTGAACAGGACTGGAGAAACAGGCATCCTTGTCGACCCAACTGTTGGTTTTGAAGTAGCCCTCCGACCTGATTGTTCAAGGACTGCACTGCTTTCGTGTTGTAAGTGTTTGATGGATTGCACTAGTCTTCTTCAATGCCAAACATCTGGGGACCTGCCACAGGCCTCGTGCCAACTCTGTCAAAAGCCTTTTGGGAAGTCGAGAAGTTGTGGAAAGTCTCTCGGGATGGTGGAGAGTTTTTCCATCATGATGTGGCAGTTAAAAACTGTTCGATTTGCTCCGGGCCTGCCCTAAAACCCAGCTTGTTTCCTCGAAGGTGTTCTTGCCTCTTCTGAGTCGATTCAAATAACTTTGAGCATGATCTTGCTGCGTGGCGATGAGCTGATTGTTCTTAGTTTTGGCATTGGCGTAAATTCCCTTCTTGGCGGGTAGGGTGAGTGATTGTGTCCTTCTGTTGGCCATGTTTGCTCCCAAATCTTCGACAGAATAGCTGAAACATATTGATGACTGTTTCGCCACCATGCTTGAGCAGCTCTGCTGGTATATTGTCTGCTCCTGGGGACTTTCCTAGGGTAAGCTGCGGATGGCTCTTCCACTCTTCCTCGGGATGGGGAATGGGGAGGGTCTTGATGTTGCTGCTTTCTCTTCTTTTAATGCCTGCAGGTTGTATTGGATGTTACAGTTCTTGACAAATCAGACCACCTGTTTCAATGCAGCTAGTTTTCCCTGTAGGAGGTTTCCGGAGCTTTTCTTCATGACTGTTTGAATTTGGTTTGAAGTGGTTTTGTGATTTTTTTCCCAGGGTCGTATCCTTTTTACTTTTTGGCCATTTTAAAGTTTTTTTTCGATCTCTAAAATTTGATCACTATCCACTTTTTTCTTTTTGTTTTTTAACATTGACTTTTTTCACGAGATTGTTGGCCTCACCGTATTCTTTGGGTTTGGGAAACTGGTTGGTTTCATGCCTTTTTTGGGTACGCAGGGCCCAAGATGTCATCGTAGTCCAGGGGCGGGTGTTTATTCCTCTGCCGCCGAGTACCTTCCTCGGCTGTTTCGGACTCCTCATTGAAGTGGTTGGTGAGTCATTGATGTCATTGTCCGGGAGGGTTAATGCCGCAAAACGCCGCCAAGCTTAGCTTGGAAGACCTCCTCGACATCTGGATCTTTCAGTTTGTCCACTCAATTGATACTGGTTTGCAGGCTGTTTGTTTTTCTTCAGCTTCATTTTGAATACCACAGCACAAGGTCGTGGTCGCTGCCTATGTCAGCTCCAGGGTATGTTCTTGTTCTGGCTCTGTTGATGCTGGATTTGAAGCGCCGTGGTGTTAAGATAAATCTATTTGGTTATGGATCTTGCCGTTTGGCGCATCCAAGGTGTCCTCCTTGACTGCTTTGTGGGGATAGAGGGTATTGGCAATGGTAAGTCTGTGGGTGCAGGCAAACCCAGCAGACGTAGTCCCCTGTCGTTGGTCTCCCCAGTTCCAAAATGACCAACTGTTCCGGCCAATTGTTGTAAGAGTCAGGACCTACTTTGGGGTTAAAATCCCCTGGATGATGATGATGTCCTTCCTTGGGTATTTTCTTAATGGTCACTTTCAAGATCTTCATAAAATTCTTCTCTACTTCTTCATCGGGATGGTCCCGATGAGGGGGATAGATTTGTATGATGGTGATGTTCTTGGGCTTGGCCGACACCCGGGTGCTGATAATCCTCTGGAAGCCGGTGGTACAGCTGATTAATGCACCCACTACTTCCTTTTTGACAATAAATGCCACTCCATGTTGGTGATGTTTCTCTTGGCCACTGTCCAGATCTTGTTGCCTTCTTCAGTCAATGTCCTCACCAAATCCTGTCCATCTCCCCTTCTCCTAGTCCAATAATGTCCCATTTATATCGGCTAAGCTCATACTCTAGTTCTTTGATTTTTCCGCACTGGTAGAGTGTACGGACGTTCCATGTACCAATGGTGATTTGTTTCTCTAGGGAGCTTAAGTAATGTTTTAACTCCAGTAGCTGACTTGTCACTTCCACCCTGGTGTTGATCAATGGAAAGCGCGGTTTGTTGTAACCCGGGCCTCGACCGATCCGGTATCATTTCGGCTTTGCATTTGTCTTTCATGTTTTTTTCTGTGGGCTTAGGATATTCCTTGGTGGCGCCAATCTCCTCTCCAAGTCTCCATATGTTTTGGGTTTTTTCTATTGGGGTTTCCTCCCCCACATGCGACAGGTTGTACTGGGTTACATGGATACCAGTAGCAGTAGCAGAGAACTTCTCTGACTGACCTGACCCTGATAGATAGATAGATAGATAGATAAACACAACCTATGTCTGAAAAGACCTTTTGAATCCCTGTATCAGGGTTTGACAACGAGCACTGCATAACACACGGCATGTGCATTGCTTTTTTATGTTTACAAATCACTAAACGCTAGAAAATTATCAGGAGAAAACCTCTTAGAAGGATCATTAAATCATCATGGACAGTCTGCCTAGCTTCACTCAAAACCTCTACAAAATGTAGCTATAAACATTAAGGCATTTGGCTGCATTCCCAATATTTATTTTTATTTATTTATACCACTTTAAGTCACGTCAGATTTATCTGCGTGAAATTTGGGCTGCTCTCCCCGGGGAGAGCGTGTCGCCACAGAGCAGCGCCACCTTTCTTTTCTGTCTACAACTGCATTTGTTTCCCTATTAGAGTGGCTTTTTTTTCTACATAATTTTGCCAGGGACAACCCTCTTGTTGCCGTGGGGTTTTTTACGTGCGCTAAATAATTTTTGTGTAACACACGGGACCTCGGTTTATCGTCTCATCCGAAAGACTAGCACCCAGACAACCACTCAAGGTCTAGTGGATGGGGAAAAATTTTCGGGTCCAAACGGGATTTGAACCACCGCCCACTTCCGACCCGGACTTTTCGCTTTCTAGACAGGCGCGTTACCTCTAGACCACCGATCCACCGTCTAAAGTATGGAGAATTCAAAATTAAGGATACTTCCAAGAAGATGCCGGGGGCCTCTCAGTATAAATAGCATCTTCACCTTCTGGAAATACTGTGCTAGGAATTCCCTCTTTCCTATCCCTCTCTTGTTTCTGCCTTGTTTCTTTTTCTTCCTGTCACCTCTGTTTTTGTCCGGGTTTCTTCCCTTCTTGGTCTTTTTTCTTGCCTTTTGCCCAGCCACCCTTAAAAGATAACAATTCTCTCCAATACGGAAGTTGTGTCGGCACAGAGGAAAAATCCCCTTGAACGAGATTCGAACCCGGGTGAGCAGATCACGAGCGCAAGTATTATGCTCCTGTTCATTTTTGCCAGATGGGGCTACAAGAACCTGAATACAGCATCACTGTTATCAGTATTGGTATAATAATTGTTACACAATTGTAACACTCACACGCAAACACACAAACACGCTCGCACACACATACATCACACACATGCGCGCATGCACGCACACACACGCACACACGCACTAACATACACACTCAAGCGCGCACGCACACATACCAACACACAAACACACACACACACACACACGCACGCGCGCAGGTGTGTATGAGTATGTGTGTGTATGTATATGCGTGTAATTTGTATTTTCCAATGTATTATCTTATCGATTTTCCTCTTTTTACTGGTTCAGTTTATTGGTAAAGGTTGCAATAATGTAGTAGTTCAGTATAATCGTTAAGAAATGTATTCTTAGATAGATGGCTTGATGAAAAAAAGCAAGTGCATTGCTTTTTCAATGTACCATCTGGAAATAAAACTTTGACTTGACTTGACTTGACTTGACACACACGCCCGTGCGCGCGCACACAAGCACACACATACACACACACGCACGCACGCACCACACACTACACACACACACACACACACACACACACACACACACACACCATAGAAAAAAAGAAGTTGGTCCTAAAAGATTAAGGTCTCCACCCTGGAACCATTGACCATCACCTGCTTTCGTGGCAGGAACACATTAAGCTGAATAACTCTCTCTCTCTATGTCTCTGTCTCTCTCTCTGTCTCTGTCTCTCTCCCTCTCGCTCTCTCTCTGTCTCTCTCTGTCTCTGTCTATCTGTCTGTCACTCTCTCTCTCTCGCTCTCGCTCTCTCGCTCTGAGTGTGCGTGTCTCTGTCTCTCTCTCTGCCTCGCTCTCTCTGTCTCTGTCTCTGTCTCTCTCCTCTCTCTCTCTCTCTCTCTCTCTCCTCTCTCTCTCTCTCTCTCTCTCTCTCTCTCTCGCTCTCGCTTTCGCTCTCTCGCTCTGAGTGTGCGTGTCTCTGTCTCTCTCTCTGTCTCTGTCTCTCTCTGTCTCTGTCTCTCTCTCTGTCTCTCCCTCTCTGTCTCTCTCTGTCTCTCTCTGTCTCTGTCCCTCTCTGCGTCTGTCTGTCTGTCTGTCTGTCTGTCTCTCTCTCTCTCTCTCTCTCTCTCTCTCTCTCTCTCTTCTCTCTCTCTCTCTCTCTCTCTGTACCATACATTTTGTTGGGGTTCTTTCCCACTATAGTGAAGAGATTGTTTTGCTTTTGTTTTGTTTTTCGTACTGTTTTGTTTTGGGTTTTTTTCAGCTTTGGCTGCAAGTTTTCAACAATTGATTTGTTTTGCATTTGCTTGTATGTCAAGTCAGAAACGCTTAAATCACCCCATGAAGGGCAATTACATATATTTGATATAAGTTTATATTGTTTGTGGGAAATTGCATGTGTGTAGATGTTTTAAATGTAAGTGCTTTTGATTTTTTTGCTTTACAAGATTCAGCGCTATGTAAATTGCATACATTACTGTTGTTGTTGCTGTTGTTGTTGTTACTGTTGTTGTTGTTGTTGTTGTTGTTGTTGTTGTTGTTGTTGTTGTTGATGTTGTTGTTGTTGTTGTTATTGTTATCATCATCATCAATTATCATCATCATAATCACCATCATCATCGTCGTTGTTGTTGTGGTTATTATCATCGTCATCATCATCATCATCATCGTCGTCATCATCATCGTTGTTGTTGTTGCTATTATCATCGTCGTCGTCGTCGTCGTCGTCATCATCATCATCATCATCATCATCATCATCATCATTATTATTATTATTATTATTATTATTATTATTTATAGCATTATTATTATTTATAGCATTATTATTATTATTATTATTATTAGCATTATTATTATACTATTATTATCATCATCGTCATCATCATCATCATCACCATCATCATCTTCATTATTATTATTATTATTATTATCATTATCACCATTATTATTATTGTTACTATTATTATTATTAGGTAAAAGGTAAAGGTAAAGGAGTCCCATAACCTATAAGGTCGTAGGGGAGCGAGGCGTCGGAGACCTCACTTCTCTAGGGCCAGCATACTGAGGGCGGCGCCCATCTCCTCTCCCTCGCTGCTTTACCTTCCCTGACCCTAAAGAGGGCAGGTACCCATTTACAGCTGGGTGAACTGGGGAACTGTACTGAAGCCAAGGCGCGCAAACGGTCACCCATCCAACTGGTAACCACGCTCGACGCTGCTTAACTTGGCTGGGGGAAAGCGAGTGCTCTGACCACTGAGCTATATTATTATTATTATTATTGTTATCGTTATTATCATCATCATTATTATTATTATTATTATTATTATTATTATTATTATTTATTATTATTATTATTATTATTATTTATTATTATTATTATTATTATTATTATTGTTGTTGTTGTTTTTTGTTTGTTGTTACTATTATTATTACTATTATTATTATCATCATCATTATTATTATGTCATTGTTATTGCTAGTAGTAGTGGAAGAAGTAGTAGTAGCAGCAGCAGCAGAAGCAGCAGCAGAAGTAAAGTGTATTGGACTTGTCATAGCTGTACTTTGCCGTTGATTGTTTTCATTCATCATTTATCTGCAGCTCCATTCATGTATGGGCCAAAGGCTTCTTTATGAGGACATCTGTTTAGAGATCACTTCTCTCTACGAAGAAAAGTGGCAGAATGGATTAGACGAACACCTTCCTAACAAGTAAACCGTAAGGGTCCTGGTTCAATTCCAAGCCTCGCCCTTTATTAAATCCAAGTTTGAGAGGAAAATCGACCTGAATGGCAAGTTTTTAGGAGAGCATAATAATAATATTAAGTAGTCACACGCACATAGAGGTCCCATGCAGCCTATTATCTTCTGACTGGATCGGTACAAAAGACTATTTGTACAATCAATAAAGACAAAGAGGATGGCAGGAGACACGAAAGTAAATAACTATTATTATTCTCATTATTCATAGCATACAGGAGAATGATCAATATGCTCCTACGATGACTTAGAAGTTTCATCTGCTTTTAACCAAAATAAAAGGGACTGAGTATTTAAATCTTAAGAACATAAAAAGGTAAAGGTATCCCATAACATATGCGGTCGTAGGGAAGTGAGACGTCAGAGACCTCACTTCTCTAGGGCCAGCATATTGAGGGCGGCGCCCATCTCCTCTCCCTCGCTGCTTTACCTTCCCTGACCCTAAAGAGGGCAGGTACCCATTTACAGCTGGGTGAACTGAGGGACTGTACTGAAACCAAAGCGCGCAAACGGTCACCCATCCAAGTGGTAAACCACGCTCGACGCTGCTTTAAAAATTTAGCCGGGGAAAGCCGAAATGCTCTGACCACTGACTATCCCGTCGCCGCTTAAGAAACCCCAAATTTTCATTGCTCCACATAATACCCCTTTATATGGCAGGGGGACAGGAAAGCTCTGTAGTCAGAGCAACTCGCTTTCCCCAAAACTAAGTTTAAGCAGGTTTGAGCGTGGTACCCTCTTTGGGCGGGGACGCTTTTTTTGCACTTGGCTTCATACAGTCCCTAGTTTAACCCAGCTTTGAACGGGGATAACGCCCTCTTTAGGGTCAAGGAAGGTAAAAGCAGCGAGGGAGAGGAGATGGGCGCCCTCCTCAAAGCTAGGCCCCTAGAGAAACCTGAGGCAGCTAAACTGATAACTCGCTCCCCACATTTTCAAGGTCACAGAGAAAACTTGTCTCTTTTTTGTTTTTAAGTTGAGTACAGCGCAGATCGCTTTAAAAAAACCCCTGCCTGGAATCCTAACTTTCGATTAGAACTATAGGCTTGGTCAAGTAATCATACACCATGCACAGGATAAACCCCCAAACATACACACACGCACGCGCAAAAACACCCCACACCACACACACACACCACACACACACACACACACCCCCACACAATACACACAAGGGGTTTTTTTCGTAAAGGGAAAATTTAATACTTTTTTTATAGAATGAAAACAAATGCATTGAAAAACCCAAATTCAGAAAAAAGGGTAAATGCCTGTTGGTGAGAATACAAAATACTCATAACTTTTTGACTGCCAGAAAAAAACCTTTCATGCCCCTTTTTTCTGAAAATCCCCACCAGCATATTCAGTAATTTAAAATTGGCATTTGAAATTGTAAAGGCTTGTTACAGTCCCCTAGGACTTTGTTATAGTTACTTAAGTTAATGACTTGTTGGGTTTTTTGTTTTTTTTTAAAAATTCCGTGCATTGCCAATTTTTCGGATTTTTATTATTTTTTTTTTTTTTTTAACACCACCCACATCTCCCGGTTTTTTTTTTTTTTTTTTTTTTTTTTTTTGTTTGCTTGTTTGGTTTGGTTTTTTTGGAGGGAATGGGGGGGGGGGGGGCTTCAAATATCAAAAAGTGAAAACGAAAAATTGAAGTAAACCAAAAAACACACAGCACACACCCCATACACACACACCGCACACACACACACACACACCAATACCACACACACAACACACACATACACCCACACACACACCACACCGGGTGGGGGGACGGGAAATTAGGGTGGTTGAAAGTTTAGCTTTGCGTTCGGGATCTGCTGACCAGATTCAAACACCGCTAAAGGATTTGTATTTTTTTATTTTTTTAATTTATTATAAACTTAAACACGGATTTCTTTTTGCGGAAATTGGGGATGCCCCCCCGGGGAGGCGCGCCCACAAAGGCGCCACCTTTTTGTTTTTCTTTTTCCTGTCTGCAAAATGTATTGTTTCCCTACATGTGGGTTTTTCTACATAATTTTTCCGGGGACAACTCTCTTGTTCCCCTGGGGTTTTTTTACGTGCGTTAAATAATTATGTTTAAACACAGGGGGCCCGGTTTATCCTTTCATTTCCCCAGCACTTAACATCAGCACGTCCCACTCCCCCCAAAAAGTCTTTGGTGAAAAGTTAAAACCCAAAGGCCCCGTGGGTTTAATACACCAAACATCTTGCGCAAGGTTAAAACCTTTTTTTTTTTTTTTTGCATTTCAGAAGAGTAAGCTATTTTTACCGGTGGAACAATGAAACTTTACAAAAGCAGAGAAAAACACGGGGGCTGGTGTAAAAAAACCTATGAAGATTTTTCACACTTTGAAAGTAAAAAAACCCCAAAAATTATGAAAATAAATACACAAAAAAAACACAACCACAACCCCCAAAACACACACAAAACCACCCCAAAAAACACACACAAACCCACCAAACCACCAAAACCTAAAACCAAAAACAACCCCCCAAAAAACCCCCTAAAACAACAAATACACATTCCCCCAAAAAACCCAAAATACCACCAATACACACCAAACCACACCAAAAAAACATACAACACACAAATAAACTACTACACACAAAACACACCAAACACACACAAATCAAATACAACACACAAAAACACACACAAAAACACCAACATACACCAAACACATACAAACAACAAAAACACCACAAACACTCACAGAGCAACACACACTATTAAAAACACACAAAAGAACAAAAAATAACACACACAAAAAAACCATACACAAAAAGCAAAAAAAATACACACTCCACACACAGATCACATACAACACAACTCACATACACCTCACATGCACATACCACACACACCCACAACACACACACACACACACACACCACACACAACAATACACACACAAAAAACAAAAAAACACACACAAACCAAAAAAACCACACCACACTTAAAAACCCCCCCACACAACCACATAACACACAAAAACACACAAATACACCAACCCAAAAAACACACACAAACCCACCCACACACACACACACACAACACACACCACACACCACCCCACACACACGCCATTAGTTTGCCCTACAATCAAAATTAGTGTCTCCCACAAAGTCATTGACCATCGCAGTTTACGTGCCAAAAATCATTAAAACAGTACTCCTCTTCCCTCT
>CM054160.1:32661296-32666296 GCA_028751875.1 Rapana venosa | reverse complement strand
GGTAGATTTGCTTCTAGCTTCCAGTTTCAAAGGGGGTGGGAAGGAATGAATTTGGAGGCTTGGCCGTGTGTTATTGATCCGTTCTGTTGCTGGTTAACTGTCGAACTAAAGGATGCCGATTACCGTTTTGTATACAAGGGGGTCTGGTGGGTCTTTTTCAGGGGATAGTAGGTGTTACTTATGTTGCAAGTTTATTCAATGTTATGTATCTGGTATGCTTTTGGTTATGTTTCTGATACCAGTGGTGTTACATGGGGTTTACTTTGAGTAAGAAAGGAATCATAAGGAAAGTGGCTGTAAATCCATGGAAATATGCTTCATAACATTTGTGGTCTAATGATTTACAACTTTTTAAAATTATTAAAGCAGAAAAATAGTTATTTAGAGATTGTTGGTTGAATTGGAACTTTTGATTAAGCAAAATAATTTCCTCACTCACCCCCTTTTCAAAATTATATCACATATAAATAACACAACCTATTCAGTAGAAATAGAGATCACATGCATAAAAATACTTTTTCTAAGACCCACCACAACACTACCACACACACACATACACACACACACACACACACACACACACAACACACCCAACACACTACACACACACACACACACACACAAGCAAAATCACATCTCATCACATCACATCACATACTCACTCACACCCAAAAACAACATCTCAGCAAACAGCACCTCAAACTATTAAAATGCTATCAATAAAATAACAAACACACAGTTTTTTTCGGGAAAACACGTGATTCGATCAGGGAAAAAACAGTGAAAGGGGGAAGGGGGGAGGGGGGGGTCACCTCCCCTTATTCCAAACTTTTTCCTGACTCTTTAGGTAAACGGCCCTTGAATACAAAGGGGAAGGACCACCAGGGGAAAAAACAGCCCGTGGACCCCCAGAGGAAACAACAGAAGTTTGGAAGGGACCAGTACAGACTGCCCTCAGTGATCTGAGAGACCCAGGACGGGGGGCACAGCCCAGCGGGACAGACTTTTGTGGTCTTTGTTTTTAAACAGCTGCTGACTGCTGACCCAGCAAATTAAAAATTCAAATTAAAAAGCTTTATTTTTTCTAAAAGGCAGAGAAATTCCGGGGGGTTTACTCCCCCCTTTCATAAAAAACAATAAAAACTTTTAAAAACATAATATTTAAAAAAACACACACACTGCCCCAAACACCCAGCACACACCCATCATGAAAATAAAATGCACCAAAAGGGAGCAATATCTCACCCAAAGGCCAAAAAACCCAACCCCAAAAAAAATTCACTTTACTCATGTGCGAAAAATTTAAACCCCGTACTTTCCGAAAACAAAAATTCAAGCCCATCGCGCACGCGCAGGGCAGGGCTCGCATTTTGTAAAAAATTGTATCCATGTTTCACGAAATTTTAAATAATTTTTAAAAGTAAAATTGTTATAACATTTTTGTAAAAAAGCAAATATTAATTTAAATTTTTAATACTATTTTTCTTTTAAGATATTAAACAGTTTTAAAATTTAATAAAACGCGCACGCATTTAAAGAAAAAAATTTTTTAATAAAAAAAAATCTTTTGGGTTAATTTTTAATGATAAGACAAATATCAGTGAATTTTAATTTACTCTTTTTATTAGAAACCCGGGAACACGTTTACACTAAAAAGGGTTTAGCTTTAGTCTCTCTCTCTCCCCCTTCCCCCCCCCCCTCTCTCTCCCCTTCTTTCGTCTCTCTCTCCTCTCTCCCCCCCCCCCCCTCTCTCTCTCTTCTCTTTTCTTTTCTCTCTCTCTCTCTCTCTGTCGGGGGCTTTAGTTCAATTCAGTTTTATTGTCATACATCTATTAATTAGCAGAATTGGGGTTTGGGAAAAAAAACTATTTTTAAATCCCCGGGTTCTAGATTTGGGGGAACTTTTTGCGCTTTTGAAAAGGGCAGGAGTTAAAAAATATTTTGAAAAGCGAATGTGTGTCATCACTCACAATCTGTCTAGCTCTTTCTTTTCAAAGGGCTTTTCATAAAAGGTAATTTCAGTTTCATTTGTTTCACACCCAAAAATTTTTCCCACATCGGGTTTTCAATCGGGTTTACTATTTTTTTGGGTTTTTAACGGGTCGGGCCCCCCAAAACCAAACCCAAACCAAAGGGAAAAATTGAAAAGGACGACTAAAAAAAGATCGGTGGGAAATTTTTTTAAAACTTTTACTTTTATTTTAAAGACCCGGGAAATTTTTTTAAAGGAAAAAGATGCATGAGTGAAAATTTTCTATTTACAAGATCTGTTTTTGCCCCAAAAGTTTAGTTTATCATCAAAAATTTAGTCCCTAGTTTATTTGTATTGGTGTACAGGGCTCTCCCTTTTACCCATCAATGTAAAGTTTTTTGGTATGGGCTGGGGGCCCTTTGCGAAAATCAATCAACTTTTTCCAAAGTCTTTTTACTTTTAAGGGTAAAGGGGACAGTTCTGTTTGAAACCAGGAGGAAAAAACTCCTCAACTTGTTTAAAATACATGACAGGGAATTAGACGTCTTCCAGAGCAGAGTCATCGAATATTTGATTAAAAGGGGATAAGATCAAGGCCCTTGGTCATTTGTTTTAAAGGCTTTAAAAGGATGGGGGACAGAACAGTGCCTTGGGGGGGAACCGTGGAAGTTGATCCCTTTTAGTTTAAAATGGCTTTTTGAAAACGAACAAAATGTGTTTCCGGGGTGTCAAAAGCTCATTATCCAGAGGAAAAAAACCGAGGGAAAAACTTTTAAATTTAGAAACAGTTTGAGAGCTAATAGATGGGGAAAAAGAAATCAATGAAAAAATATCGAACAAAGGAGGGCGGGGTTTTTTTTTGGTGGGAAAAACAAATTTTGGGAGCAAGGTTTTTTGTTTTGCATATTTGGTTTGTTGGGGTTTGGGTTTGCAAATGGGGAGGATCTAGATATGAAGAAGTGAGGAAAAGAAAACCGTTTGAGAAAGATTCGTTCAAAAAACATTTCAATTTTTAATTTTTGGGTGAGGCTATGGGGTTTTAGTCATTTAAAAATTTTTGGGGTGATTATTTTTTGAAACGGACAAAAATTTTTGATTTTTTTCCAGAGGGCTTTGGGGAAAGGGATGCTTTCAAAAACAGGGGAAAAAAAAATCACTAAAAAAATGACCAAAGGGGGTTTTTCTCTGCACCAAAATTTTTTAAAAACCGGGCCACAAAAAACCTTCCCCACCCCCAGCCTTCCTCACATGCAAAAGCTTTAAAAAACTATTTAACATTCCTTTTTTGATGAACAGTAAAATCTTCATTTATCCCAGTTTATTTTCACGCATTTTGGGTTTAAAGGGTTTGAAGAAAAAGATTGAAACTAAAGTTTGTGATCTTTACGCTCAAAGCGGCAAAAGGGAAAACATTCAGTTCTCAGCAAAAGCTTTTCGTTCCTCTAGTGGCATTGACTTGTTTACATTTTTTTTGGGTTTTCTTGCCCTGAAGTATCTTTAAAACCCCTTCAAGCATTTTGCCAAAAAGACCCCTCTGAAACTGTTCTTAAACCCTTTTTTCTTTTTAAAAATCTTTTAATTCTCGAATTTTTTTTTTGAAGTTTCTTTTGAATTGTTTGGAGGCCATTCCATCGGGCCCCTCTTTTAAACGCTACTTTCTTTTTGTTTGAGATGATTTTAGGTTTTTGTCACCAAGGTTTATTGTTGGGAAAAATCTTTCAGTTTTTTTGGAATAATAAGATTTTTTTACAAAAAGGGGATATATGCAAGCACAACATCCCGTTGCTTCATCAACATTGTCACTCGAGTTTAAAAACCCCACTCCGTCGTACACTCAAAACAAAACCTTTTCAATCTTTCCCAAATCTCTTGGGGCCACACTTTCACTTTTTTTTTCACAATAGGGTCCCGTTTTTATTTTGGGTTTATATGCCGGTATGAGGAAAATTGTGTTGTGATCTGAGGGTTTTCCCAAAAGGGGAAACAACCAGACTTATAAGCATGTAAAATGTTCCCAAAACATTTGCCCAGATAGTAGATATGATTCTGGCTTCCAGTTTCAAGGGGTGGGAAGATGAATTTGGAGGCTTGGCCGTGTGTTATTGATCCGTTCTGTTGCTGGCTAACTGTCGAAATAAATGATGCCAATTACCTTTCTGTATACAAGGGGGTCTGGTGGGTCTTTTTCAGGGAATGTTTGGTGTTACTTATGTTGCAAGTGTATTCTATGTTATGTATCTGATACGCTTTTGGTTATGTTTCTGATACCAGTGGTGATACATGGGGTTTACTTTGAGGAAGAAAAGAATCATAAGGAAGGAGGATGTAACTCCATGAAAATATCGTAAGATTGTTATAACATTGGCTATCTGATGATAAGATTTGCCCTTGTGACAAACTGTTCTGTATACATTGTTCATTGAATATAAGTTATTTTAGATAGAAGCATAATTATATTATTGCTTAGACCCTTTTAAAAATGATTATTGTCTATCAATATTTTGACTTATTCAGTAGAAATAGAGAAAGCATAGAGAGATCATTTTCTAAGATGACCTTGTAAAAAGACGTGACCTTTCTAATGAAAATACAGACTGTATAGTAAAACAGTTTTAGACTTTAAAAAAAGGTATTTTATAAAAATAGAATGACCCATCGAGTACAAATACAGTTTACATAGATGAAATGATTCATTTAGACCCTCTTACAAAATGATAGTGTATATACATATATATATATATATATATATATAGAGAGAGAGAGAGAGAGAGAGAGAGATAGATAGATAGATAGATAGACAGATAGATAGATAGATAGATAGATAGATAGATAGATAGATAGATAGATAGATAGATAGATAGATAGATAGATAGATAGATAGATAGATAGATAGATAGACACAACCTATGTCTGAGAAGACCTTTCGAATCCCTGTATCAGGGTTTGACAACGAGCACTGCATAACACACGGCATATGCATTGCTTTTTTATATTTACAAATCATTGAACGCTAGAAAACTGTCAGGAA
>CM054160.1:32653796-32656296 GCA_028751875.1 Rapana venosa | reverse complement strand
CACTTTAAGTCACGCAGATTTCTCTGCGTGAAATTCGGGATGCTCTCCCCGGGGAGAGCGCGTCGCCACAAGAGCAGCGCCACTCTTTTTTTTCCTTTTCCTGTCTGCAACTGTATTTGTTTCCCTATCAGAGTGGCTTTTTTCTACATAATTTTGCCAGGGACAACTCTCTTGTTGCCGTGGGTTCTTTTACGTGCGTTAAATAATTATGTGTAACACACGGGACCTCGGTTTATCATCTCATCCTCCAGCACTTAACATCAGCGACGTCTCCACTCCCCCCAAAAAGTCTTTCGGATGAAAAGTTAAACCAAGGCCCCGTGTCTTGCGCACAGGTTAAAACCTTTTTTTCGCATTTCAGAAGAGTGAGCTATTGTGTACCGGTGGAACAGATGACAACATTTACAAAACCGCAGAGAAAAACACGGGGACTGGATGTAAAACAAGCCTATGAATGATTATTCTATCATCTTCGAAAGTTAAAAAAACCCACCAAATTGATGAAATAATATACACATAAACACACTCACACAAACACAAACACCACTAACACACACATACACACATACACACACATACACACATACACACAAATGCATATACATACACACAAAAACACACACAAACACACACACACACAAGAAACAAACACAAACACACACAAAAGAACACTATAACACACACAAAAGAACACTATAACACACACAAAAACTCACACACACACACACAAACACAAAATGCATACACACACAGATACACACACATACACACACTCACACACGCATGCACGCACGCACACGCACGAACGCACAAACACACACACACATACACACACAAAATACACACACACACAAAATACACACACATACACACACAAAATACAACACAACACACACACACACACACACACACACACACACACACACACCAATAGTTTGCCCTACAATAGAAGATTAGTGTCTCCACACTAAAGTCATTGACCATCGCAGCTTTACGTGCCAAAAGTCATTAAGCAGGCTGACTCCTCTCTTCCTCTCTCTCTCTCTCTGTCTACATCTCTATCTTGATCTCTCTGTTTTGTTTTTGCTTTTCTCTTTCTTTACGCTTTCTCTGTCTTTCTGTCTGTTTGTCTGCCTGTCTGTCTGTCTGTCTGTCTATTTGTCTGTCTGTCTGTCTGTCTGCCTGCCTGTCTGTGTGTCTGTCTGTGTGTGTCTGTCTGAATCTCTCTCTCTATCTCTCTCTCTCTCTCTCTCTCTCTCTCTCTCTCGCTCGCTCGCTCTCTCTCTCTTTCTCTCTCCACTCTCTCAGTCTGCCTGCCTTTTTGTCTGCCTGTCTGTCTCTCTGTCTGTCTCTCTGTCTGTCTGTCTGTCTCTCTGTCTCTGTCTGTCTCTCTCTCTCTCTCCACTTTCTCGATCTCTGCCTGCCTGCCTGCCTGCCTGCCTGTCTGTCTCCCTCTCTCTGTCTCTGTCTCTCTCTCTGTCTCTGTCTCTCTCTCTGTCTCTGTCTATCTCTCTGTCTGTCTGTCTGTCTGTCTCTCTCTGTTTCCCTCTCTCTGTCTGTCACTCTGTCTCTGTCTCTGTCTCTGTCTGTCTCTCTCTGTGTATCTCTGTCTCTCTATCTCTCTGTCTGTGTGTATGAGCGCGCGCGCGCGCGTGTGTGTGTGTGTGTGTGTGTGTGTGTGTGTGTGTGCGTAAGTGTGCGTGTGTGTGTGTGCGCGCGCGCGTGTGTGTGTGTAAGTGTGTGTAAGTGTGTAAGTGCGTGTGTGTGAAGGACCAGTTAAGCCCCTTATAATTTCCAGGCCTGCCCACCGAAATCTAAGCACCCCTTTTCTTCTCTGTAAAACACTGAAGGGGTCACACGCTAACAGAGGCCACAGGAGACCCACACTCCTGCTGTGACCGGTCGGGTCATAGACCCCCCGAGTGGACATGGTCAAGGAAGGTCCAGTCCAAAACCCCAATCAACTTGTTTATAATACCCCTTGCTGGGACCACTGAGGTTGTCACGTCAAGATTGTCACCCTCGTCAATTTTTAAAAAAAATCTCGGATTAAAAGCTATGCAACTATAGATAGATTGAAATATGATTTTTTTTTTATCAGGATCAGTGACTTTTTTGTAGCGAGGAAGGATGAACAGGACAGGCAGGGGAATAAGATGGTAATTTGTGTGTGTGTGTTGTCAGAACGTAGATAGGGTCATGAGAATGGTGATCTCACATCTCAGACCAGAGTTGGCTTTCTTTTGTCGTCTATTCCTTAATTTGTGGTCGGAGCACTCGCTTTCCCCCAGCCAAGTTAATCAGCGTCGAGCGTGGTTACCAGTTGGATGGGTGACCGTTTGCGCGCCTTGGCTTCAGTACAGTTCCCCCAGTTCACCCAGCTGTAAATGGGTACCTGCCCTCTTTAGGGTCAGGGAAGGTAAAGCAGCGAGGGAGAGGAGATGGGCGCCGCCCTCAATATGCTGGCCCTAGAGAAGTGAGGTCTCTGATGCCTCGCTCC
>CM054160.1:32628796-32648796 GCA_028751875.1 Rapana venosa | reverse complement strand
TTTGACTTTGACTTTGACTTATCGCCTAACATGTCTCTTCAGTGGCCTGCACTTTGGTCTGTCTCTTCAGCCTTCTGTGGCTAGCAGGACACTGTGTGGTGTGAAGACAGAAAGACAAATAGCATATGTTTTATTTATTTATTTATTTTATTCTTTTATATCGAAGGATAATGGAATAAGCACTTACCGTGGCTTATTTTCTCCACATCTAGTCCCTGTTTGTATGCGGTTTTTGTCAATTTCTGTCATGTGTTCCCACCGGCACACAATGGCCTACTCTTACGAAAAGCGGAACAGTTTTGACTAGACTACAGGGTTCAGTGTTCGCCTGCGTTTCATAGGTGGGTGGGGTAGGGGTGGCGCTGTTGTCTTTGCAGTCCTCGTTGAGTGTGTATGTGTTGTGTGTGTGTGTGTGTGTGTGTGTGTGTGTGTGTGTGTGTGTGTGTGTGTGTGTGTGTGTGTGTGTGTGTGTGTGTGTTGTGTGTGTGTGTGTGTGTGTGTGTGTGTGTGTGTGGTGTGTGTGTTGTGTGTGTTGTGTGTGTGGTCAAAGTCAAAGTCAAAAGTCAAATGATTTATTTGTTAGGCCACGGACCCATACAAATGGAGTTCAAAACATGCACATACAATTACACAGTTCCACATTCAAGTGCATCTTTCCTGATTAGATATGCTTTGTAGACGTACTTACAGAGTTTCGAAATAATGTCTTTGCTTCCGCAAGAAAGCAGTAGCACAAATTTGAACATTGAGGGTTTTCTGTAGTATTTGGGGGGAATAAGTTGTGAACGTAAATCAGTATACTTTGGACACACCAACAAAAAGTGCAGTTCTGTTTCAGGAGTTTCTGCACAAAAAGGGCAATAAGCATTGTTCACATTCACACTGTACATACTATAACTCAGAAAATGTGAGCGCAAAGGCAGTGTGCCAATTCTAAATCTTGTAAATATTTTACGCACTTTAGGACATGTCACAACTCAAAGTATGGACGTAAGGTCAAGGAATCAGCGTATGTAGAGTATACTGCGTAAAAGTCATGTGATTCAAGAGCAGAATGCCAGTCTTGTGAACACGAGTCAATTAAACGCTGTTTAAACTGTGCGATAAACATCCTGACATCTCCTACAGACTGTGCTTCCCATACAATGCCATAACCAAACATATACAACATATTCCGAACTTTGCATGCCCATGTAGTATAATTCTGACTTTGCAGAAGCAGAAGCATTGAGTACGTTTTTTTTTTAGGATATCTCGAATCATCCATACCAACAATGCGCAGCCAAAACTTTATACGCTTGGCAAAAATATTGACCTTAAGCGGAAAACGGCCCAACTCTCCATAAACTAAATGTCTTGGAGTTCTCTGACTAACACACATGTAGCGTTTCATGGCTGATAGATGCACCCTTTCAATAATGTCATGGTTATTTACTATGCCCCATATTTCTGCGCCGTAAGTCAATATTGGCTGGATCTAACTGTCCAACAACTTAAACAATATGTCTGGTGAATGTTCTCCAATGGACCAAAGTAACCTCAGTATGGCTGTAACCCCTTTTCCAGCACGATCAGACAAGTCTTTTAGTGTGGACTGGAATGAAAGTCGTGTAGTGAGAATAATGCCCAGATATTTGTACATGTTTACTGTCTCTAACATACCATCCCCATACCTCCATTTTTCGTTCTCAGCCAAGAAACCACCGTTTCTAAAGACAACTACGTTCGATTTTTTGAGGTTAATAACCAAATCTAAACGTTTAGCAGTGTTGTGTAATACATTGATCTGAGTCTGTAGTCCAATAACGCTGTCTGACAAAAGAACAACATCGTCTGCGAATAGCAAGATAAGTACCTGAGTCAAATCAGTTGACAACTGAATGCCATGCCTGCCATTTTCATTAATGTCTTTGGTCAGTTCATTAATTAATAAAGAAAACAAAACTGGAGGACACACTTCTCCCTGTTTCAAACCACGTGGACATAAAAACGTATCTGTCAGCTTAGCACCAGGTCGGTGTTGTGTGTGTGTGTGTGTGTGTGTGTGTGTGTGTGTGTTGTGTGTGTGTGTGTGTGTGTGTGTGTGTGTGTGTGTTGTGTGGTGTGTGTGTGTGTGTGTGTGTGTGTGTGTGTGTGTGTGTGTGTGTGTGTGTTGTGTGTGTGTGTGTTTGTATGTGTTGTGTGTTTTGTGTGTGTGTGTTGTATGTGTGTTTGTGTGTGTGTGTGTGTGTGTCCGTGTGTGTGTGTCTCGTGTGTGTGTGTGTGTGTGTTTTGTGTGTTTTGTGTGTGTATGTATTCAATGTTTTTCTCCCTTTAAAAAGTTACCTAACAAACAATGCCTTTGAATAAATCCGAACTACGGTTTTAATATTCTCAAAGCGTAAAATAAATTCCAAATTCAAAAGCGTATTTCTCCTCATTCATATACTACATCCTCTTGTCTAAATTTAAGTAGTGTTCATTCCTAAAACAACAAGATAGCAAAACAAAACAAGGACAGTCACACAACGACAACAGAAAGAAAGCCGGCAGCTATTTATTTATTTATTCATTTTTTCATACCACTTTAAGTCAGGGCAGATTTCTCTCTGTGAAATTTGGGCTGCTCTCTCCAGGGAGAGCGCGTCGCCACGAGAGCAGCGCCACCCTTTTTTTTCTTTTTCCTGTCTGCAACTGTATTTGTTTCCCTGTGGCTTTTTTGTACAGAATTTTGCCAGGGACACTTCTTTTTGTTGTTGCCGTGGGTTCTTTTTCGTGCGCTAAATAACTATGTGTGTAACACACGGGACTATAAACCGAGGACCCGTGTGCGAACGCACGCAGAACATCTTGCGCACACGTTAAATCCTGTTCCGCTTTTCGTAAGAGTAGGCCATTGTGTGCCGGTGGGAACAGATGACAAAATTGACAAAACTGCATACACACGGGACCTCGGTTTATCGTCTCATCCGAAAGACTAGCGCGCAGACCACCACTCATGGCCTAATGGATGGGAGAAAAAGTTTCGGGTCCAAACGGGATTTGAACCACAGCACACTTCCGACCCGGACCTTTTGCTTTCTAGACAGGCGCGTTACCTCTAGACCACCGATCCAGCTATGTCAAGGGTATAATGAGGATGTATTTATATTTTTTATTTATTTTTTTTATTTATTTTTATTTTATTCTTTTATATCGAGGATAATGGAATAAGCACTTGTGTGCTTTTTTTACATCCAGTCCCCGTGTGTATGCAGTTTTGTCAATTTTGTCATCTGTTCCCACCGACACACAATGGCCTAAACGAAAAGCGGAACAGGATTTAACGTGTGCGCAAGATGTTCTGCGTGTGTTCGCACACGGGGCCTTGGTTTATAGTCTCAACCGAAGGAAAAATGTGAGTAAAAGGAGGACTAATCTGGCACCTATCTGGTACCATTTGCCACTACAACCTGCCCCCCCCCCCCTTACCCCCATCACACACACACACACACACGCACGCACGCACGCACGCACGCACACACACACACAACACACACACACATACACACACAGCAGACGCCGCTAATGGGGTTTTAATTCTTCACAATCTTCAGAGTGTCTTGCCCACAAAATGGAGCTTTGAATAGTCAGTTCAGACTGTCTAACGACAAAGCAACTTCCACAGCTTCTCTCGCTTTCTCTTCGTCTGTCTGTCTGTCTGTCTCTGTCTGTTTTTCTGTCTTTGTCTCTCTCTGAGTCTGTCTGTCTCTGTCTGTCTGTCTGTCATTCTGTTTCTATCTGTTTTTCTGTCTCTGTTTTTTCTGTCTCTGTTTTTTCTGTCTGTCTGTCTGTCTGTCTCTCTCTGTCTCTGTCTCTGTCCTCTCTCTCTCTCTCTCTCTTCTCTCTCTCTCTCTCTCTCTCTCTCTCTCTCTCTCTCTCTCTCTCTCTCTCTCTCTCTCTCTCTCTCTCTCCCATCCCCCCCCCCCACACACACACACGTCATACACGCGCATGATGTCAATGTTAACAAACAAGCAGAGACAATATTTTTGGGTTGTTGTTTTTTTTAGTTTGGTGTGAGGAGTTGACATCAAGATATAAAAATCCCCCTGATACATATAAACCTGAGGTTATGACCAAAAACCAAAAAAACACCAACAACTTCATTTCTATTTTCTCCGTCACAAACATAAATCATGACATTCAAAACCACTGTTCTTACACGTATGAAGAAAAATCATACCCTTGTTCTTATTGTTTTCTATTGAAACATTATGGATAGACGAGGGGAAAAAACACACAGAAAGACAACACCAGACAATGACACGGAGGTAAATGTCGCAACAACAACAACAAAAGAATAATAAAAACTATAGCGCTAGCAAAACAGAATGACTTTTATATGTGTAGACAAAACTCCATTTCAGTTAGCGGGTTTAGAGGATATTCATGTTTCGCTCATTTTATTTGAACCTTTAGTTTTTGTTTTTGTTGTTTTTGTTTACTTTATTCCAAATTGGAATCAATGTCATGATGCCCTTTCAGGGTTTTGTTTGGGTTTCCTTTGGTTTAGGTTTTAATTTTGTTTTAGTTTTGTCTACTTTTGTGTTGTTGGATTTGTTTCTGGGTTCTTTTGTTTTGTTTTGGAGTGGGTTGGGTTGGTTTTGGGGGGGGAGATTGTTGCAAAATTGTGAAATGGCAACATCTCTTAACGCTGAAATATCTACGTACACATTTTGAGCGAGTTAGAAAGCCAGAAACTATGGTTCCGATTGTATTCCCCTTCTGTTTCTTAGCTAGTTAGCATTTTACTCCAAGGATAACGGAATAGACTCTTATTGCTGTTTTTATATCCAGTCCCCGTGTGCATGCGGTTTTGCAGATTTTGTCAAATGTACCCACCGGCACACAGAAGCCTACTCTTTGGAAAAGTGGAACAGGTTTTAACGTGTGCGCAAGGTGTTCTGTGTGCGTTTGCACACGTGGATTCGGTTTATAGTCTCATCCGAAGGACTTTAAAAAAGCCTTTTGGCTGGATGGTGAGTGAGTGAGTGAGTGAGTGGGTGGGTGGAGGGTGGGTGAGTGGGTGGGTGGGTGTATGAGTAGGTGTATGAGTGACTGAGTGACTGGGCATTTTGATTAAATATTACTCAGTTGAAAAGTTGAATAGTTCGTTGAATATTCGATTACTGAATCAGCTGGCTAGTCAGCCAGTCAGTCAGTCAATCACTCACACACTCACTCACACACTCACTCACTCACTCACTCACTCACTCACACACTCGCTCACTCACTCACTCACACACTCACTCACTCATTAACTCACTCACTCAGTGAACCAGAGGGAAACAGATGACATATATTACAAAACCGAATACACACGGGGACTGGATGTAAAAAAAAAGCTATGAGTGCTTATTCTATTATCCTCGATATAAGAGAATAAATAAATAAAATAAATAAATAAAAGCCATTATGTCTTTCAGTCAGTTGACTAGATAATTAGTTAGACATTTGGACAATCAGCTTTAATAACACATGCGCACACACACACGCACGCATGCACGTGCACACGCACACATACACACACGTGTATGCATGTATGTATGCATGCATGTATGTATGTATGAATGTATGTGTATATGTATGTATGAATGTATGTATGTATGCATGTATGTATGTATGCATGTTTGTATGTATGCAAGTGTGCATGTGTAATTGTATGTATGTATGTATGCATGTATATATGTATGTATGTATGTCCGTCTTTCTGTCTGCCTGCCTGCCTGTATGTATGTATGTATGTATGTATGTATGTATGTATGTATGTATGTATGTATGTATGTATGTATGTATATATGTATGTATGTATGTATGTATGCATGTATATAAGCATGCATACATATATTATGTATGTATTTATGTATATATGCATGTCTGCATATATGTTGTGCAGACAGATATCTTTGTGTCCTTAAGCTATGCATGTGCGTCTCTCAACTGATCGCCTATCTCCCTATTTATGTATTTCTTTATTTTATTTATTTATTCATTCTTTCATATCGAGGATAATCGAATAAGCACTTATTTGCTTTTTTACATCTTGTCCCCGTGTGTATGCGGTTTTTTTCAAATCTGCAATCTGTTCCCACTGGCACACAATGGCCTACTCTTTCGAAAAGCGGAACAGGATTTAACATGTGCGCAAGATGTTCTGCGTGCGTTCGCACACGGGACCTCGGTTTATAGTCTCATCCGAAGGACTTTTGGGGAGAGTGGAGTCTGCACTGATGTTAACTCCAGGGGGAAATATCCCCTTGAACGGGAATCGAACCCGGGTCGTCAGATTGCCAGCGCAATGTTCTAACCACTAGGCTATCCCGTCTCATATGTATGTATGTGTGTATGTATGTATGCATGTATGTATGCATGTAAGTATGCATGCATGGATGCATGCATGTATGTACGCCCGTATGCATGTGTGCAAACAGGTATCTTTATGTCCCTGAATTACACATGCATATCTATCAACTGATCGCCTTTCTCTATCTGTCTGTCTGTCTCCCCGCCTACGTAACTATGCAGTACCCGACAATAAGACACCACGCACAGCTATAGAACAAACTACCTCAGCAGATCAGACCCACTTTCGATGAACATTCAAAGCCAATACGATATTCTCTCTGGAATGATGCAAACACTGACACATTTACATTTTTTCAGTCAAAGCGTTAACCTATATCAGACGTGAACGCGAGAAACTCGGTACCAAGGCGGGGAAACAACCCCGGGAAAGAGAGTCATTCTCGCTCTTTAATGATAGCTACGATAGCAAGCAAAGCTTAAAGGGTTAATTACCTTGCTCTTCTGAATGGGAAATCCACGCTTAAAACCAGGACGTGTTTTGGCAACAGTGAATGGAAGAGCGGTTCCTGGTCTATAGTCAAAAATCTGTAGGATGCAAGCCTCTGGTGTGGGATGATGATGATGATGATGATGACGATGATCACTTGCAAAGCAGTAGTGTGTGTGTGTGTGTGTGGGGGGGGGGGGTGCGTGTGTGTGTGTGTGTGTGTGTGTATGTGTGTGTGTATGTGTGTGTGCGCGCGCGCGAGTGTGTGTGTTTGTGTGTGTGTGTGTGTGTGTGTGAGTGTGTGTGTGTGTCTGTCTATCTGTCTACGTCTGGGTATTCCCTGTTTAGGAGCTATCTTTCTCGTGATTGCATAATAGCACTGAGATTGGGACGCTAGGAACTGTGATGAAGAACAGAGTGTCTGTGGGAGGAGATAGGAAAGTGTACTACAGGCATATATTAGTATAATAGCTATGTAAATCAGGGAATGGTTATTCCATTCTGACCATTCAGAAGTTCTGGCTGACCGGTTTCAGTTATAGCGGCTCCTGGTGGCACAATGGTGGCACTTTTGGGGGAGTGGAGTCTGCACTGATGTTAACTCTGGGGGGAAAAAATCCCCTTGAGTGGGAATCGAACTCGGGTCGTGAGATTGCGAGCGCAATGTTCTAACCACTAAGCTATGCCGTCCCCCCATACGCTAGACTCTAGGAAGTGACAAAACGAGAAAATGGACGACGTTTGCATCATAATAGGGGGGTCAAGATGAAGGTGTTGGGCTGGGTGTTTTTAAACGTGATTTTCAAGCAAAAAAAACCCAGCATGGCACCTTGATACTTCGGTACAAGGGAGAAAAAAAGTTACGTTTCATAACCAATCGAAGTCTTAACATCGACAAACTGACCCCCCCACCTTGTTAAAATGGCTCCTAGCTTCAAATTAATTCTTACTATGTCTTACGTCAGCTTGAGTGCATCGGTGGTCTAGAGGTAACGCGTCAGTCTAGAATGCGAAAAGTCGGGGTTGGAAGTGTGCGATGGTTCGAATCCCGTTTGGGCCCGAAACTTTTCCTCCATCCATTAGACCATGAGTGGTTGTCTGGGCGCTAGTCTTTCGGTTGACACGATAAACCGAGGTCCCGTATGTTGCACAAAATTATTCAGTGCACGTAAAAGAACCCACGACAACAAGAGAGTTGTCTTTAGCAAAGTTGTTAGAAAAAAGCCACTCTGATAGGGAAACAAACACAGTTGCAGACCAAATAAACGGGTGGCGCTGCTCTTGTGGCGACGCGCTCTTCCCAGGGAGAGCAGCCCGAATTTCACGCAGAGAAATCTCGTGACTTACAGTTGTATAAATGAAAGCGAAAATACATGAACTCTAGAGCAATGAGATTTTTAGATAGTCAACAAGCCCTCAAATATTTTGTTTTGGTTTTTTTTCAAGATGTAGGACAGCAGGTTGAAATATTCTGTTCACTTTGACATTTTGAAAACTGAGAAAACTCAAAAATCTAACTTACATTGCTAACGTATTTGCTCTTGAATATACGAATGTTGCATAACGCAACCATGGAAAAAGAACACTTGCAATCACAGTCATACTGACATGAAAATATCATTTCAAACATGAGCAGTGGAACTAGTAGGTTTGAAAGCAGACTACGAACAGATTTTTTCATTGGCTATATCAGGTGCAGATTCCATATATACATATATAAACATATAGGGAGAGACAGACAGACAGACCGAGACAGAGAGAGAGAGCAGTCAGAATACAAAAGAGAAATTATTCTCAATGCAGTAAAAGCAGGCAATAAGTCATTAAGCGTTTAATTTTAATGACTATATTTTTGTCTTTGTATTTACGTTATATATATATATATATATATATATATATATATATATATATATATATATATAGATAGATAGATAGATAGATAGATAGATAGATAGATAGATAGACAGATAGATAGAGATATGAGTGTGTTTGTCTGTGGATATGTGTCTGTTTGCGTGCGTGCGTTTGTGTGCGCGCGCGTGCGCCCGTGTGTGTGTATATGTTGTAATCCTTGCTCATAAACTATATAACATTCTCTCGTTTAGATAGTTAAACTTTTCACAATTGTACCAGTATATTTCTCTGCACGTGTGTACATTTAAAGGGGGAAATGAAACCAAGAGTTGCTTAAGTACTTTGCAATCATACACACACACACACACACACACACACACACACACACACACACACACACACACACAAACACAAACACAAACACAAACACACACACACAAACACACACACACACACACACACACACACACACACACACAAACTTCGTGCCTTTGAGGAAATGTAACGCTTGCAGTGTTGACTCTACTTCTTGCCTTGTTCGCATTTTATTTTTTTCAAGTTTTATCTTCGTGGCTGTTTTTTCTCCTTTTTTCTGTTCCTTCTTAGCTTTGTACCGTTTCTGAAGGAATGGGAGACAAGGTATAAGAGTTTCCCTGTGTGGCAAGGTTTTGTTGCTATTCTTGTCTTGTATTTGTTTGGGATTGTTTTGTTTTGTTTTTTGTTCTTCGGTTAAAACTCCGATGTTCACCACTAGTAAAATGTTGAGTTAGTTTGCCTAGAGGGTTACTTATTCCTTCATTTGCTTAGTTGGTTACTTACAGACATACTTGCTTACCTAGTTGGATAGATAGGTAGCTAGCTAGCTAGACAGATTGATAAACCGAGGCCCTGTGTGCGAACGCACGCAGAACATCTTCCGCGCACGTTAAATCCTCCTCCGATTTTTGTAAGAGTAGGCCATTGTGTGCCAGTGGGAACAGATGACAGAATATACAAAACCGCATACACACGGGGACTGGATGTAAAAAAGCAAATAAGTGCCTATTCCATTATCCTTGACATAAAAGAATAAAATAAATAAATGAATAAATAAATAAAGATAGTTAGATAGCCAGCTGATTAGGTAGCTTTTTATTCGTTCGATAATTCATTACCACTCCGATTTCGGGATTGGCTTTGAGTTAACTGCCCCATTTTGTGCTGGTGCTTAGGTTTGATTCTAGCAACAAGAGGGTAGAAATATAACGTGCTCTTTTAATTTTTTTCGAGCGTTTGTTTCTCTACTTTTTTGATAATCACATTTCCACCGTGTTTCTTTGTTGTTTATTTCAATCGACCGTTTCTTTGTTCTTTATTTTTCCCGCCTCGTTTTATGTGACGTTCCTGTCCTACTGTTCCCACGCCACTCATCTCAACCTCTCCCGCCCCAGCCTCGCCCTGATTCGACATACCACACAGCCCCAGAGTTCGAAATCCACATGGATCCATTCACTGTCCGGCTGCCGTGGGGCCACCAGCCAGAGGGGCTTTGCACTGCTGCTGGGTTACCTTAGTGGTGGTCAGTAGTTCAGAACACCACCTACTCAGCCCCGTGTTGACGATGACGATAATAGCTTAGCCCTGGATCCACACTGGGTGAGATATCTACCCGGGGTGGTGACCCTCACAGCGTGCCTCCCTCATTCTTTCCCTGCGAACATCCAACCCTGCAGGCTTGAATACTAGCTCAATTCAGGAAGGGTGACGGAATAGCCTAGTGGTTAGAACATTGCGCTCGCAATCTGACAACCCAGGTTCGATTCCCGTTCAAGGGGGGATATTTTCTCCCTGGAGTTAACATCAGTGCAGACTCCTCTCTCCCCTAAAGTCTTTCCGATGAGACTATAAACCGAGGCCCCGTGTGCGAACGCACGCAGAACATCTTGCGCACACGTTAAATCCTGTTCCGCTTTTCGTAAGAGTAGGCCATTGTGTGCCGGTGGGAACAGATGACAGAACTCACAAAACCGCATACACACGGGGACTTGATGTAAAAAAAGCACATAAGTGTTTATTCCATTATCCTCGATATAAAAGAATAAAATTTTTAAAAGATATAAATGCATGGACAAACCGAAATTGAGGTCACCATGAAATTAGAGCAGCCAGGTGTACCGAATTAGATTAATTCCTTTTATTGCATAATGCTCAATGGTGATGACAATGATGTAATGATGCTGCTATATGAAAGAGCATGTGCTTTGATACTTCATGACAGGGATGTGTCGTGCGCTTTCTCTCATAATATACCACGGCATCGACAGGGGCCCGAGAGATACAGAAACCTGCAGTGCTGGTCAGGAGAATTAACCAACACTCTCAAAATCACATCCGTCGTCAAGTCGATGAAACTCGACTGTGTGGTCCCAGTCTTCGCACTGAGCCCATGGCAAGCTCACTCTGGGTAGGAACCGGCCAGAGTTAAAAAATTCCCTGTGATTTTTATGGGATTCGAACCCGCGACTTTTCATTCCGTCACCCAAGGTGCTAACCACTGCGCCATAGCGGCTGGTTGTTGTTTTCTTTTCTCTTTTTTGTTTTGGTATGTGCGCTTGTTTGTTCGTTCGTTTGTTTGTCTATTTCTTTGTTTGTTTTGTTTTGCTCTCCTTTTCTTTGTTTAAATTAGAAGAAGAGAGTTAGTTGTCTGAACTAAAATCACACACGCAAAAACAAAAAAACCGAAGCTTGAGAAACAATCAAGAGAGAATGAATCAATAGGTTGAAGTAACAATGAGGAAAGCAACCAGAAGAAGCCCCAAACAAACCCGAAAACAAAGAAAAACTAAACGAAAACAAAACAGAAAATAATTATTTAAAAAACGAAAAAAGAAAAAAGAATACCAACCAAACAAAAACAATACCACCACATCAATGACCACACTCCTTTCCCAATTCTCCAACTCTTCTTCACCACCAACCACCCACCCCCACCCCCAGATATACAGCTTTTTACCTGCATGCAGAAGAAAAGAGGAAACCGAGATGAAGAAGAAGAAAAAAGAACCCACACATCTGATTTGTAGAAACAATGTCAAGAAGGGAAGGAGGGAAGGAGGGAAAGAGGTTAGTTCAAAGACAGAAAAAAGAAACGCATAGGTCTATAAAAAAAAAGTGAAAGTGTACCTAGAATGACAGAAAATGTTAGAGAAATAAAAGATAAAAAAAGGTAACGAACAGAATAAAAACCGACAGTGAGGAAGATATCTATCTATCTATCTATCTATCTATCTATCTATCTATCTATCTATCTATCTATCTATCTATCTATATCTATATATATATATATATATATATATATATATATATATATATATATATATATATATATATATATATATATATATGTGTGTGTGTGTGTGTGTGTGTGTGTGTGTGTGTGTGTGTGTGTGTTGTGTGTGTGTGTGTGTGTGTGTGTGTGTGTGTGGTGCGTGTGTGTATATATACAGAAAAGTAAGACAGAAAGGAAAAGAAAAAAACAATGAATGAATGAAAGAAATATAAAATACACAGACAGACACAGAGAGAGAAGACAGAGAGAAGAATGAAAGAAAGAAAGAAAGAAAGAACGAGAGAGAGAGAGTATAAGAAAGAAAGAATAACAGAAGTAAAGAAAATAGAAAGAAAGAAAGAAACGAGGAAACAAAAGCAGAAGAGAAAGACAGAGAGAGAGAGAGACACAGAGAGAGAGATGGAAAGAACAAAGAAAGAAAGGAGGGAAAAAAGAAGAAAAAAGAAAGAAAGAAGGAAAGAAAGACAAAAAAGAAAGAAAGAAAGAATGAAAGGAAGAAAGAAAAACAAAAAAGAAAGAAAGAAAGAAAAGAAGGATAAACATAAAGAAAGAAAAATAAACAAGCAAGAATAAAAAACAAAAGCAAAACAAACAAAACGGGCAGAAAAAGAACAACATTAAAAAACACGAAAATAAATAGAAAGAATCATCAAAGAGTACAAATGGATGAACAACCCTCCCAAAAAAGACAACAACAAAAAAGAATAACAAAAAAAAAGAAAGACAAAACAAAGGGAGAGAGAGACATAGACAGAGAGAGACAGAGAGCAAAGCAAAGCAAGCACGAAAACAAAGCAAACAAGACGGGCAAAATGAGAAGAAAAAATCCAAAATGAAAAAAAAATAGAAAGAAGGATCTAAGTGTACAAATGGATGTAGAAAAAAGAAGAAAATCGGGAAAAAAGAAACAAAACAGAGAGAAAGAGGAGACAGATACATAGAGACAGAGACAGACACACAGACAGACAAACACACAGACAGACAGACACACAGAGTAACACAGAGAGAGACAGAGACAGAGACAGATAGATAGATAGATAGATAGATAGATAGATAGATAGATAGATAGATAGATAGATAGATAGATAGATAGATAGATAGATAGATAGAAAGATAGATAGGCGGACGGACGGACGGATAGATAGATAGATAGATAGATCGATAGATCGATAGATAGATAGATAGATAGATAGATAGATAGATAGATAGATAGATAGATGTATGGATAGATCGATAGATCGATAGATCGATAGATCGATAGATAGATAGATATAGAAAGAGAGACACACAGAGACAGAGAGAGACACACAGACACATACAGAGAGACAGACAGACAGACAGACAAAGACAGAAAAGACAAAAAAGAAACAAGCATACCGACAAGATTGCAAACAGAGGAACAAAAAGTAAGCAAATATACAAAGGAAAAAAAGATAAAAACGAGAGAGAGAGAGAGAGAGAGAGAGAGAGAGAGAGAGAAGAGAGAGAGAGAGAGAGAGACAGAGAGACAGAGAGACAGAGACAGAGAGACAGACAGAGACAGACAGAGACAGAGAGAGACGGAGAGAAAGAGAGAGACACACACACACACACACACACACACACACACACACACACAGAGGCTCGCAGCCGGTAAAGTGTATTCATCAGAATGAAGGGAAAGAGACACGGCATTTTCAGCAAAGACAAAGCAAACATCACGAGTGCGTGCATATCCAGGTCAGTGTATGGTTCCGTTTACAACCAGAGTATAAAGCATTTCTCACCTTTCTTTTTTCCTCCTTCGTCGATTTTTTTTTTGGTTCTCTTTAGTTTTAAAAAACTGAATACATGTAGCGAACATGGTTCTTTTCATGGAAAAAAATAGAATCCATTTGGATCGTGGAGGGATTTACTTGAGTGTATGTGTTTTTTTGTCAGCGTGGGTATTTTGTGTGTGTTTGGGTGGATTTTTTGGATTTTGCTTGCTATTCTGCCGTCTTCTCCATTTTCTTTGGGGGTTTTTCGTGTTTTGTTTGGTCTGTCTACCTCCAGGACTTTTTTCTCTTTTTGTTTTGGATTAAAAAGGATCGCTTGCCTGCTTGCTTGCCTGTATGCTTTCTTACTTGTCTGCTTGCTTTTATTTCATTTCATGGTGTTCAATAGCCCCTGCCAATCACGAATCCTATATCAGGGTTAGCTGTCATTCCATTGAAGTTCAGCAAATTTTGATCACATTCACGTTAACTTCAAAACTAGATGTGACACTCAAAATGTATGTATTTTCAAGCCAGAAGGCCATAGTAGCCGAGCTTATCGGTTCTGTAGCGTTAATGAACTGATGTTTTTCACACCCTGTGAACAGGACGTAGTTTCGCCAGAATACTTCACAGCAGAGATAGGTACCACTTGTACACCTGGGTGGAGTGAGGAAAATAGAGTATAAGTGCTTTCGCAAGGGACAAACGAGCCGGTGGGATCGAGCACGCAACTCTGGATCACGAGTTGACCGCCTTAACCACTCGACACGGTGCTCCTACTCAAACTGTAACAACCATCAAAACGGCCAAAAAAATAATAAATCTCAAAGTACCTAAACTATTATTATCCATAAGACCCATTAACCTAGACCTTGCTAAAGACTCCAGCAGATGTGGAAACAGATGACGAAATTTACAAAACGGCATACACACGGGGACTGGATGTAAAAAAAAGCACATGAGTGCTTATTCCATTATCCTCGATATAAAAGAATAAATAAATAAATACATAAAAAAGCAGCCATCGGCTTAATCTATCATCCCACAGTTACAAATAAAGCATAGAAGAAGGATAATGAGCACTTGGAAAAGATTATAACAAACAACGCTGCAGAATGGATTAGCCTGTGCCCATCCCAGTGAATCCACCATGAGCGCTTTGATTTGTTGCTTTACAAGATTCAGCGCTATATAAATTCCATACATTATTATTATTATTATTATTATTATCATCTATGCCAGGCCACCAGAACAAACGAACCAACACAGGCTTCTTTCTTCGTCAAACAGCTAACACAGCTACTGTTGTCGGTCACATGACGAAAAGCGTTGTATTCGTTAGCCCTGACAAAATTCAGGCCAGCGGATTCGACTTCGTGTCGGGAGCGAGCTATTATATATATTTATATATATATATATATATATATATATATATATAGAGAGAGAGAGAGAGAAGAGAGAGAGATGTCTTTTTTTGGTCTTTTTTCTTTTTTTTTGGGGTGGGGGGAGGGCAGGGAAAATGGGCCAAGAAGGCAGGAAAAAGACAAGAAGGTGGTGACAAGAAGAAAAGTGCTTATTAAGTGCTTCTTCCATAATCCTCAATTTAAAAGAATAAAATAAAAAATAAAAGAATAAATAAAAAGGATCAAGGCAGAAACAAAGAGGCGCTATAAGAATATTGATGTTGTACTTGAACACGACACAAACTATTTGTTGTTGTTGCTATGCTGGTTACGTTCATCATGTTTATTTTTATTTTATTTATTGTATACTTTTATATCGAGGGTAATGGGATAAGCACTTATGTGATTTATTTTTTTACATTCACTCCCCGTGTGTATGCGGCTTTGTAAATTATGTCATCTGTTCCCACCGGCGCACAATGGCCTACTCTTCCGAAAAGCGGAACAGGATTTTACGTGTAAATATATAACATAATATAATGTACGAAAATAAAAAGGATTTTAAGATTTGGTGGGGAAAAAAAACACCAAGAAAATAAACTAAGCAGGAAGAAATAAGCAAGAAAGATAATGGAAAGGTAACGGGAGGGGTAGGGGGGACAGACAGAAACAAAGAGAGATATAAAATAGGAAAATTTCAAGCTCAGAAATTCCAAACAGGTGGATATGCTATCTATACTGGAAGAGCCTCTGGTATCCCCATTGAGGATATTTTCTTGCTTGTTTGCTTGCTCACTTGCTTGTTTCTCTTTAGGAAAAAAAACTACATCTGACATACAAGTTGTAAAATGGATTTCCAAAAGCAAAATGGGCTACTTTTATATATATTGAGCGTCGGTCTCTCTCTCATCTTCTTCTCTCTCTCTCTCTCTCTCTATCTCTCTCTTCTCTCTCTCTCTCTCTCTCTATCTCTCTCTCTCTCTCTCTCTCTCTCTTCTTCTCTCTCTCTCTTCTCTCTCTCTCTCTCTCTCTCTCTCTCACTCTATCTCTCTCTCTCTCTGGGGGTGGGGGGTCGTGCGTTTACATTTGCACATGCATGTGAAATCAACGTATCTGATTGCATCTATTTTAGAGATACTGGCTGCTCTTTCAGTATATTTAGCATTCCTTCCTTGAAAAAAAAACTTTATGCACAAAGTGTCCTCTTTCTCGTCATTTTCTTTAGGGTGGGTTTTGTTGTTTTCGTTTTGCGTATAGTATTGCATTCCGGGATCATTTTCTTGATAGCCTGGTCAACAGTCTTAGCATTGGTGAGCATCATGGGAAGCTTAAGACGAGGAACAAAAGAAAACCGAAAAAAGAAGCGTGTGTACTTAAAACAATATTCCTCTTCTATTGCCTTTGGCAGTGAAGTATTCAAAACGACAATATTCATCTTCTTTTGCCTTTGGCAGTGAAGTATTGAAAACAATAATATTCATCTTCTTTAGCCTTTGGTAGAGAAGTATTCAAATCAATAATATTAATCTTCTGTTTCCTTTTGCAGTGAAGATTTCAAAACAAGAATATTCAACTTCTATTGCCTTTGGCAGTGACGTATTCAAAACAATAATATTCATCTTCTATCGCCTTTCATAGTTAAGTTAAAAAAAATTAATGTCCATTTTATACAACCTTTCCCAGTGAAGTGTTCAAAACAATGATATTCATCTTCTGTTGCCTTTCACAGTGAAGTATTCAAAAAAATATTAACCTTTTATTGCCTTTCACAGTTAAGTATTTATACAGCGCAGATTTGTTGCTTTACAAGATTCAGCGCTATATAAATTCCATACATTATTATTATTATTATTATTATTATAACAATAATATTCATCTTCTATTGCCTTTTGGCACTGAAGTATTCAAAACAATAATATTCATCTTCTATCGCCTTTCACAGTAAAGTATTCAAATCAATAATATTCATCCTCTATTGCCTTTTGGCACTGAAGTATTCAAAATAATAATATTCATATTCTATTTCATTTCACAGTGAAGTATTCAAAACAATAATATTCATCTTATATTTCCTATCACAGATAAGTATTATTCAAAACAATAATATTCATCTTCTATTACCTTTGGCAGAGAAGTATTCAAAACATTAACATTCAACTTCTATTGCCTTTAGCAGTGAGGTATTCAAAACAATCATATTCATCCTCTATTGCCTTCTGCAGATAAGCATATCTCCAGCTCGCTCCTACTGCAGAAAAGGCACACAGACTTGGTAGACTAAAGAATAAACTACCGGGTTGGCTTTGTGATAGACAGAATGGCCGATATTGTCCCTCTGCTTCTGTCTTTTGTTATCCAGAGAACAGTTTTGTAGAATATCTTCGATTTGGCTTTCACGGATCGTGGCGCTAGCTAGCTTGCTGTAGAATGGTCAATGACGATGACTGAGTCCACATTGATTTTCCTCGTTGTCCTAACCCATCCACTATCTTTTGACAGTGTCTTCAATATTGATAATGATTTTTTTTTCAAAAGCTATTTGAAGTGATGATTGGGTCCAGTTAACATGGTATCTTTGTGGATCATTCTGTCTGAAAAAAAAAGACTGTGTTGACAATACCGCGCAATTTAAGCAAGAAAATCTATAACGTCTTTCACAATTTTGAAATGAAGGCTTGTGTTTTGTGAAATAGTCTTGCTTTTTTTTCCTGAGTAGGTGGTGCAGCAGTGACACACTAGTCTAGAAAGCGGGTGATTTCTGGTTCGAATCCCGCTTAAAGCAAGTCTTTTATCACTAATTTGCTTGAACGGATTTCATTATGTGCGCAAGATGTTCTGCGTGCGTTCTCAATCGGGGTCTCGGTTTTTAATCTCATCCGGAGGATTTCGGGGGAGTGAAGTCAACACTGATGTTTACTGCAGGTGGAAATACAATCCCGTTCCTTTGAATAGCCGTTTAGATTATGACCCGAATCCGGGCAGTTTTTAATTCCTTTTCGGGACGGGATAGCCTGGTGGTTAGAGTGATGCACTCGTGCTCTGCTGACCTGGGTTCGAATCTCGCTCAAGAGGATTTCATCCTCTGGAGTTAACATCAGTGCCGACTCCACTCCTCCCAAAAGTCCTTCGGATGAGACTATGAACTGAAGTCCCGTGTGCGAACGCCTGCAGAATATCTTACGCACTTGTTAAAACCCGTTCCGCTTTTCGGAAGAGTAGGCGCGCCAGTGTGTGCCGGTGGGAACTGATGGCAAAATTTACACAAACGTACACACGGGGACTGGATGTAAATAAACACATGAGTGTTTATTCCATTGTTCTCGAAATAAAAGAAAGACAGAAAATGAGAAAGAAAGAAAAAAAAGAAAGAATTAAAGCAAGAAAGAAAAAAGAAAGAATTATAGAAAGAAAGAAAGAATTAAAGAAAGAAAGAAAATAAGAAAGAAAGAAAGAAGGAAAGAAAGAGAATGTGATATAAAAAACAATAGTGCATAATCACAGCCCTTGACAAATGTCTGCATTCATTTCCTTTGCTAGTAAAACAGACAGACTGCGGATCTGTTGAGGCTGTATTTCAATAAACATAGCTTAAATGTCCTGCCAAAAAAAAAAAAAAAAAACCCCCCACCCCCTCCACCCCCCACCCCTTCCCCCTCACCACCCACCCATCCCAACCCTCACCCCAACCCTCACCCACCCCCATCCCCCCAAAAAAGAACAAAAAAAGAACAGAACAGACGAAAAATTAACTGTCTTGAGAAACAGATGGGAATGGCATCCCCTTTATTTGGAACTGATGGTCGGCTTTCGGTTTAATCAGTCTGCTAATGCCAGCTCTCAAAACCCCAGGATCAAGGAGATAAACGAAACAGCAGTAAGTACTGATTTAGCGGAGAGAGAGAGAGAGAGCAAACTGAGTATTGAAGTGATTGTTTGGACCAATCCTTTTTTGTACAGGATTTTACTTGTTTTGTTTATTCTTTTTTTAGTAGTTTTTTCTGTTTGTTTGGCTGAGGGTTTTTTTTTTGTTTTGTTTTGTTTGCCAAAGACTTGTGTATTTTATTTTGTTTTGTTTTATTTTATTTCAGAAAGTGTTTCGCACACGTTAAAACCTGTTCCGATTGTTTTTTTCGGAAGAGTATGTTATTTTTATGCCGGTTGGGAACGGATGACAAAATGTACAGAACTGCACGGGGACTGGATGTAAAAAAAAGATCAAGTAGATAACAGATGAATAGATAAATAAATTAGTTAATTAATTGATTGATTAACACATTAATTGATTAACTATTTATTTGATTGATCGGTTACTGACATGCATTGAAGTTCCTAATTAACTTTGATTTCTATTAAAATACGGATTTCCCCCCTCCCCCCCCCCCCCCCACTCTCGTGAGGATGCTTGAGGTATGTCAATATAAACAGCATCCCCATCTTCTTCTGGTAATTCGGTGCAACGAGTTCCCTCTTTTCTATCCCTCTCTTTGTTTCTGAACTTGTTCCTTTGCTTTCTTCCTGTCACCACTCACTTCTGGTCTATTTTCTGCCTCCTTGGACCATTCTCCTGCCTTTGTTCCAAAAAGACTTAACAAATAACAATTCTCTCTCCCAACGCCAAAGACGGATGCGCTGGGCCTGACTTGCCAGGCGCTTAACGGCAGCACAGCAGTTTTTTTTTTGCTCATATGACACACATCAGTAGGTGTTGTCTGAGAATTTGACAATAAAGATGATGTAGGAGTGGTGGATAATGGACAATGGTCGTGATTAAGTAATGCGAATGGTGTTAATATGAGTGTGACGTCCTTTATGTCTATGTATAATTATGTGAAATTCTCGTGTTAAGAGTGTACACACGCCCA
>CM054160.1:32618796-32623796 GCA_028751875.1 Rapana venosa | reverse complement strand
TTATGTTGTAATGTTTCACTTAACGACCTATTTCCCCCTTCTTGGTGGCTTGTTTCTAAAGAGAAGCCTTATCTCTCTCTCCAACTCTCTCTCTCTCTCTTTCTCTCTCTCTCACTCTCTCTTTCTCTCTCTCTCTCTCTCTCTCTCTCTCTCTCTCTCTCTCTCTCTCTCTCTCTCTCTTTCTCTCTCTCTCTCTCTCTCTCTCTCTCTCTCTCTCTCTCTCTCTCTCTCTCTCTCTTCGCAGTTTGAAGACATAGAGAGAGAGACATACACACAGACCGAAAGACAGACAGATATGCAGGCAGACAGACAGAAAGGCACACTGACAAACACAGACAGACATAAGACAGACACAGAAAGACAGAAATAGTGACAGAGACAGACAAGACAAGACAGACAGACAGACAAGCGACACACAAAAACAGCTTTTACACAAAAAGAGTACGGATCGACCCTCTTTATAAAAACCATAACGTAACATAAAACAAAAAATACTATACACCAACCTACCCTCCACCACCCTATCCCCACCCCACCCCCCACCCACCCTCCAACCTCAAGACACTCTTAACCCCCCACCCCACCCCCACACCCAACCATCCCCACCCCACCCCAACCCTATTCTACATTATACTGCCCTACTGAAGCGGTAGGAAGGAAGGTTAAAGGGAGGTTTAATGTGGGCATGTTTGCCTGCAGGGTTGAATGTGTGTGTGTGTGACATTGGGCGAGAGGGGTCTTCAGAAGCACTACTAGGGCTTTTGCCATTCTTTGCCTGAGAATTGAAAGTGCTGGAGATCATTATTTGAAGATGTCCTGGAATGTAAGCAGAAGACATCACGGAACCATGTGAGTGGGTAGGATGGAGGAGGGGTGTGTGGGTTGGGGGTTGGGGGGGGGGAGGGATGTTAGAGGAAAATCGGGGGGAAAAAACCCACACAATTCTTGTCTGTCTACTTTTGTTCGTGAATCTGTGTGCGTCTGTCTGTCTACAATGAATGAATGAGTGAATGAATGAATGAATGCACGTATAAATGAATGAATTGATTAATTAATGCATGGTTTAATGAATGAATGCATGAATGCATGAATGAATGAATGAATGAATGAATGAATGAATCTTTATTTTTCAAGGGTAACAAAATAAGCATGCACATACTTTTTTTTTCATCTGGCCTTTGCCCTGATTAGAGACTATCAACGAAACAAGGGAGGAAAACCCTACTACAACAACGACAGCATGATTCTAAAGAAAGATGAGAGAGAGAGAAGGGGAAGAGAGAGAGAGAGAGAGAGAGAGAGAGAGAGAGAGAGAGAGAGAGAGAGAGAGAGAGAGACTTCAGATGGTTTATTCAGATGGTTTATTCATGTAAGGCCATAGCCCCATATGAAAGGGGGCAAAAAAAAAGCAAATAATGTATATGCGTATACAACATACAAAACAGCACATAATACATCTGTACCAAAGACATGAGAGCCTAAGACGTAAGTTTTTCTCGTAACTGAAAAGCCTTATACAAAAATAGAGCCAGATTATGAACAGTTTTATCATGGACTGATGCCATCAGCAAACTTAACCGGAACAAACAAGGTCGGGCGTAGAATTTATGTGGAATAAATCTTATACGCAAAGTAGTGAGAGCAGGGCACTTCAAAACAAAGTGGACTTCGTCTTCAGCTGATTCTTTACATAGTGGACATAGCATATCGGTAGCAGAGACTCGTCTATAGCGGAAAGCATGTGCATTAATGTCCGATATGCCGAAACGAAATCTAGTGAGAATGAATCTCAAGTGTTTATCCATGTTCATTGAGATATATTTCTTTACTACATGTGTTGAACTATAAACCCTGTATAAATCGAATCTATCGCTAGAGTTGATATGGTTTTCCCACTTTTGCCATCTACAGTCAACCATTCTCTGACGAAGAGTTTTAATAAATATATTTTCTTGTCCTACCCCCTGATAGATCCATGCATATCCAAGCCCCAGTTCAGATAAACATATTCGTATACTAGATACCCAATTAACTTTACCCCTTGCGTCTAAATCAAGCAACATATTATATGCCTTTCGTGGTAGCCTATCGTTATTCATCTTTAATAATTTAAACCAGTACTGTATACACCTAACGGCGGAAGTAATGAAAATAGGGTATCTGTTTGTTTCTCCATATATTAAATCGTTTGGTGTTTTCCTTTTTACCCCTAAAAACTTTTTCAGTCCAAACAAATGAACAGATTCACAGAGCTCAGCAGCTTTTACATCCAAGCCCCACAATTCAGAACCATACTGCATTATAGGCTGTACTTGTGTATCAAATATCTTAACAAACAGTTGTAGAGAATTATTATTTAACACAAACAGTTTCTTCATGATCTGAAACAGGGCATTCTTTGCTTTACTAGATAGGTCCCTACAAGCAGCTGCAAAACTTAATCGAGTAGAAAAAATTATACCTAGATATTTATAAGCATTTACAATAGGCAATGGAACATTATCATAAAACCATTTTTCTCTAGCTGCAAGATGACCTCCTTTTCTAAATACTACTATATTACTTTTGTTTAAGTTGACTTTCAGTTCCAGTTCACTCGCTGCTTTCTTTAAGTTGTTGATCTGAGTTTGCAATCCAATCACTGTCTCAGAAAACAAAACAATATCATCAGCCAATAACAAAATAAATAGTTCAATAGAATCATTTGTAAATCTGGCACCATGTCTTCCTTTTTCAATTAGTTGTACTGCTAATTCATTTATAAATAGCGTGAACAGAACAGGACTACATACATCTCCTTGTTTTACTCCTCTGCTACAGTTGATATAATCAGTTAGTTTGTTGCCACATCTAACTCTAGTTTTAACTGTATTATACATACTTTTGACACATTTAAATAGTTTTCCTCGAATTCCTTGCTTTATCAGAATAGGCCACAACAAATTTCTGTTTATAGAATCGAAAGCTTTTTCAAAATCGATAAAGGCTACATACAATTTTCGATTCAAAGAGAATTGTTTCTGTATCAACGCCAAAAGAGTAAACATCTGGTCAATGGTTGAGTAGCCATGCTTAAATCCAGCCTGGTGTTCACCAGTTATATCATACTGTGTTACATATTCTTGAAGCCTTCTGTTAATAATGGTACTAAATATTTTACTACTAATATCTGAAAGTGAAATTCCTCTATAATTATTTGTGTCATTAACATTGCCTTTCTTATAAAGAGGAAGAATCACAGATTCAGACCAACTCTCAGGGAAAATGCCTCTATCGAATAGAATACTGAGAAACTTTACAAAGAAATTAACTATTTGGTGGCAAGGAGCTTTTAAAAGTTCCCCAATAATCCCATCTGGACCTGCAGCTTTGCGATTTTTCAATTTTCGAAGCGCAAACAAGACTTCTTCTTCAGAAATTGGACGATCCATGAAGTCATGTTCTTGTTCAAGAAAATCACAGTCGCTGATACCCCCCAATGAATCTTTATCCAATAATCCCTTGAAATGGTGAAACCATTCATCTGCAGAAATATTATTCTTAGTGCCCTTCTTCTTAAACGAAATTTTGTTCATATGAGCCCAGAAATCTTTCTGGTTATTTATACTAGATACAAGTTTTTCCAACATAGCTTCATTAAACATCTTTTTCTTTGTAATTAATGTATTTTTGTATTCTCTTCTAGCTCTAACATAACAATCCTTATCTGCTTTATTCCCTGAGCACCTGAATCTTCTTAACAAACTACGAACTCTCTTTCTGCTATCAAAACATATCTCATCAAACCAACCTTGCTGGTGCCTATTTTGATCAATCCTAATGTTCTTCTTCATGCATGATGCACATTCTCTGATACAGTCATTAAATAGCTCTAAAGCGTCGTTAACATTCATGTCAATCATTTCTATTGCAGAATTGAATCTCTCTTGCATGCTTGTTTCATGTAACTTATCATAGAACTCTTGACTACATTCTTCATTCCAAATAAACTTATCTATGATTTGTACAGCATTGATATCCTGACTTTTAAGAACATTCTCTGTTGAAAATACAATACGAAATTCCATAGGAAAGTGATCTGATTCAATTCGATCAGCTACATGCAGTTCACACAATTCAGAAACAGACTCATACAGTTCATTTGACATAATAACATAATCATTTACACTGCATCCACTGTCACTAGCAAATATGTAGCAACCTGTCTGGTCGCCGTGACACAAACCATTTAAAACACTCAAATCCAAAGCAGTGCACATGATTAACAGACATTTACCATAACAGTTAATTTGAGAATCCTGAGAACAACGGTTAGACTTACTGTATAACTCTTGAATTGATGTTGACTGTCATGTACTGTATGAGATGGAGATATGTTAGAAATTCGACTATTGAAGTCACCACAAAGGATTAAATAAACATCATCAAGTAACAACAACAAATCACATAAGCAGTCTTCAAGTAGCATGATTCCATGATCATAATCAAAATGTGTGTAGAAAGGAGAACCTTCAGGTGGGACATAAACGCATACATACAAAATATCTTTTGCACAGTTCAATAATTGCTTATCAATCAGAAATGCACATATATTTTCATATTTAACTTCTAATTCACGGACATGGGAACATAACTCCCGTTTGAATAAACACAAGATACCACCTGATTTTCTCCCCTGTTTAGTCAATTTAACAGCAGGTTTTACATACATTTGAAATCCAGAAAATAAATCAATATCAACAGTTTCCTCAAAAGTCTCTGTAAGACATATAAAATCAAATGATGACACATATTTCACAAAATCATCAAAAATGTATTTCGAACGCAATCCATTGACATTCCATGACAAAAAAGACACAGTTCTACAGTTATCTACCGTAGGACGGACATCTACAACACAAGAATTATCGGAAGGCAAATCTTTATCGAAACGTATACATTCATTCGACCCCTCAAACTTTTGACACGAGGAGGGAGAAGCGAAAAAGCACGCACGCACA
>CM054160.1:32606296-32613796 GCA_028751875.1 Rapana venosa | reverse complement strand
TTTCTTTTCTTTCTTGACTTTTACTCTTTTTTTTTTTCCTTTTTTTTTGTTTACTCTTTCTTTCATTTTTCTTTCTGTCTTTCATTTTTCCCCCTCTGACTTCTGGCCAGTTTTCAGTTCCTTCCCGTCTTTCTATTTTTCTTCTTCTTTTTTTCTCTTTGTCTGTCCTTCTTTCTTTCTTGTTTTATTTCTTTATCTTTCTTTCTTTCTGTCTGTCTGTCTTCCTTCCTTTCTTTCTTTCTTTCTTTCTATCTTTCTGTCTTCCTTTCTTTCTTTCTTTCTTTCTGTCTTCGTGGCTTCATGTCAACTTTCTTTTCCTTTGGGTTCTTTTTTTTTTTTTTTTGCTTGTCTTTTCTTGTTTCTGTATTTCTTATTCTTTCTCTCTCTCTTTCTTCCTCTCTTGCCAGTTTTCTTTTAACGTTCCTTCTGTCTTTTAGCTCTTTCTGCTTCTCCTTTCTTTTCCTTATTTACTTTTCTTATTCTTTCTTCTTTTTATTTTTCTTCTTTTATCTATCTGTCTTGTCCTGTTTGGTTTTTTTGCTTTTTTCTATTGTTTATTTTGCTGTCTTTTTTGTTTTCTTTTGATGTTATTTTCTTCTCTCTGTTTCTTTCTTTGTTTTTTTTTTTATTTTAGTCCACTTTCTTTCGGGTTTTTTCTTGTTTGCTTTCCTTTTTAGGCTATCTTTTTTCTTTATTTTTGCTAATTTTTTTCTGTTTTCTTTATTTTTATTTTGTTTCTCATTTCTTTTGGTTTTTGTTTCTTCTTGTTCATTTTCTTTTGTCTTCTTTTTCATGTTTTTCTTCTTGTTCTTGTCCTTCTTGTTCTTCTTCTTTTTCTTCTTCGTCTTGTTGTTGTTGTTGTTGTTATAGTTGTTTTTTTCTTCTTCTTTTTCGTTTTTGCATTGTTCTTCTTCTTCTTCTTCTTCTTCTTTTGCATTCTTCTTCTTCTTCTCACTCATCCTTCTCTTCTTCTTCCTCCTCTTCTTCGTGCTTGCATTCTTCGTCTTCTTCTTCTTCGTCTTCTTCTTTCTTCTTCTTCTTTCTTCTTGTTCTTGTTCTTCTTTTTCTTCTTCTTCTTCTTCTTCTTCTTCTTCTTCTTCTTCTTCTTCTTCTTCTTCTTTCTTCTTCTTCTTCTTCTTCTTCTTCTTTCTTCTTCTTCTTCTCTTCTTGCATTCTTCTTCTTCTTCTTCTTCTTCTTCTTCTTCTTCTTCTTCTTCTTCCTTCTTCTTCTTCTTCTTCTTCTTCTTTGCATACTACTTTTTTTTCAACTCTCTCTCTCTCTCACCAACTCACTCACTCACTCTCTCTTTCTCTCTTTCTCTCTTTATCTATCTCTCTCTCTCTCTCTCTCTCTCTCTCTCTCTCTCTCTCTCTCTCTCTCTGTCTGTCTCTCTGCCTCCCCCGCCAATCTCTCTCTCTCTCTCTCTCTCTCTCTCTCTCTCTCTCTCGCTCTCTTACTCTCTGCCCCTCCTCCCCCCCTTCTCTCTCTCTCTCTCTCTCTCTCTCTCTCTCTCTCTCTCTCTCTCTCTCTCTCTCACTCTGTCTGTTCCTCTTTTGGGGTGGTTTAAAAAATATTGTTTTGCTTGTCTCTTTGAATTCGTTTTACTGTGTCCTTGAAGCTATCGAGCTCTTATCAAAGGCAGGAAGGAGTCAAGACTAGCCGGTAGGTAAAATTAACCCGATATTGGATCTGCCAAATGAGATATGGCACCCATTAATTATACGTTTGTCTCTTTCCCTTCCTCTAGGCAAAACTTCAGCCAGACATCTTTGATCAGAAAGAGATAGAGATAGAGAGAGAGAGAGAGAGAGAGAGAGAGAGAGAGAGAGAGAGAGAGAGAGAGAGAGAGAGAGAGAGAGAGAGAGAGAGGGGGGGGGGGGGGGGGGGGGGAGGGGGGGGAGAGAGAGAGAGAACTCGAACTCGAACTCGAATGATTTATTCACAAAAAGGCAATTGGCTCATACATCAAGGGGGTTGCAAAACTGCTTAGTATTTTGGTGGGGGTAAAAGCAATAGTAAAAAAAAAAACGACAACATGTTACTGTATAACAAAGTCAGCTACAAAAATGTGATTTAGGATAACAATATCTCTCTTATTCTGAAAGCTTTACACAAATATAAAGTGATGCTACACACAACCTCAGGATGACTTGATGCCAGGAGTAAACAGAGTCTAAATAAATTAGGCTGTCTACTATATTTAACAGAGATGTAGTTCTGCCTAACGTCCTCTAATACTGGACAGCACAACACAAAATGCACTTCATCCTCCTCTGCTTGCTTACATAATGGGTATAGCAGCCTGAGGTCGTCAATATCATGTTCTCTGAATCCGAATTTATAAACATTTATATCTGATACACAAAGTCTAAACTTAGACATAATTCTTTTCAAATGCATATCCATATCAACTTTTAGATAAGGTTTGACATCATGTGAAGTTATAAATTGTCTGTACATTTGAAATTTTTCACTGTTTTGTATATGATCACTCCATTGCTGCCATCGGCAGTCAATCAATCTTTGCCTGAAAGCGTTAATAAACTCTCTACAATTTCCGACTCCTTGATTGAGCCAAACAAATCCAAACCCGAGTTCACATAAACAGCTACGTATTTGTGTTGCCCAGTTGTTTTTCCCTTTGACATCTAGATCATAAAGCATCTTGTAGGATTTAAAAGGTAGCCTGCTCTCATTCATATGCAGAATCTTAATCCAATATCTAACGCATCTTACAGCAGCATTAACAGAGAGAGGGTATCTATTAGTTTCGCTTTAAACAATATCATTAGGTGTACGTCTATCTGCTTTAAAGCAAAGAGGTGCACTGATTCACAATGTGTTACAGCTGCATCCAAAAGAGAGAGAGAGAGAGAGAGAGAGAGAGAGAGAGAGAGAGAGAGAGAGAGAGAGAGAGAGAGAGAGAGAGAGAGAGAGACAGAGAGAGAGAGAGAGATAGATTTCGAAAGTGTGTGTGGGTGTGTGTGTGTGCAAGAGAAATGGGGAAAGAGATCGGTGGGGTGGGAGGGATGGAGGAAGAGAGAGATTTTTCAAAGTGTGTGTGTAAGAGAGAGAGAGAGAGAGAGAGAGAGAGAGAGAGAGAGAGAGAGAGAGAGACAGACAGACAGACAGACAGACAGAGAGACAGACAGACAGACAGAGAGACAAACAGAGAGACAGGCAGACAGGCAAAGAAAGAAAGAAAGAGAGAGAGAGAGAGAGAGAGAGAGAGAGAGGGGAGAGAGAGAGAGAGAAAAGAGAGAGAGAGAGAGAGAGAGATTTCATACATTGACTAAAGATGTAAGTGATAACTTAACAAGTTTGTACAAACTTGAGATCATGTATATTAGGAAGAAAAATAAGTTTTTGAATGAATTTAAGCCTGCAATTTATTGCTTTTAAGAAGAGAGGGGTTTCTGAACCCATTTTTTCTCTAACCTTAAATGGGGGTTTTTTTGCTGATAACTCGTTGTGTTGTAGCTGTTTATACCACATGTTTTACTACACCTAAAAACGCTGAGTCATAGCTATTAACACGATATACAAAAAACAACAATAAGAAACACTTAACCATGTTTAATCTAAGGTATGTTACTCCTGCTGCTAGTTAAAATAGTCTCATTTTAAATGAGTTCCTCCCCTTTAACTGTCATTTGCTTTGTATGTAGGCTTTTGGACTTTTCCTAACATCACCATGAGTATTAGCTGGTTTTACTGCTGATCTTCATGAAACGTTTTTGTGTATGAAATTAATACTTTTTCTCTTTTTGAATTAGCTGGTGGGTACATAGTTTACATCTCTTTGAGGTAAAGCTGTGTCTTTATCAAAAGATTGTTTGTTTGTTTTTGTTTTTTAACACTCACTACTTGTTTGTTTATTTTTGTTTTTTTAAAACTCACTACTTACATCTACACAAAACATTAAAAGAAAAAGTGGAGATGTGTGGACAAATACCTTTGTAAAATTTTTTAGAGTTGTTGGGGTTTTTTTTATAACCTTTACTTTGATACATTGATACGTGATATGTTTTGGTTTTATCAATCTGTGAGTACTATATAATTTTAGAAGGAAGGCCAAAAGAGAGTGTCACATGTTTGGTCCGGATGTGAAATAGACCACAACTCCGTTTTAATGGCGTTTTACTGATTACACAAAAGAATGTGTTTAGATGTTCAGAATAAAGACATCATTGTTGGACTGTTTTTGTTTTTGCATAGGTTTTTCTTTTTTTTGATGGGGGGGGGGGGTTGCTGTTGCAATGTTTACATTGTGCTTTAAAAAAAAAGTGTTTATAGATATTTTCTCTCAGTTTGCGTCTTTCTGTTTCTTTTTCTTTTTTTTGCGCAAAGAACACTATACTAACTGTATATGCAATTTCTTCCATTAAACTAGTGATGGCAACAAATTCAAATCAATATAACACGGTGCAATATCATACAAGAGACTGGAATACCATACCATACCATACCATGCCATATCAGACCATATCATGCTATACCATACCCTACCTTACCTAACCATACCAAACCATACCATACCAAACCGTACCATACCATACCATACCATGCCAAACCATACCATACCATACCATACCATGCCATTTAAAAATAAGTTTTAATGTATGTCTTGTTGGTGTTGCTTATATTGTTAATGTTGTTGTTTTTGTTGTTGTTCATGATGACAGTGATGTCACTGTGGTGATGATGATGATGTTGATGGTGATGATGATGATGATGATGATGATGATGATGATGATGATGATGATGATGATGATGATGATGATGATGATGATGATGATGATGATGATGCGATGATGATGATGATGGCGATGATGGTGATGAGGATGATGGATGATGTCCACATGATGGTCGTTATGATGATGATGTCCACCATGATGATGTCGGTTATGATGATGATGATGATGATGATGATGACGACGACGACGACGACGATGATGATGATCATGATGTACCTATTTTTTTCTATCAGAATGATTTCAGTAATAGCTCAAGTATTTTTTTGCAAAGTTTTGAAGGAATACGGCATTAATTTGAGCGTGTTTTTTTCTTCTTTAGCCATTCCGTTCTAAACAAAAAAGGAAGAATAGTGCGGAAGAAAAGCATGTTTGGAAAAAAATGGTGGAAACTAAAAGCTCTCTTTAGCCTGTTCTTATTTCCTTTCTGTGAAGTGTGTGTGTGTGTGTGTGTGTGTGTGTGTGTGTGTGTGTGTGTTTGTGTGTGTGTGTGTGTGTGTTGTGTGTGTGTGTGTGTGTGTGTGTGTGTGTGTGTGTGTGTGTGTGTGTGTGTGTGTGTGTGTGTGTGTGTGTGTGTGTGTGTGTGTGTGTGTGTGGTGCGTACGTGTGTGTGTGTGAGTGTATTCATTGTTTTTCTACTCCAGCTGTTTTCTTTCGTATGTTTCGTGTGTTTTGTTTAAATTTTTTTTAAAAGATTTTAAATCTTTAGCCAGATTTTTGTTGTTTTATTGCATTTGTCATTTGGTTTTTTTCCTATCTGTGTGTCTTTTTTTATGTCATTTTACTGGTTGTTTGTATTCCACTTAATTATTTTTATTCATTTCCTGGTTCTGTCATTTTGCTTTTTGTCTCCCTCCTTTTCTTTTGTTTATTTGTCTGTCTGTTGTTTGTTTGTTTGTTTGGGTTTTTCTAATAGGGGGTGTTTTCTTTTTTGTGGGGTTGGAGCAAACAGTTCTGCAATTTTGTCTCTTCTCTTTCCTTTTTCATGAGCTTTTGTTTGTCCATTTCTTTTGTGTTTGTGTGTGTGTGTCTGTCTTGCTCTATAATTATGTACTCTCTGATTTGAAAGAGCTGGGGAGGTTGGGGTTTTTTTTGTTTTGTTATGTGGTTCATTTTTTTGTTGTTGTTTGTTTTTGTGTGTGTGTGTGTGTGTGTGTGTGTGTGTGTGTGTGTGTGTGTGTGTGTGTGTGTGTGTGTGTGTGTGTGTGTGTTGTGTGTGTGTGTGTGTGTGTGTATTTTCCTTTCATTCCCCGTGCATTTTTCTCTGAGTTTTTTTTTTAAATCTACCTTGTCCTTTACATTGTTGACTTTTCTTCCTCGATTTTATTTTTATTTTATTTTGCTTTTTATGTGTTGAGTCTTGGTTTGAGGGTTGTTGGTTTGTTTGTTTTTTGTATGTCTCTTTTTCTCCTTGTTGAAAAAGCTCGGGCTTTGTTCGTTAGTGTATAAGGGTTGGGTTTTTTTTTCTTCTACTTGCACAGAGAGGAGGGGAAGAGAGAGAGAGAGAGAGAGAGAGAGAGAGAGAGAGAGAGAGAGAGAGAGAGAGAGAGAGAGAGAGAGAGAGAGAGGAGAGAGAGAGAGAAGACAATGACAAATTCTTTTATTTCGAGAATAATGAATAAGCACTCACGTGCTTTTTTACATCCAGTCCCCGCCTGTAGGGATACATGTGAATAATAACCCAATAATAACCCACAGAGACAGAGAGAGGGGGAGAGACAGACAGACGTTGATTGCGTGCGTTGTTGTTGTTGTTGCTTTTAATGAAATTTTTGGTCATCTATTCCTATCATTACGAATCATCATCATCATTAGCCATTACACCCAGCGGTGTGTAGGGCAGCAACAAAGCGCTTCCACTCCTGCCTCTTCTGGGCCAACCTAGTCACTGATCCCCAAGAGTGCTGCATGGCCTTCATCTCACTTTCTACAGTTCTTCTCCACGTTGCTTTTGGTCTTCCTTTCTTTCTCCTTCCTTCTGGGGTCCAGTGCAATGCTGTTCTTGTGATTGACTGTGGGTCTCTTCGGAGGATGTGCCCAATCCACTTCCACCGTCGTCTGGTGATGATGGTTCCCATGTCTTCTTGCCTGCATCTCCGTAGTAGGTCTTCATTGGAGATCTTCTCTGGCCAAAAGATCCGGAGAATTCTTTGCAGGCATATGGTGTGGAAGGATCGAAGTTTGATAAGATCCACTTCCGTCATCCTCCAGCACTCAGAACCGTACAGGAGCGTAGACACAACACAGCTCTGGTATAGCTTCAGCTTGGTGTTGGTGCTGTACTGAGTTGATCTCCAGATATTGTTCACCTCCCTAAACACATTCCTGGCCTTGCCCAGTCTGTTGTGGATGTCTTCTTTTGTGCCGCCCTCTGGTTTGATGATGCTGCCAAGGTATGTGAACTTGTCTTACGAATGGTATACCATTACCATTGCGAGTGCTCCAACCACTGAGCTATCCCGTCCCGTCTGTTAATTTCAAGGATGAAATATTTCCCTTGACTGGCGTGTCAGTGGCAGCTCGATCTCGTGCCATCAGTTCCAGCAGTGCTCTTTTGAAAGACAGAACGGGCTATAAAGTCCTTCGGATGAGACTATAAACCGAGGCCCGTGTGCGAACACATGCAGAACATCTTGCGCACACGTTAAATCCTGTCCCGCTGTTCGAAAGAGTAGGCCATTGTGTGCCGATGGAAACAGATGACAAAATTAAAAAAACAGCATACACACGCATAAATTAATAAAA
>CM054160.1:32601296-32603796 GCA_028751875.1 Rapana venosa | reverse complement strand
TTTCGCTCACAGCTAGAGAGAAGTCTTTAGATTCTCAGTTCAACAGCCCCTCCAGATTTGTTATTCCTTCCTTGCTTCCTTCATTCAGTTCTTCATTCATTCATTCTTTCATTTTCCAGCCTTCTTTCGCTCACAGCTAAAAATTGAAGTGTTTGAATTCTCAGTCCAGCTCCCCTCCAGATCTTTCAACCCTCCCTTTCTTTCCTTCTTTCCTTCCATCCTTCCTTTCTCTCTCCCTCCCTTCTTTGCTTCTTTATTTATTTTTTTTTATTTCATTCATTCTTCCTTTCGTTCTTTCTTTCTTTCTTTCCTTCGTTCTTTCATTTTCCATTTTTTCTTTCGCTCACAGCTAAAAAAGAAGTGTTTGAATTCTCATTTCAGTATCCCCTCCAGATCTTTCATTCCTTCCTTTCTTCCTTCCTTTCTTCCTTTGTTCCTTCTTTCATTCTTTCGTCCTTTCATTTTCCACTTTTCTTTCGCTCATAGTTACAATGAAGTGTTTGGATTATCAGTTCAACATCCCTTCTTGATCTTTCATACATTTTTTGCTTCCTTCTTTCATTTATTCCTTCCTTCCTTCCTCCTCTCTCCCTTCCTTCCTTCCTTCATTTATTCCTTCCTTCTTCCATTCCTTTTTTTCCTTTATTCCTCTTCTTTCCTCCCTCCCTTCCTTCCTTCCTTCCTTGCTTCCTTCTTTCATTTATTCCTTTTTTCCTTCCTCCCTCCCTTCCTTCTTCATTTAAAATCTCTTCCTTCTTTCATTCCTTTTTTTCCTTCCTTCCTTGCTTCCTTCTTTCATTCTATCGTCCTTTCATTTTCAACTTTTCTTACGCTCATAGTTAGAGTGAAGTGTTTGGATTCTCAGTTAAACACCCCCTCCAGATCTTTCATTCCTTTCTTACTCGCTTCTTTCATTTATTCCTTCATTCATTCCTTCCTCCCTCTCTCCCTTCCTTCTTTTCTTCATTTATCACTTCCTTCTTTCATTCCTTTTTTCCTTCCTTCCTTCCTTCTTTCATTTATTCCTTCTTTCCTTTATCCCTTCCTTCCTTCCCTCATCTTCCTTCCTTCCTTCCTTCATCCTTTCATTTTCAAGTCTTCTTTCGCTCACAGCTAGAAAGAAGTGTTTGGATTCTCAGTTCACCACATCCCCTCCACATCTCTCCATCACAGTCAGTACTGTATCTACTCCAGATAGAAATAGCTGATCAGAGGACAGCTGAGGAGGAGGAGGAGGAGGAGGAGGAGGAGGAGGAGGAGAGGAGGAGGAGGAGGAGAAGGAGGAGGAGGAAACACAGCCCACACAAAATTCAGCGAGCGAAAGAATAAATTATGGGCCCCCCCAAAAGGGGCTCCAATAGGAATAGAGGCAAAAGGAGGAGATTTGGGGCGAGGTAGGGGGGGGGGGGTATGTTTGTTTGTTTTTGATTGTTGTTTTTTTATTTTGTTTTTGTTTTTGTTTGTTTGTGGTTTGGTTTTGTTGTGTTGGGGGTTTTTTGTGGGTGTTTGTGTGGGTTTTTGTGGTTTTTGGTTGTTGTTGCTTTTGTTGGGGGGTCAGGACCTAAAAGTTTATTTCTTATGTCCACTTGTTCCCTTTCGTTTCTCGCGTTGTGTGTGTGTGGGGGGGGGGGGGGGGTGTATGTGTGTGAGTATGTGTATGTGTGAGTATGTGTGAGTGTGTTTTGTGTGTGCTATGTGATAGGTGTTTGTGTGTGTAATGTGTGTGTGTGAGTGTTGTAAGTGTTGTGTGTGTGTGTTTGAGTGTTAGTGCTGTGTGTGTGTGGGGTGTGTGTGTGTGTGTGTGTGTGTGTGTGGTTTGAAGGTGTGTGTGTATGTGCGTGTGTGTGTATGTGTGTACGTGTAAGTGTGTGTGCTTGTATGTGCATTTGTGTGGTGTATGCTACCAGTCTCGTGACTAGATCCCGCACACATGTATGCACATACGCACGCTCGTGCGCGTGTACGAAATGATAATAATAATAATGAGAAAACATCAGAAGATTTATACCACTACTACTACTATTACTACTAATACAAATAATAATAATGATGATGATGATGATGATGATGATGCTGATGCTGATGCTGATGATGCTGCTGCTGATGCTGATGATGATGATGATGATGATGATGATGATACTAATAATAATATTAATAATAAAACTGATGATAATAGTAATAAATGGAATTTTCTATAGCGCTGAATCTTGTCACACAATAGTAACGAAGCGCGTCATTATAGGCAAACATTTCATCATCTGCTGCCCGAATATGGCTGCCCATAGGGTGACACTCTTGAAACTGCGATCTATTTATCTATTACTTTTTGTTTCTGTTTTTCTTCCCTTTTCTTCTTTTTAGCGCTTGATGAAAAGTAGTTCTCTACAAGGAAAAAGCAAAAAACCTACCAATCAACAAACCCACCCACCAGCTAACCAACCAACCAGCCAACCAACCAACCAACTAGCCAACTAACTAGCTAACCAAGCAAACAACCAAC
>CM054160.1:32590245-32595796 GCA_028751875.1 Rapana venosa | reverse complement strand
GACGTGAATTCGACTAGGGTTTTTTTTGGGCACAGAGAGGATTTTTGTTGGGTGGGTTTGTGGCTGGCTAGATATTTTTGATTTGGGATGCTTTTATCTCATGAGGGGTGGGGTTTTATTTTGGACAGTGTGTGTGTTTTAAATATTAGTTTTAAATGTTTTTGTTTTTAGTATGGCGAAACCCCCCGGGAATTTCTTTGCTTTGAGATAATAAAGCTTTTGAATTAAATTGAATTACAATACACCAAAAGGCAACAAGGAAAACAATACACCACAATGCGGTAAAAGGGCAGTACAATACAATAAAATACAAGGGGGAACAAGGCAACAGGACCCCCCACCTGGAACACGCGCCTGCTCCCTCCCAAACCCTGGATGGACTTGCCTTCCCACCCCCCTGTACCCCCGGGCCCCCCTCCCTCCCCTCCACGCCCACACACACCACACACACAAAAACCACTCACACACCACACACCACACAAACACACACCACACAACACACAACACACACACCACACAACACACACACCACCACTCACCACCACACCCACACACACACACACCACGCACGAAACGAAACGCCCACCACGCACCAAGGGGGTTTTTTGTTCCTAATAGAAGGGTTTGAAAAAAAAAAAACAAAGCATTGCTTTTAAATGTACCCCAAAATAAAAACTTACTTCCACACACACAACACCGCGCGCGCGCACGCAAGCACTCCACGCACCACAAGCATGCACACCAACACACACACACACACCACACACACACACACACACTACCACTTATCTTTTTGACCAAATTAAATGATAATTAAACGTGTTTGTTTGCTTTGTGTCAAAAAGTCTACGACTACTGCAATAAAATTCTGAATCTGATTCAATATAATAAAATAATAATTTTTAATTTATATAGCGCTAAATTTTGTAAAGCAACAAAAAAGGCTCAGATGAGAGATTTTTTCTTTAAAATCGAAGAAATGTTAAGCACTCTGTTCTTTTTTTTTTTTTTACATCTACCCCCGTGTTTGGGGTTTTTTGAAATTTTTGTCATCTTCCCACCGGCACAAAGGGCCTACTCTTTCGAAAAGGGGAACAAAAAACGTGGGCACACGGCAATGTGCATTATGATGTCGACACTGACAACGAAACAAGGACCTTTTACTTAAAGGGGGAACGTCGTTCTTTCGTGCGCTGTGAGCCGGGCCAGAACGTTTCACCCTGCCCTTTTATTTCCCAAACTTTGAAAACAACCCCGCCAAATTACAGCATAAAATGCAAATATTCCAAAAAGTAAATGATGTTGTTCTACTCCCCTTTTAAATACACCATTTAAAGTCTGACCCAAAAATTGTTTTTTTTGACGTGCATATGGGAGAGGTTTAGAATTGATTTTAAAAAAAAGAAATTTCAAAAGTTTTTTATTAGACTCTCAGCAATTCAAAATTTCAGATTCAAAAAGTCATATATTTTTTTCCTGTAAGCCGTACGTAAAAATTGGGGGTCTCTTTTATATATATAATAAGAGAGAGAAGAGAGGAGAGGGGGGGGGGGGGGTTTCACAGTGTTTTTTGGTAAACGCGGGGGTGTCTAAATCACCAAGTAGTGAATGGACATTAAAAAAAAACAAACAAACAAAACCAAGTGTGGGAGTGGCTGGATACGTTAACTGGCCCCCCATCCAAAACTGGGAAACCCAAACGTTCTGAAACAGCGTGGTACCAAGGTGTTTGTTCAAAGCGGGGGGCGAGCATTTTCGTTTTTCAGTGTCTTGTTCTCTCGTTTTTGAACACATGCTGTGTACCTAGCCTCTAGAAAACAAAAAAAAACATTACCTGTTCCCCAAAAATAACCCCCCTGAGTCTCGAGTGTTACAGACATGCCTCACTCCAGTGGGATGGAACGCTTTAAACCCTTATTCCTTACAACATTCTCCTGTATACTTGAGTTCTTTGCTTTAATGTCTTTCCCCCTTCATGTATATTAGCAATCTCATATTGTAACTTCTTTTGCCTCCAAGACCATCTTTAATTTGCTATAAAGCAACAGAGGTGCAAAGAAAGCTAAAACCCCTTCCCGCAAATTTCCTACCCCCTTAGAAAACCCAGCTTTGTTTTGCATACATAAATTTTCTGACTTCCCTCCTTTTTACCACCACCCCCGCTTCCTCTTTTACAAACGGGCCCGCTTAAATCTTTTTAATCATGAGTTTTTAACAATTGAACAAGTTGCCGATTTTTAAAGGGGGATACCAAAAAAAGTCCCCTTCTTTACCGTTCTCCACAAGCAAAACCGTTCTTTCCCCTGTCCTTTTCACTCTGTGTACCACCGACTGCACTGGCACAGATCTTACGCCCTGGATCAAATAGTCTGATGACTCTGCTCTTGAGGATCTATCTAACTCACACCTCACATAATTATTTCAAACAAATAAAAGAGTTTTCCTCGTGGTGTAAAAGGAATTTTCTAGACATCCCCAAAGTCGGAATGCGGCTACCTTCATGGTGGGTAATAACGGTCATATACACAAACTGTCACCATTGGTAAACCTCGGAGCTGTAGCCAAGGAACGAAAAAAAAGTGGATTGAACTGTCCAAAAAACTAAAAATCATGATTGATTGATTCTTGCAGGAGCCCAGAGCCTGTACCAAACCGTTACATTGATGGCATGAAAAGTAGGACGTAGGCGCAAATTACACTGAGTGAATTGTATGAATACCTTGTGAGAGATGGAGCGAAACCATGCACGCACGCGTTCGCAAACACACACACACACACACACACACACTCACACACACACACACACACACACACTCACACACACACCACACACACACACACACACACACACAACACTCACACTCACACATACACGCACGCGTGCGCGCGCGCACGCACGCACACACAACACACACACACACACACACACACACACACACACACACACACACACACACGACAAACAGAGAAAGAGAGAGAGGGACAGGCATAGACACGGCGGAGAAGACAGGGATACACAGAGAGACAGAGACAGATCATACATACATACATACATACAGACAGACAGACAAACAGATATACAGACAAATACACAAACATACATACAAATAGACAAAAGCACAGACATGCAGACGGACAGATATACAGTCACGACAGACAGGCAGACAGACAGACAGACAGACAGACGCGACAGACAGACAGACGCGACAGACAGACAGTCAGACAGACCATACAGACAGACGATGTGGACAGTGCCTCACAAGCTCACCTGCTCGAAGACATGCAGCTTGGCTTCGTGTATGTCCTTCTTGTTAGCCAGGGTTTGACTGCTGAAGTCCACAATATCTATCACACACACACACACACACACACACACACACACACACACACACACACACACACACACACACACACACACACACACACACACACACACACCACACACAACACACACGCACACAAACACACACACACAACACACCACACACACACACACACACACACCCCACACACCCCACCACCACACACACCCCACACACACAAAACACAACGACACACACCACACGCACGCACACAACACGCACACACACACACACACACACACACACACAACACACACACACACGCAACACGCACACACACACGCACACACACGCACCCCACACACACACACACCACACCCCCGACACACAACCACGCACGCAACACAACGCACACACGCACACACCACACACACAACACACGCACACACCCCCCACACACACACAACACAAACCACAACCAACGCACACACACACACACACACGCACGCACAGCACACACACACACGCACACACGCACACACACACACACACACACACCACGCACACACACACACATACACACCCCACGCGCCAACACACACCACAACACACACACACAACACACACACGCACACAAACACACACACACCCCACGCACGCACACTACACACACACACGCACGCACGCACGCACACACCACACACACACACACACACGCACGCACACACACACACATACACACCCACACGCACCCCACACACACCCACAACACACACACACACTACACACACACGCACACAAACACACACACCCCACACCCCACGCACACATCACAAAACAAAACACAACACGCACACACCACGCACACCACCCCACACACACACGCACACCACACACACACACACACACACACACACACGCACACGCACGGCACACACACACACATACGCACCGCACACGCACGACACACACACCACACACACACACACACACTACCCCACACACGCACACACACACACACAAAACACACACACAGCACGCACACACACACGCACACGCACGCGCCACACACACAACCAAACCACCAACACACACCACACACACCACCACACACACACACACACACGCGCACGCACACACACACACAACACACACACCCACACGCACGCACACACACCCACAACACACACACACATACACACACACACACGCACACACACACACACACACACCACACACACACGCACGCACACAGCACGCACGCAGCAACGCACGCACCGCACACACACAGCAACACACACACACATACACACACACACATGAACAGCACGCACACACACACACACACACACACACACCCACACGACACACACCACACACACACACACACACACACACACACAGCACGCACACACACACCACACACACACACACACTCAACGCACACGCACGCACGATAAGAGCCATGTTCTTACAATAATGTTCCAAACACACGCACGCACGCACGCACGCACGCAAAGCACGCACGCACACACACACACACATGAACACACACACACATGAACACACACACACATGAACACACCCACACACACACACACACACACACACACACACACACACACACACACACACACACACACACACACACACACACAACACAACAACACACACACACACACACACACACACGCGCACGCACGCACGCACGCACGGATTAATGGAGCGCATTGTTCTTAAGCAATTAATGTATTCTGTCATAGAAATAAACAACATAATCCCAAACAATCAAGCAGACGAGACGGGATAGCCTGGTGGTTAGCGTGATGCACTCGTGATCTGCTGACCCGAGTTCGATTCCCGTTCAAGAGGATTTTTCCTCTGAAGTTAACATCAGTGCCAACTCCACTCTCCGCAAAAGTCCTTCGAATAAGACTATAAACCGAGGTCCCGAGTGCGAACGCACGCAGAACATCTTGCGCACACATTAAAACCCGTTCCGCTTTTCGGAAGAGGAGGCCATCGTGTCCCGGTGGAAACGGATGACAAAATTGACACAAATGCATACACACGGGGATTGGATTTTTAAAAAAAAGCACATAAGTGCTTATTCCATTATCCTCGAAATAAAAAAAATAAAAAAATGAAATAAATAAATAAAGACCGATGTGCCATAGACAATTTGGTTAAACATTCAGCACACATGAAGAGCCAATTTGCACAAAGATAAAACGTTATAGCAACACTTT
>CM054160.1:32577745-32585245 GCA_028751875.1 Rapana venosa | reverse complement strand
ACAGACAGACAGACAGAAACAGACAGAAACAGACACAGACAGAAACAGACACAGACAGAAACAGACACAGACAGAACAGACACAGACAGAACAGACACAGACAGAAACAGACACAGACAGAAACAGACACAGACAGAAACAGACACAGACAGAAACAGACACAGACAGGAACAGACACAGACAGAAACGACACAGACAGGAACAGACACAGACAGAAACAGACAGACAGAAACAGACAGACAGAAACAGACACAGACAGAAACAGACAGAAACAGACACAGACAGAAACAGACACAGACAGAAACAGACACAGACAGAAACAGACACAGACAGGAACAGACACAGACAGAACAGACACAGACAGAAACAGACACAGACAAAAACAGACAGAAACAGACACAGACAGAAACAGACACAAACAGAAACAGACAGAAACAGACAAGACAGAAACAGACACAGACAGAGACAGACACAGACAGAAACAGAAACAGAAACAAACAGACAGAAACAGACACAGACAGAAACAGAAACAGACAGAGACAGAAACAGACACAGACAGAGACAGACACAGACAGAAACAGACACAGACAGAAACAGACAGAAACAGAAACAGACAGAAACAGACAGACAGACAGAAACAGACACAGACAGAAACAGACACAGACAGAAACAGACAGAAACAGACACAGACAGACACAGACAGAAACAGACAAGACAGAAACAGACACAGACAGACACAGACAGAACAGCACAGAAACAGACACAGACAGAAACAGACACAGAAACAGACACAGACAGAAACGACACAGACAGAAACAGACAGACAGAACAGACACAGACAGAAACAGACACAGACAGAAACAGACACAGACAGAAACAGACAGACAGAAACAGACACAGACAGAAACAGACACAGACAAAAGACACAGACAGAAACAGACACAGACAGAAACAGACAGACAGAAACAGACACAGACAGAAACAGACACAGACAGAAACAGAAACAGACAGACAGACAGAAACAGACACAGACAGAAACAGACAGACAGAAACAGACACAGACAGAACAGACAGACAGAAACAGACACAGACAGAAACAGACACAGACAGAAACAGACACAGACAGAAACAGACACAGACAGAAACAGACAGACAGAAACAGACACAGACAGAAACAGACACAGACAGAAACAGACACAGACAGAAACAGACACAGACAGAAACAGACAGACAGAAACAGACACAGACAGAAACAGACACAGACAGAAACAGAAACAGACAGACAGACAGAAACAGACACAGACAGAAACAGACAGACAGAAACAGACACAGACAGAAACAGACAGACAGAAACAGACACAGACAGAAACAGACACAGACAGAAACAGACACAGACAGAAACAGACACAGACAGAAACAGAAACAGACAGACAGACAGACAGAAACAGACAGACAGACAGAAACAGACACAGACAGAAACAGACACAGACAGAAACAGACACAGACAGAAACAGACACAGACAGACAGAAACAGACAGACAGACAGAAACAGACAGACAGACAGAAACAGACACAGACAGAAACAGACACAGACAGAAACAGACACAGACAGAAACAGACAGAAACAGAAACAGACACAGACAGAAACAGACACAGACAGAAACAGACACAGACAGACGAAAACAGACACAGACAGAAACAGACACAGACAGAAACAGACACAGACAGAAACAGACACAGACAGAAACAGACACAGACAGAAACAGAGCAGAAACAGACACAGACAGAAACAGACACAGACATTAACAGACAGAAACAGACACACAGAAACAAGAGACAGACAGAAACACAGACAGAAACAGACAGACAGAAACAGATAATTATACAAACAGAGACAGGCAGACAGACAGACGGGCAAACAGACAATAAGCAGAACAGACAAGCAGGCAAACAGACAGGCAGACAGACATAAACAGACAGGAGACAGACATAGACAGCAGACATAAACAGACAGACAAAACAGACAGACATAGACAGAAGCAGACAGACAGCAGGCATAAACAGACAGACATAAACAGACAGACAAACAGACAGACATAAACAGACAGACATAAACAGACAGACATAAACAGACAGACAGCCAGAAACAGAAAGAAACAGAAACAGACAGACAGAAACAGACAGGCAGACAGAAGCAGACCGGCAGACAGAAGCAGACAGGTAAAGGTAAAGGTAAAGGAGTCCCATAACCTATAAGGTCGTAGGGGAGCGAGGCGTCAGAGACCTCACTTCTCTAGGGCCAGCATATTGAGGGCGGCGCCCATCTCCTCTCCCTCGCTGCTTTACCTTCCCTGACCCTAAAGAGGGCAGACAGGCAGACAGAAAAACACAGATACAGACAAACAGAAACAGGCAGACAGAAGCAGACAGCAGACAGAAAAACACAGATACAGACAAACAGAGACAGGCAGACAGACATAAACAGACAAGCAGACAGACATAAGCAGACAGGCAGACAGACATAGACAGACAGAAGCAGGCAAACACACAGGCAGACAGACATAGACAGACAGAAGCAGGCAAACACACAGGCAGACAGACATAAACAGACAGACAGACAGACATAAACAGACCGCAGACAGACATAGACAGCAGACAGACATAAACAGACAGACATAGACAGAAGCAGACAGACAAACAGACAGACAGACAGACAGACTGACCTTTATTCTGGGTGTCAATGGACACAGCCGGGAGGGTTGGGGGGTAGCTGTGGGGGCCTCAGCCTCTTCCCCCTGCTTGAAAACTGCAGTCAAGTCAGGCAATGATCGTTAGGACTGTGTCAAGGTGAGGGTGTGTGGGGTGTGTGTGTGTGTGGTGAGTGTGAGAGGAGAGAGAGAGAGAGAGAGAGAGAGAGAGAGAGAGAGACTTCAGACTTCAGACTTCAGATGGTTTATTCATGTAAGGCCATAGCCCCATATGAAAGGGGGCAAAAAAAGCAAATAATGTATATGCGTATACAACATACAAAACAGCACATAATACATCTGTACCAAAGACATGAGAGCCTAAGACGTAAGTTTTTCTCGTAACTGAAAAGCCTTATACAAAAATAGAGCCAGATTATGAACAGTTTTATCATGGACTGATGCCATCAGCAAACTTAACCGGAACAAACAAGGTCGGGCATAGAATTTCTGTGGATAAATCTTATACGTAAAGTAGTGAGAGCAGGACACTTCAAAACAAAATGGACTTCGTCTTCAGCTGATTCTGTACATAGTGGACATAGCATATCGGTAGCAGACTCGTCTATAGCGGAAAGCATGTGCATTAATGTCCGATATGCCGAAACGAAATCTAGTGAGAATGAATCTCAATGTTTATCCATGTTCATTGAGATATATTTCTTTACTACATGTGTTGAACTATAAACCCTGTATAAATCGAATCTATCGCTAGAGTTGATATGGTTTTCCCACTTTTGCCATCTACAGTCAACCATTCTCTGACGAAGAGTTTTAATAAATATATTTTCTTGTCCTACCCCTTGATAGATCCATGCATATCCAAGCCCCAGTTCAGATAAACATATTCGTATATTAGATACCCAATTAACTTTACCCCTTGCGTCTAAATCAAGCAACATATTATATGCCTTTCGTGGTAGCCTATCGTTATTCATCTTTAATAATTTAAACCAGTACTGTATACACCTAACGGCGGAAGTAATGAAAATAGGGTATCTGTTTGTTTCTCCATATATTAAATCGTTTGGTGTTTTCCTTTTTACCCCTAAAACTTTTTCAGTCCAAACAAATGAACAGATTCACAGAGCTCAGCAGCTTTTACATCCAAGCCCCACAATTCAGAACCATACTGCATTATAGGCTGTACTTGTGTATCAAATATCTTAACAAACAGTTGTAGAGAATTATTATTTAACACAAACAGTTTCTTCATGATCTGAAACAGGGCATTCTTTGCTTTACTAGATAGGTCCCTACAAGCAGCTGCAAAACTTAATCGAGTAGAAAAAATTATACCTAGATATTTATAAGCATTTACAATAGGCAATGAAACATTATCATAAAACCATTTTTCTCTAGCTGCAAGATGACCTCCTTTCCTAAATACTACTATATTACTTTTGTTTAAGTTGACTTTCAGTTCCAGTTCACTCGCTGCTTTCTTTAAGTTGTTGAGCTGAGTTTGCAATCCAATCACTGTCTCAGAAAACAAAACAATATCATCAAGCCAATAACAAAATAAATAGTTCAATAGAATCATTTGTAAATCTGGCACCATGTCTTCCTTTTTCAATTAATTGTACTGCTAATTCATTTATAAATAGCGTGAACAGAACAGGACTAATACATCTCCTTGTTTTACTCCTCTGCTACAGTGATTATAATCAGTTAGTTTGTTGCCACATCTAACTCTAGTTTTAACTGTATTATACAAACTTTTGACACATTTAAATAGTTTTCCTCGAATTCCTTGCTTTATCAGAATAGGCCACAACAAATTTCTGTTTATAGAATCGAAAGCTTTTTCAAAATCGATAAAGGCTACATACAATTTTCGATTCAAAGGAAATTGTTTCTGTATCAACGCCAAAAGAGTAAACATATGGTCAATGGTTGAGTAGCCATGCTTAAATCCAGCCTGGTGTTCACCAGTTATATCATACTGTGTTACATATTCTTGAAGCCTTCTGTTAATAATAGTACTAAATATTTACTACTAATATCTGAAAGTGAAATTCCTCTATAATTATTTGTGTCATTAACATTGCCTTTCTTATAAAGAGGAAGAATCACAGATTCAGACCAGCTCTCAGGGAAAATGCCTCTATCGAATAGAATACTGAGAAACTTACAAAGAAATTAACTATTTGGTGGCAAGGAGCTTTTAAAAAGTTCCCCAATAATCCCATCTGGACCTGCAGCTTTGCGATTTTTCAATTTTCGAAGCGCAAACAAGACTTCTTCTTCAGAAATTGGACGATCCATGAAGTCATGTTCTTGTTCAAGAAAATCACAGTCGCTGATACCCCCCAATGAATCTTTATCCAATAATCCCTTGAAATGGTGAAACCATTCATCTGCAGAAATATTATTCTTAGTGCCCTTCTTCTTAAACGAAATTTTGTTCATATGAGCCCAGAAATCTTTCTGGTTATTTATACTGGATACAAGTTTTTCCAACATAGCTTCATTAAACATCTTTTTCTTTGTAATTAATGTATTTTTGTATTCTCTTCTAGCTCTAACATAACAATCCTTATCTGCTTTATTCCCTGAGCGCCTGAATCTTCTTAACAAACTACGAACTCTCTTTCTGCTATCAAAACATATCTCATCAAACCAACCTTGCCGGTGCCTATTTTGATCAATCCTAATTTTCTTCTTCATGCATGATGCACATTCTCTGATACAGTCGTTAAATAACTCTAAAGCGTCGTTAACATTCATGTCAATCATTTCTATTGCAGAATTGAATCTATCTTGCATGCTTGTTTCATGTAACTTATCATAGAACTCTTGACTACATTCTTCATTCCAAATAAACTTATCTATGATTTGTACAGCATTGATATCCTGACTTTTAAGAACATTCTCTGTTGAAAATACAATACGAAATTCCACAGGAAAGTGATCTGATTCAATTCTATCAGCTACATGCAGTTCACACAATTCAGAAACAGACTCATACAGTTCATTTGACATAATAACATAATCATTTACACTGCATCCACTGTCACTAGCAAATGTGTAGCAACCTGTCTGGTCGCCGTGACACAAACCATTTAAAACACTCAAATCCAAAGCAGTGCACATGTTTAACAGACATTTACCATAACAGTTAATTTGAGAATCCTGAGAACAACGGCTAGAACTTACTGTATAACTCTTGAATTGATGTTGACTGTCATGTACTGTATGAGATGGAGATATGTTAGAAATTCGACTATTGAAGTCACCACAAAGGATTAAATAAACATCATCAAGTAACAACAACAAATCACATAAGCAGTCTTCAAGTAGCATGATTCCATGATCATAATCAAAATGTGTGTAGAAAGGAGAACCTTCAGGTGGGACATAAACGCATACATACAAAATATCTTTTGCACAGTTCAATAATTGCTTATCAATCAGAAATGCACATATATTTTCATACTTAACTTCTAATTCACGGACATGGGAACATAACTCCCGTTTGAATAAACACAAGATACCACCTGATTTTCTCCCCTGTTTAGTCAATTTAACAGCAGGTTTTACATACATTTGAAATCCAGAAAATAAATCAATATCAACAGCTTCCTCAAAAGTCTCTGTAAGACATATAAAATCAAATGATGACACATATTTCACAAAATCATCAAAAATGTATTTCGAACGCAATCCATTGACATTCCATGACAAAAAAGACAGTTCTACAGTTATCTACCGTATGACGGACATCTACAACACAAGATTTATCGGAAGGCAAATCTTTATCGAAACGTATACATTCATTCGACCCCTCAGACTTTTGACACGAGGAGGGAGAAGCGAAAAAGCACGCTCGCACGCCCGAACCGTCACCGACACACACACCCTCCGGTGTGTGTACAACTGGCTCCTGCTGTGGCGTTTCACGTGCAATATGTGAAGCCAAACCAAACAGAGGGCCGATACATGCATGCACTGGCAAATTGCTTTGTGGCAGGTAAATTTTTGGTCCCCCATCAGAATTAACCCCACTATTCTTTCCCCCAGCAGAAGGCCGGCCGTACCCCTATCTGATTTCTGTCAGATTGTCATGGGGATCCAGGCCAAATTTCCTGCCATCAATAAAGAGATGGTCATGGACCATGCGGGCCTGTCTTCCCTCATCTTTGGCTTGCTTGAGGTGGGAGCTCAACTTGCGTCGGATTTCCCTAACCTTCTGAGAGAAATCTTCCCCTATGAACGTGTTTGTCCCTTTTAGCTTTTGCTTTGCCTTCAGGATCTTAACCTTCTGTTTGTAAAAAGAAAATCGGGCAACAATTGGTGAGTCAGCTCTAGAATTAATGCGGTGTACACGATCAAATTCGAATGTGTCGGGTAGCTCAAGTTTGTCTGTTAACAAGTCCTGAATCAAACCCTCACATTCTTCATTGGTTTCTTTCCCTGTCCTAGTCACACCGTGAAAAATCAGATTGTTTCTTCTAGACCTGTTTTCCAGATCATCATACTTCTTTTCAAGGTTATTGACTTTGTCACACAAATCCTGATTTTGTTTCTCCAATGTCTCATTCTTCTGACGCAGCTCCCGGACTTCATCCCTGATGCTGTGCACCAGGTCATGCAGGGCGTTGTGGTCCTGTTGCAAGCGATTGAGGTTTCCACTCACAGTGTCCAGTTTCCCGTTCATCTCCTGCAGCGTCGACATGACCTCAGTGATGGATGGTTCCTTGCTGGAGCGAGAAGGATGAAAAGTGTGAAGCCTCGTCTGCCGTGTGCTGCT
>CM054160.1:32559525-32574745 GCA_028751875.1 Rapana venosa | reverse complement strand
TCATCCACTGTCACTAGCAAATGTGTAGCAACCTGTCTGGTCGCCGTGACACAAACCATTTAAAACACTCAAATCCAAAGCAGTGCACATGTTTAACAGACATTTACCATAACAGTTAATTTGAGAATCCTGAGAACAACGGCTAGAACTTACTGTATAACTCTTGAATTGATGTTGACTGTCATGTACTGTATGAGATGGAGATATATTAGAAATTCGACTATTGAAGTCACCACAAAGGATTAAATAAACATCATCAAGTAACAACAACAAATCACATAAGCAGTCTTCAAGTAGCATGATTCCATGATCATAATCAAAATGTGTGTAGAAAGGAGAACCTTCAGGTGGGACATAAACGCATACATACAAAATATCTTTTGCACAGTTCAATAATTGCTTATCAATCAGAAACGCACATATATTTTCATACTTAACTTCTAATTCACGGACATGGGAACATAACTCCCGTTTGAATAAACACAAGATACCACCTGATTTTCTCCCCTGTTTAGTCAATTTAACAGCAGGTTTTACATACATTTGAAATCCAGAAAATAAATCAATATCGACAGCTTCCTCAAAAGTCTCTGTAAGACATATAAAATCAAATGATGACACATATTTCACAAAATCATCAAAAATGTATTTCGAACGCAATCCATTGACATTCCATGACAAAAAAGACACAGTTCTACAGTTATCTACCGTAGGACGGACATCTACAACACAAGAATTATCGGAAGGCAAATCTTTATCGAAAGTATACATTCATTCGACCCCTCAAACTTTTGACACGAGGAGGGAGAAGCGAAAAAGCACGCACGCACACCCGAACCGTCACCGACACACCCTCCGGTGTGTGTACAACTGGCTCCTGCTGTGGCGTTTCACGTGCAATATGTGAAGCCAAACCAAACAGAGGGCCGTTACATGCATGCACTGGCAAATTGCTATGTGGCAGGTAAATTTTTGGTCCCCCATCAGAATTAACCCCACTATTCTTTCCCCCAGCATAAGGCCGGCCGTGTCCCTATCTGATTTCTGTCAGATTGTCATGGGGATCCAGGCCAAATTTCCTGCCATCAATAAAGAGATGGTCATGGACCATGCGGGCCTGTCTTCCCTCATCTTTGGCTTGCTTGAGGTGGGAGCCCAACTTGCGTCGGATTTCCCTAACCTTCTGAGAGAAATCTTCCCCTATGAACGTGTTTGTTCCTTTCAGCTTTTGCTTTGCCTTCAGGATCTTAACCTTCTGTTTGTAAAAAGAAAATCGGGCAACAATCGGTGAGTCAGTTCTAGAATTAATGCGGTGTACACGATCAAATTCGAATGTGTCGGGTAGCTCAAGTTTGTCTGTTAACAAGTCCTGAATCAAACCCTCACATTCTTCATTGGTTTCTTTCCCTGTCCTAGTACACACCTGAAAAAATCAGATTATTTTTTTAGACTCTTGTTTTCCAGATCAAATATTCTTTTCCAAGGTAATTGACTTGTCACACAATTCCGGATTTTTGTTTTCTCCAACGTCTCATTCTTCTGACGCAGCTCCGGACTTCATACCTGATGCAGTGCACCAGATCATGGCAGGGCGTTGTGGTCCTGTTGAGACGAATTGTGTAAACTTCTGACAGTGTCCAGGTTCCCGTTCATCTCTGAGCGTCGACAAGACTCAGTTATGGATGGTTCCTTGTGGAGCGAGAAGGATGAAACGTGTGAAGCCTCGTCTGGGTGCTGCTGGAAGGTGTGGAGGAGCAGAGTTGTTGGGTTGGGTCCGGGTTCGCTCACGTCTCCGCACGTGCAGCAGCTGGTTTTCTCCACGCCGTAGGAACAAATGACCCCCAGAACAAAATAAGACGAGGACAGCCAAGGAGAACACCGGCAACGCGGCGAGCGAGCTTTTACATGGTCACTCGCATTGCCCCTTTAAAAAGGCTCTCTTCCACATGAAATGTTGAATATATTGCCAGGAAGCATCACAAGACGCTTGAAATCCAGCTTGCCCCTACGGGCATTAGTGTCTTATGCAGTCAGTCACCAACGTAGACCTCGGCACCATATGTCAGTCCTTGGTACTTGAGGAATTACTGAGAGGATGCAAAACACAACCTTCAACTAGCTTGCACTGCTGGCACCCCCGAGAGAGAGAGAGGAGCAGAGAGATGGGAGAGAGAGAGTGAGGAGAGAGAGAGAGCTGAGAGGAGGGAGATTAGGTGAGAGGAGACGAGAGATGAGAGAGAGGGACTTGAGAGAGAGAAGAGAGAGAGAGAGGAGAAAAGGAAGAACAAGGCAGAAATCAAGAGAGGGATAGAAAAGAGGGCATCCCTTGCAGAGAATTTCTAGAAGGTGGGGATAAAGTTATATCCTGACAGGTTCCCCCCCCCCACCGGGGTATCCCTTGGGGGGTGGGGGGACTGCATTGTACTTAGGTAAATAGTAAAAGTTGAAAAATCTTTGAGTAGGGTTTTTGTGTGTAAAAGTGGATCGTATATCAGTAAGATAAAGATGTGGATATTGCTGTGGGGCTATACTAATCCCGTTTGGGCCCGAAACATCTCCCACCCCCCCCCCCCCTCATCCATTAGCCATGAGTGGTGGTTCCTGGGCGCTAGTCTTTGGAATGAGACGAAACCCGATGTCCCTTGTGCTACACAAATTTTTTTTATTGCGCAGTAAAGAACCCAGTCAAAAGGAGAGTTGTCCTGGCAAAAAAATTCTTAGAAAAAAGCCACTCTGATAGGGAAAACAAAACAGTTGCAGACAAACAAAATAAAAGGGTGAGCGCTGCTCTTGTGTCGAGCGCCTCTCCCCGGGGAGAGAGCAGCAGAATTGTCACACAGAGAGAATCTCGTGACGTAAAGTGGGTATAAATAAATCAATTTAAAAAAAGTTAAAAACCTTATTTTGAACATGACAATGCTTAAAAAAAAAAATGCTGATTTAGTCAACCTTAGCTTGTTTGTTTGTTGTGTGTGTGACGTGTGTGTGTGTGTGTGTGTGTGTGAGTGTTGTTGTGTGTGTTTGCGTGTGTGTGTGTGTGTGTTTGTGTTGTGTGAGTGTGTGTGTGTGTGTGTGTGTGTGTGGCAAAGGAGGATATCTTATCCAGTAAGATAACAATAGGCGATATATAGCTGTCACGCCCACGCCCCGCTAATCCATTAAGACAGTTTGAAACATGATCATACTTTTATTAAAATAAACCCGACCTTGATAAACCAACCCCCCTCCCCCAAAAAAAAAACCACAAAAAAACAACCAACCCCAAAAACCCCCCTCCCCCTTCCCTTCTAAACAATTTTTTTGCTAATTTTGTCACGTCTATCTTTGTCCCAGGAGAACACACGGCCGCTTGTTCTTTCGCAGTTTTCTGGGGGGGACGGCCTTCTGGGCGGGTGGTATGTGTGAGGGCGGACCAGTGAGGCCGGCATGGCGAGGTCACGGGAATGGGGGAGGTGGCTGCATTAGGCATGCCTGTTCTGAAGACGTCTACAGAACCGTAGAAGCGTCGTCATTAAGCACCAGGAGTACAAGGAAACCGGCTATGAAGGTGAGCGGCGGCGCTGAAAAGGTCGACAGGAGGGGAGTGGAATCCAGGACACGATTCATCGATTGTACTAAACTATTACTAACTACTCCTATACTCCTCTACTACTACTACTATACTACTACTACTACTATACTACTATATACTTCATCTACATTACTATCTACTGCGCTGCTGTGCTGCAGCTGCTGCTGCTGCTGCGCTGCTGCTACTACTGCTGCTGCTGCTGCTGCTAGATGCTACTACTATACTACTACTACCTACTATGCTGCTGCTGTGCTGTTGTTGCTGCTGCTTCTCCTCTCCTCCTCCTCCTACTATACTACTGCTGCTGCTGATGCTGCTGCTGCTGCTGTGCGGCTGCTGCAGCTGCTGATAGGATGATTTCATATAGAGGAAGATCAAGATCCTTGTCCTTCTGAGGGAAGACCAACATGCACTGAATATGATGAACATAACTTTACAGAAGAACACTTGCAGTAAATAAACTAAGGGTGGGGGCAAAGCGTGGGAATGGCTTGGGCAGTGCTTGCAGAAATGCTAAGGCAGGTAGCCCAACTATTATCCTTTCATAACATAACTTATTTAATGGACGTATTCAAGATAAAGGCATATCTCCAAAGGACTGGGAAAAGGCCCATTGTCATTATTAATAAAAAAGGTAACATAGCTAATGTGATAATTATAGAGGGTGTATCTTTACTAAGTACAATTTCAAAAGTTACAGCACAATATTAAAATAATCGGCTTACTCTTGGTTGGAAGAAAACAGTTGATCTCTGAAAATCAGCAGGATTCGTAAGCATTATACTACTATGACCATATTTTTTGTGTATACTCTGTTGTGCATAAGTGCTAGTCCCAGAGAGGTAAGAAGTTGTATGTTGCTTTTGTCGATTTTTAAGAAGGCATTTGACTCACTCAGTAAGGCATGATTAAATTATTACAGTGCAATTTAGAAACCAGGGTGTAAATGGACGGATTCTTCTGTTCGCACAGCATGTACAAGGCTTTAGTTTCATGTGTCAGATCCAACTTTGAATATACACAGCTTTTTGTATGTCCAATGGGTGCGCCAAGGTTGTATACTGAGTCCAACTCTGTTTCAAGGTTTATTAACCAGCTAGGCAATGATAAGTATGCGAAAGGTAAACATGGCATTCAGCTAATGCCAGGTCTAATGGAATGGTTTGTGCATCTTTTGCAGATTGATGTGTCTGTTATCAATCTCTCCAGGGGGTCTTCAAAACAGTTGAATGTGCTCAAAAGCATGCTGTTCTAAAAATGAAATTAAAAGTAAACATAAGAGTAAACTAAAATATGGTTTTTTAGGAAAGGTGGGGGTTTTGGGCGAGCTGAAGAATGGTTTTTCGAAAATGTTAAAATAGAATAGTAAATATAAGTCTAGTTATTTGGGGATTCAATTTTCATCGAAGCTAAGCATCAAAGTTGGAACGGAAAATCAAAATAGGAAAGGAAGAAAGCCTTAATTAGTTTAATAAAGGCGTTTTGAAAACAAAGATATTACCTGTCAGTATACTTGAAAGTATTTGATATCAAATACAGCCTATATTTATTGTAATCTTCTGAAGTTTGGGGATTAGTATCCGATTAGGATGTTTTAGAAACGGATTATTTATGGGCATGCAAGCGTTTTCTGGGGCTCCCAATCAAAACTCTCAACAAATGGTGTACGGAGGAACTGGGAAGATACCTCTATATGTCATACCAGCAATTCTAGCTTTACGATTCTGGTTTAAAATTCTCAGATGGACCATCAAGATTACCTGTCAGGCATACGAAATGAACTACGCCTTTGTATATGCAAAAAGATGCTGGGTTTTTAACCATCAGAGTGTTATTATGTGAATATGTTTTAATATAGTCTGGTTAAGCAGGGTGTTGGGGATGAATATAATTATATTGCAGGTTTTTTAGTCAAACATGATAGATTTGGTAATTCAGGATTGGCTAAAGTGTTATAAAACGATCATGCCCAGTACTACCTTCAGATCATTTAAAACTGTGTTTGAACGGGAATTCTTATATTTTTAGTATTGATTTGATTTGCTTTAAAGTTGCTTGTCACAAGCCGATTAAATGTATTACATTAAATAGTAATCCTCACAGATTTACAGTCACTAATTTGCAATCAAAATGTGTCCTTTTTGTAAGAAGGTAAGTGAGATGAATTCTTTGATTTATGTGTTGAATGTTATGCAGTATTAGAGAAAAATTCATTCATAAAATCTTCATACCTTTCTGATGATTCTTTGTGCAAATGATACACGTTTTATTTCTTGGCAGATATCAAAGTACATTTTTTATGCCATGCGAAGAATACAATGCTCAACACAGTTCAAGCTAGAATTTAAGTGTTAGTTTACATGTTTTTGTCAATTGGTCTAGCTTCGGTTACATCTTGGCGTCGTAACAGCAAAAGATTGCCCTCTGTTTCTATCTCTCTCTCTCTCTCTCTCTCTTCTCTCTCTCCTCTCTCTCTCTCTTCTCTCTCTTCTCTCTCTGGAGAAACTGAACGGGCGTGCTGTTAGTAAGCTGCTGCAAATTGTAGATTTTTATGTCAAAAATGTCAGTTACTGAATTCCAGCTAGCTGTAATAACACTTTAAACGCCCTGGCTGATCGACAACGTCGTAATCGAGTTGGGAAAGTCGCGGGGTATGAGAGCGGCAGTGTTGTGTTCGTCTGCGACTGAAGCCAGCTGACAAAGCCCAGTAGTCAACGAAATGGCGGACCCGGTGCTGAACCGTAACTCCGTGTACAGTACTATCGCAAGAAACCCCCATGTCAAAGACGTCGCGATGTTCAAAGAGCAGAAGACAACACAAGAAGACAGGCAAGGTCGCCAATGTGACAATGACAGTGTTTGGGAAGAGCCGGTCTTGTGTAACAATGACTCCCTGCTCGTGTGAGAAACAGAAGGGAAAACAAAACCAGTGATGTACAAGAATATGTTGTCCGCGTGAATTGAAAGCCACAGCACACCAGATTCACTTGTTCTACGTGTGAGCCAGCAACAGACAACAAGATCGGTGTGTCTTTGAGGCGCCTTTTGATTTTTTTTTGTGGCCCCAGGAAGAGCTGGCAAGTTGGCTGCAGTGGATGACTCTGATACTGAAACAGGTATTGTGAAACAGTAATGTGTCTACTCTAATGACAAAGTGTACAGCATCGATTAAGGGACAGCAAGAGCAACAACGGTTTCGAAAGTTGGTTGGTTACATAGTTCGGTTCGATCAAAAATGTTGATGTGTGGAATCAGATGACATCATCCTGGATAACTCTTGGAATGGAGATACTGGCGAGGAAATTACGTGTGTTGTTCTTTGTACATCAAGCAGAAGAGAAAAACATGTTGCAGTAAGACGTGTCAGGGTTGCCCAGACTCGTAAAAAGGGAAACAGTGTATAACACACACAACAGAGACAGTGGTGGGAGTGCTGCGCAGGGTTACATTCATCTTCGGGACCTGCATCCGGTCTTACATGGGCTGACTGCGCTGGCTGTAGATGGGACAAAGGAAAGGCTCTGGTTCTGATCATTGAGACCCTTGAGACACAGACAATATAGTATGGAATCTTGATGTTATACCACCACTGCCATGGTTTCCATGTCATTGTAATCGCGTCGCGTTCGATATCGTAGTTACCGCGGCCGCAGCGCTATATGGCTTGTTCGCTAATAGCAATAAAATTGTGTCAATAGTCAGTTTTTTGTGTCAATTGTCTCTCTCTTCTCTCTCTCTCTCTCTCTCTCTTCTCTCTCTCTCTCTTTCTCTCTCACTCTTCTCCTTTTAAGAATGAAATTCATTGGCACGAGGACTAATAACTGTGATTATTGTTGTTCTGGTTTTGTTCATTGACCAACTACAAATGAAGCTTAGTCTTTACAGTGACTTTCAAGTTAAACAGTCTGTAAACGTATGATGATCAAGCTAAAGGAAAGATACGTATTTAAAATTACCCTTTTTATGTAACATAATTGATAATCTGTTACCAGCTTTGATATGTTCTACACATGATTGTTATTGAAAATGTCAGTCATTGTGTTTTCTTACACGTTAATTACATTGTCACAACTGGCTTGGGAGGTGAATGAATGAGATGAGTTTAGCTTGCTGCCGTTCTGGATGACTAGCTTTTGGGGTACAAAAAAAACTAAACGACGTATGGTGTGAAAGTATAAGTTCTTTATGCCTGTTGTTTGGTGGCCAGAAATGCCGATGTACAATAAAACAAGTTCGAGTTCTCACTCTCTCTCTTCTCTCTCTCTCGCTTCTCTCTTCTCTCTCTCACTCTCTTCTTCTTCTCACTCTCTCTCTCTCTCTTCTCTCTCTTCTGTGCTGATCCCGATTAGTCTATACTCACTCATCACTACACAACACACAACACACACAAATACACACAAGCCCGCAACCACACACATCCCACACCCTTAATACTCATATTTCACACAAGCGCCACTACCGCGTGCGCGAGCAACATGCTATCATAGCTAACAAGGCAAAATCTCACAGCAACCATGATCACAATCATCACACGAATTTGCAGCACTTTCTTTTGTCTTTAAATTTTTCTGGATCGGCTGATGTCCACAGTTGTAGCCTGGAAGTAGCTAGTCAGTTCTTCCTGAGTCCTTGCTTTAAGCTTCGTTTTGACCAACCAAAAGAAGTCTGACGGTTGTCACTGCTGCTGTGTCCAATGAACTGAAAAACCATGTCATCGCTTTCACATATCAACCAGTTTCGGATTGTCAGTGGATAAACAAAACACATGGACGAACTCCTGAGTTTTTTTTGTGTTTCTGAGGTTTCTCTGCAGCGATCGGGGTCAGGTCAGTTCACGACATAGTCGCGGATTCAAGTCCACACGGTTCCGCGTCAGTACCTTGTCCAAGCCGTTCCTCCATGTCTCTTCCAGCGCAGCGGCAGGCATCAGCGGGAGGCATGGCAACCAAGGTGATTTGGCTTTGATTATCAGTGCTGTTGTCGGTAGGCACGGTGAGTCAAGGGGTGCAGGCGAAATTAAATAAATAATGATAAATATTATATGGAATTATATAGAGCAGAATCTTGTAAAAAAGCAAACACTCGAAGGCGTTGCACTCAAATAATTTACAGGCATGCAACTCTCTTAAAATAATGAAGAACAGATTTCAAAATCTATGTGCCCGCAGGCACGTACGCACAAATACACACACACAACACACACACACCACACACACACACACACACACACACCAACAAACACACACACACACACACTCGCGAACACATTTAGGAGGTGAAGGATTCTGTTGAAAATTAGGGTAGATAAATATGAGGGGAAAAGTATCTGTTAGGAAATAAGTGTGATTTGCGGCAGGATTTGCGGTATCAATGTGAAGGCTTTCGGCACGAAGTGGAAAGAGGGAGACCATTCCAGGTGGATGGACCAGTAACAGAGATAGGAGGACGGCCCACAGTGGTTTTGTTTGAAATCTGGGTGTTCGAAAGCCATTGTTGTGCGTAAACAAGACAGGCGGCGTGTGTTTTTGTTTGTGATGTCTGGTGACAGGGGTGTGTCAGTGTGTGAGACGGCGTGGTTGCTGGAGGGGAGTAGGCATAAAACAGAGTTCGCATCATTACAATTCCATGAAGTTTCATGGAACTCTGGTTTCGTGCTTGCTGTTTTTCCTCACTCAGTCGTCTTTGTCGCGCCTCAATGACTTGGCGGGCTTCTTACGGTAGCACTGGGAGGCAGTATGCTAGGCGCTTGTTGACACGCATGTCCATAACTTCAGAGCCAGTTCTCAGTTGTAATACGACAGTAAAATTGTCGCCTTTCTACTGTGACTTTCCAGGAGGTAGGTGGACTCACCTCTAGAGAGCACTCAAGGTCTTCTCAGCGCTGTTGGAAGTCCTGACAACGGGCATGGTGCTGCAGAATTGGTTGTTTTTACTGCCAATTTGTGGGCAGGGCACAATATTTTGCATGGACCTTCCAAGGGCGATCACCCAGAGTCCCCGAGAGAGAGGAGAGAGGGAGAGAGAGAGAGCGAGAAGAGGAGAGAGAGAGAGATGAGGAGAGAGAGAGAGCGAGATGAACTCGAAGTATTTCTTTCAGGACCTCTCATTCCTGTCAAGAAAAACACAACCAATACATAACCGTAGAACTGAAATGAATAGCTGTATAGCAATCAAAAGTTAGAAGTCTATCATAGAAAGAATCCTTCTGTTTGCAGAGGAGGTGTAGTGCCTGGGCTGCGATGCGATGTCACATCTACAGGACTTAGACTGCTTGAAGACTGGCTATGGAGCCGAGCTGATTGAGATCGGGACAGGCTTCATCCTGGCTAGACTGCCTGAAGACAGACTGCAGCTGAACGGATCCTACCTCTGCGAGATTATGCATTCTGAAGAGCCGTTCAGACAATGTCACGTTTGCTACCCAGGTAAGGTTACAAGTTCGGGACTTGCAGTGATATGATCATTGGGGTTAAAGAAAGTTGACATTTTCATTGGCCCTGTCTTTAAAAAAAATTTGGGGGTGGGGGGCGAGGTCACGTGATGTGGCAGAAGTCTGGTGCGAGCGACAGCGGGAGTAGTGTCAGTAAAGCCACTCAGGGCTGAAACACAGGTCAGTAAGACACTAGGCTGAAACAAGAGTCCGTATAAGAACACTCAGGCTGAAAAACACCGGTCGTAAGACATTCAGGCTGAAACCACAGGTCAGTAAGACACTCAGGGTGAAACAAGTTTCAGTAAGACACTCAGGCTGAAACACAGGTCAGTAAGACACTCAGGCTGAAACACAGGTCAGTAAGACACTCAGGCTGAAACACAGGTCAGTAAGACACTCAGGCTGAAACACAGGTCAGTAAGACACTCAGGCTGAAACACAGGTCAGTAAGACACTCAGGCTGAAACAAGTAGTGCAGTGTAAAGACACTCAGGCTGAAAAACGGTCAGTAAGACACTAAGGCTGAAAACACAGGTCGTAGACACTCAGGGCTGAAACACAGGTCAGTAAAGACATCAGGCTGAAACACAGGTCAGTAAGACACTCAGGCTGAAACACAGGTCAGTAAGACACTCAGGCTGAAACACAGGTCAGTAAGACACTCAGGCTGAAACACAGGTCAGTAAGACACTCAGGCTGAAACACAGGTCAGTAAGACACTCAGGCTGAAACACAGGTCAGTAAGACACTCAGGCTGAAACACAGGTCAGTAAGACACTCAGGCTGAAACACAGGTCAGTAAGACACTCAGGCTGAAACACAGGTCAGTAAGACACTCAGGCTGACACAGATTGGATGTCGACATCTCTGGATGCTAGACGAACGCAGCAAGCGAATGTTAAAGCGAATTGTTTAAGTGTTTCGTGCTTGAGCAGGTTATGGTGTCATTCATAAAGTTGTGGTGTTTTGTGTCCTATGCCTGAATGTTTCTGCCGCAAATGTGACGCTACACCACGAAATGAGTGGCTTAGCACCTCGCCCACTTTTCCGCTAGAAGCCATTTTAGGCAGGTGGGGGTTCAAGTTGTTGATTTTGAGATTTTGATTGATTATAAAAATATAGCCATTCATCTACCCTGTACTGAAGTGTCAAGGTGAAATGGTGTTTCCTTTTGCTTTAAAAATGTTTAAAACTACCCAAGCCCTCATTCTGACCCCATTATTACAACGCTTGACTTGTCAATTTCTCATTTTGTCACTTCCTGCAGTCTATCATTTCAATTTGTAATAACTTTTCACAGAATTGTCCGATTCTCAATCTGTTTCTTGCATTGGATAGCCCTTTTATTGCAGATGAACAACACGCCAATAACTCGAAATGGAGCTAGGGTGCAATGCGACGCATTATGTGGGGGAGCAAAGTTCGTCAGTGGAGTGCTCCTACGACCTTGGAGGGCATTACAGGAGCAGATGAGATCAGATGAGATGAGATGCAAAGAGAGATGAAAATCAAAGTTAATTTTTAAAAAATCGAATAGTACTGTGAAAAAGCAAAACATTGTTTTTATTTATTCATCAAGCCATCTATGGAGAATATAGAAAGGAAATGATGATGATGATGATGATGATGATGAGTATGATCTCAATGACAATAATGATGATGTTTATGATAATAATCTGCAAAAAAACCCACACCAACAAGCAACGACTCACAAGCACGCACACACACACACACACACACACACACACACAACACGTTCACACACACAACGCGCCTACACACACACACACACCCACACACGCACACGAACACACACACTTACACACACGTACACACCACACACACACACACACACGCACACACACAATACACACACACGCACGCGACGCGACGCACTGCACGCACACACACACACACACACTCACACACACAACACACACACGTACACACGCACACACACACACACAAACACACGCGCAACTGAATTTTACACCTTACTCTTTCCCCACTGCCATTGAGCACCAAGGAACAGAACACCTGTAAGGGGTAAGGTAAAGGTAAAGGTGTCCCATAACCTATGTGGTCGTTAGGGGGGTAGCCATCAGAGACCTCAACTTCTCATAAATCTCTCTCCTCTCCCTCCCTGCTTTACCTTGCCTGACCCTAAAGAGGGCAGGTACCCATTTACAGCTGGGTGTACTGGGGGAACTGTACTGAAGCCAAGGCGCGCAAAACGGTCACCCATCCAAGTGGTAACCACGCTCGATGCTGCTTAACCTTAGCTAGGGGAAAAAGCGAGTGCTCTGACCACTGAGCTATCTTGAACTGCCTGTCAGGGGACTGGTATGAAAAACAGTGGGTGTCTAAGTCTGAGCAACCGGCTGGTGCTGCCGATGACTAGTGTCGGAAGGAAAAAACATCAAAGTTAATGCCACTCTACAATCCCGTTTGGGCCCGAAACTTCTTCCCCCTCCCCCCCCCCCTCCCCCCCTCATCCATTAGACCATGAGTGGTAGTCTGGGCGCTTAGTCATTCGGATGAGACGATAAACCGAGGTCCCGTGTGTTACTATTTAGCGCACGTAAAAGAACCCACGGCAACAAGAGAGTTGTCCCTTGCAAAATTCTTACAAAAAAGCCACTCCGATAGGAAACAAGTACAGACACCCCACCCCCCCCCCCCCCCAAAACAAAAAAAAAAAAAAGGTTGCGCTGCTCTTGTGCGACGCGCTCTCCCCGGGGGAGCAGCCCGAAATTCATCGCAGAGGAAATCTCGTGACTTAAAGGTGAATAAATAAAAATAGAGTAAGGAAAGACTAAAGAAGCGTGCTCTCTCTCTCTCTCTCTCGTCTTCTCTCACTCTCTCGTCTCCCATCCACTCTCTCTCTTCTCTCTCTCTCTCTCTCTCCTCTCTCTCTCAGGTTAAAATCTGTTTAACTTGAAAAGACAAAATAATGTTATGTTTATCGAAAGGGAGGTAATCTTTCAGTGCAAGAGACGTGGGTTTACGGTTATACTGAAATTAAAGTGACAAACTTTTATAGATATTTAGGCCTTACCTTCACAACAAAACTAAGTTTCAAAAATGCATGGAGTGAAAACTGCCAAAAAGGGAAAAGGGGAACCATGGCAAATTCTAAGGTCTTGAAGGAAACTAAACTGCACTTATTTTTTTCAATTTTCTGAAAGCTTTTTGACTCTCAAATCGAGTCTATACTCATGTATGGAGCAGATATTTGGGGATTACTAGTTTGTTAATAATGAAATAGAAAAAGTGCACACCTATGCAACGAAACTATTCCTTTCAGTGCCAGTACACTCGTCTAATAAAATGTTATATGGTGAAACCGGCCGATATCCTCTATTTATAAGATCTGAAGTGAAGTGTATTATGTATGGGTTAAAATTAACTCAACTTCCTATGTCAAGATTGTGCAGACAAGCGCCTGTTTTTTCTTGTGTCTGGCAATTTCACACGATTCATTCCACCATACATTCCTGAATACTTATTAGATTTTACATGATTACATTTTGGAATGGACATGTCAGCCGCATACATAATTGTTTGAAAAATTTGTCATAAGTTCTGTCTATGCTGTCTGTCAGAAAATCATCCGTTTTGTACTCTGTCAGTATGTCACTAAATTTCAACCAGTTGGCATTTTTATAATTATATTTTGGGATTTTGTCTTTGGGGCTGTCTGTTTTTGAAAGTTTGCCATCTATACTTAAATAACGGGTAAATGATCACTTCCAAGTGTATCATCTAGTGTTCTCCACTCAGAATTGATGCCAAGTACAGAAATATTAGTGATAGGTCAATTGCTGTTGCTCTGTGACTTAATATATCTGGTCTTCTAGTAACATCTCCATTTTTAGTAAATAAAAGGTGAGTCCACACAATATTTTCTAAAAAACGATAGTGCAGGTAGTTTTACACTCCTTATCCCAAAACAAGAATGGGCATTGAAGTCACCAGCTCTAGCCCCTTTATCTGTCCTAGTCCCTTAGGACACGTAGCCATTCCGTATTTTTGATTGTCAGGTCCTTAAGACAAATACACTGAAACAATATTTAAAGTCCAAGCAGGTCATTAAACTTTACTCTTGACTGCACAGGCATGATATTATCCGTGTCCTTTGAACGGGAGGCGTAAGTCCACATAGTTTAAGTTTTCTTGAATATATTTTTTTTCCCTTCTGGTTTTTGCCCAAAGGCAAAACCCCAAAATGTTAAGGTTTTTTGGGAAAAAGGAATGGGGGGGGGTTGGGAGAAATTTTTTTTATTTTTTAACCTTATTTTTTTTTTGAATTTTTGGGGGAAAAAAAATTTTTTTTTTTCTTTTTTATTTAAAAAACCCAAAAGCCCTTTTCGCCCCTTTTAAAATTTTTTTTTTTTTTTTTTAAAATTTTTTTTTCCCCCCCGCATAAAATTTTTTGATTTTTTTCCCGTTTGCCTTTTCATTTTTTATTGGTACCCTTTTATTCAAAAAAACAAAATTTATGGGATGGGTTTGGCGTTTTTAAGTAAAAAAAGGGGGATGTTCCCCAAGGGGGTTTACAGGCAATAATAATGAAAATTTTGGGGGGAAAAAATGTTTTTTTTAAAAAATCTTCTGAAAAAAAAAAATTTTTTTTAAATTTACAAAAATTTTTTTAAAAAATAGAAAAAAATTTAATTTATAAAAGATGTTTTTTTAATTTCCTAAATTTTTTTAGAAAAACTCAAAAAAAAACCAAAAAAAAAAAAAACCAAAAAACAAAAAACCAAAACCCCAACCGGCCTCACACAAAAAACCCCAAACCCCCCCCCCAAACAAAAAACCCAAAAACCAAAAAACCCCAAAAAACCCCCCAAACGAGAAAAAGGGGGGGAAAAACCCAAACCAAGTCCACCAACACAATAAAAAGGAATGAATTTTCATTTTTTTTTCCCCCAAAAAAAACCCAAAAAGAAAAAGGGGAAGGTAAAAAAAAAAATTTTTGGGGGGGGGCCCCCCCCCGGGGGGGGGAAAAAAAAAAAAAAAAATTTAAAATTTTCCCCCCCTTTTGCCCCTTTTAAAAAGGGGGCTGTGACTGCAAGGGCCCCCCCAAAAGGACCTTCCAAGTGAAACCGGGGAAAGAATTCCTTAAAATTGTGGGGAAAAAAAAAAAAAAAAAAAAAAAAAAGGGGGGGGTCTAAGACCCTATTTGGGGGGGGGTTTTTTAAAGGGGGTTA
>CM054160.1:32543037-32559025 GCA_028751875.1 Rapana venosa | reverse complement strand
GACCTGTTGAGCATGGTTGAACCTGCCAGAGGCCGAAGCCCCCCGCCCAATAGAGCTTCTTAGGGGTCATGAAGCACGCAAGCCATCCCATCCACACAAGGTGATACACCTTCGGGAACGTAGAAGTCTGCTAAGGCCCTTGCTTATTATTAATCTGAATTGAAACTAAGTTTAGCAGTTGCTAACTGAACCAAGCTGTGTGCTTTTGTAGCTTCGGGCTTTACTTGTTTGTTGGCAACACTCAAAGCTAATGAACTTAATCCAAATCCTACTGAAACAGCGCCAAGCACACAGCTGCTGGACTTCCATGCCTGTTGCTAAAAGTCCTACACTTGTTCCTGATGTCATGTAGCAGCAAGTGGCTGTTGAGCTGTTAATGTATGTACCATTAAATACAAGAAGAGTATGTTCGTTTGGTTTGTTGTATTTTGCTAGGTCAGCTCCAGTTCACGGCGGTATTTTGTGGAATGTTGGACAGCCGGAAGGACTGTGCACGGTTTCGGGCGGCTCTTTCTTTTTGGCAGTTTTGGATACACTGTAATATTGGACCTTTTTAAACAATTTTATTTAATTTATGTGGTTATTTCAGTAAATGCCTTCAGCAAGAATACTTTCAGTATAGTAGAATCCCAATAAGATCTAATGGTGTAGGTATATATGTTAATTCAGTAAAAGATCTGGTGAATGTTTTAGGATTACCTTATCACTGGAAGAATGGCCGTTATTTCTTCAACCGTAGTTTTGAATAGCTACAACCATTCTAATGAAACAACACCTAAATTTTGCCAAGCAATTCTAATTCCTTTTATTAGATTATCACTAACACCTACAACTCCATCATCATCAACAACATCACGTAGTATAGAAATGTCAAATATCATAGTGAACTTGTTTGGTAAAGGCATTTCAGGCATGAACTGCATTTAGTGGTGCGTTTTTAGTCACAGAGTCTTTTCCTGTGTAGAAGGTACGCCTCTTTCAAAGTGAACGATTTCGATGTTCACGCCGCTGTTTTTTCAGGCATAAGACTAATATGCAGTGGCGCCAGCATTAAACGCTTCCCAAAATGTCTTCTATTGTCAAAAGAAGTGTATGACTTATAAATTCAAATTTGATTTCCCAGTCGATGAACGGGAATAAGGTGCCATTCTTGTTTTCTTTTCGAATAAGCTTTATATCCAAATTATCAATGTTTATCTACTTCTACATTACGCAGATGGCTCTAGCTTAGGGTTCTTTTGCCTTCACCTATCTCTCTCTGCGTTATAGTAACCATCATCAGTGTATTTCAAATACCATAAACTTCATTTCACCAATCTCTTTCCCATTATAGATCAAATCTTGTGTGTCGCTAGATCTTAAGGTCAAAAGTAATACATCTAATAGGGCGCACGCATAACAGGGTTGCTCTGGTCCACGGACATTGTTTTTTTTACATGGTTGATTTTATTTAATTTCTAAAACAACATAAAAGTCATCACATATCACATCTTTTACCTTTTGCTCTGTGAATTCTGAGAGGTTAGTTTCATGATGACCATAAACTAATGTTTTAAATTGTAAGTTGAAAAATGTCTGAATCTTATGATGCAACAGTATGCAGTGTTTACCCTCCTGGAATAACTCTAGAACAGTTTGAAGGTTGACTATGAACAAGTTTTCCATTAGTGCTTTGTTGGTCCTAGGCATACATACTACAATGGATTTATATGCAAGGTCAATGGGAATATCTCCTTAAAAGGGGCTATTGTTTGGAGCAGCTACAAGTGCATATATTGCTTTATTAGTCTTAAACCCCAACATTTTAGCCAGGGCCCTGCACAGTGAAAGGTTTCTCCATTTGATGACTGGTTTTAATGTTTAGGTTACTTTAGATTTCATCAATTAATGTTTAAGATCGACTTCCACAGTCACTTATATTTCTTTAACGTGCAAAATCCATAGTAACCACTGGTATGGTCAAAAGACTTAGTACATTTCCATGGCGATCTAATCTTTGAAAACCCAATTGTTTTTGTATGCCTCACTACTATTGAACCATTTATCCTTGTAAACAATTTCATGCAGAGCTTACTTTTAAATTTCCGCAGGTGATACTCCATCGGATAATCTAAAGCAACAGGTTTGCCTTGTTACTTCTAGGTTATAAACATTTTAAATGCTGTATAAAAAATGAATGTTGGTCAAATACAACAAGGGACGCTAAATATGCAGGTGCTGTAAGTAGCTTAAAAACCTAACAATTGATAGTTTAGTGTTGTTGCAGTGACTCAGTCTAGAAAGTTGTGAAGTAAAAGTAAGTAGTCCGCTAAATACATATTTAAATCCCCCTATCAAAAATGAATGGTAACAGCAATGGATGTGGCTTATCCATCCTATGCAGTTTTATCAAATCAGTTAAACTTATTGCTGTGTATTGTCAACAACTGGAATTGTGGTGGGTCTTATGCAAACCACTTAAATCACAATACCCTGTTGGTTAGGTCAGTGTATAGGAGTTCTTTTTTATTTTCAGTTCAGACGTGTGTTGTCTGAACTCCAAGTACCATTGCCGCATGACAGTCATTAATCCATTAACAACAGAATGGACATGAAGGCTTTTGAACGTATTTGTAATGAGTTGACATTGCGTTAAAGCAGACTTTAGACAAAAGTTAGATAGTAATCATGATGGGCACTTGTACTTATGGGGGGTGCCCAAACTTAAAACTTTTGACTAGTGGCCATGACATACTTCCGTTATTAGGGGGGGGGTCAGCACAGCTGTTTCGCTGGAGTTCCAATAGCGGCAAGAACATAAAAAATGCATGGACCACATTTATTTAGATGAGAGTCAAAGGATTACTTAGGCTGGCATAGAACTCCGAATAAACGATTCTAACCTACTTCTGTATGTGTTTTGCTGGGTTCCAAGCACAAACGAGTCCAAACATAATGATACAGAGCCTGGGTTCGAGTTCTCAAAAACAGTATTTAGCAACTTAGAAGAGGCAATAAATCAACGGTGATTTAACCATCCAGCATTACACTAATACCAAGATGTTTTGAGATATGCAAGATCAAAAGTGGACTTTGCTGTTGGCGTTGTTTTAATATGCTGCCTTCTGACTTGAGCTTCAATTGGAACACAATAATACACATAATAATGAATCCTTGAGTTCAGGTAATGACCCAAAACGTGGTCAAAACAAAGAAAAAATTCTGAACCAGCTTGCAGTACAGAGTCCAGTACGAAGTATACAACACCTCTGGTGACAAAAAGCAGAGATTATCATAATCCTTACCACCCCATAAAAAAAATTGATATGATGCTCAGAATCTGAAAAAGGTGCCTTGTTGTTGCACTAACTATTATGGATTACTGCCCTTTATTTACTAAAGAAGTAATCCAGCAACTAAAACAGCTAGATGTCCATAAGTGGTCAGCCATAAAACCAACCACTTGCCTTGCAGAAGAAAGAATCCAACCTTTACCAATTGAGCAAGTATGCCTGGTAGAGAAAAAAAAACATCAATTGCTTTAGCTGCTAATTTTTTTAACAAGTTTTTAGATGTCTAGTTGGTGTTTAATCCATTGATTTGTCTGGTCGGTGTTGGGGGTGTTGAGTAACCGTGTGTGACCTGCCAGTTTAGGCAACACTAAAGTAGCTTAAAGCAAAACCCATTGTTGTTTAAAGGCTTTGCTATTGTGATTCCTTGTTCCCTAAATAATGTTTTTATGCGTTCAGCCTAGGTTGGGTTTTCATATAAGAATTCTATGAATGGTTTTCTTATTCTGTTATCACATGGGTCGTTATCGTTTTCACGCTTTGCAGACAGTACTTCTATCTTGCGCTCTCTCTTTTCAAGATCAAATAGTCTCTGTTGTATTCTGTTTTTGTGTCTTGATCCAAGTGAGGTCTCAGCATCAGCAAGCTTTTGTTTTTCTCTGTTTATGGTTCGTCTAGCTCGCCTAGTATTCGCAAGATTGTTGTAATTCTCCTCTGATGTTTGGTAGAATTCATTAAGGCCTGCATTTCTCTCATTGGCAGTGCAGGTCATGCACTGTTTCAAATGCAGTTCTTCTATGTATTCATAAAATCTTGTTTTTCTATTTCTTAGAATTAATTCGTACTGCCATTCACAGAGCTCTTCAAGAGGAATGTCTGAACTTCTGCTGGCAGTTCCTGTAATGTACTTTGAAGAGCAGTAATGGCGCCTTCTCTTATTCGACGGGGTAATAATGTTATATCACCTTTGATCACTATACTCAGCCTGTCTAATGTACTCTTTTTTAAAAACTTTGAGGGTCTGGTTTAGTAGTTTGCGGCACAAAATTTCCTTCATCATTCTTACAAACAAGTGATGGTCTGCTTCTATTTAAAGTCATAGGATCAAATACTTCAGGCGGTCTTGCCCTATCTGTTAAAAATGGATCTTACTTTAGATTCCTGTCATTCATGTCGCATTGACAGTTATACGAAATGTAAAGGAACAGATTCGCTCATATAATCACCAGGGTCAAAAACATCAGAATCTTCATCATGCCTCCTGCCGGCCATGTATTTTTAATAATTTAATGTTTAAATCTTAGATATTAAAACAAAGTGGCACAATCATATGGAACACTACTTGTCCCCACAGGAGATTAAAGAGCCTCTAGGTGTAAAAGGTAATAGACCATCTATCGTCATAAGCAATACCCATCAACAATAGTCCAAGATCAAATTTTAACTATTAGATTTCCTAATCTTGGCGCAAATGATGTGATTTTGTACCATGGCACGGCAAGGGTTGCATTTAAAATAGACCTAGACTCAACAGGCGATCCCAACAGAACTGTAGTTAATAACTTGGGTAGGGCTATGTTAAAAAAATTACTATTAAACTAGAAGTAGAGAAGTGGTTATCTTTAAACAATGCAGACATCTTTTTATCCTACTTCCTATCTCTGGTTAACTGCAAGTGAAATAAAAGATCGTATATACCAAGGAATACAGGACACCAACGTATTAAAACATAAATGGTCTGGAGACGCTGCAGAACACAATAAAGATCGACTGTTGCTGCAGTATATGGTAACAGATTTTTGTATACCACCTAGACTTTGAACGCCTTAACACCACAGTTTGCCCTTATATCAAGGGCTCTAAAAGAACAGTTGTCATATGAATTAACATTTACTAATTATAGCCGGGTAATGAATCAACAGATACAACACAAAGTATACAATTACTCGACATCTCATTAGAGAGTTTGATATTGTTCATCATGCTGAACTAGCAAGGCTGGATTGCACAGCAGTATCAGTCAAGGTTTGCAATTTATATATGAGAGAGTACTACGCATCACAGCACATTGCATAAAAAGTAGGGCAGAAACTATTTGTAATTAAACTGTAACACACCCAAGATCAATGAAAGGTATTTTGATGTTGTTTTTAAGAGTAAGAAAGCCATCCAAAGATCAAGTGAAACGTTTTCTACCAATCCTGAAAAATATTGAGTTATACATGCACGATTGAAGCCAACCAAACCAGGTGTATGCAAGCGGGCTTTTACCATAATCAACATTTTGATAAGCACGAAAATTATTGCTGGCGGACGACTTAAAGACCCAACAGCTGATATAGTAATAAAGACCTTCACTACATGATGTAAGACTTAGATGAATACTTAGCATTTAAATATGCTATTGTGGTTAGACCCCTTAGAACGCCTGAAGACAACAAATTGCATCGGCAGCGGCAGAAGAATGGAAAATGGATCTGAAGGAATAAACAAATCCAGATCTTAAAGAAGAAGAAAGATGAACAAGCCATTTAATATCCATTTGTATGTGGTATCTGATTGCCAGTTAAATATAGCAGACAATATAATTAAAAGAGGCTGGTTTATTAAAATGGAGGGTTTGAAGTTTTTAACAAAGATCCCCACTGTTTCCTTAATTGTGGGCAGACAGGGTGTGGAAAAACAAAATTGTTCTTGATCTTTTACAAACAGTATAATAAACACTTTGAACAATATAGATCATATCTGTAGCAACGTTAAAGTAAAATAAAAACATACCAGAAGAAAGGAAGTTTGTGTGGTCAGATAATGGAAGTTTATTTGGTTATCCAAGCAGCAGAATTAAGTGATTACTTGGGGGGGGGGGGGGGGGGGACCACTTTTACAAAGTAGTTGAGGGAACACAAACATGTTTTAAATAGTGATTGTGTTCGCTGACCAAGACAATGATTAAAAAAAGAAAACCTGTCAAAGCTAGCTTTTTATATGTGGAAGACATCTGGAATAAGTGTATGGGTGTTAACTCATAAATAAATTCAGTGTTAAAAGGACTTAGAGAGCACTTAAAACGGTATGTGTTGTTTAATATAAAGGATAGAAACAGTTTTGATGAATGTTTGGATGAGAACGATGTAGTTGAATCCACAGAAGAACAAAATTAAAAAAGAAAAAAAATGAAATAAACAACAACTAAAGCTTCAGAATTCTGTAAATTTGATATTACAGACAGACAATCCTACTTGCTATGTAGGCATTAAACAATCAGCCAGCCCCCAGAGAGGTGCCCAGGTATGGTAAAAAAAAAGTAAAGAAAAGATGGGGGGGTGAAGTTTTAACTTTTTGAATTTTTTTTGTCGCCCCTAAAAGAGGGAGCTTGAGCAGGAGTAAGTTCCCTTGGCTTGTGACGTCAGATATAGTGTCAGCGTTCGCAAATGCCGCCCGAGACCATGTATCCAGAGGCAAGAGAGGCCTAAATGTATGTCACGGCGGTTCTGCGAATGCTGACATACAACCGGGTGTTTGGGTAAAATCAATGCAGCTTCCAGCCAGCCAGTGGTATTGGTGGGCTAATGTCGATCATACAGGAGGAGGTTTGATCTGCACTAACCCTCCAACTGGCTTTAGCAAGCAATGGCGTCATTTCACTACAGTCTTAAGGCACAACAATTTTTTTTCTTCTTCTGTAGTTATCAGATTTTATATCTTCAATTGCAGGCGTAAGCTTTAAAATTCTCATGTGTCCTCAGCCAATGTTCCATTCTTTCTTTTTCACCTTCCAAAAATAGCTAGCCTTTTTTCGTGCCAAATAAGCGGATTGCCTTCACAGTAAAGTTGTATGATCGCGAATCACATTTTTTTGTTCATCGTAAACTGACTTTTGAGAACCTAAATGATTTGTGACCCCCCAGCAGTCTCAACACGTGATTCTATTAGAGTTGACTCCGTTTCAACTGGTCTGACTTTCTCTAGTCGTATCAACGCTTCGGCAGCGGCCACATTGAATCCTCTTATTCCAAGGCAGTTTCAGGGCTTCTGTCAGCGGTGTGTCAGCCGGCTGGTCCCCAGCAAAACCTGGAAAGAATTCTTTGCAACCATTGGCCCAATGTTGCATCATATCTAAATACACTCAAATGATTGGTGCAGCTGTAGAACGTGCGTGGCGGTGATCACAGGTCACTGATATTGATCAAAGTGGACTTTGACCCCTTGAGCTTGAAGGAACATTTTACTATTCTCTGCTGCTTCAAGTCTTCTTTCGAGGTCTTTTGTCAGCGTCCAGCATTCACATCTGTACAGAAGGATGGACCATATGTAGGCTTTCAGAGTGTTGAATTTGGTGCTGAGTCTTATATTTCTGTTGGTAAAGATGGGCTTCATTTTGGTGAATGTGTCTTTAGACAAAGCGATTCTCTTCTTCATTTCTGTGTCGCATCTGGCTCTGGAGTTATATGTGAAGCCCAAGTATTTAAAGGTGGCAAACTTGTTTTATTTCTTTCCCCTTGCCATAACATGTTACATACAGGCAAGCTGACTGTTTTTTGAGATTACCATGCCTCAGGCTTCTTGCATTCATTGGAGTCCTTTTGTTTCACTTTCCGATTGTGACTGTTTGAAAGGATATTTGTAGATTTTCTCCGAGCAAGCAATTAGCACTGTGTCACCGCGTATCTTAGATTGGTTATGATGGTGACCTCCCTACTGACACTTCATGCTTCTATATGTTACGTAGAATCATTTCGCTGTAGATAGTGAAGAGGTCTGGAGAAAAAACGCAGCCCTGCCTCAACTCCCCTACAGATCGGTCTGTACTCACTGCAGTCATTATCTACTCTTATTGCAGCTTCTGTTCCCATACAAGTTTCTGATCACTCTAAGATCTTTTCCATCACAGTTATGTCTTAGAAAAATGTCAAACAGATCGGAATGTCTTACTTTGTCAAATGCCTTAGAATAGTCAATGAAGCAGAGGTACAAGTCCTTTTGTACCTCAATCGCCCTTTCCATGAGGGTCCTCAGGGCAAAGATGGCATTTCTGGTACCTTTATCTGCCATAAATCCAAATTGGGTTTCAGATATCTGAGATATCCTACCTGCCTGGATTAAGCAAAGTTTAAAGTGATGACAAAATTGCACTGCCCCATCACGGAAATTTTCCGGGGCTATATGTGCACTGTATACGCCTACAACCTGGAAAATTTCCGTGACGACAAGATGGCGCTTCATAAAGGAACTAGGCTACTGAAGGTACACTGCCTTGATAAAGCAAAGGTTAAAGCGATGACAACATCGCGCTTCCTAAAGGAACTAGGCTACTGTCTCTGCAGGCTGATTCACTTCAAAACAAGACAGACGGTACACAATGAAGAAGAAGTTCAGTTCTGCTGTGTTCAACGCTCAGACAGCAGTTATTGCTGTCTGTCATGTGAGAGAAAATGCTTTGGGTGGGGGTTCGTTCAGTGCCTGGCACTCCAGACCCAACACATCTGTCTGCCCTAAGCATGTCATTCTTCATGGTGAACTACTTCCACCATAGTTTTCTGGTACAGTTGTATGTATGTATGTATGTTTGTCCGTCGTGTCCGACGATGACCTCCAAAACAGCAGAGGAGGCAGCTGCTGTTTCTGAAATTGGGCAGAAATTTGATTATAGTGGAGATGCCTTGCCCACAGTACATCCCCACTCTCTCGGCCAAGTGGGCATAAGGACAGTCAGCGTTGGAGATGTTCTATAAAGGTCAACCAGCCCCCAGGGCTGCAGCACATAAGGACTGTGCGAGTCAAGACTCCTAGTCAGAGTCATAGTCGATCACTAAAGACTAAGCTGTAAAGTGGAATTCCATGATTGGGAAAGCCACTGGTCATACAGCCTCTCACCTTGCTGTTGCCCCCAGCGTCAATGGTTTAATCAAGAACTGTGATAAAGCCCAGGTGCTGACGGCTGTACATAAGTTCAAATATGTCATTTGAACAATTATTGGCCGATAATGTGGTTAAGTTGGAGATAGTTGTTTAGTTAGAGGCCCTGTTGACAAACTTTTGTAATTGTTCTTGCTGCAGTTTAAGCTGTTCAATGCTGCCCCCCCCCCCCTCCTCATCCCCTCCTCATACCCGTCCCTTCCATAATTTCTTTGTATTTTTTTCACTTTTATCTCATGCACAGACACTAATAGGTAAACACACACACACACACACACCCAAACCCACGCACGCGCACGCAGGCACACACACACTCACACGCACGCATGCAAGCACACACTTCTCTAAATATTAGTAACACTTTACCTTTGGTCTAATAATCACCTTGAGTGAACCAGACGTTGAAATTATAGAAAGAACACCTATTTCGGCGTGCGAAGTTCAGCGAGACCAGGCTCTTGATTTGCAGAGCGGTTACGGTAATAAGGGACAGATTGATACTACTGGGCAGATCATATTACATCCCTTATCACTCTCGGTTTGGTCATGTCACACGCTCCTCTGGTCTTGCTAAAACAATCCTACAAGGCACAGTGAGGGGAGGAAGAAGAAGAGGCAGACAGAGGAAGACATGGGAGGACAACATTCGAGAGTGGAGAGACATGGAGCTGAGAGACACCCTGAGGGCGACTGAGAGACGCGAGGACTGGAGAAAGGTGGTTGACAAAGCTTCGAAGGCGCCCCAAAGGATTCGGAATCTGAGGGATCTGTGACGGTGACGATCATTCTGTAGTGCAGTACAAGTATGTTTACCTTAAAAAGGCTTCATTATAAGTGACGTCACAACTAAGACTGACCTAAGACTGCAAGTGTTAGTATGTTTATCCTGGAAAAAGACTTCATCATAAGTGACGTCAGACTGGTCTAGAGACTGCAGCTGTTTGTAGTGTACGCTTAAAAAGACTTCTCATAAGTGACGTCAGACTGGTCTTAAGATTGCAGCTGTAGTATTGTGTACTCTTAAAAAAACTTCAACATAAGTGACGTCAGACTGGTCATAAGACTGCAGCTGTTAGTATGTGTCTCTTAAAAGACTTTATAATAATGACGTCAGACTGGTCAAGACAGCAGCTGTTAGTATGTTACTCTTAAAAAGACTTCATCATAAGTGACGGTCAGACAGGTCCAAAACGCAGCAGTTAGTATGTGTACTCTAAAATGACTTCATCATAAGTGACCGTCAGACTGGTCGAAGACTGCAGCTGTTAGTGATGTGTACTCTTAAAAAGACTTCATCATAAGTGACGTCCAGACTGGTCTAAGAAACTGGCAGCTGTTAGTAATGGTGTACTCTTAAAAAAGACTTCATCATAAGTACGTCCATGACCTGGTCTAAGACGCAAGCTGTTAGTATGTGTACTCTTAAAAAGACTTCATCATAAGTGACGTCAGACTGGTCTAAGACTGCAGCTGTTAGTATGTGTACTCTTAAAAAGACTTCATCATAAGTGACGTCAGACTGACCTAAGACTGCAGCTGTTAGTATGTGTACTCTTAAAAAGACTTCATCATAAGTGACGTCAGACTGGTCTAAGACTGCAGCTGTTAGTATGTGTACGCTTAAAAGACTCATCATAAGTGACTCATACTGGTCTAAGACTGCAGCGAGTAAGTATTTGTACTCTTAAAAAGACATCACAGAAGTGACGTCAGACTGGTCTACGACGCAGCTGTTAGTATGTGTACTCTTAAAAAGACCTTCATCTAAGTGACGTCAACTGGTCTAAACTGCAGCTGTTAGTATGTAGTACTCTTAAAAAGACTTTATAATAAGTGACGTCAGACGGTCTAAGACTGCAGCTGTTTAGTATGTGTACTCTTAAAAAACTTCATATAAGTGACGTCAGATGGCTAAGACTGCAGCTGTTGTATGTGTACTCTTAAAAAGACTTCATCATAATGACGACAGACTGGTCTAAGACTGCAGCTGTTAGTATGTACTCCTTAAAAAGACTTCTCATACTACGTCAAGACCAAAGTCTGACTAGAACGTCAGTGGTGAGCAGGCTCAACTTTTGGTGGACACAAATACCCGAATTCCCACCACAATGACAAAACTTCAGTTTCTGTAATGGGGTCCCAAGTCTTTTTGACTGTCCCCATACATGAAGTCTGCCCACTTCATGCTTACTTACTCGCACAGACGGCTGTAACTTGGTTTGACACTTCGCCTGTGTGCACAGGCAAGCATAATTACTGTAGGTAAGGTAAGGGTAAAGGTAAAGGAGTCCCATAACCTCTAAGGTCGTCGGGGAGGGAGGCGGCAAGACCTCACTTCTCTAGGCCAGCGTATTGATGGCGGCGCCATCTCCTCTCCCATCTCTCGCTGCGTTAACTTCTGACCCTAAAGAGGGCAGTACCCATTTACAGCTGGTGACTGGGGAATTGGTACTGAAGCCAAGCGCCCCAAACGGTCACCCATCCACTGGTAACCACGCTCGACTGCTGCTTAACTTGGGCGGGGGAAAGCGAGTGCTCCGACCACTGAGCTACCCGTCCCCATAATTACTGTATATGTATTTAAACAGGAACACACAAGCAAACCACTCATACAAGCATGAAACGTTACAAAACATACTCGTAAACTGTGACAGCATGCTGCTCCTCCTCTTGTGCTTCCCTTTCTCTTGTCTTGTCTGCCCAAAGAGACATCAAGAAATATGATTGATAAGAGAAAGTGAAAGGCTGAACCATTAACACTCGAACACGACTGGACTCCTAACTTCTGTACCCACCTTTCCTACCCTCCTATCACTTGGGATGATGGATCATACACCACAGACGTCCAACAAACATATAGGCATGGCTAAAAAGTGGAATGACCATTCAACATCTGGGAAAGACTACAGCAGTTCTTCCCAGCTCGAATTAAAAATACTGAAATAGTCTTAGCAGTACTCCGCGCTTTATGGCTGCAATACTACAACAAAAGATGATAAAAAACATGATATGGTTTCTTGCAAGGCTGATCAGAGTCAGCGGGAAAGCTGGGAGAACAAATGGAAGTGAGTTACACGAGCTGAAAACAACGAGAACATTGTTAACATTGTTAACTGAAAGAAAAGAAGGATATAATAATAATAATAATAATAATAATAATAATAATAATAATAATAATAATAATAATAATAATAATAATAATAATAATAATAATAATAATAATAATAATGTATGGAATTTATATAGCGCTGAATCTTTTAAAGCAACAAATCTTTCGGATGAGACGATAAACCGAGGTCCTGTGTGTTACACAAACATTTTCAGCGCATGTAAAAGAACCCACGTCAACAAGAGAGTTGTCCCTGGCAAAATTCTTAGAAAAAGGCCACTCTGATAGGGAAACAAATACAGTTGCAGACAGGAAGAAAAAGGGTGGCGCTGCTCTTGTGGCGACGCGCTCTCCCCGGGGAGAACAGCCCGAATTTCACGCAGAGAAATACCGTGACTTAAAGTGGTATAAATAAATAAATAAATGATAAATAGAACTGACCAGTGCCATGGCGCAGTGGTTGGTACCTTGGGTTACAGACTGGAAGGTTGTGGGTTCAAATCCCACAATAGTCACAGGAAATTTTTTTAACTTCAGTCAGCTCTTGATCAGAGTGAGTGTGGTATGGGTTCATTGGGAGGAAGACTGGGACCACACAGTCCAGCTTCATCTACTTTACAGATGCAGTTGAGAGTGTTGCTCAAATTACCTGACCAACACTGGCAGGTGACCTGTTTATCTCTCGGACCCGGTTGACGCCAGGATAAGAGTAACAACCCTGTCAAGCAGTCTCAAAGCACACGGCACTTCCATAGAAGTATAATTAGGTCATCCTCAAAATCATGGATCATTCATGCAATAAAAAGTTGGTAACCCCAGTTGCTGAGTGGTCCAATTGACCTCAGATTTGATTTCCCCTGACACATTGGGCCAGAGGCTGAGTTTTGAGTCATAGCCTTTGGGTTGGCGGTTCTAACAAGTCAAGGGGACAGTCGTTGAGGGCGTTATGGTAGTTTCCACCCTCAGGTGGGCGACTCACTTCATGTCTGGCTCCTCGACTGAGGCTAATACAGTCGTTGTAGTAGGGGCTTAATAATGGTGTCCTGCGTAAGTTAGCTCAGAACAGGCACCACTGAACACCACCAAAGTGACCCGCTGCAGTGCAGGGCTCCTCTGCCAGTGGCCCCACAGCGGCCTGACACTGACGGGCCTCCCTAGGAATGCGACAAAACGAATCTGGTTATGGCTGTGGCGAGGAGACTGGAATTGAGGGGCGTGGGAACAGCGTTGTCTCAGAAAATGAGGCAGCAATAAATTTTTAAAAACACGTCTACAAGTACGGTATGAATCGTACATGTCAGAACTTACCTATTTAGTTTCCACAAAAACTTTTTGGGGGGGTTCCCAGTCGCAAGCTTATTTTACAGGAAAGAGGCATCGAACTCGGGAGAGAGAGAGAGAGAGGAGAGAGAGAGAGAGAGAGAGAGAGAGAGAGAGAGAGAAGAGAGAAGAGAGAGAGAGGAGAGAGAGAGAGAGAGAGAGAGAGAGAGAGAGAGAGAGAGAAGAGAGAGAAACACAGAATAGACGTTGCTGCAGCATACCTGAAGCATCCTGATCTCGACGTAGGACAATCCACACGCCAAGCATTTCACAGCAGCAAGTAGCAGCACCATGAGGAGAGGACGACGAACCGCTGTCACCAACCACCGCACGCAGCTGTACAGAGAAAACAACATTCCAGTCAAAAACCTTCAACTCGGCTGTGAAGACGCCTTACTTCACCTTCAGTCTCTCTGTGCCAGGAGGCACACAAGGCTCCAACCATCATTCCACCACTGTTCCCGGTCTGCAGTCTGTGCGTCGTGCGGCTTTCCACGTGCTTCCAGCCTGCGCCGTTCCGCTCTACTTCTTTCTACCATTCGTCGCCATGATGTTTTTGGCGTCCCCTTTTCCTTCTCCCTTCTGGTGTCCATCCAAGGGCAACAGCACAGTCGTCACTCCTGTCCTTTCTTAGGACATGTCCAATCCAGTTCCATCTCCGTCTTCTAATCTCCTGGCTGATTTTTTCTGCTCCTGCTATTTCTAAGACTGTCTTGTTGGAGATGTGTTCTTACCATCGGATCTTGAAGATCCTCCTCAGACATTTGGTTTGGAAAATGTCTAGTTTCTCTTCTCCTTTCGTTAATTTCCAGGTCTCACATCCGTAGAGAAGAACTGACAAAACAAGGCTTTTGAAAAGGGATGCTTTGGTTTTTCTGCTGATGTCTCCTGTTTGCCAGATGTTGGATAATCGTTTCATCTGCGCACTGGCCAGTGCTACTCTCTTCTTGACGTCTGCTGTTCCTCCTCCGTCTTTGGTGACGTTTGCTCCGAGATAGGTGAAGTTCTCCACCTCTTCCACTTCCTGATCTCCAACCCTCAGACCGTCGATGTTCCTGCTGTTTACTTTCATGGCTTTGCACTTCTGTCCATTCAGCTTGAGTCCAACATTTGCTGCGTTGTCTTCACCGTTAACTTCTCTTTTCTCTACAACCGACTTTATCGACTGATGTTGTAGTATGCCAACATTTTGATGTTAAATGTTCTCACCTACAAAACTGCCTGTGGAGAGAGAGAGAGAGAGAGAGAGAGAGAGAGAGAAGAGAGAGAGAGAGAGAGAGAGAGGGGGCGAGAGAGAGAGAGAGGGAATGTGTATAGTTATGTTTTTGGGGGAAGGGGGAGGGAGAAAGAGAGCATAAGTGTATGTGAGGATGTAGGGCTATTAAAACCATGTGTATTTGACGATTACCTTTCCAATGGATCATACCAGCGACGTGGAGGGGATGGGAAGGGGGGGTGGGGTCTGCTGCATGGGTAACAGCTTGCCCTCCATACTGACTTACCCAGGCTTTGCGCTCTGGAGTATAAACACCTAGAGCACAACTCCATAGTCTTACGAGATTAACGGATGCCTACAACAGCCTACAAAAGGCAGAGAGAGAGAGAGAGAGAGAGAGAGAGAGAGAGAGAGAGAGAGAGAGAGAGACAATGACAATATTTTATTGTAATAAGCTGTTAAAGCCCATTTAAGAGAGAGAGAGAGAGAGAGAGAGAGAGAGAGAGAGACAATGACAATATTTATTGTAATAAGCTGTTAAAGCCCATTTAAGAGAGAGAGAGAGAGAGACGCTTTGACGCTTTGACCAAATTATTGTCATTGCCCAAAGTGGCCTATTGACAAGGGGGGTTATACACGACTTTCTTTTGTAAATACAAATAAATACAAGAAAAATCACATGATGCATTTAACGTAATGAAAACAAAAAACCCCAAAATGAGCTCTCTATGAACGGATAGGACTTTAAGCTCTAACGTAAACTCAGTTTCAAACTGAACACAAAGTAATAACAAGGATGAACAATAGGAACCAATAAGCAATAACTAAAATAATGAAAAGAACATTCTAGAATGCTATATTAGACCATCCATTGACATTGTATGTGACATTTTCCAAAAATATTCTTGCTGGAGATTACAGCGTAATTATAAATGTTTCTTTAGGTGTGCCACAAAATGCTGGAGTTTATATAATATAAATGTTTCTTTAGTTTAGTCACAAATGTTAAGTTAATTGGAACTTAGCTGTAATTGTCTTAATTTCAGTGCTTCAGCAATAAACTTTGCAACCGATTTGATCACAATATCATCATCGGACGATAAGATAGAAAAAATATCTTGCCTTCGAAAAGCTTCTAGATTAGAACACCACAGTTTC
>CM054160.1:32539017-32542537 GCA_028751875.1 Rapana venosa | reverse complement strand
TATATTTTGGGATTTTGTCTTTGGGGCTGTCTGTTTTTGAAAGTTTGCCATCTATACTTAAATAACGGGTAAATGATCACTTCCAAGTGTATCATCTAGTGTTCTCCACTCAGAATTGATGCCAAGTACAGAAATATTAGTGATAGGTCAATTGCTGTTGCTCTGTGACTTAATATATCTGGTATTCTAGTAACATCTCCATTATTTAGTAAGTAAAGAGGTGAGTCCACAATATTTTCTAAAAAACGATAGTGCGAGGTAGTTTTACACTCCTTATCCCAAAACAGAGAATGGGCATTGAAGTCACCAGCTCTGAGCCCTTTATTGTCCTAGTCCCTTAGGACACGTAGCCATTCCGTATTTTGATTGTCAGGTCCTTAAGACAAATACACTGAAACAATATTTAAAGTCAGCTGGTCATTAAACTTTACTCTGACTGCACAGGCATTGATATTATCCGTGTCCTTTGAAACGGGAGGCGTATGTCAACATAGTTAAGTTTTTCTTGAATATATATTGCAGTATTGATCTGTCCTTTTTCATCTTCTGCCTGATATACTGGAGGGTAATAATAGTTAGGAATTTTTGGAAGTTTATGCTCATTTACATTCAAGGGTTGCAAAACCAACACCAGGTGTCGTAAAAGATAATGCGAATTTGTCGAAATAAATCGACAATTCCAATGCATAATGCATAATTTTCCATAATAAGAATGGCTATGCACTGGGTCTAAAGTGATAAATTAAAAACCTTATAAATGAGTAGGGGAGGGAAAGAAAAAAAACAAATAAACGCACAACAACCCAAAATAGAACAAGAAAAAAAACCCAAGGAGGTGGGGTGTATGGAGGAAGTAAAAATACAAAGTTAGTATGGCGACACACTTCTATCGTAGAATGCAGGACAGGATAATATTTTCACTGATCAGAAGTCCTGCTGTAGAGCTGCAAAGAAAGACTTATGTCACCATCTGTAAGGAAACTTGCTCCAATTGTTGTACCAGGAACCACAGCTAGCATTTTTCCCATACAAAAATTGATCTGGATATTTCAGGCGCATGCCTAGAGATTGCCTTCTGTAGAAACGGTCATATGTGGGAATGCCATGGAGGTGCTGGCTGAAAGAAGCCTAGCTGGCCTTTGGAGTAGATTTTGATGGCAGGTGTTTCTTCAGAATAGGGGCGGGTCAGCCAGGTCTTTTTCCGGGGCATTACGACGTCCAGCTCCTCTGCGGGTTGGCTTCTTCCACAGGAGAGTGTGGAGATGGGGTCCCAGGTTCCCGGCTAAAACACTGCTTCCTCTGGCTGAGGGGTGAATGGAGTTTTCAAATACACTTTCAGATTGGCCTTTAGATTTTCATGACATAAAAATGAAATATTGCCATGGTTAAACATCTGAGAGAAAATTTGACGATTGTATCTTCACTTTCAGCTCAGGGATGGTGAGTGGGGCCACTTTGCTAGAAACAATTAAAGCTTCAGACCACTTGGATTGTACAGTCTTGACACAGGAAACAAATGAATCAGCACAGTACTGAACATCGTTTGTCTTCAGTTCATTCACACCTAGATGGAGAACAACTGCATCAAGAAAATCATCGGCAGTGTATCCATCTAAAACATGAAGACATTCTTTTGTGGTGTGTGATTTTTTAGCAACTACTCAAAACCATACCAGTTTCCCAAGTCAAACCCCAAATCTACTTGGCCCAACCCACTGAATCAGGGCCAAGTTTCCCAAACTTTGGGTGGGTTGTAAAACCTGTAGTTGTTCTTGCAGGTTTGTTTTCCAGTTTCTGTTTGTTATTCTTTAAAGGAAGCTTTTGAATTTTTTTGAAAAGTTGGTTTTTTTTTAGTGACTTTTAGCTGTGTTCAATTGATATGGGGGTCTTTGACCCCGGGTTTTCTTTTTTTTAAAATCTAGACTTTTTTTTTACGTCTTTTGTTTTGAGGGCATTTTCCCCAGTTTTGTTGACGCCCATTTACCCCCGGGTTTTTTCTCTGGTAGTTTGTAAAAGGGTTTTGGGGTTTTACCTCAAAAAGGGGACTTGGGGGAACCCCCTTTAAAGATGGTTGATAAGAGAGAGAAAGGGTGACAAAATTTGGGTTTTTTGGGGGCTGGGATGTCCTTGGGGTTTAGCTGTTTGTGTACTTCTTGAATTTTTCCCCCCACCTGCAGACACAGCACCCCATTAGTTGGGGTTAAACTCCCTTTGCCGCCGCTTTCAAATGTCCTAAAAAGTGTGGTGAAACTTGACACCATTTTTTTTAGGTCAGCCACGGGTTATGCGAATCCCCACTCCTGTCGCTTGCTAAAAAGTCACCCTGTCGGAGATTTTGGTCCTGAAAATGTAGTTTTGGATTTTAAAACCTACACCCACTTTTCATGACCAAATTTTTAGTATAAATTGAAACAGATTTTAAATTTCTGGGGTTTTAAAATTAAAAAAAAAACATGACTTTTGCCCTGTTTAAAAGCAAAATCCTTAACGTAAATTTTCAAATTTGTTTTTGACAAAAAATTGCAAGTTGGAAAGGGGCAGTTTCGCCATACCCAATTAATAGGCCGGGTTTTCTTTCCAGCACATTTAAATACTGGAGGGCTTTTGGGTTTACCGAAAAAAACTGAAGTTGATTCATTTTCTTCCATTTCCCTGGCAGGGCCTGTTGGGGTTTATATTCTTGAAGTTTTTTTTGAAAATTTTTAGCTGAAACGAATTTTTTTGATATTTTTTTGGCTTTTTGACCCTTTTTCCCTTTGGGACATTGTTCTTTTTTTGGGAGCACGGTTTTTCCCGTTGATTTTCCCTTCGGGCCATTTTGTAACTGGTTGGGGTTGTGGGGCAAGCTTGGATAAAAATTTAAATTTGTATGATAAAAATTTAAAGGGTATTGGTTTAATATGGTTATTGGAAATTTCCCTTTTTCCTTTTTTGGGTTTTCTTAATTTCCTTTTTGAAAAAAAACATATTGCTGAAATTATGTTCATACGTGCTCTTTGCCCAAAGACGAATTGTTAATGCAATAAATTATTTTCAGTGTTCTTCCTTCTCTCTCTCTCTCTCTTTCTCTCTCTCTCTCTCCTTTCCCTCTCTCTCTCTCTCTCTCTTCTCTCTCCCTCCCCCCCTTTCTCCCTCCCCCCCTCCCCCCCCCTCTCTTTGCGGGGCGTGTGTGCGATTTTTTTGGTGTGAAGTTTGTGTTTTGTAAATAAAGACAGAGGTAAAAAAACCGGACCAATGTAATCTGCCCAAAATTTCTCCCTTTGCATGTTGCAGTGATTCCACATGAGCCTCGCACAACAAGCTCTTCATCCTTTTTTCATCCCCTGGTGAAAAACCCGTGGGATAAAAGGTCTGTGTCAAGCATGTTTGTGCTCTTTTTCGTCCCCTTCAGGGGGTTATTTTTTTTAGTATATAGAATTTTTTTCTTTCTTGAGTGTTTTTAGGGGTTTTAAAAAAAATAAACCCCCCCCCCCCCACAAAAACCCCCCAAACAAAACAAAAACAAAAGGGGAGGGGTGGA
>CM054160.1:32484017-32534017 GCA_028751875.1 Rapana venosa | reverse complement strand
ATAGTCTCATTCGAAGGACTTTGGGGAGAGTGGAGTCTGCACTGATGTTAACTCCGGGGTAAAATATCCCCTTGAACGGGAATGGAACCCGGGTGGTCAGATTGCCAGCGCAATGTTCTAACCACTAGGCAAACTGCACGTGCTTCACGAATTTAACCCCCACCACCACCACCACCACCGCCAAACATCCAGATTTTCCCTCACTCAGCCCAATGACACACTCCACCCTGTAGATTTGTTCTTCCAGGATTCTTGGAACACTATTCTTACGATGAAATTGGCGCAAACAAAACGGACTTGATGAAGCTACAAATCAAACACATTTCAAACATAGTTATTCATCCCTTCCACTGAAAAACCAGAAGAGGAACACGTGCAGCAGGGACGATGCCTGCAGCTGGATTTTGTGGCCGGCCTCACGGTGTATCCCCCTCACCTCTGACGTCACTTCCGTAACACTGACCACGCTGTATATCTCCCCGTGACATGCTTCCCTGTTACTGATTTATCTTCTATGTGTGAAAAGACTTTTCTTGATTGTTAATGTGCTTCATGCTTGTGTACAAAGTTTCAGATCCCCTGCCTGCTCAGTTCCTTTACCACCCTCCAACCTGTCACAATGTAAACTCTTGTCTGTTCTCCCACTGTCTTCCTTATCTGCCATCGCCTTCATCTTCTTCTCAGATCTTGTCCTAACTCACCACTTTCTCTTCTACCTCTCCGTTCTCCTTCAAAATCTTCTTCAATTGTCTGCTCAATGCAAATCATTTGCCCAGTTGGAAAGGTGATTTCTTTCCGTTTTTATCTATGAAAAAACTAGATGTAACTTTTCTCACTGAAACATGGTTTAAAACAACAAGGTCCATGACCTATGATAGAACAGCTAACACCACCTGGCTATAAGACTCTTTCCTTCCCCCGACTCTCCCTGTGGAGGTGGCATCGCTGTCGTTTACAAGGAAACGCTGCATCGGCTCTTTCTTTCTTCCACTCCCTCCCTTCTCATCCGGTATCTTTTGATGTCTGAGGAACTTCAACCTCAACCTACCCGGCCATTCGTCACTTTCTGCTGACTTTCCCGCCCACCTCCCAGCCGTTAAAAACAATCTGATCTTCCCTTTCATCAAGAATTCATTCTCACCTTGATCACTACCGCCTTCTCCAGAAACTTTATTCATTCTTGGCGACCTTTAACTTCCACTTTGTACTAAACCAGTCTTCTTTTTCTTGATGTCAAGCAATCTTTCACTTTATTTGTCTAACCACTCTCTGTCTCAGTGGTAATTGAAGCTACACATAGATAGGGTCATATTCTAGATTGGCTCATCACTGATGTTCACTAGATCACATAAGGTTAGTCATGTTTCGATCAACTAATGAACTGCTTTCTGATCCATTCTGCCCATTCCTTTTCTTTTTCTCAACATTGACAAAGGCCTATTATATTAAAAGAAAAAAGTGAATCAACCGTCGCAATCTCAAGGCATAATTATCCAAATTTCTCTACCTAAGTTTTGTACGCCTTTCGCTATCCCTGGGACCACACTGAACCCGTACTAAACACTACAACCTGTTCTTGGACACTGCTGATTGAGCACGAGCCTCCCACCGACCTCTTTCTTCCTGTTAGGCCCCCTGCGTTCCAGGGATACACCATGTTATCCTAGTCGCAATACCGCAAAACGCTGACAATTAGAGCGACAATGGCGAAAAACAAAAAATGAAATAAATATCAACTCTTTCGAAAATCAATATCAACAAAAGTCAAAACCCTTAATCCATTCTGCAATAGGATCAAAAGTATTACTCTGCTCCAAGTTCTTGTTGCTACGGATCCATGAAATTCTCTCTTTTCCTCTCACCTTAACTCATTCTGGTTCTGAAGGCAATCCCTCTACCCTCTGTTCACAGCCCCTTCGACACTTCCTGTTATATTCGGTTCATTCTTCTCTACAATAACAAAATGTCCAAAACCACTCGCCTCCAGATGGGGGAATTCAGACTTTTTCCAACACCGCACCTCCTGATCCCCAATTCACTGGCATTCCTCTCCTTTCTTTATCCAAACATAGTGAGAATGAAATCAAAAAAGGATTAATTCTGAAAGATAAAATGACAATAAAATATGTGATTCGATCCTATGTACCTGCTTCTCTTCTCACTCAGTGCATTCACAGCTCATACCCACTATCACGAAATTAGTAAACTCATCCTCTTCTCTCGGATTTTTTCCTTCAGCTCTCAAAACTGCTATTGTTACACCTTACTCAAAAAGCTCCTTCCCCTTTTCAGTCTGCCTATCGTGCCAAACCAAAAGCACCGGGACCACCCCTAGTCACACCTTAAACACGCTTTTGCCGCTTCTGACTCAGAAAAATATCCTTCTCACTATCCTCGTCTTTGTCTGCAGCCTTTGACTATATAGACCACTCACTTCTTCTCTACCGTCTCCAAAACATGTTTGGTATTAAAGCACGGCCTCATCTTGGTTCAGTTCATACCTTACAGACCGATTCCACACAGTTACAGTAAATATAGATTCAATTCAGCACCTGCCAAACTGGAATGGGAGTCCGCAGGGGTCAGTTTCGGCCCCTGTTCTTTTCACTCTATACGCTGCCCCACTTTCTCACCATATAATAAACGCTCATCAATTTCAGCATTCATTTTTTATGCAGACGACTCTCAGATTCTTAGCAGTGAAACTCCCGAAATTCTGCCTTCTCTCTTGGACAAAATATGTTTCCTGCTGCCTTCAAGAAATATCCAAAATTGGGTTATAGAGAACAAGTTTGCAACTATTTGCAGATAAAACGAAGCCATGCTTATAGGGGGACAAACACAAACTCTTCTTCCATAACAAACAGCTTCAATAGAATTCGGAAATACGTTGTCCTTATCCACGGTAGTGAAATATTAGGGGTAGTTATCGATAAAACACGCTCTCCATGCAAAAATCATCACCAAACCTGCCAGTCGTGTATATCAATTACGGCGGCTTAGTGCAGTTCGAAAGTATATGTACACTGATGCAAACATCCAAATAGTCACATCTCTATTCTCTCACGATTGGTCTATTGCATTTCTCTTCTGGTGGTCTGCAGCATCCATATATCCCCTCTCCAACGTTTAAAAAAACTCTGCAGCTCGATAGTCCTCAGATGCCTGTGCCACACAAGGGTAAACTTTACGATCTGTATACCCTATGTTACAAAGTGCTCCACAAAACGCACCTTCCTACCTCTGTGAATGTCTTAACCTGTGCACTCCTTCTCATTCCCTCCCTCTGCTGCAGATACCTTGTGCTTAAGAATACCTAGATTCAACCAGTCCACTGTTGGCCGTCGCTCTTTCTCTGTTTCTGATCCAGTGATCTGGAACGACCTCCCTCTCAGGCAGTCAGACAGACAGACAGGCAGACAGACATACAGGCAGGCAGACAGACAGACAGACAGACAGGCAGACAGATAGATAGATTGATCACATTTTATTTCTCATGACGTCATAGGGATCACCTGCACAGATTCTTGATCAGCTGCGATATATTGTTGGGGAAGGTTTTTTTGTAAACTGTTCCATCATCTGAAAAATGACATGTTATGAGACAGAGAGAGTGTGAGAGAGTGGAGGAGAGATTTGGAGAGAGATGAGAGAGAGAGAGAGAGAGGGAGAGACAGGCTGAGAGAGAGATGAGAGAGAGAGATGTCCGAGAGAGAGAGAGAGTATTCTTTTACTGGGCGACGACACACGTTTTAAGCTATATCTTACCTGATTAACGCATTGGGCAATGACAATGCTGTTGTTTTTATTTCAACCTCGTTTTCATGCAGGCCAAATTCTTGGGACACCACCCTGCGTTTTCCATTGAGGAGGAAAAGCAATCTCTGATGCCACATTGTGACTGATACTAGTGCGAGGGTTTTCTTGTTTGTTTGCTGGCTTTGCTTTGTTTGTTTGTTTGCTTGCTTTGTTTGTTTGCTTTGGTTCTTTGCTTTGTTTGTTGGCTTTTGGTTGTTTTACTTTGTTTGCTTTGCGTTGTTTATTTGTTTGTTTGTTTGCTTTGTTTGTTTGCTTTGTTTGTTTGCTTGCTTTGTTTGTTTGCTTTGGTTACTTCTTCTTTGCTTTGTTTGTTTGTTTGCTTTGGTTGGTTGCTTTGTTTCTTTGCTTTGTTTGTTTTGTTTGCTTTGGTTGTTGGCTTTGTTTCTGATGCATTTGTTTGTTCGCTTTCGTTTGTGTACTTTGTTTCTTTGCTTTGGTTGTTTACTTTGCTTGTTGTTTGTTTCTATGATTTTGTTTGTTTGCTTTGTTTTGTTTGTTTGCTTTATTCGTTTGCTTTGTTCTTGTTTGCTTTATTTGTTTTGCTTTGTGTTTGTTTGCTTTGGTTGTTTACTTTGTTTGCTTTGGTTTGTTACTGTTTGTTTGTTCGTGTTGTTGCTTTGTTGTTTGTTTGTGTTGTTGCTTTGTTTGTTTGCTTTGTTTGTTTGCTTTGCTTTGTTTGATTTGCTTTGTTTGCTTTGTTTGTTTGCTTTGCTTTGTTTGCTAGGAGTAAGACAATCTTGCATGTTCTGGGTGACAATAAGTCCTTTGGAAGAAACTATAAATCGAGGCCTCGTGTGCGAAGGCACGCAAGAGTCTGCACTGATGTTAACTTCAGGGGAAAATATCCCCCTTCAACGGGAATCGAGCCCGGGTCGTCAGATTGTGAGTGCAATGTTCTGACCACTAGGCTATCCCGTCCTCCCCCCCCCCACCACCCCTGTGTGTGTGTGTAGTGTGTTATTGTTTCTGTGTGTCTCCTGTGTGTTGTGTGTGTGTGTGTGTGGTGTGTGATCGTGTGTGTGTGTGTTTGTAGTGTATGGCGTATTGTGGGATTGAGGACTGAGGAGTCTGTGTGTATGGGTGTGCATGTCACACCACTAGAGCTAGTCATGTTTGGGTGTTGGTATGAGGAATGCGTGTCTAGCTTTTAAAATAGCACTGATGACTGATAACTCTGTTTTGTATTTTCGTGCTTGGGAAGGACACACTAAGCGGATCTTGACTGGCAGAATGTGCTATATCACAGCATGAATGTATTAACTAAGTCATTATATTTTACATGTCTTTTCCCGTGTTGATTCAGTTATCGTGTTAGTATTGGGATGGGTGGAATGAATTGAGTTTGACCTCAATTGGTTAATTGCTCCTAGAGGCCCTCGTGTGTTGTCTTTTGGGTCACGGTTTTTGACGTGCGTGGTTTAACGAGCTGTTGCGCTTTGCGCGAGGGTATCTGAGGGGGTCAGGTTCGTATTCCCGTTCGTTTGGGGTGTGGGGACCTGGGTTTGTGGTGGGGGCTTTTTACGGGGGTATTCAGTGCGACGTCTGTCATAGGATTGTAGTCGCGTCGAATTATGCGCAATTGGGACGTTTATGGGGTGGGTGTTGGGGGGGTGGGGGGGGGTGGGGGGGGGGGGGGGGTGTGGGGGGGGGGCTTTGGGGGTGTGGGTGTGGGTTTGGAGGGGGGGGGGGGGGGGGGGGAGTGGGGGGGGGGCTTTTGGGGGCGAGGGGGCGGGAGGGGGGGGGGGGCAGGCGTGGGGAGGAGCGGGGGGCGGGAAGGGAGGGGAGGTGGTGTGGGGGTGGGTAGGTGGCAGGTGGTGAAGAGGGGGCTAAGAGGGGGGTGGGAGTGACGTGAGGAGAGACGCGTGCGCTGGGTGAGCGCCGGAGGCTATGCGGCTTCTTTCTTCTTTTTTTCCTAGTTTTTTTTTTTGTGTCTTTTTTTATTTTCCTTTTTTTTATTTTTTTGTTTTCTTCTTGTTTTTTTTTCTTTTTTTTCTTTCTATTTTGTTTTTTTTGTTCGCATTCTCTTATTTCTTTTTTTTTTTTTTTCTTCTCCTTTTTTTTTCTTTTCCTGCGTGGACGTTCGCACACGGAGGACCTCGCTTTACAGTTTCAAATTGAAGAACTTTTCTGGGAAGCCGAGTCGGTTACTACTGTAGAACTCCTAAGGAAGAAATAAAAACCAACACACTCTTGAACGGGTGCTTCGGTACTGGCTCGAGCCCCCGGGTCTTCACACCCAAGCGTTAATTCGCCAGCCACAAGCTATCCTGCTCTCGTTGATTTTATTTGCTTAGAGGAGACTTTTTGCTATCGAATTGCCAAGTTCTTTTCTTTATTTTAACGTTGTTCCACTCAGGTGATATCAGGCTAAGATAAAGTGTTTACATTATAATTATAGAGAACGCGCGCGCGCGCGCGCGCGCGTGTGTGTGTGGGTGCGTGCGTGCATGTGTGTGTATGTGTGCGCGAGTGCGCGCACGTGTGTGTGTGTGTGTGTGTGTGTGTGTTATCTGTGTGTGTTGATCTACGTGGTCTTGTATGTGTATGTGTGTTCTGTGTGTGAACGAGTCTGTGTGTGTATGTATGTCCTCAGTTGTGTAACATGCTTGCGTGCATGATGAGATTGTTTGTGTTATTCCATGGTGTGTGCCCCGTGTTGTCTGTGTGTGTGTATGAGTGTGTTGTGTGTGTGTGTTGTGTGTGTGTGTGTGTGCGTGTCTGTGTGTGTGTATGTGTGTTTATTTAGGTGTGCTTGCAAGAATGTGAGTAGATGTATATTTGCGAGCTAAAGGTAGGGGTGTGCTAAGTCCTCATCCTTACAGTGACTGTATTTGTCTTCATTGACTTGCCTGCAACTATTCAAGACATGCAAAGCCTTCAGGAAGTCTACTGCCTCTAGCATTTGAACAACACCCTCAAACTCGCATCCGTAGAAGTGGATGAAGCTCGACTGTGTGGTCCCAATCCTCCCACTGGGCCCACAGCACACTCAATCAGGTGAAGAGCCGGTGAGAGTTCGAAAAATTCCCTTTCGGGATCAAACCCGCGACCCTCCAGTCCGTAACCCAGCACGCTATTCATTTGCGCCAAGTGACGTTTCTAATAGTTTTACACTTTGTTTTATATTTTGTTATTAGTTTTCTTCTCTTTCTGATTTTTTTATCTTGTGTGGTGGTTAGGCCACACTGAAATATCTTTTATCCTTTGGGTGGCAATAGAAACTTCTTAATTTCTGGAGGATTGTCTTGCTCTTACCAGGATGAGTGAGGTTTTCAATAACTGCCAGGGACATACTGTAAGAAGTGCTCAACCATGGAGCCGAAAACTTGAGTCAGTCAGGCCAAAGGCATGGTTCTTACTTAATTATTCCCCAAATGCTGCCTTCAAAGTTTTATCCTGTAGTGAACATTTTTACCCTTCATTTTCGAATCTTGGACAAAAAATCTATATCTATCTATCTATCTATCTATCTATCTATCTATCTATCTATCTATCTATCTATCTATCTATCTATCTGTCTATCTATCTATCTATCTATCTATCTATCTATCTATATCTATCTATCTATCTATCTCTCTCTCTCTTCATCTATCTATCTATCTATCTATCTATCTATCTATCTATATCTATCTATCTATCTATCTATCTATCTATCTATACACGTTTTTCTCAGCAAACTGGGATCAGGCATTTTCTTTTCTCTTTCTTTGTAAAAGGAACGCAGTATTAACAAATCCAAAATGATGATCTGCCGGGAATGCTGGTGGTTTCTTTCTAATAGAACCCCAATCCCAAGAGTTCTTTCTTTTTTGCAGTCTTGGGCAAGAAATCTCGCATCTTTTATCACTTTCTCTCTTTTGTGTGTGTGTCGTGTATTGTCCTCTCTTCCCCCTTCCGCCTGTTTGTTACCTGTCATGGGCAGTTTCCACTTGTTCCTGCTATGGGAGCCCCACCGCTTCCCTTCCCCTCCCCTCTCCTCCCCCTCCTTCCATCTTCTCTGGAATAACCGTAGCGTTCATTTACCTGCCAACTTTCTATAGCAGTTTGCCTGTCGTTTGTTGGATTGCGAACACAAGACTGGAAACAATGTGGGAATTGGTCATAAACTGTATCGATTTTATACATGGCATTCTGTATGTACATTGTATTGTTTTGTGTAATGCGCTACGTTTACGGTTGCTCTGAAAGTTTTGTGGAGAATCAACAACCAGGATTTTTTTCTGTCTTATTTTTTCAGGACTTTTTTTTTCTTACCTGAAAGATATTACGCACACAATTGCAATTTTTTTTTTTGGGGGTTTTTAACTTTCTGTGAGGAATAAACGGTCGATTTGATTTGCTAATCGAGTTTTCTTAAGAACAGAGAGAGGAGAGATGAGAGAGAGACGATGAGAGAGAGAGAGAGATGAAGAGAGAGATGAGAGAGAGAGAGAGAGACAGAAGACAGACAGGAACAGACAGACAGTCAGTGACAGAGAGAGGAAAGACAGAGAGAGTGAGAGAGGGTGAGAGACGAGAGAGTGAGGAGAGAGTGGCGAGATGAGAAGTGTGGAGAGACGAGAGAGTGACGAGAGGGAGAGGAGAGCACAAGTGCGCGTGCTCCTGAACACACTCACCACACCCACACACACACCTCACACACTCACTCACACACCACACACACACACACACACACACACACACACACAACCACCACACACACACACACATAACTATGTTCAACCATATGGCAACTTTATAGGCCTTTGATGCTGGCCTGTGTGGCCTAACATAGCACAGTATCAACCTGTCAGGTTTAATCTGATCTAAAAGAAAGTGTCCTCTTGACAAAACTTCTTCAAACTATTTACCCCACACAGCTTTTTGTGTGTGTTGCTCAAACTCAGCAAATTCTAACCGACTCTGGAATTGTCCAGGTTTACTATGTGTAAGTTTATGTGTGATAAACACTCTCACCATCATTCACCATTACACCCAGTGGTGTGTAGGGCAGCAACAAAGCGCTTCCACTCCTGTCTATCTTGGGCCAACCTAGTCACTGATCCCCAGTAGAGTGCTGCATTGCCTTCTTCTCCCTTGGCTTTGGCCACAGCAGTCATAACGGTTCACTGGACCCGGGAGGTCTTCGCACGCAAAAGTAGAAATTTTCTCTAGTTGCTGTTCCGTTAACTTCTCTCTTTAGGGACAGGGTTGTTAGCCCTGTGCCAAACCCAACCTGGAGGAAGGGTTCCACCTTAGTCGCTCTTACGACATTCCTTGTTGGAGGGCAGGATCTATTCTTGCCAATGCCGCTTTGCAAGCTTTCCCCGGGAGTCCACGGAGGGTTAAACTGTCAACCATTAAATGAATGCTGACGTACCCTTTAGTTCATCAAGACGTCCACATCAAGGGCACCACACTGTATCAGTCAGGTCTTTCCTTGGGACATTCTCATTATCTGCTGGAACAACTCGTCTACACTCCCATTAATTTCCATATATTATTATTATTATTATTATTTTTATTATTTTGGGGACGTGGGGCAGGCCGTGGTAATTCGAGAAAACTCTTCATAAAAATATGATTACATACCCGTCTGATACCATGTTTTTCCGTCTCTATCGTTCAATCACTGCTGTTAGAAGCTACTATTTGCGTCAATGACGGGATGGCCTGGTGGTTAGAGTGATGCGTTCTGTGCTCGTGATCTGCCAAACCCGATTCGAATCTCCTTCAAGAGGATTTTTCCTCTAGAGTTGACATCAGCGCGGACTCCACTTCCCCCCAAAATCCTTCAGATGAGGAAAACAAGAAAACAATGTCCACCGAGAGATCTCGTGTGCTAACACGCGCAGAACATCTTGCGCACACGTTAATACCTGTTCCACTTTTCGGGAAAAAAGTAGGCCATTGTGTGCCGGTGGGAACGGATGACAAAATTTACAAAACTGCATACACACAGGGGCTGGATGTAAAATCACGAGCGCTTATTCCATTATTCTTGAAATAAAAGAATAAAACAAAACAATAATGACACTATGGCCTAACCCTAATTCACACAGGTTTTATTCCATAATGCCTTACTGGCGAGGAAAACAGTTTGCAATGTTTAATGTGATGTGATGTGCAGAGACAGCTAAGAAAAGATATCAAAACTTACCCTCTCCTCCCAACCTATTTGAAATGATAATGCCCGACATTCTAGCCCTCTCTGATATGACACAGTATCAGAAGTAAGTGCAGTTAAGGAATTAATCTGCATTCTATCAGAGAAGCACTTTTATATCAAGTAAAGGACCAACAAGCATACCGAAAAATCCTCACCTTTCGGAACAGCCAGCAGAACTTAGGTTTGCTGTATGAGCTGTCAAGGCAATTGTAACCCCATTCATGTATTTATTTAATTTATTTATTCTTTTATATCGAGGATAATGGAATAAGCACTCATGTGCTTTTTTACATCTAGTCCCCCTGTGTATGCGGTTTTGTAAATTTTGTCATCTGTTTCCACCGGCACACAATGGCCTACTCTTCCGAAAAGCGGAACAGGATTTAACGTGTGCGAAAGATGTTCTGAGTGCGTTCGAACACGGGACCTTGGTTTATAGTCTCATCGGAAGGACTTTGACAATTCTTAGTTCCAATTATTTTGTCAAATTGGAAGAATGGGCGAGGTTTGGGTTGAAACCCACAAACTCACGGTTTATTGTTGGGCAGGCGATCATCTTAACCAATCCTGCCACCCCTCCTTCCTTCTTTTGAGTGAGGTAGCCAGTGAATGTAATGACTTGATAATGATGTTAACTGTTTTACTGTGTCATGTTTTGTGTTATATCTGAATGCAGTCATTGTGTCATGAGGTAGCAGTGAATGTCAATGACTGTGCTAATGATGTTAACTGGTTTTACTGTGTCATGTTCTGGTGATATATGCTGAATGCATTCATTGTGTCATGAGGTAGCAGTGAATGTCAATGACTGTGCTAATGATGTTAACTGGTTTTACTGTGCCATACAGTATTGGTGATATATGCTGAATGCATTCATTGTGTCATGAGGTAGCAGTGAATGTCAATGACTGTGCTAATGATGTTAACTGGTTTCACTGTGTCATGTTCTGGTGATATTGACTAAATGCATTCATTTGTGTCATGAGGTAGCAGTGAATGTCAATGACTGTGCTAATGATGTTAACTGGTTTTACTGTGTCATGTTCTGGTGATATATGCTAAATGCATTCATTGTGTCATGAGGTAGCAGTGAATGTCAATGACTCTGCCAATGATGTTAACTGGTTTTACTGTGTCATGTTCTGGTGATATATGCTGAATGCATTCATTGTGTCATGAGGTAGCAGTGAATGTCAATGACTGTGCTAATGATGTTAACTGGTTTTACTGTGCCATACATATTGGTGATATATGCTGAATGCATTCATTGTGTCATGAGGTAGCAGTGAATGTCAATGACTCTGCCAATGATTTTAACTGGTTTTACTGTGCCATGTTCTGGTGATATATGCTGAATACATTCATTGTGTCATGAGGTAGCAGTGAATGTCAATGACTGTGCTAATGATGTTAACTGGTTTTACTGTGCCATACATATTGGTGATATATGCTGAATGCATTCATTGTGCCATGAGGTAGCAGTGAATGTCAATGACTGTGCTATTGAACTATGTTAACTGACTTCATTGTGTTATGAGATATCAGCGACTGCTGTTGGTGTAAAAATTAACGGATTTCATGCATTGTGCCATGGAGTAACAATTGATTTATTTTATATGTTATTCTTTTATCTAGGATAATAGAATAAGCACTTATGTGCTTTGTTTACAATCAAGTCACTGTGTGCATTCGCGACTTTATTGTTGCATGTAATGATTTCATTGTGCCCTGGGGTGTCAGTGACTGTGCTGACCATGCAGGTGAACTTATTCATTTTCATTATGCCATGAAGTGTCAGTGACTGTGTGCTAATGTTGCATACTAATTTTTATTGTGCCATGAAGTGTCAGTGACTGTGTGCTAATGTTGCATGCTAAATTTTATTGTGCCATAAAGTGTCAGTGACTGTGTGCTAATAATGCATGCTAATTTTTATTGTGCCATGAAGTGTCAGTGACTGTGTGCTAATGTTGATTGCTAAATTTTCTGTTGTTGCCATAAAGTGTCTGTGACTGTGTTTCGTGCTAATGTTGCATGCTAATATTTTATTAGTGCCTAAAGTGTCACGTGGCTGTGTGCTAATGTTGCATGCTAATTTTATTGTCATAAAGTGTTCGTGACTGTGTGCGATGTTGTATGCTAAATTTTATTGTCGCCATAACTTAGTCTTGTCTGTGACTGTAGTGCTGCTAAATGTTGCATGCTAAATTTTATTGTGCCGATATAGTGTCAGTGACTGTGTAGTAATGTTGCATGCTAAATTTTAATTATGCCATGTATTGTCAGTGACTGTGTGCTAATGTTGCTGCTAAATTTTATTGTGCCATAAAGTCTCAGTGGGACTGTGTTTGCTAATGTTGAATGCAATTTTTATTGTGCCATGGGTCAATTGTCAGTGACTGTGTGTAATGTTGCATGCTCATTTTTTTTTTTTTTATTGTGCCAAGAAGGTCAGTGTACGTGTGCTATTGTTGCATGCTTAATTTTTTTGTGCCATGAGATGAGGTGTCAGTGGCAGTGCTGATTGATGCATTGTTATTTATTTTTTTAAGTTTCATATAGTATTTGTCTGCATGTATATTTATTTTTATTTATTAATTTTTTTTTGGATTTTCATGTTTTTAAATTTTTATTTCAGTTTCTGCCAGTAGTTCATCTGATAAAAACTGTGTAATGCAAGCTCTTTTCAAGCGTGCTATATTTTTCTGAAACTCATTAGCCTGAATCAGTTTCCATTTGTTTTTTTTCAGCCTACACTTTTTTCTTTTTTGCTGTCTGAGAACTTGGGTATTCAGTTTGATTGCCTCAATGATGTTCAGATAAAGCACAACAGCAAAGTAAATTTGACTGGTATTATCTTCATGGCTTGAATCAGAAGGGCTGTTAGTTTTCTTTTCAGGAGTAACCAGCCATCATTTCTATGTTCAATTCAGTCATGTCAGGGATTTAGTGATCATGGGCTGCATTGTTTTCGCTCATGTTTTCCTAACAAGCACTGCAATCGATTGTAACATAGTTGTCACTTCATTACTATAGCTCTTCTGAGCTGTATCCATCCAGAATATTGGCAGAACGAGCAGAATTTCCAGGTATTATTATGGATTGTACTTTGAAGCAGACCACGCCATTTTTGTTACAGGCATCTCATCATTGGCTTTCGTAGGTCACATGCTCTCCTCGGCCAATGAGGAGAATGAAATCTCCTAGTGACCTTTTGTTTAGGACTGCTCCCCTATTTTGAGCGTTTTCATTGGATAAAGTTTTAATTCAATTCAGATATAGCTGACACAGTGTGAAGGTCGAAACTGTGAGCTTTCGAAGGTGTGTCACTCGGCGGGTCTATTGTTAATCTTGAGGGAATACAGGTTGTGGAAAAGTAACCTCTTCAGGACCTTTTTCATCAAACTCGCTGGTCTCTGAGGTGGGTATGTTCTTTTATATGCGATTTTGTAAGGAAAGAAACTAGATTTTAGTATTTTATTGATGTTTTCCTGTTTTGGAATTGTCTATCTTATCAGTTTTATCCAAAATCCCCAATTCGCACCTGACCACATTGCATATTTTGGCCTCTAGCGGAAAAAGGCCTGAGGTGACAAGCGACTCATTTCGAAATGGAGAGTCACACATGCACACACACACACATATATCTATATCTATATATATCTATGTATATCTATATATAACCCTCAGTTTGATAAAGCCAAACACACCACATTATAATAAGTAAATTTTACTTTGTGTGCTTTAAGGATTTGCACAGATATTTCTTCAAAGATTGAATAAGTATTGTGTGTTTTTCTTGAAGTATAGTCAGCAATGCTTTAAAAAAAGAAAGATATATTTGGCCCATACACACACCACAGAGGCCTTTCTAACTAGGGTTAAGTTTCCATAATCTTATTCACAAGAAATATTCACACTGGTATCCCACACAGCTATGTTTGTCAGTGATCAAGAATCACTTAGAAGTAAAACTTCGACATTCTTCCTCTTTCAGCAAACACCTTCTTCTGTCACCAGTTTTCGACATGGAAATCATCACCTAATGGTGGAATGATAGAAATTCTAAAAGCTACACACAAATTGAACCTGACAATTCAAAGGAGGCAACCCAATTTTAATGGAAACTAATTCAGCTTGCCATCACGTGTAGTTCCCTTGAATTGAACATGATTGCGTGTCAATTTTTTAATGGTCGTTTGAATAGCTATGGACACTGCAACTCGAAGACAGATGATTCACAAGCATGAGAGGAATTCTCTACGGAGTTGTGATCAGAGGGCAACACTTGGCATCAGTTCAATGCCAATAAAGACCAATGTTGATACACATAAAGTCACTCATCAGAATTTCAGCATTTAGAACAAATGTGGAATTTGTTTACAACTTTTACAAATTTAGGCTCTGTGAAAGAGAACAACAAGGACCAACAATATGTGAAAGAAGAAATAAACAATCGTATTATTTGTCAGATTTCATTTTTTAGTTGTGGGCACCAAGAACCTCTGCTCTCCACCATAAGAGGAGAAAATGATGTGGTTTGGTCACACCACAAGACACATCTCATCATCAGACCGTGACCTTGGCGGTCATGGGGGAGACACGAAAGACGGATGCCGTGGTAAGCTCCTCCATCCATCTCGGGTCCTCAGATTCTGCGCTAGTAGTTGCCGAGTTCATTCATTCTGGTCCATTCTCTGATGTTGGTCCATCCTTTGACTTGTTTCTGTCTTCCCTCTTTCTGCCCACCTTCGAGTGTTCCCTGCAGTACTGTTTTTGGCAGAGTCGTTTTTTTGGCGGGTTGATGGGCCGAACATGTCAGCTTTTCTTTTGACGGATGGGAGAAGGGGTTCCTATGGACCTGCAGCCGTGTTATTTGGACTCTTGGACAAATTCATTGGTCTTTCGTTCTCTCCGGATATCCCAGCAGTTTTCTATGGCATTTTAGTTTCAAATGAATGGATTCCGCTTGCTGTTTTCAAGCAGTAAATGTCCAGGTTTCACTTCGTACAGCAGGGATCAGTCTGAATTAGGGCTTTGTAGAGCTTTAGTTTGATGGGAAACTGATCTCTTTACTTTTCCTATGGTGAGTGAGTTTTGTCTTGGAAGGATGTTGCACATTGGCTATTCTGAAACTTGATTTCTGTCGTCGATCGCCGTCCTTGTTGAGTGTTGCGCAAGGGTATTTTAAGCGTCTACTCCTCCAGTTTTGGCCGTTATGTAAATTTTAGCAGTGGCGTTTGCTCGTGCTGTTTCACTAGTCTTTACATTTTCTCCGAGCTCTCCTCCATCCCATATGCTCCAGCTCTGTTCTCAAGTCTGGCGTAAGATCTTGAAGCTCTGTGTTACTTCCACCCATGAGGTCAATGTCATTGGCAAACCACAAGTTGTTGAGGGGTCTGCGCCAATGGAGATAGTTAGAGTGGAAGTCATTGGAGGGGTCTCTTCATAATGTTTTCCAGAACAGATTAACAGGACCTGGAGATAACAGCATCCTTGTCGGACCCAACTGTGTTATTGAAAGTAGTCTCCGACCTGATTTGTTCAGAGGACTGCACTGGCTTGCGGTGTTGTATTATGCTTGATGGTTGCCACTAGTCCTTCTTCATTGCAATCTTTCTGAGGACTGCCCAGGCCTTCGTGCACATACTCTGTCGAATGCCTTCTTGAAGTGTATGATGTTGTGGAACAGGTCTCTCTGTTGTTGAAGATGTTTTTTCCATCAGGATTGTGGCAGTTAAACAATCTGTTGCGATTATGCTCCGCCTGCCTGAACCCGCTTATTCCTCTGCATAGATGTTCTTCTGCTCCTTGAGTCAATTCAAAATAACTTTGAGATGATCTTGCTGGCTTGGCTGATGAGGCTGATAGTTCTTATAGTTTTTGCTTTCATATAAATAAAATAAATAAATAATAGAAACATTTGTCTCTATTCAAAACAAAAATTGTTGACTGGTTTAATAGCAACCTTTTGCAGTCAGTCAGTCTCGTCTTTCTTTCTTTTCTTTCTTTCTTGTCTTTCTTTCTTTCTTTCTGTTTTTTTCTTTTCTTTCTTTCTTTTTGTCTTTCTTTCTTTCTTTCTTTCTTTCTTTTTCTTTCTTTCTTTCTTGCTTTCTTTCTTTCTTTATCTTATTAATTCTTTTTTATCGAGGTTAATTGGAATAGCACTTGTGTTTGCTTTTTATTTTTTACATCCGGTACCCGTCTGTATGCGGTTTTTTGTTAATGTGGTCAGCTGTTCCCACCGGCCCACACACTGGCCTACTCTTACGAAAGCGGAAAAGGATTTAAAGTGGGGCGCTAGATGTTTCTGCGTGCGTTCGAACACGGGACTCGGTTTTATAGTCTTATCCGATGGACTTTGGGCGAGAGTAGAGTCTGCACTGATGTTAACTCCAGGGGAAAATATCCCCTTGAACGGGAATGGAACCCGGGTGGTCAGATTGCCAGCGCAATGTTCTAACCACTAGGCAAACTGCACGTGCTTCACGAATTTAATCCCCCACCACCACCACCACCACCGCCAACATCCAGATTTCCTCACTCAGCCCAATGACACACTCCACCCTGTAGATTTGTTCTTCCAGGATTCTTGGAACACTATTCTTACGATGAAATTGGCGCAAACAAAACGGACTTGATGAAGCTACAAATCAAACACATTTCAAACATAGTTATTCATCCCTTCCACTGAAAAACCAGAAGAGGAACACGTGCAGCAGGGACGATGCCTGCAGCTGGATTTTGTGGCCGGCCTCACGGTGTATCCCCCTCACCTCTGACGTCACTTCCGTAACACTGACCACGCTGTATATCTCCCCGTGACATGCTTCCCTGTTACTGATTTATCTTCTATGTGTGAAAAGACTTTTCTTGATTGTTAATGTGCTTCATGCTTGTGTACAAAGTTTCAGATCCCCTGCCTGCTCAGTTCCTTTACCACCCTCCAACCTGTCACAATGTAAACTCTTGTCTGTTCTCCCACTGTCTTCCTTATCTGCCATCGCCTTCATCTTCTTCTCAGATCTTGTCCTAACTCACCACTTTCTCTTCTACCTCTCCGTTCTCCTTCAAAATCTTCTTCAATTGTCTGCTCAATGCAAATCATTTGCCCAGTTGGAAAGGTGATTTCTTTCCGTTTTTATCTATGAAAAAACTAGATGTAACTTTTCTCACTGAAACATGGTTTAAAACAACAAGGTCCATGACCTATGATAGAACAGCTAACACCACCTGGCTATAAGACTCTTTCCTTCCCCCGACTCTCCCTGTGGAGGTGGCATCGCTGTCGTTTACAAGGAAACGCTGCATCGGCTCTTTCTTTCTTCCACTCCCTCCCTTCTCATCCGGTATCTTTTGATGTCTGAGGAACTTCAACCTCAACCTACCCGGCCATTCGTCACTTTCTGCTGACTTTCCCGCCCACCTCCCAGCCGTTAAAAACAATCTGATCTTCCCTTTCATCAAGAATTCATTCTCACCTTGATCACTACCGCCTTCTCCAGAAACTTTATTCATTCTTGGCGACCTTTAACTTCCACTTTGTACTAAACCAGTCTTCTTTTTCTTGATGTCAAGCAATCTTTCACTTTATTTGTCTAACCACTCTCTGTCTCAGTGGTAATTGAAGCTACACATAGATAGGGTCATATTCTAGATTGGCTCATCACTGATGTTCACTAGATCACATAAGGTTAGTCATGTTTCGATCAACTAATGAACTGCTTTCTGATCCATTCTGCCCATTCCTTTTCTTTTTCTCAACATTGACAAAGGCCTATTATATTAAAAGAAAAAAGTGAATCAACCGTCGCAATCTCAAGGCATAATTATCCAAATTTCTCTACCTAAGTTTTGTACGCCTTTCGCTATCCCTGGGACCACACTGAACCCGTACTAAACACTACAACCTGTTCTTGGACACTGCTGATTGAGCACGAGCCTCCCACCGACCTCTTTCTTCCTGTTAGGCCCCCTGCGTTCCAGGGATACACCATGTTATCCTAGTCGCAATACCGCAAAACGCTGACAATTAGAGCGACAATGGCGAAAAACAAAAAATGAAATAAATATCAACTCTTTCGAAAATCAATATCAACAAAAGTCAAAACCCTTAATCCATTCTGCAATAGGATCAAAAGTATTACTCTGCTCCAAGTTCTTGTTGCTACGGATCCATGAAATTCTCTCTTTTCCTCTCACCTTAACTCATTCTGGTTCTGAAGGCAATCCCTCTACCCTCTGTTCACAGCCCCTTCGACACTTCCTGTTATATTCGGTTCATTCTTCTCTACAATAACAAAATGTCCAAAACCACTCGCCTCCAGATGGGGGAATTCAGACTTTTTCCAACACCGCACCTCCTGATCCCCAATTCACTGGCATTCCTCTCCTTTCTTTATCCAAACATAGTGAGAATGAAATCAAAAAAGGATTAATTCTGAAAGATAAAATGACAATAAAATATGTGATTCGATCCTATGTACCTGCTTCTCTTCTCACTCAGTGCATTCACAGCTCATACCCACTATCACGAAATTAGTAAACTCATCCTCTTCTCTCGGATTTTTTCCTTCAGCTCTCAAAACTGCTATTGTTACACCTTACTCAAAAAGCTCCTTCCCCTTTTCAGTCTGCCTATCGTGCCAAACCAAAAGCACCGGGACCACCCCTAGTCACACCTTAAACACGCTTTTGCCGCTTCTGACTCAGAAAAATATCCTTCTCACTATCCTCGTCTTTGTCTGCAGCCTTTGACTATATAGACCACTCACTTCTTCTCTACCGTCTCCAAAACATGTTTGGTATTAAAGCACGGCCTCATCTTGGTTCAGTTCATACCTTACAGACCGATTCCACACAGTTACAGTAAATATAGATTCAATTCAGCACCTGCCAAACTGGAATGGGAGTCCGCAGGGGTCAGTTTCGGCCCCTGTTCTTTTCACTCTATACGCTGCCCCACTTTCTCACCATATAATAAACGCTCATCAATTTCAGCATTCATTTTTTATGCAGACGACTCTCAGATTCTTAGCAGTGAAACTCCCGAAATTCTGCCTTCTCTCTTGGACAAAATATGTTTCCTGCTGCCTTCAAGAAATATCCAAAATTGGGTTATAGAGAACAAGTTTGCAACTATTTGCAGATAAAACGAAGCCATGCTTATAGGGGGACAAACACAAACTCTTCTTCCATAACAAACAGCTTCAATAGAATTCGGAAATACGTTGTCCTTATCCACGGTAGTGAAATATTAGGGGTAGTTATCGATAAAACACGCTCTCCATGCAAAAATCATCACCAAACCTGCCAGTCGTGTATATCAATTACGGCGGCTTAGTGCAGTTCGAAAGTATATGTACACTGATGCAAACATCCAAATAGTCACATCTCTATTCTCTCACGATTGGTCTATTGCATTTCTCTTCTGGTGGTCTGCAGCATCCATATATCCCCTCTCCAACGTATAAAAAAACTCTGCAGCTCGACTAGTCCTCAGATGCCTGTGCCACAAAGGGTAAACTATAAGATCTGTACCCTATGTTACAAAAGTCTCCACAAAACAGCACCTTCCTACCTCTGTGAATGTCTTAACCTGTGCACTCCTTCTCATTCCCTCCCTCTGCTGCAGATACCTTGTGCTTAAGAATACCTAGATTCAACCAGTCCACTGTTGGCCGTCGCTCTTTCTCTGTTTCTGATCCAGTGATCTGGAACGACCTCCCTCTCAGGCAGTCAGACAGACAGACAGGCAGACAGACATACAGGCAGGCAGACAGACAGACAGACAGACAGGCAGACAGATAGATAGATTGATCACATTTTATTTCTCATGACGTCATAGGGATCACCTGCACAGATTCTTGATCAGCTGCCATATATTGTTGGGGAAGGTTTTTTTGTAAACTGTTCCATCATCTGAAAAATGACATGTTATGAGACAGAGAGAGTGTGAGAGAGTGGAGGAGAGATTTGGAGAGAGATGAGAGAGAGAGAGAGAGAGGGAGAGACAGGCTGAGAGAGAGATGAGAGAGAGAGAAGACAGAGAGAGAGAGAGAGTATTCTTTTACTGGGCGACGACACACGTTTTAAGCTATATCTTACCTAATTAACGCATTGGGCAATGACAATGCTGTTGTTTTTATTTCAACCTCGTTTTCATGCAGGCCAAATTCTTGGGACACCACCCTGCGTTTTCCATTGAGGAGGAAAAGCAATCTCTGATGCCACATTGTGACTGATACTAGTGCGAGGGTTTTCTTGTTTGTTTGCTGGCTTTGCTTTGTTTGTTTGTTTGGTTGCTTTGTTTGTTTGCTTTGTTTCTTTGCTTTGTTTGTTGGCTTTTGGTTGTTTTACTTTGTTTGCTTTGCGTTGTTTATTTGTTTGTTTGTTTGCTTTGTTTGTTTGCTTTGTTTGTTTGCTTGCTTTGTTTGTTTGCTTTGGTTACTTCTTCTTTGCTTTGTTTGTTTGTTTGCTTTGGTTGGTTGCTTTGTTTCTTTGCTTTGTTTGTTTTGTTTGCTTTGGTTGTTGGCTTTGTTTCTGATGCATTTGTTTGTTCGCTTTCGTTTGTGTACTTTGTTTCTTTGCTTTGGTTGTTTACTTTGCTTGTTGTTTGTTTCTATGATTTTGTTTGTTTGCTTTGTTTTGTTTGTTTGCTTTATTCGTTTGCTTTGTTCTTGTTTGCTTTATTTGTTTTGCTTTGTGTTTGTTTGCTTTGGTTGTTTACTTTGTTTGCTTTGGTTTGTTACTGTTTGTTTGTTCGTGTTGTTGCTTTGTTGTTTGTTTGTGTTGTTGCTTTGTTTGTTTGCTTTGTTTGTTTGCTTTGTTTGTTTGATTTGCTTTGTTTGCTTTGTTTGTTTGCTTTGCTTTGTTTGCTAGGAGTAAGACAATCTTGCATGTTCTGGGTGACAATAAGTCCTTTGGAAGAGACTATAAATCGAGGCCTCGTGTGCGAAGGCACGCAGGAGTCTGCACTGATGTTAACTTCAGGGGAAAATATCCCCCTTCAACGGGAATCGAGCCCGGGTCGTCAGATTGTGAGTGCAATGTTCTGACCACTAGGCTATCCCGTCCTCCCCCCCCCCACCACCCCTGTGTGTGTGTGTAGTGTGTTATTGTTTCTGTGTGTCTCCTGTGTGTTGTGTGTGTGTGTGTGTGGTGTGTGATCGTGTGTGTGTGTGTTTGTAGTGTATGGCGTATTGTGGGATTGAGGACTGAGGAGTCTGTGTGTATGGGTGTGCATGTCACACCACTAGAGCTAGTCATGTTTGGGTGTTGGTATGAGGAATGCGTGTCTAGCTTTTAAAATAGCACTGATGACTGATAACTCTGTTTTGTATTTTCGTGCTTGGGAAGGACACACTAAGCGGATCTTGACTGGCAGAATGTGCTATATCACAGCATGAATGTATTAACTAAGTCATTATATTTTACATGTCTTTTCCCGTGTTGATTCAGTTATCGTGTTAGTATTGGGATGGGTGGAATGAATTGAGTTTGACCTCAATTGGTTAATTGCTCCTAGAGGCCCTCGTGTGTTGTCTTTTGGGTCACGGTTTTTGACGTGCGTGGTTTAACGAGCTGTTGCGCTTTGCGCGAGGGTATCTGAGGGGGTCAGGTTCGTATTCCCGTTCGTTTGGGGTGTGGGGACCTGGGTTTGTGGTGGGGGCTTTTTACGGGGGTATTCAGTGCGACGTCTGTCATAGGATTGTAGTCGCGTCGAATTATGCGCAATTGGGACGTTTATGGGGTGGGTGTTGGGGGGGTGGGGGGGGGTGGGGGGGGGGGGGGGGTGTGGGGGGGGGGCTTTGGGGGTGTGGGTGTGGGTTTGGAGGGGGGGGGGGGGGGGGGGGAGTGGGGGGGGGGCTTTTGGGGGCGAGGGGGCGGGAGGGGGGGGGGGGCAGGCGTGGGGAGGAGCGGGGGGCGGGAAGGGAGGGGAGGTGGTGTGGGGGTGGGTAGGTGGCAGGTGGTGAAGAGGGGGCTAAGAGGGGGGTGGGAGTGACGTGAGGAGAGACGCGTGCGCTGGGTGAGCGCCGGAGGCTATGCGGCTTCTTTCTTCTTTTTTTCCTAGTTTTTTTTTTTGTGTCTTTTTTTATTTTCCTTTTTTTTATTTTTTTGTTTTCTTCTTGTTTTTTTTTCTTTTTTTTCTTTCTATTTTGTTTTTTTTGTTCGCATTCTCTTATTTCTTTTTTTTTTTTTTTCTTCTCCTTTTTTTTTCTTTTCCTGCGTGGACGTTCGCACACGGAGGACCTCGCTTTACAGTTTCAAATTGAAGAACTTTTCTGGGAAGCCGAGTCGGTTACTACTGTAGAACTCCTAAGGAAGAAATAAAAACCAACACACTCTTGAACGGGTGCTTCGGTACTGGCTCGAGCCCCCGGGTCTTCACACCCAAGCGTTAATTCGCCAGCCACAAGCTATCCTGCTCTCGTTGATTTTATTTGCTTAGAGGAGACTTTTTGCTATCGAATTGCCAAGTTCTTTTCTTTATTTTAACGTTGTTCCACTCAGGTGATATCAGGCTAAGATAAAGTGTTTACATTATAATTATAGAGAACGCGCGCGCGCGCGCGCGCGCGTGTGTGTGTGGGTGCGTGCGTGCATGTGTGTGTATGTGTGCGCGAGTGCGCGCACGTGTGTGTGTGTGTGTGTGTGTGTGTGTTATCTGTGTGTGTTGATCTACGTGGTCTTGTATGTGTATGTGTGTTCTGTGTGTGAACGAGTCTGTGTGTGTATGTATGTCCTCAGTTGTGTAACATGCTTGCGTGCATGATGAGATTGTTTGTGTTATTCCATGGTGTGTGCCCCGTGTTGTCTGTGTGTGTGTATGAGTGTGTTGTGTGTGTGTGTTGTGTGTGTGTTGTTGTGTGTGTGTGTGTGTGTGTGTGTGTTTATTTAGGTGTGCTTGCAAGGATGTGAGTCGATGAATTTGCGGAGCTAAAGGTAGGGGTGTGCTAAGTCCTCATCCTTACAGTGACTGTATTTGTCTTCATTGACTTGCCTGCAACTATTCAAGACATGCAAAGCCTTCAGGAAGTCTACTGCCTCTAGCATTTGAACAACACCCTCACACTCGCATCCGTAGAAGTGATGAAGCTCGACGTGTGGTCCCAATCCTCGCTCTGGGCCCACTGCACACTCAATCAGGTGAGAGCCGGTGTGAGTTCGAAATATTCCCTTTCGGATCAAACCCGCCGCGACCCTCCTGATCCGTAACCCAGCACGCTATTCATTTGCGCCAAGTGACGTTTCTAATAGTTTTACACTTTGTTTTATATTTTGTTATTAGTTTTCTTCTCTTTCTGATTTTTTTATCTTGTGTGGTGGTTAGGCCACACTGAAATATCTTTTATCCTTTGGGTGGCAATAGAAACTTCTTAATTTCTGGAGGATTGTCTTGCTCTTACCAGGATGAGTGAGGTTTTCAATAACTGCCAGGGACATACTGTAAGAAGTGCTCAACCATGGAGCCGAAAACTTGAGTCAGTCAGGCCAAGGGCATGGTTCTTACTTAATTATTCCCCAATGGCTGCTCTTCAAAGTTTTATCCTGTATTTGTGAACATTTTTACCCTTCATTTTTCGAATCTTGGACAAAAAATCTATTATCTATCTATCTATCTATTCTATCTATCTATCTATCTATCTATCTATCTATTATCTATCTACTATCTGTCTATCTTTCTATCTATCTATCTATCTATCTATCTATATCATCCTATCTATCTATCTCTCTCTCTCTCTATCTATCTATCTATCTATCTATCTATCTATCTATCTATATCTATCTATCTATCTATCTATCTATCTATCTATACACGTTTTTCTCAGCAAACTGGGATCAGGCATTTTCTTTTCTCTTTCTTTGTAAAAGGAACGCAGTATTAACAAATCCAAAATGATGATCTGCCGGGAATGCTGGTGGTTTCTTTCTAATAGAACCCCAATCCCAAGAGTTCTTTCTTTTTTGCAGTCTTGGGCAAGAAATCTCGCATCTTTTATCACTTTCTCTCTTTTGTGTGTGTGTCGTGTATTGTCCTCTCTTCCCCCTTCCGCCTGTTTGTTACCTGTCATGGGCAGTTTCCACTTGTTCCTGCTCTTTGGGAGCCCCCCCACCGCTTCCTCCCCTCCCCTATCCTCCCCTCCTTCCATCTTCTCCTGGAATATCCGTACGCGTTCATTCTACCTGCCAACTTTCTAATAGCAGTTTGCTGTCGTTTGTTGGATTGCGAACACAAGACTGGAAACAATGTGGGAATTGGTCATAAACTGTATCGATTTTATACATGGCATTCTGTATGTACATTGTATTGTTTTGTGTAATGCGCTACGTTTACGGTTGCTCTGAAAGTTTTGTGGAGAATCAACAACCAGGATTTTTTTCTGTCTTATTTTTTCAGGACTTTTTTTTTCTTACCTGAAAGATATTACGCACACAATTGCAATTTTTTTTTTTGGGGGTTTTTAACTTTCTGTGAGGAATAAACGGTCGATTTGATTTGCTAATCGAGTTTTCTTAAGAACAGAGAGAGGAGAGATGAGAGAGAGACGATGAGAGAGAGAGAGAGATGAAGAGAGAGATGAGAGAGAGAGAGAGAGACAGAAGACAGACAGGAACAGACAGACAGTCAGTGACAGAGAGAGGAAAGACAGAGAGAGTGAGAGAGGGTGAGAGACGAGAGAGTGAGGAGAGAGTGGCGAGATGAGAAGTGTGGAGAGACGAGAGAGTGACGAGAGGGAGAGGAGAGCACAAGTGCGCGTGCTCCTGAACACACTCACCACACCCACACACACACCTCACACACTCACTCACACACCACACACACACACACACACACACACACACACACAACCACCACACACACACACCCTAACTATGTTCAAACCATATGGCAACTTTATAGGCCTTGGATGGCTGACATGTGTGGACTAACATAGCACAGTATCACCTGTCAGGTTTAATCTGATCTAAAAGAAAGTGTCCTCTTGACAAAACTTCTTTCAAACTATTTTACCCCACACAGCTTTTGTTGTGTTCTGTTGATCAAAACTAGAAATTCTTGTACCGACTCTGGAATTGGCCATGGTTACTATGTGTAAGTTTATGTGTGATAAACACTACTCACCATCAATCACCATTACTCCCAGTGGTGTGTTAGGGCAGCAAACAAAGCGCTTTACCACTCCTGTCTATTCTTGGGCCAACCTAGTCACTGATCCCCAGTAGAGTGCTGCATTGCCTTCTTCTCCCTTGGCTTTGGCCACAGCAGTCATAACGGTTCACTGGACCCGGGAGGTCTTCGCACGCAAAAGTAGAAATTTTCTCTAGTTGCTGTTCCGTTAACTTCTCTCTTTAGGGACAGGGTTGTTAGCCCTGTGCCAAACCCAACCTGGAGGAAGGGTTCCACCTTAGTCGCTCTTACGACATTCCTTGTTGGAGGGCAGGATCTATTCTTGCCAATGCCGCTTTGCAAGCTTTCCCCGGGAGTCCACGGAGGGTTAAACTGTCAACCATTAAATGAATGCTGACGTACCCTTTAGTTCATCAAGACGTCCACATCAAGGGCACCACACTGTATCAGTCAGGTCTTTCCTTGGGACATTCTCATTATACTGCTGGAACAACTCGTCTACACTCCTCCATTAAATTCCTTATATTATTATTATTATTATTATTTTTATTATTTTGGGGACGTGGGGCAGGCCGTGGTAATTCGAGAAAACTCTTCATAAAAATATGATTACATACCCGTCTGCTACCACTGTTTTTCCGTTCTCTATCCTTATCACTGCTGATAGAAGCACTATTTGCGTCAATGACGGGATGGCCTGGTGGTTAGAGTGATGCGTTCTGTGCTCGTGATCTGCCAAACCCGATTCGAATCTCCTTCAAGAGCATTTTTCCTCTAGAGTTGACATCAGCGCGGACTCCACTTCCCCCCAAAATCCTTCAGATGAGGAAAACAAGAAAACAATGTCCACCGAGAGATCTCGTGTGCTAACACGCGCAGAACATCTTGCGCACACGTTAATACCTGTTCCACTTTTCGGAAAAAAGTAGGCCATTGTGTGCCGGTGGGAACGGATGACAAAATTTACAAAACTGCATACACACAGGGGCTGGATGTAAAATCACGAGCGCTTATTCCATTATTCTTGAAATAAAAGAATAAAACAAAACAATAATGACACTATGGCCTAACCCTAAGTCACACAGGTTTTATTCCATAATGCCTTACTGGCGAGGAAAACAGTTTGCAATGTTTAATGTGATGTGATGTGCAGAGACAGCTAAGAAATCGATATCAAAACTTGGACCCTCCTACTCCCAACCTATTTGAAATGATAATGCCCGACATTCTAGCCCTCTCTGATATGACACAGTGTCAGAATTAAGTGCAGTTAAGGAATTAATCTGCATTCTATCAGAGAAGCACTTTTATATCAAGTAAAGGACCAACAAGCATACCGAAAAATCCTCACCTTTCGGAACAGCCAGCAGAACTTAGGTTTGCTGTATGAGCTGTCAAGGCAATTGTAACCCCATTCATGTATTTATTTTATTTATTTATTCTTTTATATCGAGGATAATGGAATAAGCACTCATGTGCTTTTTTAAATCCAGTCCCCCTGTGTATGCGGTTTTGTAAATTTTGTCATCTGTTTCCACCGGCACACAATGGCCTACTCTTCCGAAAAAGCGGAACAGGATTTAACGTTGTGCGAAGATTTGGTTTGAGTGCGTTCGAACACGGGGACCTTGGTTTTTAGTCTCATCGGAAGGACTTTGACAATTCTTAGTTCCAATTATTTTGTCAAATTGGAAGAATGGGCGAGGTTTGGGTTGAAACCCACAAACTCACGGTTTATTGTTGGGCAGGCGATCATCTTAACCATCCTGCCACCCTCCTTCCTTCTTTTGAGTGAGGTAGCAGTGAATGTCAATGACTGTGCTAATGATGTTAACTGGTTTTACTGTGTCATGTTCTGGTGATATATGCTGAATGCATTCATTGTGCCATGAGGTAGCAGTGAATGTCAATGACTGTGCTAATGATGTTAACTGGTTTTACTGTGTCATGTTCTGGTGATATATGCTGAATGCATTCATTGTGTCATGAGGTAGCAGTGAATGTCAATGACTGTGCTAATGATGTTAACTGGTTTTACTGTGCCATACATATTGGTGATATATGCTGAATGCATTCATTGTGTCATGAGGTAGCAGTGAATGTCAATGACTCTGCCAATGATGTTAACTGGTTTCACTGTGTCAGTTTGGTTGATATTGACTAAATGCATTCATTTGTGTCATGTTGGGTGCAGTGAACGTCATATGACTGTGTCTGATGATGTTAACTGGTTTTACTGTGTCATGTTCTGGTGATATATGCTGAATGCATTCATTGTGTCATGAGGTAGCAGTGAATGTCAATGACTCTGCCAATGATGTTAACTGGTTTTACTGTGTCATGTTCTGGTGATATATGCTGAATGCATTCATTGTGTCATGAGGTAGCAGTGAATGTCAATGACTGTGCTAATGATGTTAACTGGTTTTTTACTTGCCATACATATTGGTGATATATGGCTGAATGCATTCATGTGTCATGAAGTGGTTGCAGTGTTTGTAAGACTTGCCAATGATTTTAACTGGTTTTACTGTGCCATGTTCTGGTGAAATATGCTGATTCATTCATTGTGTCTTGAGGTAGCAGTGAATGTCAATGACTGTGCTAATGATGTTAACTGGTTTTACTGTGCCATACATATTGGTGATATATGCTGAATGCATTCATTGTAGCCATGATGGTAGCAGTGAATGTCAATGACTGTGCTATTGAATATGTTAACTGACTTCATTTTGTGTTATGGAAGGGGAAAAATTTCATCGACTGCTGTTGGTGTAAAAAATTAACGGATTTCATGCATTGTGCCATGGAGTAACAATTGATTTATTTTATATGTTATTCTTTTATCTAGGATAATAGAATAAGCACTTATGTGCTTTGTTTACAATCAAGTCACTGTGTGCATTCGCGACTTTATTGTTGCATGTAATGATTTAATTGTGCCCCTGGGGAATTGTTGTCAGTGACTGTGCTGGACCATGCAGGTGAATTATTCATTATCATTATGCCATGAAGTGTCAGTGAATGTGTGCTAATGTTGCATACTATTTTTTATTGTGCATGAAGTGTCAGTGACTGTTGTGCTAATGTTGCATTGTATATTTTATTGTGCCATTAAAAGTGTCAGTGACTGTGTTGCTAATAATGCTTGCTATTTTTTATTGTGCCATGAAGTGTCAGTGTACTGTGTGCTAATGTTGATTGCTAAATTTTCTGTTGTTGCCATAAAGTGTCTGTGACTGTGTTTCGTGCTAATGTTGCATGCTAATATTTTATTAGTGCCTAAAGTGTCACGTGGCTGTGTGCTAATGTTGCATGCTAATTTTATTGTCATAAAGTGTTCGTGACTGTGTGCGATGTTGTATGCTAAATTTTATTGTCGCCATAACTTAGTCTTGTCTGTGACTGTAGTGCTGCTAAATGTTGCATGCTAAATTTTATTGTGCCGATATAGTGTCAGTGACTGTGTAGTAATGTTGCATGCTAAATTTTAATTATGCCATGTATTGTCAGTGACTGTGTGCTAATGTTGCTGCTAAATTTTATTGTGCCATAAAGTCTCAGTGGGACTGTGTTTGCTAATGTTGAATGCAATTTTTATTGTGCCATGGGTCAATTGTCAGTGACTGTGTGTAATGTTGCATGCTCATTTTTTTTTTTTTTATTGTGCCAAGAAGGTCAGTGTACGTGTGCTATTGTTGCATGCTTAATTTTTTTGTGCCATGAGATGAGGTGTCAGTGGCAGTGCTGATGATGCATTGTTATTTATTTTTTTAAGTTTCATATAGTATTTGTCTGCATGTATATTTATTTTTATTTATTAATTTTTTTTTGGATTTTCATGTTTTTAAATTTTTATTTCAGTTTCTGCCAGTAGTTCATCTGATAAAAACTGTGTAATGCAAGCTCTTTTCAAGCGTGCTATATTTTTCTGAAACTCATTAGCCTGAATCAGTTTCCATTTGTTTTTTTTCAGCCTACACTTTTTTCTTTTTTGCTGTCTGAGAACTTGGGTATTCAGTTTGATTGCCTCAATGATGTTCAGATAAAGCACAACAGCAAAGTAAATTTGACTGGTATTATCTTCATGGCTTGAATCAGAAGGGCTGTTAGTTTTCTTTTCAGGAGTAACCAGCCATCATTTCTATGTTCAATTCAGTCATGTCAGGGATTTAGTGATCATGGGCTGCATTGTTTTCGCTCATGTTTTCCTAACAAGCACTGCAATCGATTGTAAAACATAGTTGTCACTTCATTACTATAGCTCTTCTGAGCTGTATCCATCCAGAATATTGGCAGAACGAGCAGAATTTCCAGGTATTATTATGGATTGTACTTTGAAGCAGACCACGCCATTTTTGTTACAGGCATCTCATCATTGGCTTTCGTAGGTCACATGCTCTCCTCGGCCAATGAGGAGAATGAAATCTCCTAGTGACCTTTTGTTTAGGACTGCTCCCCTATTTTGAGCGTTTTCATTGGATAAAGTTTTAATTCAATTCAGATATAGCTGACACAGTGTGAAGGTCGAAACTGTGAGCTTTCGAAGGTGTGTCACTCGGCGGGTCTATTGTTAATCTTGAGGGAATACAGGTTGTGGAAAAGTAACCTCTTCAGGACCTCTTTCATCAAACTCGCTGGTCTTCTGAGGTGGGTATGTGTTTTTTATATGCGATTTTGATAAGGAAAGAAACTAGATATTATTATTTTATTGATGTTTTCCAGTTTGGAATTGTCTATATTATCAGTTTTATCCAAAATCCCCAAATCGGCACCTGACACCCCTAGGCATATTTTGGCCTCTAGCGGAAAAAGGCCTGAGGTGACAAGCGACTCATTTCGAAATGGAGAGTCACACATGCACACACACACACATATATCTATATCTATATATATCTATGTATATCTATATATAACCCTCAGTTTGATAAAGCCAAACACACCACATTATAATAATGTAAATTTTACTTTGTGTGCTTTAAGGATTTGCACAGATATTTCTTCAAAGATGACTCAGTATTGTGTGTTTTTCCTTGAAGTAAGTCAGCAAATGCTTTAAAAAAAGAAAGAAATATTTGGCCCATACACACACACAGAGGCTTTCTCAACTAGGGTTAAGTTTCCATAATCTTATTCACAAGAAATATTCACACTGGTATCCCACACAGCTATGTTTGTCAGTGATCAAGAATCACTTAGAAGTAAAACTTCGACATTCTTCCTCTTTCAGCAAACACCTTCTTCTGTCACCAGTTTTCGACATGGAAATCATCACCTAATGGTGGAATGATAGAAATTCTAAAAGCTACACACAAATTGAACCTGACAATTCAAAGGAGGCAACCCAATTTTAATGGAAACTAATTCAGCTTGCCATCACGTGTAGTTCCCTTGAATTGAACATGATTGCGTGTCAATTTTTTAATGGTCGTTTGAATAGCTATGGACACTGCAACTCGAAGACAGATGATTCACAAGCATGAGAGGAATTCTCTACGGAGTTGTGATCAGAGGGCAACACTTGGCATCAGTTCAATGCCAATAAAGACCAATGTTGATACACATAAAGTCACTCATCAGAATTTCAGCATTTAGAACAAATGTGGAATTTGTTTACAACTTTTACAAATTTAGGCTCTGTGAAAGAGAACAACAAGGACCAACAATATGTGAAAGAAGAAATAAACAATCGTATTATTTGTCAGATTTCATTTTTTAGTTGTGGGCACCAAGAACCTCTGCTCTCCACCATAAGAGGAGAAAATGATGTGGTTTGGTCACACCACAAGACACATCTCATCATCAGACCGTGACCTTGGCGGTCATGGGGGAGACACGAAAGACGGATGCCGTGGTAAGCTCCTCCATCCATCTCGGGTCCTCAGATTCTGCGCTAGTAGTTGCCGAGTTCATTCATTCTGGTCCATTCTCTGATGTTGGTCCATCCTTTGACTTGTTTCTGTCTTCCCTCTTTCTGCCCACCTTCGAGTGTTCCCTGCAGTACTGTTTTTGGCAGAGTCGTTTTTTTGGCGGGTTGATGGGCCGAACATGTCAGCTTTTCTTTTGACGGATGGGAGAAGGGGTTCCTATGGACCTGCAGCCGTGTTATTTGGACTCTTGGACAAATTCATTGGTCTTTCGTTCTCTCCGGATATCCCAGCAGTTTTCTATGGCATTTTAGTTTCAAATGAATGGATTCCGCTTGCTGTTTTCAAGCAGTAAATGTCCAGGTTTCACTTCGTACAGCAGGGATCAGTCTGAATTAGGGCTTTGTAGAGCTTTAGTTTGATGGGAAACTGATCTCTTTACTTTTCCTATGGTGAGTGAGTTTTGTCTTGGAAGGATGTTGCACATTGGCTATTCTGAAACTTGATTTCTGTCGTCGATCGCCGTCCTTGTTGAGTGTTGCGCAAGGGTATTTTAAGCGTCTACTCCTCCAGTTTTGGCCGTTATGTAAATTTTAGCAGTGGCGTTTGCTCGTGCTGTTTCACTAGTCTTTACATTTTCTCCGAGCTCTCCTCCATCCCATATGCTCCAGCTCTGTTCTCAAGTCTGGCGTAAGATCTTGAAGCTCTGTGTTACTTCCACCCATGAGGTCAATGTCATTGGCAAACCACAAGTTGTTGAGGGGTCTGCGCCAATGGAGATAGTTAGAGTGGAAGTCATTGGAGGGGTCTCTTCATAATGTTTTCCAGAACAGATTAACAGGACCTGGAGATAACAGCATCCTTGTCGGACCCAACTGTGTTATTGAAAGTAGTCTCCGACCTGATTTGTTCAGAGGACTGCACTGGCTTGCGGTGTTGTATTATGCTTGATGGTTGCCACTAGTCCTTCTTCATTGCAATCTTTCTGAGGACTGCCCAGGCCTTCGTGCACATACTCTGTCGAATGCCTTCTTGAAGTGTATGATGTTGTGGAACAGGTCTCTCTGTTGTTGAAGATGTTTTTTCCATCAGGATTGTGGCAGTTAAACAATCTGTTGCGATTATGCTCCGCCTGCCTGAACCCGCTTATTCCTCTGCATAGATGTTCTTCTGCTCCTTGAGTCAATTCAAAATAACTTTGAGATGATCTTGCTGGCTTGGCTGATGAGGCTGATAGTTCTTATAGACTTCATCATAAGTGACGTCAGACTGGTCTAAGACTGCAGCTGTTAGTATGTGTACTCTTAAAAAGACTTCATCATAAGTGACGTCAGACTGGTCTAAGACTGCAGCTGTTAGTATGTGTACTCTTAAAAAGACTTCATCATAAGTGACGTCAGACTGGTCTAAGACTGCAGCTGTTAGTATGTGTACTCTTAAAAAGACTTCATCATAAGTGACGTCAGACTGGTCTAAGACTGCAGCTGTTAGTATGTGTACTCTTAAAAAGACTTCATCATAAGTGACGTCAGACTGGTCTAAGACTGCAGCTGTTAGTATGTGTACTCTTAAAAAGACTTCATCATAAGTGACGTCAGACTGGTCTAAGACTGCAGCTGTTAGTATGTGTACTCTTAAAAAGACTTCATCATAAGTGACGTCAGACTGGTCTAAGACTGCAGCTGTTAGTATGTGTACTCTTAAAAAGACTTCATCATAAGTGACGTCAGACTGGTCTAAGACTGCAGCTGTTAGTATGGGTACTCTTAAAAAGACTTCATCATAAGTGACGTCAGACTGGTCTAAGACTGCAGCTGTTAGTATGTGTACTCTTAAAAAGACTTCATCATAAGTGACGTCAGACTGGTCTAAGACTGCAGCTGTTAGTATGTGTACTCTTAAAAAGACTTCATCATAAGTGACGTCAGACTGGTCTAAGACTGCAGCTGTTAGTATGTGTACTCTTAAAAAGACTTTATAATAAGTGACGTCAGACTGGTCTAAGACTGCAGCTGTTAGTATGTGTACTCTTAAAAAGACTTCATCATAAGTGACGTCAGACTGGTCTAAGACTGCAGCTGTTAGTATGTGTACTCTTAAAAAGACTTCATCATAAGTGACGTCAGACTGGTCCTAAGAAATGCAGCTGTTAGTATGTGTACTCTTAAAAAGACTTCATCATAAGTGACGTCAGACTGGTCTAAGACTGCAGCTGTTAGTATGTGTACTCTTAAAAAGACTTCATCATAAGTGACGTCAGACTGGTCTAAGACTGCAGCTGTTAGTATGTGTACTCTTAAAAAGACTTCATCATAAGTGACGTCAGACCTAAGTCTGAGCTAGAACTTCAGGTGGTGAGCAGGCTTCAACTTTTGGTGGACACACACTACACGAATGTCCACCAACAATGACAAAACTTCAGTTTCTGTAATGTGGTCCCAAGTCTTTTGTGACTGTCCCATACATGAAGTCTGCCCACTTCATGCCTTTACTTACTCTGCACAGACGCTGTAACTTGTTTGACACTTCTCCTGTGTGGCACAGTCAAGCATAATTACTTCAAGGTAAGGTAAAGGTAAAGGAGTCCCATAACCTATAAGGTCGTAGGGGAGCGAGGCGTCAGAGACCTCACTTCTCTAGGGCCAGCATATTGAGGGCGGCGCCCATCTCCTCTTCCTCGCTGCTTTACCTTCCCTGACCCTAAAGAGGGCAGGTACCCATTTACAGCTGGGTGAACTGGGGGAATTGTACTGAAGCCAAGGCGCCCAAACGGTCACCCATCCAACTGGTAACCACGCTCGACGCTGCTTAACTTGGCTGGGGGAAAGCGAGTGCTCCGACCACTGAGCTATCCCGTCCCCATAATTACTGTATATGTATTTAACAGGAACTACAAGCAAACCACTCATACAAGCATTATACCTTACAAAACATACCGTAAACTGTGACAGCATGCTTCCTCCTCCTCTTGTGCTTCCCTTTCTCTTGTCTTGTCTGCCCAAAGTACATCAAGAAATATGATTGGATAAGAGAAAGTAAAAGGGGCTGAACCAATAACACTCGGACACGACTGGACTCTAACTTCTGTACCCACCTGTTCCTACCCTCCTATTATTGGGGATGATGGATCATATCACCACAGACGTCAACAAACAAGTATAGGCATGGCTAAAAAGTGGAATGATCCAATTCAACATCTGGAAAGGCTACAGCATTTCTTCCCAGCTCAGAATTAAAATACTGAAATGCTTAGCAAGTTCTGCCGCGCTTTATGGCTGCAAATACTACAAAAAAGATGATAAAAAACTTGAAGAATCAAAGCAGCTAAGATATGGTTTCTTGCAAGGCTGATCAGAGTCAGCGGGACAGCTGGGAGAACAAATGGAAGTGTGTTACACGAGCTGAAAACAACGAGAACATTGTTACCATTGTTAACTGAAAGAAAAAAAAGGTATAATAATAATAATAATAATAATGTATGGAATTTATATAGCGCTGAATCTTTTAAAGCAACAAATCTTTCGGATGAGACGATAAACCGAGGTCCCGTGTGTTACACAAACATTTTCAGCGCATGTAAAAGAACCCACGGCAACAAGAGAGTTGTCCCTGGCAAAATTCTTAGAAAAAGGCCACTCTGATAGGGAAACAAATACAGTTGCAGACAGGAAGAAAAAGGGTGGCGCTGCTCTTGTGGCGACGCGCTCTCCCCGGGGAGAACAGCCCGAATTTCACGCAGAGAAATATCGTGACTTAAAGTGGTATAAATAAATAAATAAATAAATGATAAATAGAACTGACCAGTGCCATGGCGCAGGGGTTGGTACCTTGGGTTACAGACTGGAAGGTTGTGGGTTCAAATCCCACAATAGTCACAGAAAATTTTTTTAACTTCAGTCAGCTCTTGATCAGAGTGAGTGTGGTATGGGTTTATTGGGAGGAAGACTGGGACCACACAGTCCAGCTTCATCTACTTTACAGATGCGAGTTTGAGAGTGTTGCTCAAATTACCTGACCAACACTGCAGGTGTCTGTTATCTCTCGGACCCGGTTGACGCCAGGATAGAGTACAACCCTGTCAAGTAGTCTCAAAGCACACGCACTTCCAAGCAGTATAATTAGGCCCATCCTCATATCATGGATCATCATGCAATAAAAAAAAGCCTCTGAGTTGGTAACCCCAGTTGCTGTGGTCTCAAGTTGACCTCAGATTTGATTTCCCCTGACACTTTTGGGCCAGGGGTTTGAGTTTGTGTAAAAGCCTTTGGGGTTGGAGGTTCTAACAAGTCAAAGGGGACAGTCGTTGGAGGGACGTTATGGTATTTTCCACCTCAGGTGGGTCGACTCACTCAGTCTGGCTCCTCGACTGAGCTAATACTGTCGTTAGTAGGGGGCTTAGTAGGTGGTGGTCCTGGTATGTTAGCCCAGAGCAGGCACCACTGAACATCACCAAAGTGACCCAGCTGCAGTGCAGGGCCCCTCTGGCCAGTGGCCCCACAGCGGCCTGACACTGACGGGCTCCCTGAGGATGCGACATAACGAATCTGGGTATGGCTGTGGCGAGGAGACTGGAAATGAGTGGCGTGGGAACAGCGTGGTCTCAGAAAATGAGGCAGCAATCAATTTTTAAAAACCACGTCTACAAGTACGGTATGAATCGTACCATGTCTGACCTACCTATTTAGTTCCAGCAACTTTTTGGGGGGGTTCCCGTCGCAAGCTTATTTTACAGGAAAGAGCATCAGACCCTAGAGAGAGAGAGAGAGAAAAACACAGAAGTAGACTTTGCTGCAGCATACCTGAGCATCCTGATCTTGACGTAGACAATCCACACGCCAAGCAGGTTCAGCAGCAGCAGTAGCAGCACCATGAAGGAGAGGACGACAACCGCTGTCACCAGTCCTCCACACGTAGCTGTACAGGAACACAACAGTCAGGTCAAAAACCTTACAACTCGGCTGTGAAGAGGACCTTACCTTCACCTTAACTCTCTCTGTGCCAGGAGGCACACAAGGCTCCAAAACATCATTCCTCCACTGGTTCCGGTCTGCAGCTGTGCTTTCGTCCCGGCGTTCCACGTGCTCCACCCTGCGTCGTTCCGCTCTACTTCTACCATTCGTCGCCATGTTGTTTTTGGGCGTCCCCTTTTCCTTCTCCCTTCAGGTGTCCATCGGAGGGCAACAGCACAGTCGTCACTCCTGTCCTTTCTTAGGACATGTCCAATCCAGTTCCATCTCCGTCTTCTAATCTGGCTGATTTTTTCTGCTCCTGCTATTTCCAAGACTGTCTAGTTGGAGATGTGTTCTTGCCATCGGATCTTGAAGATCCTCCTCAGACATTTGGTTTGGAAAATGTCTAGTTTCTCTTCTTCTCCTTTCGTTAATTTTCCCAGGTCTCAAAACCCGTAGAGAAGAATTGACAAAACAAGGCTTTTGAAAAGGGATGCTTTGTTTTTTCTGCTGATGTCTCCTGTTTGCCAGATGTTGGATAATCGTTTCATCTGCGCACTGGCCAGTGCTACTCTCTTCTTGACGTCTGCTGTTCCTCCTCCGTCTTTGGTGACGTTTGCTCCGAGATAGGTGAAGTTCTCCACCTCTTCCACTTCCTGATCTCCAACCCTCAGACCGTCGATGTTCCTGCTGTTTACTTTCATGGCTTTGCACTTCTGTCCATTCAGCTTGAGTCCAACCTTTGCTGCGTTGTTTTTCCCCGGTTAACTTCTCTTTTCTCTACAACCGACCTTATCGACTGATGTTGTAGTATGCCAACATTTTGATGTTAAATTTCTCACCTACAAAAACTGCCTGTGGAGAGAGCGAGAGGAGAGAGAGAGAGAGAGAGAGGGGAGAGAGAGAGAGAGAGAGGAAGAGAGAGAGAGGGGAGAGAAAAGAGAGAGAGCGAGCGAGAGAGAGAGAGCGAGAGAGGGAAGGTGTATAGTTATGTTTTTTGGGGGGAAGGGGGAGGGAGAAAGAGAGCATAAGTTATGTGAGGATGAAAGGGGCTATTAAAACCATGTGTATTTGGCGATTACCTTTCCAATGGATTCATACCAGCGACGTGGGGGGATGGGAGGGGGGTGGGGGGTCTGCTGCAGGGGTAACAGCTTGCCCTCCATACTTACTTACCCAGGCTTTGCGCTCTGGGTATAAACCCCCTAGAGCCACAACTCCATAGTCTTTACGAGACTGACAGATGCCCACAACAGCCTACAAAAGGCAGAGAGAGGAGAGAGAGAAAAGAGAGAGAGAAGAGGAGAGAGGAGAGAGAGAGAGAGAGAGGAGAAAGACAATGACAATATTTTATTTTAATAAACAGTTAAAGCCCATTTATGAGAGAGAGAGAGAGAGACAATGACAATATTTTATTGTAAAAAGCTGTTTTAAAACCCATTTTAAAAGAGAGAGAGAGAGAGAGGGGAGAGGAGAGAGAGGGGAGAAGAGAGAGAGAGATAGAGAGAGAGAGAGAGATACGAGTATAAGGATTCGAGTACAACTTTTATTGAGGGTAAATGGATTAACTTACAACTTCTTTACACCATGCCCTCACCCCCACCCAACCATTCCCTTTCCGCAAAGAAAAGAATAAAAGGGAAAAACCCAAAACATGTCAAACGTATACAATTGCATAACAAAATTCAATTACATAAAAAAACAAAAACAAACCTGAAATATCGACTAAACACACTGACGGCCATTTCAAAGTGTCCTCAGCAATCCCTTCACCTCCCTACACCACCATCTCTCGCCATTCATTTTTTCATACAAGTAACATGCATGATGTTTATGACTACACATGAATTACTGTTACTGTTACTGGTCCCGTAACCCGCCAGGGTCGTAGGGGCGCTGCATGGTGGACGAACGGTGGACCAGCTGGCTCCACTTAGCCCGGTCGTGGGCGAGTGCCTGGGTGACACTGAAGTCCTCCCCTGTCCAATCACGGATGTCGTCGGCCCACTTTCTCCTCTATCTGCCCCGTCTTCTCTTCCCCTGGACTGTTCCTTGCAGGATGGTCTTTGCAATATATATATATGTCTTCTTCTTCTTCTTCTTCGTCCATCGGGATCGATGATGACCATCTATTCATCCTGGGATTGCGAGGGTGCATTTCTGTGGGTGCGAAGATGACTTATTTGGCCAATCCGTGCTTGAAAAGTTCTTGAGCAGTATGGACAGGGTATAGTGGCTGCTTTTGGAGACTTGGAGGCTCTATCATTCTTGTCTTGCCTGCGTTGCTCAGCTGTCGCAATTCTGTTTGCTTCGTGGGCCTTGGCGCTACTGCGTACAGCTGCTCGCCACTGTGGCCTCTCCATTGCTGCCTGCTCCCATGAGTTTATCTCAATGTTGAAGGCTTTCAGTGAGGCTTTCAGAGTGTCCTTGAAGCGTTTTTTTTTGCCTCCCTGGGAGCGCTTTCCATGCTGAAGTTCGCCAAAAAAGAAGTTTCTTGGGGAGCCGATGGTCTGGCATGCGAACTAAATGGCCTGCCCAGTGCAGCTGGGTCTGCATCAGGAAAGGTGTGGATGCTGGGAAGGTTTGCTCTAGTGAAACACCTCAGTGTCTGGGATCTTGTCCTGCCACTTGATGCCAAACAGTTTTCTCAAACAGGTGGTGTGGAAGTGGTTCAGCTTTTTAGCATGGCGTTGGTAGACTGTCCACGACTGAGCCATAGAGCAGGGTGGTGAGCACTACCGCTTTGTAGACCTTGGTCTTGGTTTCTGTTGAGATGCCTCTCCTGTCCCATACATTCTTTCGAAGTCTGCCAAAGGCAGCGCTTGCTTTGGCGAGTCTGGTGTTGACCTCATCATCAATGGCTACTGTGCGGGAGAGGGTACTGCCAAGATAAGTAAATTTGTCCACTGCTTTGAGTGTATGTCCATTTACGGAGATGTTTGGTTCAACGTAGGGATTCCCCGGGGCTGGTTGGTGCATTACCTAAGCCTTCTTGGTACTGATTGTCAACCCAAAGTTGTCGCAAGCATCAGAGAACTTGTCAACACTGTCTTGCATGTCGGCTTCAGAAGCAGCATTGAGGGCGCATTCATCAGCAAACAGGAAGTCGTTGATGATATCTGTTGAGACCTTGGTTTTTGCTTGAAGCCTCCTGAGATTGAAGAGTGATCCATCATACCTGTACCTGATGCTGACACCAACATCTGAATCTCTGAACGCATCTGACAGCATTGGGCCGAAAACATGAGGCTGAAAAGGGTGGGACCAAGAACACAGCCCCGTTGGTGACTAGGAATATATATAAAATATATATATAATATTTATATTTTATATAATATATATATTAATATATATATATATAAAATATTATATATGTATACACACACACACACAGAAAAATGGGAGGAGCGAAATACTGGTAGATACAGACAGCCAGAGAGAGAAAGAAAACAAACGTTAAAGTGTGTGTGTGCACTCACGCACACGCGCGCGTGTGTGTGTGTATGGTTGACCTGTGTGGGTGTGTGTGTATGTGTGTGTGGTTGTACTCTGTGTGTGTGGTGTGTGTGTGGTTGACCTTTGTGTGTGTGGGGTGTGTGTGTGTGTGTTGTGTGTGTGTTGGGGTGTGTGTGTGTGTGTGTGTGTGTGTTTGACCTCTGTGTGGGGTATGTATGGTTGACCTATGTTGTGTGTGTGTGTGTGCGTGTGGTTGACCTATGTGTGTGTGTGTGTGTGTGGTTGGGCCTCTGTGTGTGTGTGTGGGTTTCCTATGTGTGTGTGTGTGTGTGTGTGTGTGTGTGTGTGTGTGTTGTGTGTGTGTGTTGGGGTGTGTTGTTGACCTGTGTGTGTGTGTTGTGTGGTGTGTGAACGGTTGACCTGTGTGTGTATTGTGTGTGTGTGTGTATGGTTGACCTGTGTGTGTGGTTGTGTGGGGTGGTTGACCTGTGTGTGTTGGTGTTTTGTGTGGATGACCTGTGTGTGTGTATGGATGACCTGTGTGTGTGTATGGTTAACCTGTGTGTGTGTTTAGGTGTGTGTATGGTTGACCTCTGTGTGTGTGTATGGTTAACCTGTGTGTGTGTGTGTGTGTGTGTGTGTGTGTGTGTGTGTGTGTGTGTGTGTGTGTGTGTGTGTGTGTGGTTGACCTGTGTGTGTGTGTTTGTGTGTGTGTGTATGTGTGTGTGTGGTTGACCTGTCTGTGCGTGTGTCTGTGTGTGTGTCTGTGTGGTTGACCTGTGTGTGCGTGTGTGTGTGTGTGTGCGTGTATGTGTGTGTGGTTGACCTGTGTGTGCGTGTGTCTGTGTGTATGTGTGTGTGGTTGACCTGTGTGTGTGTATGCAGGGTTCATACAGACTTGGTGGGAAAAAATTTAGGGCCTTTTTAGGGCTTTTTAGGGGCCATTACTTCCAAATTTAGGGCCTAGCCACAGGGTATCAAAGTATATTTTATCAACCTGTGTACACGTTTACATTGATAAACTAATCTCAAACTCATGTAAGCAAAGTCTTCTTGTCTACAACTGCATGTTGGATATTGATTATTGACACAAATTCAAGTGAAGTTCTAGAATAAAATGTTTTTCACTCACAGATACTACAATGAATTAAAATCCTCACACAGTAAAACATCCATGGTGTGATGGAAGTGTCCATGTCTTGAGCGCTTTGATTTGTTGCTTTACAAGATTCAGCGCTATATAAATTCCATATATTATTATTATTATTATTGAAATACGAAGTAAAGTGAAAACTGAAATAAGTGTCTCTGATTCTAAGATGATTTTTACAAACAAGTACCAAAGTGAACTTAAAAGACATATCCCTCAAACTTCATCTGATGTGAACTAGTCTCTTTGCCTCATCAAAGATGCAGATGGTTGCCCGGTTCTAGAACTGGTAATAACAATACCCTCACACAGTCACAGTGCCTCTTCCAAATTCTGCTCTTTTATTTCAATCTCACACATGCCTACATGCAGGCATTCACACACACACGCACGTGCATAAAAGAGAGCGACAGAGACAGAAAGAGAGAGAGAGGCTGCTGGACGCAAGTTCTCTTCACTATGAATACATGTACAAGTCCGTATTGTCAATGCAGACAGAGAGGTAGGCCTAACACTGGCTTAAAAAGATGCCAACACCCTCTCCCCATAGTCTTTTTTTTTTTTTTAAAGCAAGAATCTTCAGATGAAGTCAGCCAATAACTGAATACGCTGCGAATTTTAAAGTAAAGTCAATTGAATCGACCACATTGAGTGGTGGAAAATATTCAAACATTTGTATTTTTCCTGTACATTTGTAAATATTCAGGCATTTGGGACTTGCCTTATGAACTGAATTCATTTCTGTATGCATTCTGTAGGAAATCTGTGGGATAATCTCCTCAAATAAAGAAAAGATCTGGCTACAGGTTTTATGGTATTCCCATTCTGACACGCAGCTGTATCACTGACTGCCGTTTTGTAAACTGCGCACAGGAGAAACAATAGGCCTTGCTATTCACAGTGCAGCTGTGCTAAAATTGAAAAATCTCATAGAGAAGGACTGTAGCGCAGTAAACAGAAAACTGGATTGTTGTTTTTTTTTTTACTCATGATTGTAGTTTCATAGTTAAACACCATTTTCCAAACAAATTACGGACATACCATAGGGGTAGGTAGTTTTCGGCATGTAAAAAATAACTGGTGAAAAAATTACCTCCCTTGGCAAAATAGATGGCGCGACATGAATAGCAGACGACAGGCTCTATCTGCGATCATACGATCTTTGGACACCCTCCTTGCTTTCATTTCTCATAAGTTTTATTTTGTGTATTTGTTTAATCTACATTTCAACAGAAACTCTCACTCATGGTTCCCATTTTTAGGGCTTTTTAGGGCCTCCAGGGCCATACGTCTCATTTCTAGGGCTTTTTAGGGCTTATTTTGATATTTCAAAAATCAGGGCCTTTTAAGGGCTTTTAAGATTGTATGAACCCTGGTAAATGTGTGTGTGGTTTGACCTGTGTGTGTGTGTGTGTGTTGTGTGGTTTACCTTGTGAGGGTGTGGTTGACCTGTGTGAGTTGGGTGGTTGACCTGTGTTGTGTGTGGTTGACCTGTGTGTGTGTGTGTGGTTTGACCTGTGTGTGTGTGTGTGTGTGTGTGAGGTTGACCTGTGTGTGTGTGTGTGTGTGTGGTTGACCTTGTTGTGTGTGTGTGTGTGTGTGTGTGTGTGTGGGTGTGTGTGGTTACTTGTGTGTGTGTGTGTGTGTGTGTGTGTTGGTGGTGTGTGGGTGTGTGTGTGGTGTTGGTGTGTTGGTGGGTGTGTGTGTGGTTGACCTGTGTGTGTGTGTGTGTGTTGTTACCTGTGAGTGTGTGTGTGTGGTTGACCTGTGTGTGTGTGTGTGTGGGTTGACCTTTGTGTGTGTGTGTGTGGTGGGTGTGTGTGGTTGACCTGTGTTGTGTGTGTGTGTGGTGTGGTGTGTGTGTGTGTTGTGTGTGTGGTGTGTGTGTGTGGTTGTTGACCTGTGTGTGTGTGTGTGTTGTGGGTGATCGGTGTGTGTGGTGTTGTGTGGTGGTTGACCTGTGTGGGTGTGTGTGTGGTGTGTGTGTGTGTGTGTGTGGAGTGTGTGTGTTGGTGGTTGACCTGTTACCGTGTGTGTGTGTGTGTGTGGTTTACCTGTGTGTATGGGTGTGTGTATGTGTGTGTGTGTGGGTACCTTTTTATATATACATCGAGAAATGGAATAAGCACTCATGTGCTTTTTTTTACATCCAGTCCCGTGTGTAATGGCGATTTTTGTAAATGTCACTTTTCTACCACACACAATGACCGTACGCTTCCAAAAAGCGGAACAGATTTAACGTGTGCGCAAGATGTTCACTGCCATGTGGTTCGAACCAGGCGCGGTTTATAGTCTCATCCGAAGGAGTTTGCCTGTGTGTGGTGTGTGGTGTGTTGTGTGTGTTTGTGGTGTGGTGTGTGTGTGTGTGTTGTGTGTGGGTGTGGTTACCTGTTGTGTGTGTGTGTGTGTGGTGTCCTGGGTGTGTGTGTTTTGTCTCTGTGTGTGGTTGACCGTCCGTGGTAGTGTGTGTGTTTGTATGTCTGTGTGGTATGGTGTGTGTGTGTGTTGTGTGTGTGTGTGTGTGTGTGTTGGTGTGTTGACCTGTGGGTGGTGGTGTGTGTTTACCTGTGTGTGGTGGGTGTGGGTTTACCTGTGTGTGTGTGTGGTGTGTGTGGTTGACCTGTGTTGTGTGTGTGTTGGTGGGTGTGTGGTTGGACTGAGTGTGTGGAGTGTGGTTGACCCTATGTGTGTTGTTTGTGTCGGTGGTTGACCTTTGTGTGTGTGTGTTGTTGACCATGGTGTGTTATGGTTTGTATGAAATGATGAATGAAAGAATAAAAAAAGTAAAGAATGACCCTGTGTGTGTTGTGTGGTTGTGTGGTGTGTGTGATTGACCTGTGTGTGTGTGTGTGGTTGTGAGGGTGTGTGGGTTGAACCTTTGTGGAGGTTGACCCTGTGTGTGTGTGTGTGTGTGAGTGTGTGTGTTGACTGAGGTAATCATCCCTGTTGTTGTCGAGTTCCATCATGTTCCTCATGGAGATCCCCATGGCGGACAAGTCACAGCAACTGACTGCTGCTCTGAGGTGGTTGTGGTGGTTTTGGTTGGATCACTGCAACATTCAAGATCACCCTCTGTCTGACTGCGGGCAGTCATGGCTCTGTACTTAGAACCTTCCACACACCACACACACAACAGTTAACCACACACACACACACACAAACATCACTACACACACCACACACACACACAACACACAACAACACACACACACACACACACAAGAGGTCACCACACATCACACACACACAGTCAACACACACACACACACCACACACACACACACACAGAGGTCAACCAACACACACACACACAGGTTAACCACACACACTACAGACATGGGGGGGGGGGGGGGGGGGGGGGGGGGGGGGGGGGGGGGGGGGGGGGTGGATAACAAACACACACACACACACGAGGTCAACCACACACACACACAAACATAGGTCAACCACCATAACACACACACACACACAACAACACACACACATAGTACCAACCGCACACACACACCACAACACACACACACACACCACACACACACACACACACGCACACACGCACACACCACACACGCACACACGCACATAGGTCTACCAACACATACACCCACACATAGGTCAACCACACACACACACACACACAACGGAGGTCATCTCACAACACACGCCGCGTGCGCAATCGCACGTCCACACACGTACAAAAAATGTTATCTCCCAGAATTTCTGTCAGGGGGGGGGGGGGGGGGGGGGGGGGGGGGGGGGGGGGGGGGGGGGGGGGGGGGGGGGGGGGGGGGGGGGTGGGGGGGGGGGGGGGGGGGGGGGGGGGGGGGGTGATATCACATTTTGGTGGAAGGACGTTAAACTGAAGACCGATCTCGTAACAAAACACGTCAAACTGCCACTTCTCTCTTTGTCACACACACAACACACTTCACACAGACACCACACACATGCACAACACACTCTCTCTCTCTGTCTGTCTCTTCTCTCTCTCTCACCTCTCGAGTATATAATATTCGAGTTTGATTGAGTTTGATTGAGTTCTCATCTCATTCTCCTCTCTCTCCTCTCTCGTCTCTCTCTCCTCTCAGCTCTCTCATCTCTCTCCTCTCTCCTCTTCGCTTCTCTCTCTCTCTCCCTCTCTCCTCTCTCTCTCTCTGAATTTTATCTTGTATTTTTGCTGATACGTTCTTCTGCTATTTTCAATTCAGTAATAGTCCTTCAGCAACAATTGAAACATTTTGAAAAGTACTTCTAACAGACCTTGGCCTCAGTGTGAATTATGACAAGTCAAGGTTATACATTCAAAAGGTGGATACATTTTCATCGAAAGACACATGGCTATACGGTAACACAAAATTGGAGATAGTCAATTGTTACAAATATTTAGGAGTTTTTATCTTTTCCACTGGCTTAAACTTTTCATATGCATTAGATGATAGTGTGCTTCTTAGAGCAAGAAAAGGCAACTGTTGTAATTTGAAACTTGTTACGGACAGTTGTGACCAGGCCCATCATTATTTTCATGTATGTTTGACTGGCCAAATTCAGCAATGTTGACATATGGCTCTGAAGTTTTGGGCGCTAATTGGAAAGACCACAAGACTATTTGAACGTGTCATACATTTGCGTTGAAAAAGTTGCCTCAATGTCAGTCAATCAGAACACCTAATGCATTTAATTTTATGCAGAGACTGGGAAGATATCCACTCTATGTAATTACTCAAACTAGAATGTATAAAATATTGGTGAAGATGAAGACAATGCCCTGAACACATATTTCAGCTAAAGCTTACAAAATGGTTGTACAAACCTTCATTGCAACAATAAGAATATTGGGTCTCCAAAAATGTTCAACATTGTATCTATATGGTTGGTCATTGGTGGGAAAACCACGGGGTCCACATATATTACTTCTTTTTGCGTGAATTCAACAGAGACTTATAGATTGTTTTCTTCAGGACTGTAATAGTGATGTCTCTGGAAAACGAGTTTCATTTTAATTAACATCCCTTTAAAGCTGTTTCCAAGGTCTCCCACAAGCCGTGTTTGGAAGTGAAGAATTATCTGTAAGAAACAGTAGTACTTTTAGATTAGGTGTCTCACCGATTAAAAACTCATGGTAACGACAATGTTGCTCAGTCCAGTAGAAATTTATTTTGTCATTTTGTAAAGATGCTCGTGAATCTGAAGTGCCTTTTTGGTTGTTTGTCCAGTATATTGTGAAATTATGGAAAACTACTTTACCTCGTAATTTTTTCTCACGACCATCAGGGTTTGCAGCGACACTTCTGATGGCCAGTGAAAAACATTCTAAAGCACTTGCATGGTATATATTCGAAGCTTTTCAAAAGAGGCGAAATGAAACAGAAAAACCATGACAGACTTCTTAAATCAACCAACATGTTTATTGTTTTGAAAACGTGGAAGATCTTGATTATTCATTTTTGGTATGCCATTTGAAGAGACCCACAGTCAATCGCAAGAACAGCATTGCACTGGACCCCAGAAGGAAGGAGAAAGAAAGGAAGACCAAAAGCAACGTGGAGAAGAACTGTAGAAAGTGAGATGAAGGCCATGCAGCACTCTTGGGGATCAGTGACTAGGTTGGCCCAGAATAGGCAGGAGTGGAAGCGCTTTGTTGCTGCCCTACACACCGCTGGGTGTAATGGCTAATGAATTGATGATGAATTTGTATAGCCTATAATGAAATTAGCTTATTGCATTTGTAAGGGCAGTGTGTGTATGGTGTGTTTGGCATGCATGCACATGTTGTCTTAATGTATAATTATAGGTGGTGGAGAGTGTGTGTGTGTGCGAGTGTGTGTGTGCAATGCATGCGTGTGTGTGATATGTGAGTGCGCGAGGGAGAGAGAGAGGGAGAGAGAGAGAGTGCACTTAACTGATCGTTACATGCAACCCTGAAATTGTTGACAATTTAAATGTGAAGTGTTTTGCGTTAGTTTGTTTTTTGCTTCAGATGTTCTGATCTTCATGTCATGGGCCATATGCCTGTATCATTAAATGTTCTGAGTTCGCGAGTTCTCTCTCTCTCTCTCTCTCTTCTCTCTCTCCTCTCTCTCTCTCTTTCTCTCTCTCTCTCACTCCACTCACTACTCTCTCTCTCTCTCTCTCTTCTCCGATTTGTTATGGCTTCGTTATGATATATTTGGTGACCCCATTCAAGGAGCTTGTGGCCTAAAAATAAACTTTTTCATTGTTTCATGTTCCTCTTCTCTCTCACACACACATACACCACCTATCACTTGGTAACCCACACTCAACCGCTGCTTACTCTTAGCTTGAGAAAGTGATCTCTGACCGACTGATCATCCGCCTTGTATACACTTTCGTTAGAGATGAAATGTTGAGAGTTAATTTCAATGTTGACATTTTTGTTCATCTACTTAGATAAGTGCATTGCTTTACAAGATTCAGCGCTATATAAATACCACACATTATTGTTATTATTATTATATGCATAGTTAGCTTGGTTTCAAAACAGATGATCTTCTTATTTTTCAAAAAAATGAAATTAATAAGCTTGCATGTGTTGAGATAAATTATATAACAGAGCCTAGTCCTGTGTACACTCTCTCGCCAAAGTACACAACCTCTGTGTGTGTGTGTGTGCGCGCGCGCGTGCGTGTGTGTGTGCGTGTGTGCATGTGTGTGTGCGCGTGTGTGTTTACATTTCAATTTGTAAAACCTATTAATTGTCACTTGTTGCAGCATGTGTTAAGAAAAAAAAATCAACTGAGCGCTTTGATTTGTAACTTTACAAGATTCAGCGCTATATAAATTCCATACATTATTATTATTAAGAGTAGGATGAATGCAAGCGCTTTGATTTGTTTTTTGCAAGATATAGCGCTATAGAGTCTCAGAATGGGTACATGGAATATACGGACTATGCTACAAAAAGGAAAATTGGAAAATCTCAAACAGGAAATGGAAAGAATGAACCTCAATATACTAGGATTTTCAGAAGTGAGATGGAAAGGAGCAGGCTGCATAACATCTGACAACTACACCATTCTTTACTCAGGAGGAGATCAACACCAGAAAGGAGTTGGCATGATTCTAGATCAAGAAACCTCAAAGACCATCAAAGGTTCTGGACTGGAAATGACAAGACCTGATAGTAAAACTTAAGGCACGACCTTTCGACATGGATTAGTACAAGTATATGCACCAACAGCTGATAAAGAGGACCGCAGCAATTGAAGGAGTTTTATGTAAAATATCGAAAAGGCAATGAAGCAACTGAAGTCTCAAGATTTCAGAATAATAATGGGTACCTCAATTCAAAGTAGGAAAAGGAAAGATGAAACCCACAGTTGCCCATTTGAATAGGAAGTGAGAAATGAAAGAGAGCGGCTCTGGAATGGTGTCAAGGAACAAAGCTGGCTCCAGAACACATGGTTTTGAAAACCCATCCAAGAAGATGCTGGACCATGGAAAAGCCCTGCGACAGAACCAGATCAAATAGATTACCTCCTGATTCAAGACGCTTCCGTAACTCTATAACATCTTGTAAGTCCCATGCCAGGTGCAGACTGTGAAGTGTCGTCCAAGGTATCGGGACAATGCGACATAAAAGTGAAAAAAGTTTTCAAAAGCGTAAAAGAACACCAAAACTGCAAAATGAACAGCTAAAAACTGACGAAGAAACAAGGAAAAATACAAGATCTAAAGTTGGAAACAAATTCGATGGCCTAGATCAACTCACCACAACAGAGTAAAAAATGGCAGATGAAGAAGGATAGCATCAGCGAGCAGCAAAAAATTTATTCCATTTATAAATAAAGGAAACATAAGAAGTGGAATTAGCTTCCGAGATTTTAAACCTAAGGAAAACAGGAGAATAGGCAAATAGATGAAAGAATTATAAAGAACTCGACAACTGTTAAAGAAAAATGTAATGAAGCCAAGGAAGAATGGATCAATAGCCAGGCAAGGAAATTGAAATGAATCAAATTTGATAGCAAACTTATGCATGAAAAAAATAAAAGGATGTGACAGGAAGAAATCAGCTGCAAAAACAGGTTTGTATAAAGACGAGAGATGGAGATATACTCATGGAAAAAGAAGATATTCTTAACGAGGGAGGGGTCGAATACATCGAAGAGTTATATCACGACGACAGAGGTCCACCACCTCATATTAGCAACGAAGATGGCCACATAATCATGGAAGACGAAGTTAGACATGCACTTCAGCAAGATGAAAAGTGTAAGGCGCCAGACCTGATGATATCCCATTTGAAATTGATAACAGCCCTGGATGAAGTGGGGAAATTAGGGCAGTCACTAAACCTACTAAACAAATATATATGACACAGGAGAAGAGTCCGACAGATATGAAATCCATCTACATTGGCGATCCCCTAAGAAACTGGTACAGCAGAATTGACCAAACATCGTACAATCACCTGATGAGTCACCTCACAAAGTTCTTTTACGCATACCTCATAAGATCATGAGAAATAAAATACTCCCAGAAATATCAGAAACCAGTTTGGATTCATGGCAAGCAAAGGCACCAGAAATGCAATACTTCGGCATTGAAAAACATCATCAAGGACGATTCATCGAGGTCCAAACGACCTGTACCTCTGTTCATTGACTACTCGAAAGCGTTCGACAAAGTACGACACTCCGACTTGTTGATATTCTGGCTGCTATACATCGACGGAATGATCTTCGATCCTCAGAAACAGTAAATTGGAACAGGAGGCAGCAGTAAGAGTCGGACATTGACATCATTCACTAAAGACCAATCTGCAGGGGTGTGGAGGCAGGGCTGCGTGTTTTCTCCTCAGCCTGATTTTATTTAATGTATATAGTGAAATAATTCTACTAAATATTGAGAATCATGAGGGAATTAGTGTAGGTGGCCACAACAGCAACAACCTGAGATATGCAGATGACACATCCTTATCGCCGACTCTGAAGAAAAACTGCAAAAGATTTTTAACAACAGTAACATACGAAAGCGAAAAGAAAGGATTACAGCTCAATGCAAAGAAGACAGAATGCATGGTCATCTCGAAAAAGCTTAATACCACAAAGCAACATAGCCTGTAAAGGAGCGAGAATCAAGACAAGTAAACACCATTAAAATACCTTGGTTGTACTATCAACCCGGACGGCAATGTGACACAGAAATCAAGAAGAGAACGGTCAATCTAAGGCAACTTTAACAACATGAAATGCATTTTCACCAACAGTAAGATAAGCCTCAAGACAAAGATTCCAGTTTTGAGAGTCCTAGTATGGTCCCATTCTTCTGTACGGATGTGAGTGGCTGGAACCCTAGCCCAAGGACACAGAACAGCGACTAGAAGCAAAGTGGAAAAATGTGTTCATATCCGGAGAATCATGAAAAATCTTCATGGACAAAAAGAAAAACTAATGCAGAAGTAATGGAAATAGGGCTGGGTACAAAGAGATCCCCCTTCTCAACACCATCAAGAAAG
>CM054160.1:32439017-32479017 GCA_028751875.1 Rapana venosa | reverse complement strand
TATACAATAATCCAGACAGGTAGGCAGACAGGAGAAAGACAGAAGACAGACAGGAAGACAAGACAGGAAGGCAACAGATCTGGCCCGAGGAACCGGGCTCTGCTCAAACTGGGAAACCGGAGGAAGAACGGTGGAGCCATCCTCAAACACGGAGTGTACTCTGTGCTTCTCCGTCTTTGCCTAACCCCGGTGATTTACTGGACCAGGGAGGGATTGCCGTTGGTCAGCTTCAGCCACTGCCTTCTGTCTGACCTCTGTGATCCTTTCCTTTTTTCCTTGGTCAGGGTAGGGGCTGCTGCTACTGCCTGCTACTTGCTGCTGCGGCGCTGCGTGCGCTGCTGCTAACTGGCTGGCCTGTTTAGCAGGATGGAAAACGTTATACAATCCTGGTGATCTCCATCTCAGTGTGCAGTATGGTGTAAAGGGATAGCAGTCTTACCGCGATGACTGTTGAATTCCTCCTTGTGAGTTCTTCATCTTTGTTCCGACTTGGAGGTCACACTTTTGTCGCTTCTTCAGGGAGGGGTCAGACTGCCCCTTCTCGACCTCCGCTCCTGATCGTCCTGTGTCCTCCCTTGTGGCAGCCGGCTTCAGGATCCTGCCGTCTCGCCTCTTCGCACAACGTCCCATCTCTCCTCCAGGTTCCCTACCTTTCGGTGAGCATGGATAAGTCTTCGGCCTGCATTCTATCCTCCTCCCCCAAATATGCCGAACCCATGGGAATCATCGAGGCTGTCCTCAGAGTAGACCCGAACTGTACAAGGATTCTTCTTCTATCTTTCCTCCATCTGCTAATTCCCCAAGTCGCTCAGTTTTCGTATCCAGACTCCTCCATTTTTTCCTGCAGGGGAAGTGTAGAGGGGGGGGGGGGGGGGGGGTAGTATGGTTTGTCCTCCATGTCTCCCAGTCTTGCGGACTTTTGGGCGTAGTATTTATCTCTGTGAACTTCGAGCTGCAAAGAAAGAGAGAAGCCCTGATTTTATAACAAGATACATCATCATGTGCATGTGTGTGCATGCGTGCACGAGCATGTGTGCGTGCGTGCGCGTGTGTATGTGCATGCATGCGCACATTGGTGCGTGCGCACGCGCTTGCGCGCATGGGTGCTTAACTACTTGTGTGTGCCTCTGCGTGAGGTAACGCATGAACACATGCACGTTCAAAGAACCAAAATAATTAAGGTTTTGTCATGAGAGAAGCACCCTTGTATTCTCTTCTCTGTGTATTTAAGGTGAGAGTTACCGCCCCTGCCTGATGACATCAATAACATTACAGATGTTGTTAAGGTACAAAAGGAACCACTGACAAAGACAACAGTATTGACGAGGAATAAAATCCAATTCTTGACCGTTTGTTGGATTGTTTCCGGACACTGATGTCGTTAACTGACTAATTAATTCCACAGGTTTTTTTTTACCCGACGGACTGGTTAACATGATATAAATGATTTTCGTAACAATTTTTAAGTCACATAAATCACAGGGACAGACAGTAAAGAAATTAGACGATAAACTATTCCTCTGACACATGTTTTTTCCCACATACAAACCATTATCTCCTGAGTGAAAAAAAAAAACTGCTATCTGTAATTACGCTTTCTGTTCTATTGCTATCTAGTATCTTATTAACATTATCAATACGTCAAGAAATCACACTCACACACATTCTCACGCATGCAACAACACACCACACACACACACACACCCACACACATCGCACGCACGCACAACAGCACACACTACACACACATCAGCACACACACTACCACACACACACACACACACAAAACACACACATTCGCACGCATGCACACACCCATCACACAACACACACACATACACGCACACACGCACACACACACACAACACACACATCGCAACGCATGCACACACACAACAGATACTACAATGAATTAAAATCCTCACACAGTAAAACTTCCATGGTGTGGATGGAAGTGTCCCCCATGACTTGAGCGCTTTGATTTGTTGCTTTACAAGATTCAGCGCTATATAAATTCATATATTAATTATTATTATTATTGAAAATACGAAGTAAAGTGAAAACTGAAATAAGTTTGGGGGGGGGGGGGGTCTCTGATTCAAGATGATTTTTACAAACAAGTACCAAAGTGAACTTAAAAGACATATCCCTCAAACTTCATCGATTAACTAGTCTCTTTGCCTTCACAAAGATCAGATGGTTGCCCGTTCAGAACTGTAATAACAATACCCTCACAACAGTCGACAGTGCCTCTTCCAAATTCTGCGCTTTTATTTCAATCTCACACAATGACTACATGCAGCATTCACACACACACGCAACGTGCCATAAAAGGAGCGACAGAGACAGAAAAGAGAGAGAGGCTGCTGCCGCAAGTTCTCATCACTATGAATACAGTACAAGTCCGGTATTGTCCAATGCAGACAGAGAGTATGCCGAACCCTGGCTTAAAAGATGCCAACACCCTCTCCCCAACCCTTTTTTTTTTTTTAAAGCAAGAATCTCAGATAAGTCAGCCAATAACTGAATACGCTCGAATTTAAAGTAAATCAATTGAAATCGACCACCTTGAGTGGTGAAAATATTCAAACATTTTGTATTTTCCTGTACAACATTTGTACATATTCAGGCATTTTGGGACTTGTTGCCTATACTGAATTCATTTCTGTATGCATTCTGGAGGTAAATCTGCGGGATAGCATCTCCCAAATAAGAAAATATCTGTGGCTACAGTTTTAATGGTATTCCCATTCTATGACACGCACTGTATCACTGACTGCCGTTTTTGTAAACTGCGCACCAGAGCAACAATAGGCCTTGCTATTCATCAGTGCAAGCTGAGCTAAAATTGAAAAATCTCATATAGAAGGACTGTAGCGCAGTAAACAGAAAACTGGATTGTTGTTTTTTTTTTACTCATGATTGTAGTTTCATAGTTAAACACCATTTTCCAAACAAATTACGGACATACCATAGGGGTAGGTAGTTTTCGGCATGTAAAAAATAACTGGTGAAAAAATTACCTCCCTTGGCAAAATAGATGGCGCGACATGAATAGCAGACGACAGGCTCTATCTGCGATCATACGATCTTTGGACACCCTCCTTGCTTTCATTCGCATAAGTTTATTTTGGTATTTGTTTTAATCTACAAGTTCAACAAAACTCTCACTCATGGTTCCCATTTTAGGGCTTTTTAGGGCCTCCAGGCATACTCGCATTTCTAGGGCTTTTTAGGGCTTATTTTGATATTTCAAAAATCAGGGCCTTTTAAGGGCTTTTAAGATTGTATGAACCCTGGTAAATGTGTGTGTGGTTTGACCTGTGTGTGTGTGTGTGTGTTGTGTGGTTTACCTTGTGAGGGTGTGGTTGACCTGTGTGAGTTGGGTGGTTGACCTGTGTTGTGTGTGGTTGACCTGTGTGTGTGTGTGTGGTTTGACCTGTGTGTGTGTGTGTGTGTGTGTGAGGTTGACCTGTGTGTGTGTGTGTGTGTGTGGTTGACCTTGTTGTGTGTGTGTGTGTGTGTGTGTGTGTGTGGGTGTGTGTGGTTACTTGTGTGTGTGTGTGTGTGTGTGTGTGTTGGTGGTGTGTGGGTGTGTGTGTGGTGTTGGTGTGTTGGTGGGTGTGTGTGTGGTTGACCTGTGTGTGTGTGTGTGTGTTGTTACCTGTGAGTGTGTGTGTGTGGTTGACCTGTGTGTGTGTGTGTGTGGGTTGACCTTTGTGTGTGTGTGTGTGGTGGGTGTGTGTGGTTGACCTGTGTTGTGTGTGTGTGTGGTGTGGTGTGTGTGTGTGTTGTGTGTGTGGTGTGTGTGTGTGGTTGTTGACCTGTGTGTGTGTGTGTGTTGTGGGTGATCGGTGTGTGTGGTGTTGTGTGGTGGTTGACCTGTGTGGGTGTGTGTGTGGTGTGTGTGTGTGTGTGTGTGGAGTGTGTGTGTTGGTGGTTGACCTGTTACCGTGTGTGTGTGTGTGTGTGGTTTACCTGTGTGTATGGGTGTGTGTATGTGTGTGTGTGTGGGTACCTTTTTATATATACATCGAGAAATGGAATAAGCACTCATGTGCTTTTTTTTACATCCAGTCCCGTGTGTAATGGCGATTTTTGTAAATGTCACTTTTCTACCACACACAATGACCGTACGCTTCCAAAAAGCGGAACAGATTTAACGTGTGCGCAAGATGTTCACTGCCATGTGGTTCGAACCAGGCGCGGTTTATAGTCTCATCCGAAGGAGTTTGCCTGTGTGTGGTGTGTGGTGTGTTGTGTGTGTTTGTGGTGTGGTGTGTGTGTGTGTGTTGTGTGTGGGTGTGGTTACCTGTTGTGTGTGTGTGTGTGTGGTGTCCTGGGTGTGTGTGTTTTGTCTCTGTGTGTGGTTGACCGTCCGTGGTAGTGTGTGTGTTTGTATGTCTGTGTGGTATGGTGTGTGTGTGTGTTGTGTGTGTGTGTGTGTGTGTGTTGGTGTGTTGACCTGTGGGTGGTGGTGTGTGTTTACCTGTGTGTGGTGGGTGTGGGTTTACCTGTGTGTGTGTGTGGTGTGTGTGGTTGACCTGTGTTGTGTGTGTGTTGGTGGGTGTGTGGTTGGACTGAGTGTGTGGAGTGTGGTTGACCCTATGTGTGTTGTTTGTGTCGGTGGTTGACCTTTGTGTGTGTGTGTTGTTGACCATGGTGTGTTATGGTTTGTATGAAATGATGAATGAAAGAATAAAAAAAGTAAAGAATGACCCTGTGTGTGTTGTGTGGTTGTGTGGTGTGTGTGATTGACCTGTGTGTGTGTGTGTGGTTGTGAGGGTGTGTGGGTTGAACCTTTGTGGAGGTTGACCCTGTGTGTGTGTGTGTGTGTGAGTGTGTGTGTTGACTGAGGTAATCATCCCTGTTGTTGTCGAGTTCCATCATGTTCCTCATGGAGATCCCCATGGCGGACAAGTCACAGCAACTGACTGCTGCTCTGAGGTGGTTGTGGTGGTTTTGGTTGGATCACTGCAACATTCAAGATCACCCTCTGTCTGACTGCGGGCAGTCATGGCTCTGTACTTAGAACCTTCCACACACCACACACACAACAGTTAACCACACACACACACACACAAACATCACTACACACACCACACACACACACAACACACAACAACACACACACACACACACACAAGAGGTCACCACACATCACACACACACAGTCAACACACACACACACACCACACACACACACACACAGAGGTCAACCAACACACACACACACAGGTTAACCACACACACTACAGACATGGGGGGGGGGGGGGGGGGGGGGGGGGGGGGGGGGGGGGGGGGGGGGGTGGATAACAAACACACACACACACACGAGGTCAACCACACACACACACAAACATAGGTCAACCACCATAACACACACACACACACAACAACACACACACATAGTACCAACCGCACACACACACCACAACACACACACACACACCACACACACACACACACACGCACACACGCACACACCACACACGCACACACGCACATAGGTCTACCAACACATACACCCACACATAGGTCAACCACACACACACACACACACAACGGAGGTCATCTCACAACACACGCCGCGTGCGCAATCGCACGTCCACACACGTACAAAAAATGTTATCTCCCAGAATTTCTGTCAGGGGGGGGGGGGGGGGGGGGGGGGGGGGGGGGGGGGGGGGGGGGGGGGGGGGGGGGGGGGGGGGGGGGGTGGGGGGGGGGGGGGGGGGGGGGGGGGGGGGGGTGATATCACATTTTGGTGGAAGGACGTTAAACTGAAGACCGATCTCGTAACAAAACACGTCAAACTGCCACTTCTCTCTTTGTCACACACACAACACACTTCACACAGACACCACACACATGCACAACACACTCTCTCTCTCTGTCTGTCTCTTCTCTCTCTCTCACCTCTCGAGTATATAATATTCGAGTTTGATTGAGTTTGATTGAGTTCTCATCTCATTCTCCTCTCTCTCCTCTCTCGTCTCTCTCTCCTCTCAGCTCTCTCATCTCTCTCCTCTCTCCTCTTCGCTTCTCTCTCTCTCTCCCTCTCTCCTCTCTCTCTCTCTGAATTTTATCTTGTATTTTTGCTGATACGTTCTTCTGCTATTTTCAATTCAGTAATAGTCCTTCAGCAACAATTGAAACATTTTGAAAAGTACTTCTAACAGACCTTGGCCTCAGTGTGAATTATGACAAGTCAAGGTTATACATTCAAAAGGTGGATACATTTTCAAAAAGGGGGGAGAAAAGGGGGGGTGTGTGTGTGGTGTTGTGGTGTGTGTTGGGGTGTGTTGTGTGTGTGTGTGGTGTATTTTCAGAGATTTTTCTTATTTATATAATTCTCAAAACAGTACACTATCACCATCAAAACACACACACACACACACACACACATAGAGACAGAGAGGCAGACAGAGCAATCAGACTGAAGTAGATCACAACAAAAACATGGCCAACTGAGACTATTCAACTGAAAATAGGGCACAGCACAACTATTGTTTAGCAACCAAGCAGTCTAGCATCTAGTCTGACACAGCAAGTGCATTTCTGGCTAGATATCACATGAGACCTTCACCTTCAGCAGACCATGGAGCAGCCACAGAATATTTTTTTGCAACCATCTCCCCCCCCCCCCCCTCCTTTCCCTAGTGTTCTTTCGACTCCAGGGGGGTGTAGTCTTGTCAGACACAGACAAACAAACGCCATTACATTGCCACATAGGCCTAAGCCTACCTGCTCATGAGGTATCTTGCTATCTCACAGGCCTTTCTATACGAGGGTGCAGGTGCAGGATCCAAGTGCAGGGTGCTAGGCCCTATGTCAACTCACGGGCCCTTCACAACGGTTTATACTAGGCACAGTGTTTGGACCCTTTCCCCTCTCACTCTCTCTCTCTCTCTCTCTCTCATCTCTCTCCCCCTCTCTCCCCTCTCTCTCTCTCTCTCTCTCCTCTTCTCCCTCACACACACCACACACACACACACAAAAATGAGTATATTATGTGGAAAAGGGGAATAGGTGGATGTGTATGTGTATGTAAGTGTTTAAAATGATACATCATTTTCTCTGTTTATATCCATTAATTTTTGGTTTTGTTGTTGTGTTATTGTTGTAGTGGTGGGGGGGGGTTCTGGTTATTTTGCCTTTTGTTTGTTTTGGGTTTAGGGTGGTTTTCTTGGGGAGGGGGAGGGGATATTTTGACTCTTTTTCTCGTCTTTTGTTAGTTTCTATATTGTTCTTCATTTGTCTTGGCTGTTATTCTTGTCCTATGTTAGTTTAGTCGCTGTTGTTGTTATGAAATGTATATTGTGTGTTTGTTTGATTGTTTATTTCCTTGTTGTGGTTGTCCTTGTTGATTCATCCTTTTGTTGTTTTATTTCAGTTGTTTGTATGGTTGAAGGTTTGTGTTACATGTGTGTGAGGGGGGGGGAGGGAAGCAGTTGGTGTGTTTTTTTTAATTTTTTTAAAATTGTTTGTCTTTTTTGTTTGTTTTGGTTTGTTTGTTTTTTATTGTTGCTTGTTTGTTTGTGTTATGACGGGTATTTTTTTTCAGGATTTTTGAATTATTTGAATTGTATGGTCTCATATTTTTCGGGGTTTTTGTTTTATTTAATTCCACAAAATGCATAGTTATTGGTTTTTTTTGTTTGATTTGTATGGTTTACCATAGATTAGATTGGTTTTTTTTAAAATTCTATGTCTGCATATACATTATCTTTTTTTTTGTCGCTTTTTTTTCTTTCTTTAGATAGATGGCTTGATGAAAAAAAGCAAATGCACTGCTTATTCCATGTACCATCTGAAAATAAAAGTTTGACTTTGACTTGACTTTGACACACAAAAACAAAACACACACACACACACACACAACACAAAACATATGAATCCAGCCAACAAGTTCATTTATATATTTCAACATATGAATTCCCAAACCATGGATTCATTAATCAAAAGTATCCATTCTGTCATCAGTAAACAATTCACTTTTTCTAAATCCTAGCAATGAGAAAATTAAAATAAACATAAATAAAACAAAATAAAGGGCAGAATAAACTAAACTGAAAAGAAAATCCATTGAAAGGAAAAATCTGTATTTGTGTAAGAAGTTTAATATCAGGACAATAAAATTTATAGCCAAATCAGCTAATCAGTACCCAAGTAAATCACAACAGAATTCAGGAGTAAGCACAAGCAGTCTGAATGTTTTTAATTTGGCAGTTGGCACAAAATTTATGTTGAAAATAAATTGCTTCTCACAACATACAAATGTCACTTTGAAATTTTTCAGAGTTTGTGAATAAAATGTAAAAGAAATAGTACCTAAAATGTTCCAAAATCACGGGCAGTGATATACTAACTCATATACCCATGCAGAGACATTTTGAAAATGTGATTCGTTTGTAAAAATTCTTTACGGGACATACAAAATACAAAAGCATGAAGAACACAACCGTAAAAAATGTGCAAACTAATCAGTGTATATACCCCAAAATTTGCTAATCATTATTTTTTTTAAAAACAACAGTAAATAGTATAGCATCCTTTGAAAGTTTGTAAATGAAATGTAAAAGCAATACTAGCTGAATTTTTCAGAGAGTAGAGGCTAAAAATGTGTACAGACATTTTGTTACATTGATAGCACTGAACTTCTACAAGAACAAAATACTCAAAAATAGTAATTGAACACACTTTTTACTGAGGAACAAAATATAATACAACAGGAGCAGTTTTAAATAACAACTTTTTTGCTTTTATGCATTTTTTTTTAAAGATGCAATTAAGATGAGGTTTACTTGAAACTCTATGGCAGAGAAGTTTGTTGCTATAAAATTTAATATAATGCAAAAGTTGCTTTGCTATCACAAGGTGTCATTATTAAGCACTTCAACTGGGTTACAGGGAAAACACAAAAAGAACAAAATATCTACCAAAGCCTATCAATGACCTTTTTCAGAAGACCTGAAGTAGAACCTAGTTGATATCCATGAGTGTATCTTTTATTCTGACTTCTGCATGGAGGACACATATAATCACTTTCATCACCGAGATCATCACAGTTTGCATGCAGCCAGGAATGCAGGTACAACACTGCCGCCAAAGAATTTCTTCAAATTGTAACCATTGTCTTCCTCTAACATGCAAAGTTTAACATTGACGGTGTCAGTTTAGTAAATATTCACATAACCTTTTTTCTTTCTTTAGTATCTGGTTACAAAGTTTAAGCCTTTTTCTTTTGGATTTCTCTTTTTTAAAAGAACTTTACAACACTTCTCTGACTTCAAAATGTTTGTTACCTGTTATCTTTTCAAAGCACTTCAAAACTGTTTGTCAATTCTCTCACTAGCTTTTATAACTTGATGTCCTTTCGCAACAGCCATTGTTGATGTAAATTGTCAATGACACTTTTAAGTGCTTCACAGCTGTTGCAATTACTATCAAATCAATCAAGCCATTCATTTCACTTAAAGCTCTTGTTCGAAAGTTGTTTCTATATTTTCAAACTGTCTACTCTGTCTTTGCAGATGAAGGGGTTTAAAATATTCTCTGCTTCTGGGGTGAACAAATAAAGGCTCTGTCATGTCAATATTACCTACAGATTCATTAACCACATTTCTGGTGCCAGGGTTAAAATTGCTGGTCTTTTAATTGTGTACTAGAGAAGGTTTTGAACTGCATGGATATGTTTGCATGAGTAAACTCTTGATAAAAATCTGTGCATTGCAGGTAAACAGTGTATGCAAACCTTCAGTCTGGACATACTAGCTTACATTGACACTGTCTGTAGTCAGTACCTTTTGCACAAAAATGAACCAATAATGTATCGATGAAGCTGGACAAACCCATTCATTTTCTTTGTCCCTGAAAACCAGATACCACTAACCCCTCAGGCACTTTTATGTCTGTTGCGAATTTCTCTGTCTCTGTATGGTATTTTTCCTTTTTCCCCATTTAATTAATTGCTCACAAGCTTTGTCTCTTGAATACCCTAAATAAAAACAAAAAGTAGACGATCCACACGCTTGTTGTGTTTTCGGTTAAAATAAATATCTTTTAAGACTTGGTGAAAAGCCTCAGCATACATATTGTGTTTGCAGCACTACCCCTGGCGAAAGCAGGCTGCCAGAGTTTTCATTTTGTCGTCTTTTACAAATGTCTTTTGAAAGTAATTGTCAAAAAGAGGGCATTTGCTTGGAAAATCAAGTATCCACTGAATTCAGTCAACATTTTTTTCTAAACTTGGCTTCATCAACTTCTTGCCTCAAGATACAGAGGTATGCATAAATTTTCAACTTGCTGCTCTCTCCTACTCGGCACAACTCCTTTAATTTTTTGTTCCATGCTTTGTCAACATGCCATGTACAATACATCGTTTTCAGGAGCATGAAAACATTACACCAAGCAGCATAAAAGCGTTTGCTAAATCACTCATAAATATAAATTTGGGAGAGTAGTCTTCATCATTATTAGCCTTTCTCAATGACTCAATGAAAACAGTTAAAACCTGTGTATCCTCTCTATTACTAATACCCATGCAAAAGGGAATTGCCTCAACCAAAGTCCATCAAATGACTAGAATTGATGTTTAAAAGAAAGTCATAAATGTGTTGTGGATGAGTGGAATCTGCACAGATCATTTTGTTTGCATACCTAATCATCATTTCTTTTTGAAAGGCAGTCTGAATACATAATAGAAAATCATCTGTTTCTAAACTGTTTTGCATGTCAATCTCCCCTTGAGCTTTGAAGTAAATGATTGGGTTATGTGTTTCTTCTCTCATTTCTTCAACCCAGAGACGCACACTTTTGGCATCATTAGCAATTTTTTGAAAGCGAGATATGTTATATTGTTGTCTGATGTTATGACCTGACTTTGGGGTGCCACTGACACCTTTCTTGTCTAATCTGTGAATGAGAATTCAGAATCAGAATCAGAATACTTTATTATCTCACAGGGAGAAATTAATTTGTGGTGCACAACAAGTAGACAGAACATCACAGTACACAACGACAATCATTCATGTAATTTTTAAAATCAACAGCAATTATAAAAAAATAAACACAATTATAAGTTATTAAACATAAGACATAAAAAATGTAAACATCGTGGTAAAAAAAACAAACAACTAATCCCATGACTTTAAAATTGAAATCTAGTTAGAATAATAACAATCACAATTTTAAAATCAACAGCAAAGATAACAAACACCATTATGAATCATTAAACATAAAACATACATGTAAACAACATCATAGTAAAAAAACAAAACAATATTTAGTCCCCTGACTTTAAAATTAGAATACAATTAAAATTATAACAATCACAACTCATCATCACCCTGCCCCACCCCCAAAATACCACCACTTCACTAATAAAACACACACACACACACACTTGCACCTGGCATGCCCATGGGGGCACAATGTGGGCGGCACACCCGCCCACCCTCCCATACACACACACAAATCTGACAATTATAACAATTTTTATGGTATCCACACATCTTACTACACATGTCATCTAACTTTTTGTAATAGTTTAACACTTCTCGATCAAAACACGAAAAAACTCACTTGAGAAGTTCATGGTGCTGAGTGGTAGAAAACACAAACAAGTTTAGAAAACTGCTTGTACTTGAGGTGCTTCTGTCGTATTGAACGTAATGGAGGAAAAACGCGTGGAAAGACCACGCGGTAAGCATCACTTACCTACTTAGCCAGTGCAGCATCTCTTCATTGGAGATGGGGAAAGTTATCATCTATCAAACAATAGACAGGCCGTTCTGTCAGGCCGTTCTGTGTAGCAGACGAAAAACCAAGATGGCGGATTCCGGACCGTGCGGAGGGGCAAGGATAGAAGCAGGGTAGGGAAAGAGTGGAACACAGCAACCAGGCTTTGGTTCTATCTCTATCTATCTATCTGTCCCGTAGTCTGACGACCGTGGGGGCACCCTCAAAGACTCAGCAACCAGTTCCCTCCATTCTTCTCTCTGTTCTGCCTTTCTCAGGGTTTTGTTGAGTTCTAGGCCTGTCCATTCACTTATGTTATCCTCCCAGCTCTTCCTTGGTCTGCCTCTTCTTCTTCCTCCTTGGACAGTGCCTTGCAAAACTGTCTTTGTAATTCCTTGGGATCTTGTGACATGCCCATACCACTTAAGTTTACGATCGTTAGAAGGTTCTCATAGGGTCCAATGGTTTGCTGGATTCTGTTATGCACGCTTTCGTTGCTTATGTGGTCTTTGTAGGAGATGCCAAGGAGTCTCCGAAAGCATCTCATCTCCACTGCCTGTACTCTTCTCTCCAAATCTGCAGTCAGGGTCCATGATTCACAGGCATACAGAAATATGGATATGACAAGGGAGCGCATTAGTCTGATCTTGGAGATAAGTGAGATATTCTTATCTCTCCAATGGTGTTTAGTTTTGACAAAGCTGTTATGTCTGTGCAGTCCTGCATACTACTTCTGGCTTGGATCCCTGGTCGAATACAAAAGGCTCCCAGGTACTTGAAGCTTTGAACTGTTCCAGCTTCTGGTCATTAACCCTGATATCAGTGCTAATGCCGTTGGTGTTATTAGTCATCAGTTTTGGTCTTCTCTGCACTGATTTCCATGCCGTATGTTTTGGAGGCCTTATCCAAGTATTCTGTTAGGCTGGCAAGCTCTTTTTCTGATCCTGCTATTCCATCAATGTCATCTGCGAAGCAGAGGTTTTGTGATCGTTCTTCCACCAATGCTGACTGATCCTTCATGATGTTCCCAGTGCATCAGCCATGATTCTCTCAAGGAAGATGTTGAAAAGAGTGGGTGAGAGTAGACAGCCCGCCTTACTCCAACTGTTGTTCGAAACCATTCTCCAATGTTGTTGTTGTAGTACACTGCACTGGTCGCCTCGCTGTACAGCTGTTTGATGACTCTGATCAGGTTGCATTGATGCTGTACAAGTTCATGGTTGCCCACAAAGCTGCATGCCACACCCTGTCAAATGCCTTCTTAAAATCGATAAATACGTGGTATAGGTCTTGTTGATGTTGAAGGTACCGCTCACATAGTATTCTGAGGTTGAATATCTGTTCTGTTGTGCTGCGCCCTGCTCTGAAACCTGCTTGTTCCTCAGCAATGATGGTCTCTGCTTGTGGCTTCAGTCTATTCAATATTATCTGCAGCATGACCTTGCTTGGGTGACATATGAGGCTGATTGTGCGGTAATTATGGCATTGTTGTAGATTTCCTTTCTTGGGGAGGGTGATGATGAGCGACTGCGTCCATGGTGTTGGCCATTTTCCTGTCTGCCAGATCTTGTTGCAAGATTCTTAGTAGGGCGCTGATCATGGCTTCCCCTCCAGCTTGGACCAACTCAGCTGGAATGTTGTCAGCCCCTGCTGACTTCCCCTTTTTCAGCGATCTGACTGCTGTTTCCACTTCTTCTCGGAGGATAGGGTGACTGTCTGTGTCTTTGCTTTCGGGTACATTAAGGACTTCTGGATCTCCTGCGGTTCTATAGTTATACAGGTCGGAGCAGTATTCTGTCCATCTGTTCAGAATATCCTGGTCGTCAGTGAGACACTTCCCATTTTTGTCTTGGATTGTTAAACCTTTTCTCTGTTTCGTGCTAGTCAGGTCTTTCACCAGCTGATATGATTTCTTGCTATTGTTTTTCTTGATGTTCTCTTCAATGTCTTGGCACTGTTCACCGATCCATTTCTCTTTTGCCTCCGTCATGGACTTCCTGATTCTTTTGTTGACTGCCCTATATTGTTCTGCTCTTTCTTTTGTTTCATTTTTCTTTTTCTTCAACTCTCTACGCTTGTCGCATAGTTGTAGGATGTTAGGTGTGACCCATGGTTTTTTGACTGGTCGGCATTTGCCAAGAAGCTCGTTTGCTGTTTCAGTCACTGCTGTATTGAAACTATTCGTCAGTGTATCTATGTCTGAGTCTATCACAGTGAGTGCTGCAAACTTTCCACCTATCCTTGCTTGAAAAATTTCTAATACCTCTGGGTCCTTCAGCTTCTCGAGGTCAAATTTGATCCTGATGTTGTTCCGCTTGTGGATTTTCTTAGATGTAGTCGGAAAGTCATCATCACAAGATCATGATCACTCCCTATGTCTGCTCCTGGAAAACTTCGTGTCTGTGCGATGTTAACGCTAGACTGAAACCGTCTTTTCACCATGATGTAATCTATTTGGTTGTGGTGTTCTCCATTTGGGCTATGCCATGTCCATTTTCTGGATTTCTTGTGTGGGCCAAGTGTATTCACTAGCTGGAGGTGGTTGTTACTGGCAAACTCCAGGAGTCTCAAGCCTCTTTCATTTGATTGGAGAAAGAGGCTTTGGTTATCACCTCTTTATTCAGCCATCTAGGCCTACTGCTGTGTGAGTGAATGGTCTCTCTCTCTCTCCCCCTCTCTCTCTCTCTCTGCTTTCCTTGGCCTGTAGCCTAGCCTGTGGCGTTCTCTCCTTCCCCCTTAGCCTCCTGAACCACATATATCCCTGCCACGCGAAGTGCAAAGACAGCGCCACCGCACTGTGATGTTTTGGCCGATTTGGCCCAAGGTGAAGGAGATTTTGTGTTTTCTCCTGCAGCTTCAGTGGTGGTTATCTTGCTGTCCGCGTAACGAAACTAGACATATTATATATCAAAATAAACTAGAAAGTATAAGCATTAAGATGCATCATTGCATTTTGCACAAAAATCATTTGGCTGCAAACTATTAGCGATTAGAGCCTCCGACTAGATACACTTTAAAAGCTGCACACTATAACTTTCGGAAATAAAACATTAAAACTTCAACAAAACTAAGTACTTTATGACTATAAAAAGAAGGATATGCACCACAGTTGTATACATATACATATTATAAACCACCCGATGTCCATGAGAGATGTTTCATAATTAACCAGTCTGTGAAAACACAGTTTCTGGTCTGCTTGCACCCAAGCAAGCTTCTTAAAGCTGTTCGTCAGGTCTAAAATATAACGATCTCTAATACTACAAATTATCCATACTAACATCTTTTCCAATCTTATATTTATTCATAACAAAAACCAAAACATACCATACATTTATATTTTATGTCTGCATTTGTTAGAATTTAGTTCGACAATTCAAACTTGTTTACAACAAGGAATGGCGGTTAGCTAAATATTAGGACTGGCACATTGTGACAACTTACGCCTTACAATCTACTACTAATTAATATGAGCTGTTTTATTGATCTAAATAGAGGGTTTTTTACACATGTTCTTCAATCGCACAATAATTATGATTTATTAAAGATTCCTTAAATAAAAATTAGAACTGCTTTTGTAGCAGTTAATATTTGAATACATACAGTACCTATACCAATAGACGAAAAATATTGGTTTACAACAAAATAGAGAACTCTCATTGTGGTTGAAATGAATCGAGTCAAGATCAATACTTCAACAATCATATCCATGAATATGAGCAAACAATATGACTTAATAAAGTTATTATTATTGATTTTCTTTGCTAGATCAGACCAACGCTCACATTTAAGGGAGATAACTGGGCCCTATTATTGAATGACTAAAAGAATTATTTAGACAACATTCAGAATATTGGAAAATAAACTATTTAGATAATATACTAAATATAAAAATACAAATATATCCTAAGCATAATAATGAGTTTACATAGAGTTGAGAAAACTGAATATATATTGACCACAAGGCTAGTATGGGTTTGGCTGTTTGAATCTAAGTTAAGTGTAGCCGTGTGTCTACCCGGCTACAATAATAATAATAATAATATAATAATAATAATAATAATAATAATAATAATGTATGGAATTTATATAGCACCGAATCTTGTAAAGCAACAAATCAAAGCGCTCATGATCTGTAGCTGTTTAAAAAATTTTTTAATTACAAGGTTATTGAAAAAATTTAAAATTTTATTTCATATCACTTTAAGTCACGGCAGATTTCTCTGCCTGAAATTCAGGCTGCTCTCTTCAGAAGAGTGCATGGCCACAAGAGCAGCACCCTCCATCCCCCCCCCCCCCCCCCCCCCCACCATAATTTTTTTTTTTTTCCAGTCTGCATGTGTATTTATTTTCCTATCAGAGTGGGTTTATTGTTTGTTTTTTACAGAATTTTGCCAGGGACAACTTTCTTTCTTTCTTTCTCATACACACACATACAAACACACGAATGCATGCATGCACACACACACAACAACTACAACACACGATGAAATACATGCCCGCAGCACCACCACTGCACACACTCTCACACACACGCATTCAAGCAATACCATGCACCCACGCACGCACACACACACACACACACAACACACACAACCAACACACCACACACACACACACTGATACACACGCATACATATCAGTAAGACAGTCTTTACCAATATGTGTGGGTATAGCATGTTTACTGTGTACCCTTGCCTCATGTAAACAGCAAGACAGTCTTTACCAATATGTGTGGGTATAGCATGTTTACTGTGTACCCTTGCCTCATGTAAACAGCAAGACAGTCTTTACCAATATGTGTGGGTATAGCATGTTTACTGTGTACCCTTGCCTCATGTAAACAGCAAGACAGTCTTTACCAATATGTGTGGGTATAGCATGTTTACTGTGTACCCTTGCCTCATGTAAACAGCAAGACAGTCTTTACCAATATGTGTGGGTATAGCATGTTTACCTGCACCCTTGCCTCATGTTAACAGCAAGACAGTCTTTACCAATCTCTGTATTATCATTTCTACCGAACCCGATTTGATGCTCTCTGATTTAGACAGTCTACAACTTGCTCTGTCTATAAAACGGATGAAACTATAAACCAAGGTTCTGTGTGGTGTGCCAACCCACGCAGAACATCTTGCCCACACCTTGAAACCCGTTCCGCCTTTCAGAAGAGTAGGCCATTGTGTGCCGGTGGGAACAGATGACAAAAATTTACAAACCTGCATACACACAAGGACTGGATTTTAAAAAAAGGTCATGAGTGCTTATTCGGTTATCCTCGAAATTTTTCTTTTAGTCATTATCCCCTCTTGTTCTTGATGTAAAGAGAATATTAGCAGTAAAAAAAACATGCACATCTAACTTCCTAAGCTGCACATTTCTTTGTGAATTTCTTGATCTTTTCTTTCCCTGCTTTATCTCCATCATAAAATTAATGCTACCATATTTCTTCATTTATCTGTATGACTTGAGCTTGTGTTATACTGTCTTGATTTGCTTTCTCATGTTTTGTTAGTCTGGATTTATGTGTATAAAAAAAAATCTCCAAAGATTTTTGTCTTCAACATGTGTAAACATTGTATTTTGATTGCTTTTATATGTTAATTTTCTTGATTTTCTTTTTTTGTGAGGGCAGGATGGAAAAAAAAGTTGTAAATACTTAATCTTTTACCCTCAATAAAGATCATTGAGAAATAAAAGTATAGATAAATAAATAGAAATTTTTGACGAATCATAAAATCGTGGTTTGGCTAGGCTAACATCCTCGCTCTTTCCCACGCTCATAGACTTATCCCACCGACTCCAGGCTTCTTTTCTTGTGTATGTTACAAGCAAAATGACAAGAACTGGAACAAAAGCAATATCTGAATAAATCTCTGGTCCTGCCGTTGAGGACTACAAGCTTTCTGGTTCATTGCTCACCGCTTTGAAGCCTGTGTGACAGAACAGTTTGCTCTTGATGTGAAGAGAATATTAGCACTAAAAAAACCCATGTACATCTGACAAATAACCTGCACATTTCTTTGTGAAAATATTGATCTTCTTTTTCCCTGTTTTATCTCCATCATAAATGCTACCATATCAGATTGCAACTGTATTTTTTTAATCTGTTTTTAAATCTGCCATTCCTAAACCATTTTTGAGAAGAAGAAAATTTGGGGCCAAGAAATTATTTGAAATAAGCTTCAGACTTGACTCAAAGTTATATTCTTTTCTCGCTGAAATAATTGTCAAGATATATTCTCATCAGCTTCAGCGACATAATCATTCAAACAAACAATCTTTACAGTTCTTTATTCTTCCTACCATGCTGGTCATAGTGCCGAAACGGTGTCACTGAAAAGTCATACCTAGTCTTCTCACTGGCTTATACAGGAGCGTTATTATTTGACCGTTTTCACTGCTTGACCTTCTTGAAGCTTCTGACACTACCAGCCATTCCACCCCTATTCAGTGACTTATTCACAGCTTTTGCGTGTCTGACACCACTCTCTGGTTTTGCTCATATATATATATATATCTTCAGTTTAACGTCTATTCACATTTAGTGATTTTAGACGGAAAAAAGTAATCTAAGCAAGAGAACGCAAACAATAATATAAAAGTGTCAGATAACGGTACTTAATAAAAACTAACTTTAACATACTACAAAAACTGAATTATCGGACTTCTTATCAATCCTAACACAATGTCCAACAGTAACAATGGTTCAGACAAAATCTGATCCAAATTTTTTGCTCATATCTGTCACATAATGCCCACATAGTGACTGATAACCACGTAGTTTTAAAATCATCTATTCTAGAATTTGGTGTGCCACAAGGGTCTCTCTTTGGACCCATTCTCTGTGCACTGTATACATATCCCGTTACTGCGAAAATGTCTCTCACCGTTCTCTACCACATCATTGCTTTTCTTCTGAATACAATCTAATTTACAAATGAATCTGAGTCTATTCTTGAGCTCCCAAAGTTCAAATCTTTACCTTGTGACAATCGCGCTTCTGACCAAAAAGAACTTTGTGATAATAGCATTGTTTATCAATCAGATATGTATTAGTAATAGGTTTAAATTTGTCATCTATCTATCCATACATCGACCAGCCAGCAAATCAACTAACCAACCAGCTATCAATAAAACCTTTATGCTAATCAATCAATCAATCAATCATATAATCAATGAATCATATAACCAATCAGTCAGTCAATCAAATGATGAACACAGGAGCAGGTTATGAATCGATCAACCGTCCAAAAGTATATGTACAAACTTCATCTCATGCTTACTCTTCTTTCCTTCTAAGCCAATTTTATGCATGCCCCCTCCAACCCCCTCCCCCCTTTCCTCCCAAACAGCCCACATTTTCTCTGCATTTCGAAAACATTGCTACTTGGAAAGGGAAAGCAACCTTGCTTAACCTACTAGAAGGAGTTGTCCAATGTTCATGTTCCCTTTTGAGGGAAGTCCTCTCTCTCTCTCTCCCCTCCTCTCTCTCTTCTCCCTCTCCTCTCTCTCTCTCTCTCATCTCCCCTCTCTCTCTCTCTCTCTCTCCCTCTCTGTATCTTATGTCTAAATATCTCTCTCTGTCTGTCTGACAATTTTGTCGTCTCTGCCTCTATCTCTGTCTCTGTCTGTCTCTCCTCTATACATCTCTCTCCTCTCTCTCTTCTCTCTCTCTCTCCCCTCTCACTGATCTAGTCAGTCCCTATTCATCATTCTGTGTTCGGGAGTTCTCACAAAGTAGCCACTCAACTGTTTTTTATTTAAAAAAATTTTAAAGTTGGGAGCTCTGTATAGCGGTTTGAGACGTAAGGAGCTGAAAACATGTAACCAGCAGGTAATAATAATAATAATAATAATATATTAATAATTTATAGCGCTGAATTTTGTAAAACAACCAAGGGCACAATCGAAGGTAATACTATCATTCAATATACAAAACGTATACGTATACAAAACTCTGCAGCTCGACTAATTCTCAGAAAGAAAAATCTGAGCATATTACCCCTTTCTTGCAATCTCTCCACTGGCTGCCTGTGCCACAGAGAGTAAACTATAAGATCAGTACCCTCTGTAACAAATGTCTCCACAAAACAGCATCCGACTACCTCTGTGAATGTCTTCACTTGTACACCCCTTCTCGTTCTCTCCGCTCTGATCCAGGTACCTTGTCCTTACGAATACCTAGATTCAACCAATCCACCATCGGCCGTCGCTCTATCTCTATTTTTGGTCCATCGATCTGGAATGCCCTCCCTCTCTCTCTCCGCCAAAAGCCTTCTTATGACACTTATAAATCCAGTCTCAAGACATATATATTTCAAACCTAAGATTTTCCCCTCCTGCTTCATCGCATAGATTTTCCCTGCCTTCAACAGCCAAGATTCTATTGCCCTGCCAGGGTGTGTGACCTGTGTGTGTGTGTGTGTGTGTTGTGTGTGTATGTATGTGTATGTGTGTGCGTGCGTGCACACTTGGACTTGATGGAACTATTAGTTGTTACTGGTTGTATGACTGTGTAAGAATGAGTTGAGAGCAAGCGCTTTGATTTGTCTCTGCAAGATATAGCGCTATATAAATTCCATTTAGTAGTAGTAGTAGAAGTAGTAGTAGTAGTAGTAGTAGTAGTAGTCATAAATTCATCTTACTCTTATCTAACACACAGTACTCATGAGCACCAACCTGTTTTATCAGTAGTTCACACACAACCCCTAGTTTTGTCCTGTTGTGTCGCAGTCCTGTTCAGCAAGTTTTGATTTTAAACATTCCATGTTTTATGCCAACTTGTTTTGTTTTGCTTTTCTTAAGTAAAAGGAATACTGACTCAATGAGGCGTGAGTATAAAAAGTCAGCACAACTCACACATGTACCTTGTGACCCATGAGCTTCTGACCCCCCCCCCCCCCACAAAAAAAAAAAAGACACGAAAAAAGTATTTCTTTATTCATCAGATATGTATCAACAGTAAAATGTAATTTCTCATCCATCCATCCATCCACACACTCATCTATCCATCCATCCATCCATCCATCCATCCATCCATCCATCCATCCATCCATCCATCCATCCATCCATCCATCTATCCATTAATAACCAAACAACATACCAGCCAATCAATCAAACAGCCCATCAAATAATCAACCAAGCAATGAACCAATCATGGTTTCTGTAAGTCAATTAATCAGCCATTCAGTGAATCAGCCAATCAATCAACCAACCAACAATCCATTCAACCAGTCTACCAATTAATTAATCAATCAATTTACTGTAATCACGAATCAATCGCCATCAAACAAAGTGTATGTGTGTAGTTCATCTCATACTTTTTTTTCTCTCTTTCAAACCCATAGGTTATGCCTGTCCTCTCACCCCCCCCCCCCCCCCCTTACCAATCTTATCAGCACACACTTTCTCTGCATTTCTAACATTGCCACTTTGAAAAGGGAAGGTAATCCCGAATTAATACACTACCAGGAGCTATCCAGTGGTTATGTTCCCTTTAGAGGAAAAGTTCTTACTACTACACTACTACTACTACTACTACCACTACTACTACTACTACTACTACTACTACTACCACTACTACTGCTGCTGCTGCTGCTGCTGCTGCTGCCTCTGCTGCCTCTGCTGCTACCACTACTACTACCACTACTACTACTACCACTACTGCTGCTGCTGCTGCTGCTGCTGCTGCCTCTGCTGCCTCTGCTGCTACCACTACTACTACCACTACTACTACTACCACTACTGCTGCTGCTGCTGCTGCTGCTGCTGCCTCTGCTACTACTACTACCACTACCACCACCACCACCACTACTACTACTACTACTACTACTCCTACTACTACTACTACTGCCTCTGCTACTACTACTACTACTACTACTACTACTACTGCTCTGCTACTACTACTGGCTGCCTCTGCTACTACTACTACTACTTACACTTACTACTGCCTCTGCACTTCTACTACTACTACTACTACTACTAATCTACTACGCCTCTGCTACTACTACTACTACTACTACTGCTGCCCTCTACTACTACTACTACTACTACTACTACTACTACTACTACTACTACTACTCCCTATCACTACTACTGCTACTACTACTATTAACTACTCTGCTGCTGCTGCTGCGCTGCCTGCCACTACTACCACTACTATTCTCTGCCACTACTACTACTACTACTACTACTCCCTACTGCTCACTACTACTACTAACTGCTGCCACTACTACTACTACTACTACTGTTACCACTACTACCAAACTACTACTACTGCTGCCACTACTACTACTGCTGCCACTACTACTACTACTGCTGCCACTACTACTACTAATGCTGCCCCTACTACCACTACTACAACTGCTGCCACTACTACTACTATTTGCTGCCACTACTACCACTACTACTTCTCTGCCACTACTAACTACAAACTACTAACTGCGCCACTACTACTACTACTACTGCCACTACTACCACTATTTATTTACTGCTGCCACTACTACCACTAACTACTACTGCTCCACTACTACTCCTACTACTACTACACCACTACTACTACTACTGCTGCCACTACTACCACTACTACTACTGCTGCCACTACTACTACTGCAGCACTACTACCACTACTACTACTACTACTACCACTACTACTGCTGCTGCCACTACTACTACTGCTGCCACAAACTACCACTACACTAACTGCTGCCCACTACTACTACTACTGCTGCCACTACAAACCACTACTACTAACTCTGCCACTACTACTACTACTGCTGCCACTACTACCACTACTACTACTGCTGCCACTACTACTACTACTGCTGCCACTACTACTACTACTGCTGCCACTACTCCCCCTAACTACTACTGCTGCCACTACTACCACTACCTACTATCTCTGCACTACTACACTACTACTACTGCTGCCAACTACTACCACTACTACTACTGCTGCCACTACTACTACTACTGCGCCACTACTACTACTACTACCTGCCACTACTACTACTACCACTACTACCACCACCATTACTACTGCTGCCACTACTACCACTTCTACTACTACCACTACTGCTACTACTTCCACCACTAACTACCACTACCACTACTACTACTACTACTTCTACTACCAACACCACCACCACCAAACCACCACCACCACCACTACTACTACTACTCCTGCTGCTGCTGCTGCTGCTGCTGCTGCTGCTGCTGCTGCTGCTGCTGCTACTACTACTCCTGCTGCTGCTGCTGCTGCTGCTGCTGCTGCTGCTGCTACTACTACTGCTGTTGCTGCTGCTGCTGCTGCTGCTATTGTTACTGTTACTACTCGTCTGTGTCCATTGCCGTTGTCGACCATAGGAGCTCGACATAATTATTGCCACAACTGCACACATTGTTTTCTATCTCTGCTGAGTTCTGCCATGTCCCATAACCCCTCCCAACCCCAACCCCCACCCTTTCATACTGCTGACCTCAGTAAGGTTTGTAATGTAGGGTGCGTGTGTCTGCTTCTTTTTTCCAGCCCCTAAGGTTGCCTCAGAGAACTGCGGTTATCGGAATTGTCTCTTTCATCCTTCGGATGAGACTATAAACCGAGGCCCAGTGTGCGAACGCATGCAGAACATCTTGCGCACACGTTAAATCCTGTTCCGCTTTTCGAAAGAGTAGGCAATTGTGTGGAGGTGGGAACAAAATTGACAAAACCGCATACACACGGGGACTGGATGTAAAAAAGCACATGAGTGCTTATTCCATTATCCTCGATATAAAAAAAAAGTCATCTGAGCGCTTTGATTTGTTGCTTTACAAGATTCAGCGCTATATAAATTCCATACATTATTATCATTATTATTATTATTATTATTATTATTATTATTATTATTATTATTATTATTATTATTATTATTATTATTATTTTACAAGACCCACATCTCTTAGTCTGCACCTGTCAGTTTCAGCTTATTTGTTGTATTTTTGTATTTTTTGAAAATTCTTTTATATTGAGGATAATGGAATAAGCGCTTATGTGCTTTTTTTACATCCAGTCCCAGTGTGTATGCGGTTTTGTAAATTGTCATCTGTTCCCACCGGCACACAATGGCCTACCCTTACGAAAAGTGGAACAGGATTTTAACGTGTGCGCAAAAGATGTTCTGCGTGCATTCGCACACGGGGCCTCGGTTTATAGTCTCATCCGTACTTTTTTGGTACTGAGAGTTTATATGAAACGGTTCGAGTTGTTCACCTGTGTGACCAGTGGATTCTTCAAAACGTCTGAACCAATTCAACAGATTTAGAATCCGTTTAAAGTTTGAAATATTTCGGCTCTGTAAAAGTGTATTTTAAAAAAGCTCATATCTAGGAGCTGCCGAGGCTAGAAGAATCAGTGTAACCCAGCAAAGAATGATCCAGTAGTCGGACAGTATTTGAAAATACAGACGCATACACGCAGGGACTGGATGTAAAAAAAGCACATGAGTGCTTATTCCATTATCCTCGATATAAAAGGATAAATAAATGATTATGGATCAGAAGCCCGAGCAGCAAGGAAAAAACATAACAGAATCAGTATAATCGAACTATGGTTCCACAGGCAGCTTCCCAGGAAAGGTAAAAAGAAGATAAAACGTGTCAAATGGTCAGAGAAGGTAAACTACGGCTAGTGCTACTTCCTACCATCATAATATTAATGATGACGATAATAATAGTATTAAGAATATTGTAGGAAGAGGGGCCATTTGTAATGTCTCATCTCTGCACAAACCGCGGGTACAAAACACATATAGACGGTTAGAATTTTTTTTAAAAAAGGTAAAGGTGACCCATAACCTATAAGGTCGTAGGGGAGCGAGGCGTCAGAGACCTCACTTCTCTAGGGCCAGCATCTTGAGGGCGGCGCCCATCTCCTCTCCCTCGCTGCTTTACCTTCCCTGACCCTAAAGAGGGCAGTTACCCATTTACAGCTGGGTGAACTGGGGGAACTGTACTGAAGCCAAGGCGCGCAAACGGTCACCCATCCAACTGGTAACCACGCTCGACGCTGCTTAACTTGGCTAGGGGAAAGCGAGTGCTCCGACCACTGAGCTATCCCGTCCCCTGACGGTTAGAATGTGTCCTCTAATAAGGGTATGCATATATAATACGTTTCGCCAGGTGGGAGAAGGGCACGCGTGGGGAAGTTTTGAACCACCACCCAACAAAACACAGTGTTGCATAATCGGCAGGTGTGTCGAAGACTTTGGTCGCATGGGAGGTAATCTAGTTAACACCCCCCCCCCCCTCACATTCTTCTATTCTTTCTTCTTCTTCTTCTTCTTCTCCTCCTCCTCCTCCTCCTTCTTCTTTCCTTCTTTCTTCTTCTTCTTCTTCTTTCTTCTTCTTCTTCTTCTTCTTCTTCTTCTTTCTTCTTCTTCTTCTTCTTCTTCTCCTCCTCCTCCTCATTCTTCTTCTTCTTCCTTTTTTTTCTTCTTCTCTTCTCTTCTTCTTCTTCTTCTTCTCTCTTCTTCTCCTCCTCCTCCTCTCTCCTCATTCTTCTTCTTCTTCGTAGTATTAGTAGTAGAAAGAAAGTAGTAGTGGGTAGTATAGTAGTTTTTCTAAAATAAAAAACAAATGATATGAATGAGTCGATAACAATAGGGCATTTTAAAATAAAGAAATAAATACATAGCGCTGTTTTCTTGTCAAACGGAAAGGCCCTTTTTTTCTGATCACCGCACTGTTCCCCCCCCCCCGGGAAAAGGCGGGGAAACCAACAACACACACACACACACACACACACCCCACACACACACACACAAGCTTAGAAGATACCTGCCGCCACGCTCGCGCCCATCCCTTGGGGGGGGGGTCAACCAGCTATGGAGTAAAAGACCTCCACGTCTTCTCTGTCGGCTTCTAACTGCTTGCCTGCCTCCTACCCTATGTTTTTATCTTCCTCCCTCCTGCCTGTCTTTTTTTTTTTTATCTATTTTCTTCTTTTATATCGAGGATAATGGAAAAAGCTCATGTGCTTTTTTTTCTTTACAACATGTCCCCGGTGTGTGCTTTTTTGAAAATTTCGTCATCGTTCCCCCCACCGGACAAAACTTGCCACTCTTCCAAAAGTGGAAAAGTTTAAAGTTTTGGAAGATGTTGCGTGGTTCCCAGGGGCCCGGTTTTATGCTCATCAAAGGATTTTTGGGGAGATTGGAGTCTGCCTGGGGTTAAACCCTCCGGGGTTCCCCCCTTGAACGGTTTTTCCGAAACCCGGGTGGTCGTTCGGTCTGTTTCAAACCCTGGCTTGTATCTGTCTGCCGGACCCTCGTCTACTTTTTTTCTCCCTCCTTCATTTGGCTTCCCTGAAAAGGGCCTGTCTGTTTCTGTCCTGTCAGTCAGTCTTTTCCCCCTGTCTGTCTGTTTCTCTTCTTGTCTCGTCTGTCCCCTGTCTCTCTCTTTCTTTTCTCCTCCCCTTCTTTCTTCTCCACCTTCTGTTTGTCTCTTCAGAGAAATTTGTTTTTGGGTCCGGGTCCCCCCCCCCCCCCCCCCCCCCCCCCCTCTCCACCCCCTCCCCCCCCCCCCCCCCCCCCCCCCCCGCTTTTCCGGGCCCCCCCCCAACCCCCCCCCCCCCCCCCCCCCGCACCCCCCCCCCCCCCCCCCCCCCCCCCCCCCCCCCCCCCCGCAAGGTTACACCAGACACCGGGTAACCCGGGCACCGACTTCAGCAGGGGGAGAAATTTTTTTTTTTCCCCGTCTTTCTGAAAACTACAGCAGGAACATGAACCAAGAAACCAGAACATAGTTAAAAAAAAGGAGGGAAAGGGAAAAGAGAGAGAGAGAGAGAAAAGAGAAGAGAGAGAGAAAAAAAAACTTCAGACTTCAACTTCAGAGGGTTTATTCTTTAAGGCCATACCCCCCTATGAAAGGGGGCAGAAAAAAGAAAATAATTTATATTGGGGTTATAACATAAAAACAGCACATAATACAATTTACCAAAACATAACCAAAGACGAATTTTTTTCTCGAAACTGAAAAAGCTTATACAAAAATAGAGCCAATTATGAACATTTTATCATGGACTGAGCCACAGCAAATTTAACCAACAAAAAAGGTCGGGCATAAATTTCTGTGGAAAAAATCTTATACGTAAAGTATAGAGCGGGACACTTCAAAAAAAAAGGGGACTTCGTTTTCAGCTGATTTTTTACATAGGGGACATAGCATATGGGTAGCAAGATTTTCTATAGGGGAAAGCATGTGCATTAATGCCCATAGGGCCAAAACGAAATCTATGAGAATGAATCCCCATGTTTTATCCATGTTCATTGAGATATATTTCTTTTACTACATTGTTGAACTATAAACCCTGTATAAATGAATCTTCCTAGGTTAAATATGGTTTTTCCCACTTTTGCATCTACAGTCAACCATTCTCTTGACGAAGATTTTTAATAATATATTTTCTTGTCCAAAACCCCCTGATAGATCCATGCATATCCAAGCCCCATTCAGATAAACTATTCGTATATTATATACCCAATTTTAACTTTACCCTTGCTCTAAACAAAAACATATTATATCCCTTTTTCTGTAGCCTATCGTTGTTCTCTTTAATATTTTAACCATTCTGTATACACCTAACGGCGAAGTTATTGAAAAAAAGTATCTGTTTGTTTCCTCCATATATTTTAAATCGTTTGTTTTTCCCTTTTTACCCCTAAAACTTTTTCATCCAAACCAATGAACAGATTCACAAGCCAGCCACTTTTCCCACCCAAAGCCCCACAATTCAGAACCATACTGCATTATAGGCTGTACTTGTGTATCAAAATACTTAACAAACAGTTGTAGAGAATTATTATTTTAACACAAACAGTTTCTTCATGATCTAAACAGGGCATTCTTTGCTTACTAGATATCCCTACAAAGCAAACTTGCAAAACTAATCGAGAGAAAAAAAATTAACCAGATATTTAAAAGCATATACAATAGCATTGGAACATACATAAAACCATTTTCTCTAGCGCAAGATGACCTCCTTTCTAAATACAAACGTAAATACTTTTGTTCAAGTGACTTTCAATTCCATTCCTCGCTCTTTTTTTAAAGTTGTTTGACCTGATTTGCAATCAATCACTGTCTCAAAAACAAAACAATATCATCACCAATAACAAATAAATAGTTCAATAGAATCATTTGTAAATCTGAAACCCATGTCTTCCTTTCTCAATTTTTTTGTACTGCTAATTCATTTATAAATACCGTGAACAAAAACAGGACTACATACATTACCTTTTTTTAAACTCCTCTGCTACAGTTGATATAATCAGTTTATTTTGCCACATCTAACTCAGTTTAACTGTATTATACAATACTTTTGACAAATTTGAATAGTTTTTCCCTCGAAAACCCTTTGCTTTATCAGAATAGGCCAAAACAATTTCTTTTTATAAGAATCAAAAGCTTTTCAAAAATCGATTAAAGGCCCTACTACATTTGATTCAAAGAGAATTGTTTCTGTATCAACGCCAAAAGAGTAAACATATGGTCAATGGTTGAGTACCATCCCTTAATCCAGCGGGTGTTCCCAGTTATATCATACTGTTTACATATTCTTGAACCCTTCTGTTAAATTTATGGTACTAATATTTACTCCAAATATTTTGAAAGTGAATTCCTCATAATTTTTTGTGTCATTAGCATTTTGCCTTTCTTATAAAGGGAGAATCACAGATTCAGACCAGCTCTCAGGAAATGCCTTTATCGAATAGAATACTGAGAAACTTTACAAAGAAATTAACTATTGTGGCAGGGAGCTTAAAGTTCCCCAATAATCCCATCGGACCTGCAGCTTTGTCGATTTTTCAATTTTGAAGAGCAAACAAGACTCTCTTCAGAAATTGGCGATCCATGAAGTCATGTTTCTTGTTCACGAAATCACAGTCGCGAACCACCCAATAATCTTTATTCAATAACCCCTTAAAGGGTAAAACCATTCATCTGAAGAATAATTCTATGCCCTTCTTTTTAAACGAAATTTGTCATATGAGCCCAGAAAATCTTCTGGTTATTAATAAAGAAAAACAAGTTTTTCCAACAAGCTCATAAACTCTTTTTCCTTTGAAAATTAATGTATTTTTGTATTTCTCTTCAGCTCAACATCAAATCCTTACGCTTTATTCCCTAGTCTGAATCTTCTAACAAACTACGAACTCTCTTTCTGCATAAAAACATATCTAAATCAAACCAACCTAGCGTGCATTTTGATCAATCCTAATTTTTTTCTTCATGCATGATGCACACTCTCTGATACAGTATTAAATAACTCAAAAAGCATCGTTAACATCATGTCAATCCATTTCTATGCAAATTGAACCTATCTTGCATGCTTGCTTCAAGTAAACTTATCATAGAACCTGACAATTCTTCACCAAAAAAAACCTTATCTATGATTTGAAATAGCATTGATATCCTGACTTTTTAAATAACTTCTCTGTTGAAAATACAATACGAAATTCCATAGAAAGTGATCTGATTCAATTTGATCACTACATGCAGTCCACACAATTAGAAACAACTCGTACATTCGTTTGACATAATAACAAAATCATTTACACTGCATCCACTGCCCACCTAGCAAAATGTGTAAGAAACCCTGTCTGGTCGCCGTGACACAAACCTTTTAAAAACACTCAAATCCAAAGCAGTGCACATGTTAACATACATTTACATAACAGTTAATTTGAAATCCTGAAACAACGGCAAAGAGCTTCTGTATAACTCTTTAATTGATGTTGGGTTGTCGAAACTGTATGAATGGGATATTTTAAGAAATTCGACTATTGAAGTCACCACAAAGTTAAATAAACACTTTTCACCCTAAAAACCCAACAAATCACAAAGAAGTCTTCAAGTACCCATGATTCCATGACATAACCAATATATGTGTAGAAAGAGAACCTTCAGGTGGGACATAAACGCATACAACAAAATATTTTTTTGCACAGTTTCAAAAATTGCTTATCAATCAGAAACGCACATATATTTCATACTTAACTTCTAATTCACGGACATGGGAACATAACTCCCGTTGAAAAACACAAAAATACCCCCTATTTTCTCCCTGTTTAGTCAATTTAACAGCAGTTTTTACATACATTTGAAATCCAGAAAATAAATCAATATCAACATTCCAAACTAAGACAATAAAACAAATGAGAACTTTTTTCTCTAAAACGGCCTGTTTTCTCCGGTCTAAGGGGGGCCCCCCTTAAATTTCCCCTATTAGACCATATTTCCCATTTCGATGAACGATAAACGACCCTTTTACCTATTTTTACCGCACGTAAAACCCAAGGCAACAAAATGTAAAATTTCCTGAAAAACCATCTGTGGAAAAAAATACACAGCCTGAAATCACGCTAATCATTTGGGGAGAGCACCAACAACACAAAGTGGTTAATAAATCGAGGCTTATTTTCACAAGATTAGGCAAAAACATACATAAATTTAAAATTTTTTTTAAAAACAAAAAAGAATTTAAACCCCCTGAAATTGAAAAAAACTCAAAGTTATTACCGAAGGGGACGATACAAAAATATCAAAAATTTTTCAGGTTACCATTCACCCTCAAACTTTTGACAGAGGAGGAGAAGCGAAAAAGCACGCACGCAAAAACCCGAACCGTCACCGACACACAACACCCTGTGTTTACATGTCCGTTGGCGTTTCACGTGCAATATTTGAAGCCAAACCAAACAGAGGGCCTTACATGCATGACTGGCAAATTCTATGTGGAAAGGTACATTTTTGGTCCCCATCAAATTAACCCCACTTTCTTTCCCCCACATAAGGCCGGCCGTTTCCCATCTATTTCTGTCAATTGTCATGGGGATCCAGCCAAATTTTCCTCATCAATAAAGAGATGGTCATAAACCATGCGGCCTGTCTTCCTTTCTTCCGGCTTGCTTGAGGTGGAGCCCAACTTGCGTGGATTTCCCAACCTTCGAGAGAAATCTTCCCCCTGTGAACGTGTTTGTTCCTTTCACTTTTGCTTTGCCTTAAAAAAGATCTTAACCTTCTGTTTGTAAAAAGAAAATCGGGCAACAATCGGTGAGTCATTTCTAGAGTTAATGCGGTGTACACAGTAAAATTCGAATGTGCCCGGTAGCTCAAGTTTGTCTGTTAACAAGTCTGAATCAAACCCTAAACATTCTTCTTTGGGTTTCTTTCCCTTCCTTATCCACCATGAAAATCAGATAATTTCTTTCTAGACCTGTTTCCAATCATATACTCTTTTCAAGGTATGACTTTGTCACACAAATTCCTGATTTTGTTTCTCCAAAGTCTCATTCTTCTGGACGGCAGCTCCCGACTTTCATCCCTGATGCTGTGCACCAGTCATGCAGGCGTTGGGCCTGTTGCAACGATCGAGGTTTCCACTCACATGTCCATTTCCGTTCATCTCCTGCAGCGTCCGACATACCTCAGTATGGATGGTTCCTTCCAAAGAAGGAAAAAAAAACGTGTGACCCCGCGGGTGCTTAAGGTGTGAGGGAACGGGGTTGGGGAGGGTCCTACCCCCCGTAGAACACGTTCTCCACAGAGAAAAGTAGAAAAATGCACAAGAAAACATGGCAAGGCAGCATTTTAAAAGTCTCGCTTTGGGCCTTTAACATGTTAGAAAGGAAATCCAGGGCATAAACTCGAACTACTCCCACGAAAATTCTTTGCACAGTCCAACTAGATGAACTAGTCAATCAAGAATACTGAAGGTCAAACAACTTCTACTCACGGCTGGCACCCCAAAAAAACCGTAGAAAGAAACCCACAAGTTTTTGGGGGCCACCTGGTATCCCCACAATGTTTGTAAAAAATAATTCAAACGAGCAGGGGGAAAGGTCTTTACAAAGGGGGAAAATTTGCCAAGTCAATCATCAACCACCTTCCCAACCCTTGCCCCTCAAACCCAGGTCTCTGCGAAGCTGATGAAACTATTCATAAATTTTTGAACACTGTATTTCACAAAACTTCAAAAATAGATGAACAAATCCCCCTGACTCCAGGGCTAAAAACCTTTCTACCTCCGGGAGGCATGATCACACAGAATTTCAGGTCTTATCGACTTTCCTTCACCCGAACTTTGAAAGTTGTGAAAATATTACCGGCCACGTACTGGAACGGCCCCAACCGTGAAACAACACTCAGACCGTTCTCACTTGCATTAAGCCCTCCAAAAAAACAAGGGGACTTGCATCACTCGCCCGCATTAGTCAAGGTCTTTTTTGTAACATTTTCCCACAGTAACAACCCCACTAGTTTTAGGCATACGCCAAGTCCTGTCACACTCATCTGATCGTCAGCAACTTTGTCATTGTCCACCCAAATTGCTGCCATCAAAAAAGGTGATTGCGAACCAGGCCAATTTAAATTTCCTTCCAAGTGGAAGCCAAAAAACCCTGACATTTCCCCTTTCAACCTACTAGCCAGCACTCCTTGTGACGTCCTCCTATGCATCTCCTCCAAAGGGCATGTCACCGGTAAAGGACTCGGGAAAAACGAACGGTGAGCGCAATTTGGAAAAAACAAAATGTCCAAAACAAATCGAAAATTTCGTTAGAAAACAAGTTCTTTCAATCTGAGAGTAAAGAAATCTCTTTTCCCCTTCCCGTTCTATCGAGAGCATTGAAATCGGGGTTTTTTAAAATTTTCTGCTTTTTCAAAGGAACATCCTCTTTGGATGCCCTTTCCACCTGAATTTGTCCCAATTCTCTGACCCCTCCCTTCATCCCGAAGCGAAAAGAATCGAACTATTCGGGGAAAAACATAAATAGGTTCCCATACCTGTCCTTTTGCACTCTGCCACAACATCCCTATAGAAAAAAATTTCTTGCTGGAAAATTTAGCAAAAAAAAAAGAGATGAAACGTAAGTCCCCCTACGTTTTTGCCAAAAGAGTCTAAAAGTTTTTTAAAGGAAAGGTTGGGGCCCACTAAACTTTCCATTGTTGGAAAATCCCTTCTACTCTCCGACTAGCAGCCTTTTTCCACCTATCTTCCCCCGTCACCAAAAAACCGCAACCCTACCGGAGTCAACCTAAGACCGATTAGGGGGGGTTGGTGTGGGTAGGACGTTTGGCCGCTTTTTAATCTCCCTACTCCAAATTAGGTAACCCCAATAGTGACTCTCAATTCTCCCCAATTAAAAATTCCTTAAATATGCCAGTTTAGAAAAGGATTCAAAAATTACGCTTGGGTACAAACAGCTGGAAAAAACCCCTTTTCCACGCAAGCTTTAACTTAAAGTCACCCAAACCTGCGGAAACATAATGAAAAATCCTGTGGATTTATTGGCCGTATTAGGAAGAAGACTTCCCCAAATCAACTCAACTAATTTTCACCGTTTTGGGGCCCAGTCAACCACCCTTCCAAGTAACAAAACCGCAGCCGCAAACCCCAAAGAAAAAACAGAGAACCCCCTCAATCCAGTTAGAGAGAAACATAGAAGATGAAAGTAAAAGAGACCTGGCCGACCCCCCGCTAGTCTGTCGTTTTTAGAAACCATAAACCCCCTGGTGAGGCCAAAGATGATTTTCTGAAAATTTAAACTAACATTAAGACTATTTTTTTAAAATTTTTCCCGACCAAGTTTTTCCCCCCCGAACCCCCAACCGTGGGTATTTTTTTTTTTCCCATTGGAGTGGAACTATTGCTTTAACTGTGTAACTGTGAAAATTTGGGGAAGCGCTTTGATTGGTTGAAAAACCTAATAATTCCAAATTATAATGCCTGTGGGGGCTATTACTATCCCTTGGGCCCGAACTTCCTCTCCATTAGACCTGAGTGGGGTCTGGCGCAATCTTTCGAGAGACAAATAACCCGAGTCCCGTGTGCTACACAAATTTTTTTGCGCATAAAAAAGAACCCAGTAACAAGAGATTGTCCGCAAAAAATTCTTAGAAAAAACCACTCTGATAGGAACAAATACATTTTGCAGACCAAAAAAAAAAGGTGGCGCTTCTTGTGTCGACGCCTCCCCGGGAGAGCAGCCCGAATTTCACTCAGAGAAATTTTCGTGACGTAAAGTGGTATAAAAAAAAAATTTTAAAAAGTAAAAGGATATTTTGAAAATGAAAATGCTTAAAACGTGGTTTGATTAAAAAGCTGTTTTGTTTTTTAGTTGTTTGTTGTTTGTGTGTGTGGGGTGTTGTGTGTGGTGTGTGTGGTTGTGTGTGTGTTGTGTGTGTGAGGGTTGTGTGTGTGTGATGTTGTGTGGAAAAGTGGATACCTATCCAGTAAGAAAACATAGGATATAACCTGTAAACGCCACGCCCGCCTAATCCCATTAAAAACAGTTGAACTGACATACTTTTAAAAAAAAACCGTCCTTGATAAACCAACCCCCCTCCCCCCCCCAAAAAAAAAAAAAAAACAAAAAAACAACCCAACCCCAAACAACCCCCCCCTCCCCCCCCCCTTCCCTTCCTAAACAATTTTTTTGCTAATTTTGTCACGGTCATTCTTTTGTCCACAAGGAAGAACACACGGCCCGGTTCTGTTCCTTTCGCTGTTTCTGGCGGGGACGGCTTCTGAGGCGGGAGGTATGTGTGAGTGGAGGACAGTGAGGACGGCCATGGCGAGGTCACTGGGCAAGGGGGAGGTGGCTGTGGCATGCCCTGTTCCTGAAGACATCTACAGAACCCGACGAAGCGTCGTCATTAAGCACAAGGTGTACAAGGAACCGGCGTTTGTAGGTGAGCGGCGGCGCTGAAAAGTCAGAAGGAGGGGACTTGGAATCCAGGACTCGATTCACTCGATTGTACTACTACTACTACTACTACTACTACTACTACTACTACTACTACTACTACTACATACTACATCCCAAACTACTACTACCATTTTTAACCTAGCTGCCTTGCTTGCTGCTGCTGCTGCTGCTGCTACTACTACTGCTGCTGCTGCTGCTGCGCTCTGCTACTACTACTACTACTACTACTACTACTGCTGCTGCTGCTGCTGTTGTTGCTGCTGCTTCTCCTCCTCCTCCTCCTCCTCCTACTACTACTACTGGCTGCTGCTGCTGCTGCTGCTGCTGCTGCTGCTGCTGCTGCTGCTGATAGTGATGATTTCAATGAGGAAGATCAAGATCACTTTGATCCTTCTGAGGAAGACCAACATGCACTGAATGATGAAATAACTTTACAGGAAGTAACACTTGCAGTAAATAAACTAAAGGGTGGCAAAGCGTGCGGAATGGATGGAGTGCTTGCAGAAATGCTTAAGGCAGGTAGCCAAACTATTATCCCTTTCTTACATAAATTATTTAATGAAGATTCAAGAAAGGCATATATCCAAAGGAATGGGAAAAGGCCATTGTCATTAAATTTATAAAAAAGGTAACATAGAAAATGTAGATAATTATAGAGGTGTATCTTACTAGTACAATTTCAAAAGTTACAGCACAATATTAAATAATCGGCTCTACTCTTGGTTGGAAGAAAAAACCCTTTATATCTGAAAATCAAGCAGATTTCGTAAGCATTATTCACTACTGACCATATTTTTTGTTTATACTCTGTTGTGCATAAGGCTTGTCCCAGAGAGGTAAGAAGTTGTATGTTCTTTTGTCGATTTTAAGAAGGCATTTGACTCAGAAAAGGGATGATAAATTATTACAGTGCATTAGAAACCCGGTGTAAATGGAAGATTCTTCTGTTCGCTACAAGCAATGTACAAGGCTTTGTTCAGTGTCAGATCCAACTTTGAATATACACAGCTTTGACTGTCCAATAGGGTGCGCCAGGTTGTATACTGAGTCCAACTCTGGTTTTAAATGTTTATTAACCACTAGCAAATGATATGTCGCGAAAGTAAACATGGCATTCAGCTAATGCCAGGTCTCATGGAATTGTTTGTGCTTCTTTTTGCAGATGATGTTGTCTTGTTAACACTACTCCAGGGGTCTTCAAAACCAGTTGAATGTGCCAAAGCATCGCGTTCTAAAATGAAATTAAAAGTAAACAAAGATAAAACTAAAATTATGGTTTTTAGGAAAGGTGGGGTTTTTTGGGGAGAGATGAAGAAAGGTTTTTTCGAAAATGTTAAAATAGAAGTAGTAAATAAGTATTTTTATTTGGGATTCAATTTTTCAAAGAAGCTAAGCATCAAAGTTTGGAACGGAAAATCAAATTATGAAAGGAAAGAAAGCCTTAATTAGTTTAATAAAGGCGTTTTTGAAAAACAAAGATATTACCGTCAGATATACTTTAAAGTATTTGATATCAAAAACAGCCATATTATTGTATTCTTCTGAAGTTTGGGGATTAAGTCGATTAGACTGTTTAGAAAAGATTCATTTAATGGCATGCAAGCGTTTTTCTCTTCAAAACCCTAACAAAATGGTGTACGAAACTGGAAGAACCCTCTATGTCAATACCACATTTCTGCTTTTTCGATTCTGGTTTAAAATTCCTTGATGGACCATCACAATTACCTCGCAGGCATTACGAAATGCAACTAACCTTGAAATATCAAAAAGATCAGGTTTTTAACATAGAGTGTTATTAGTGAATATTGGTTTTAATATAGTATGGTTAAAGGGGGGATTAATTTTGCAGGTTATTTGAAAGCTAAAAAGTTTTTTATTCAAAATGGCAAGTGTTTATAACATATGACAGATTATTACAGTCTTAACTTGGTTTAAAGGGAAATTTTAAATTTAGTTTGAGGGAATGCTTTAAAATTTTTGGGGCCCCGTTTAAATGTTTATAAAAGTAATTTCAAGATAATCCAAATTAAGCAAAATTGTCTTTTAAATTAAAAGAAATACATTTAAATATTTTAAAAAGATAGTTTGAGAAAATTCTTATAATTTTTATTTCTGTCTGATGTTTGCTAAAATTCCCTTTTTTCTTGCAGATTCCAAGTACATTTTTATGCCATGAAAAAAAATTTACACAGTCAGTCAAAATTTAAGCAAGTTTTAAATTTTTAATGTTAGTTGGTTAATTTGAATCGTAACAGTAAAATTGGTGTTCTAACTCTTAATTTCTTTTCACTTCCTCCTCTCTCTCCCTCTCTCTCTCTCTCTCTCCCTCTCTCCTTTTGGAAATCATTCAAGCATTTTTTATCTTGGCTGGGTTATTGCCAATACAAGTGCTTAGTAAATTTAAGTTTTACGTTAAATTTTAAGTAATTGCACCCAGAAAATGAATTTTAAAATTACCTTTTATGAATATTGAAAACGATTGTATGTTTCTCCTGTTGTTTTAAAGTCCATCATGTTTCACCATTTTTACATTCCACAAGTGGGTGAAGAATTTTTTAGCTTGCTGCGATTGAGACTACCTTTTTTGGGGAAAAACTAAACGTAGGTGAAAGAAACGTTCTTTTCCTTGTATTGTCAAGATGTCATTAAACATTGACTCTCCTTCCTCTCTTTACCCAAATCTTCCCCTCTCTCCCCTTTTTCCTTTTTTCCTCGGCAACCCAGATTAGTCTATTTCACCTCACAAAACACAACAAACGCAACAAAAGCGACCCGCAAACAATCCACCTTTTCCATAAACCGACCAACCCGGTCGGGAAAAATGCTATCAAGTAACCCGAAAAACCACAGCACCAGATAAACAGAATTGCACCTTCTTTGCTTAAATTTTTTGTCGGGATCCCCTGTTTGTGAAGGGAATCCTTCTCCTGATCTGTGTTAATTGGGAACCCAAAAAGTTGGACGGTTCTCATGCTGCGCAGAACTGAACCCGAAAACCATGTCATGCTTTCCATACCGTTAGGAATCCCGTGGAACAAACCAACGAACTGGTCTTTTGGCCGAGGTTTTTCTGCGAGTCGCAGTTCGCGACATGTCGGAAATCCCCGGTATCAGCGGCACGTACCTGTAAAAAGAAAGGTCTACTGTTCCCTTACCCCGGAGCACACGGAAAATGGAACAGGTGAAAACCTGATCATGCTGTTGTCGGTGGCACGGTGACGTAGTTCGGGGAACAAAAATGAAATAAATTTTGGATTAATGGCAAATCTGTAAAATCAATGAAACTTGGCAATTAATTTCGCTGAAATCTCTAACATAATGAAAACCGTTTCAAATCCTGTCCCCTCCTACCCCTAAAAAACAACAACACAAACACACAAACAAACCCCTACTGCGAAAACTAAGTGAAGGGTGCTTTAAAATTGGGATGATTTAAGGAAAAGTACAGAGAAAAAGTTGAAAGGGTGATTTGAAGTAATTAAGTTAACTTTGCGAATGAAAAGGCCCTTAGGTTGGAGACAGAAAGAAGGAAAATGCCAACATGTTTTTGATCTGGTTTTTAGCACATTGGGGGTTCACAAAAGGGGGGGTGGTTGCTGGTGACTGGGTTTCAGTGGACCGCTTTGCCTGGGGGTAATAAAAGAGATATTTGACAAATATTTCTCTTTGTTTCGCTCTGCTGTCTCCTCTCCCCCAGTCCTTTTTCCCCTCCATACTTCTCTTTTCTCCCACTCTTCTTTTAACCATGATCAATCAAGCCCTTTTCATTAATCGTCAAATTTCGTTCCCCCTTTTCAAGTCAGTGACTCCCCCCCACAGCTAAGGGCTTTCCAGCCTTGGGAAATCCGAAACCTTTGCAAAATTGTTTACTCAATTGGTGCACACAATTTTTGATATCCGGTTTCCCCAGTAAAGAAAGGGAAATGAAGAGAAGAGCTAAATATTTTTCGACTACTCCGGAAAAAAAACCAACATATGTGAAAGAATACTGCATTCTTAATTGCAGCTATAAAATCCTTCTTTCAATCTACCCACGTTCCTCTCCTTACTCTAAACTCTTCACTATTAATCCACTCATCCTGCTCTTTCTGAACAGATACTAAAATCACCTCATATCACACACCCAACAACACGTTGCATACCCATAATACAACACTTTTCCAGACCAGGGGAAAAAATGCTTTCATTGGCCCCCAAACCAAAAAAATTGGGGGCCCCGTCACTAAGTGCGAATCTTTGGCCAAAATTTTTGGTCCTAAGCCACCTGCTGGGGAAAAAGGTAGTAGCCGGCCCGACCAGGTCTTTAAAACCTTTTTTGGCAAAAAAGGCGGGGCACCGGCTGAACCCCAAGGAATAAAAACTCAGGGTTAAACCCTCAAAGTCAGGTAACACAGGTCAGTAAAACCAGGCGAAACCTCGTCCTCGGCTGACCTCGAGCATCGGTACAGATTGGATGTCGCATCAGACCTTAACACGCCAAAGCCCTGTGCCAAACAGTCCTCCCTGTGTTTTTTGGCCCCCCGCCTAAGGGGGGCTGCCCAAATTTGGCTCACATTTTGGGCGGTTTGCACGCCACTTTGGAAGCAATTTAAAATGTTAATTTTGAATTTAATTGTGAATTTTAAAAACAACAATCCAACTTCCTTAATTAATTACAGGTGAAATTCCTTCATTAAAAAATTTTAAACCCCCGCCCCAGTCGACCCCATTAACAACCACAACAACCATAGGTCACCCCACACATTCAAAAAACCACAGAAACCCACCCAATCGCCCCTTAGGGAAGGACCCCTTTAAAATTAGGGAAAAAAAATAAGGGGAAAGGACAGGGGGAAAGGAAATTTGTGGGGAAAAGTCCATGGAAAGGGTTCCAGAAAGGAGACCCTTCAGGGCAGGAAGAACAGAGAAAGGAGCAAGAATGTTTTTAATTTTTTCAAAAAAACCAATGGGGCGTAAAACAAAAAGTTTTTTTTTCATCAGTTATGGGTTAGAAAGGAAATGGTGTTGTGGGGAGAGATAAGATGTTTATATTTGGATTCAATGATTATGAATGGGTTTTTTGCCCCCCCCCCCCGCCCACAGAACGGCCCACGACACAGGACCCAAACCCCGTACAACCCACCCCAAACCCCAACCAAAACGACACAAATGTCCCCCCTACCACGAAACTCAACCCCCAGCAACACCCCCCACGCGCCCGGGAAGCCGACAACCACCCCAAAAAATTTCCCAAAAGTCAAGCAACAAACAAACCCCAACGAATTTTCACCCAATCCCCCGAAAAGGAGAAAAGGGAAAGAAAAAGGAGGGGTAAGGAAAAGGAAGGTCCAAAAATATTCTTTGGGTTACCTCAAGACCAACCAAAATTCCCCCTCCTTGTTTAACCTTGCCTAAAAAAGATACAAATTTTTTCCCCGTTTGGGGATCTAAGCGCGCCAGTCCCATTCAGGTTTTTACGCTTGAAGTGATACCGGGGAGGAAAAGGGGGGGGGCCTCCGGGGGGAAAT
>CM054160.1:32421688-32438517 GCA_028751875.1 Rapana venosa | reverse complement strand
AAAAAAAATAAAAAAAAATTAAGAATACAGAAAACAGTTACAGCTCATGGTCAAATATTTATCATAGCAGGCACGGCTAATTTTTCAGTTTGACTTCTCATGGTCAGACAGCCACTAAGACAGAACAAGGAGGAGGACAGCAGGTTACACAGCGTGGATTATCCAAACCTGAGTGGCACATCTGGCTGTATAAAGGCTACACACCTGTATTAAAAAATCACTCTTTTCCTTCTGTTTTTCTATGTGACTCTTATATTCATACCGCACAGTACTAAGGCATCCACAGAAATAAAAACCACTTTTTGTGAAAGACTAGCCTCTGACTCAAAAACTCATGTGATTTTGAACAAATTTGGTAGGTTTGAAATTGTTAAAATTTTCAGCAAACACTGTACCCCCTCAGTCCTTTGTGTCTGCTAGCTTCCTTACCGCAATATGCATGCGGGGGTCAACGCTGTAGGAATACAGGCAAACCTCATTTGATGGTTATTTCCAACTTTCACGTGACTACCTGGTATTGCTCTATGTCCTCAATCCAAAAAAACAAGTGCACAGTCCATTTTATCATGCTTAAAAAAATCTGTGAAAATCACCAACATTTTTTTCCACTAGGTGACCCCCAAATTTATACCTGTGTGTAGCTGATACAGTTATCTCAGCCACAACTGTGCTGGGGAAAGCTGGGCTGTTGTGCTGTGCCTAGGCCAGCCTGTAGCCAGCCTGAATGTCAGTTTCTGGGTCATTTCTGAAAAGCGCCTGGGTGAAAAAAAGGGACTAGCCTAGTATAAAACCATTGCACACTGCACCTGCAGAGAGCAAGGCCTGTGAGAGAGCAAGATACCCCATGAGCAGGTAGGCTTATGTGGCAATGTAATGGCTTTTGTTTGTCTGTGTCTGACAAGACTACACCCCCCCCCCCCCCCCCCCCCCCCCCCCCCCCCCCCCCCCCCCGAGTCGAAGAACACCAGGAAAGTGGGGGGAGAGATGGTTGCAAAATCTGTCTCCATGGTCTGAAGGGCTAGGGATGGGTGAAGATTTTCACGTGATCCAATGTAAACACTATAGGAAATGTTGCTATGTACCTTGCATAAGTCTTTCAAAAGAAGAAAACCATGATGTCATGATTACCTTTAGATTGCAAAACTGTTATGTATGTGTTGGAGGTACAGGACTTAGGTGTGGAATGTACAAACCATTACCAATGATGTATACCCCTTCAAATGGGGCCAAGGCCTTTTTTTGAATAAGTTATTGTCATTGTCATTGTCATAGCCAGAAATGCACTTGCTGTGTCAGACTAGATCGATCTACTTGGTCGCTAAACAATAGTTGTGCTACGCCCTATTTTCAGTTGAATAGTCTCGGTTGGCCCATGTTTTTGTTGTGATCTACTTCAGTCTGATTGCTCTGTCTGTGTGTGGTGTGTGTGTGTGTGTGTGTGTGTGTGTTGTGTGTGTGTGTGTGTGTGTGTGTGTGTGTGTGTGTGTGTGTGTGTGATGTGTGTGTGTGTGTTTTGATGGTGATAGTGTACTGTTTTGGAATTATATACTAAGTAATATCTCTGAAAATACACACACACACACTCTCTCTCTCTCTCTCTCTCTCTCTCTCTCTCTCTCTCTCTCTCTCTCTCTCTGTTATTGTGGCCTAAGGCCATTGTGAAATTCAATCATTCTCTCTCTCTCTCTCTCTCTTCTCTCTCTCTCGCCTCCTCTCTCCTCTCTCTCTCCTTTTATTGATTTACTCATAGGTTATACGGTTTGCCGATGACATTGACCTCATGGGGGGAAAGTAAACACAGAGCTGCAAGATCTTACGACCAGACTTGAGGAACAGAGCTGGAGCATATGGGATGGAGGTGAGCTCGGAGAAAAGTAAAGTACTTGTGAACAGCACGGCAATGCCACCGCTAAAAATTTCAAGAAACGGCCAACAACTGGAGGAGGTAGATGCTTTTAAATACCTCGGTGCTACACTCACAAAGGACGGGCGATCGACGACAGGAAATCAAAGTCAGAATAGCCATGGCAACATCTTCCATGACAAAACTCCACCATATGGAAAAGTAAAAAGATTTAGTTTTCCCAATCAAAAACTAAAGCTCTACAAGCCCTAATTCAGTCAATCCTGCTGTACGAAGTGAAACCTGGGACATTGACTGCCCGAAACAGCAAAGCGATCCAGTCATTCGAAACAAAATGCCATAGAAAACTACTGGGCCATATCTTGGAGAGAACGAAAGACCAAAAGAATTTGTCCAAGAGTCAAATAACACAGCTGGCAGGGCCCCAGGAAACCCTTCTCACCATCGTCAAGAAGAAAAAGCTGACAAGGTTCGGCCACGTCAAACCCCCCACAATTTCTCTGCCAAAAAAGTATCAGGGAACACTCGAAGGTGGCAGAAGGAGGGGAAGACAGAACAAGTCATGGATGGACAACATCAGAGAATGGACCAGGATGAATGACTCGGCACTACTGCGCTGAGCCGAGGACCGAGTGGATGGGGAGGCTTACCACGGCATCGTCTTTCATGTCTCCCCCACGACCGCCAAGGTCACGGGTCTGATGATGATGATAGTTGTTGTGTATCCTGATGAAGGACATATTCATACTTTATATTTTCAATATTATTTTGGGCTTGTTGACTGTATTTGAGTTCCAGTGAATGCCCTATTTCAATATCTTATTGTTACATGTAACAACTATGTGTACCAATTTACAATGTGAAGATGTTCATTTTTATGACTTTCTCAGTTTGGCATTTTTTGGTTTTGCTCTTTTCTTTTCTTTTTTTTCCCTTTTTTGTCTTTGTTTTTTTGGGTGTTTTTTGGGTTTTGTTGTTTGTTTTTGTTTTGTTTGATTGTTTAGTTGTTTGTTCAAATTGTTGTTTTTCTCTTTGTTGGAAGTTATTTTTTGGGGGGGTTGTGTTGTTTTTGTATGTTTGGGTTTGTTGTTTTCTTTCTCTTGTTCTTTCAGATGTGAGAGTATGAGTATTGGGCGGGGACTGTTTGTAAAAGCACATGAGAGCTTATTCATATTCCTTGAAAATAAAAGAATTTGTCTTCTCTCTCTCTCTCTCTCTCTCTCTCTCTCTTCTCTCTCTCTTTCTCTCTCTCTATTTCTCTCTCTCATGATAGTCCTAATCGGGGCAAGGGCACTGATGAAGAAAAGATACTTATTCTGTTATGCTTTGAAAACATTCATTCGATTCTTTCATTCTATGATCGTCATTCCCTCTCCTTCTCTCTGTCTGTCTCTCTCTCTCCCTCTCTTTTCTCTCTGTCTGTCTCTCTCTCTCTCCCTCTCTTTCTCTTGTAAGTGTTTAGATCTATCTACAAGAGCTTCGTAAGGTTTGGCAGTATTGACATTACTTTTTTTTGGAAAACAACAGGTGTGGTTTTTTTTAAGTTCTGATGTGGACCATAATAGCCGCATATTGAATGATAGTACAGACAGTGAAGATGAAATACTTAAGAAAACCTCTTGGTTCTCTTAAGAGGATCACTGTCATTACTGCTGTAACGGGAACCATGATTTGTCTATGATGATTATAAGGATTAGTGATAATGTTTGGGGTTTATGTGGGATATAAAATACCGTGATTTGTGATAAATACGTGATCTTAATATCAATGTAGAATGAGAAGTGAACAGGACGTTATATTTGAAATTCCGTGATGTTGGAAAAACAATGATAACATACGATAACAATGATTTATGGCTGTGATAATAATAATAATTATAAAAAATAATGGAACTTATATAGCGCTATTTTGCAAGGGACAAATCAAAGCGCTTGCTTTAATAAGGATGATTCGTGATAATGACGATTGCATAAATACCGATGAGGTGGAATAACAATATCTGATAACAATGATTGTGGCTGTGTTAATGACGATCGTGATAAATACTGTGATGATTGGCAATAACTATTAATAATAATATTAATATAATTTTGGAGCATGATTATAGCGACTATATCTTGGAATAGACAATCAAAAGCGAATGCATTCATCCTTATCTTACATCAGTCATGCATTCAATGATTAGTATTTCAATAGGTTATAGCAATCAGATATTTTACATAAATCATGGTGCGCTGCAGACAACCAAAAAAAACAAGAAAATTATTAATGGTTAATTCCAAGTGAATAGGACGGTGATAAGTATACCTATTTATATAAGGATCAGAAATTGTTATTATGTATCAAATTCTAACTTTTTATGCGTGCGCATATGTGTGTGTGTGTGTGTGTGGGTGTGTGTGTGTCTGTGTGTGTTCTGTGTGAGTGTGTGGGTTTGTGTGCGTGTGTGTGTGTGTGTGTGTTGGTTGTGTGTGTGTGTGTGTGTGTGTGGGTGTATTTGTGTGTGTGTGTGTGTGTTGTGTGTGTGGTTGCATGCAGGGGTCTGTGTGAGTGATGTGTGAGTGATTGGGTGTGATAGTGTGTGTGTGATATGTTGTGTTGTGATGTGTGTGTGTGTTAGTTGTGTGTGTGTGTGATAGTGTGTGTGTGAGTTTGTTTGTGTGTGTGTGTGTGTGTGTGTGTGTGTGTGTGTCTGTGTGTGTTCCTGGGTGTTGATTGTGTGCGTATGTGTGTGTGTGGACTGGTCGTTGTGTGTGTTTGTAGTTGTGTGTGGGTGTGTGGGTGTGTGGATGCATGCATGTGTCTGTGTGAGTGGGTGTGAGAGATTGTGTGTGATAGTGTGTGTGTGATTGTGATTGTGGGTGATAGTGGGGGTGTGTTAGTGTGTGTGTATGGTGTGATTGTGGGTGTGTGTGTGTTAGTGTGTTTGTTGTGTGTGGTTGTGTGTTGTGGGTTGTTGTATGTGTGTGTGTGTGTTGTGGATAGTTGTGTGTGTGATTAGTGTGTGTGAGCGTTGTTTCTTATTTTAGCTTCATGTGTAGGTGTGATAGTGTGTGTGCGATTAGTGTAAGTGTGTTGCATGTGATAGTGATGTGTGTTGTGTGCTTGATTGTGATTGTGTGGGTGTATGATAGTGTGTGTGGGGCATGCATATAGTCTGTGTGTGGATGTGTTTGAGGAGATTGATCCTTATTATGTCCGTGTGCAGTGTGTGTGCGTATTGTGTGTGCGTGCAATGCATGTGTCTGTGGTGTGTGTGGAGAGATTGTGGAGTGATTGTGTGTGTTGTGTTTGGGTGTGTGTGAGGTGTGTGTGTGAGTGTGTGTGTGTGATTGTGTGTGTGTGTGATAGTGTGTGTGATAGTGTGTGTGTTAGTGTGTGTGTGGTAGTGTGGGTGTGATAGTGTGTGGGTGTGTTAGTTGTATGTGTGCTGATAGTGTGTGTGTGTATGATAGTGTGTGTGATAGTGTGGGTGTGTGTGATATGTGTGTGTGATTGTGGGTGTGTGATAGAGTTTGTGGGTGATTTGAGTGTGTGTGAGTTAGTGTGTGTGTGTGTGTGATTGTGTGTGTGTGTTGTGTTAGTGTTGGGTCAGTGTGTTAGTGTGTGTGTGATATTTTTGTGTGTGTGGGGTGTTAGTGTGTGTGGGTGTGTGATAGTGTGGTGTTGATAGTTGTTGGTGTGTGATAGTTTGATGTGTGTGTTGTGTGAGCGTGTGTGTGTTGAGTGTGTGGTAGTGTGTGTGTGTGTGTGTTAGTTGTGTGTTGTTATATAGTGTGTATGTGTGTGTGATAGTGGGTGTGAGTGTGTGGGTAGTGTGTGTGTGTTGAGTTAGTGTGAGTGCTGTGTGATTAGTGTATTTTTGCTGTGTGTGATTAGTGTGGTGTGTGATGTGTGTGTGTTGTTGTGTGGGTGTGATAGTGTGTGTGGGAGTTTGGTGTTGTGTGTGTGTTAGTGTGTTATGTGTGTGTGTGTGTGTGTGTGTGTGATAGTGTGTGTGTGGAAGATAGTGTGTGTGTGTTGTTTGTGTGTGTGTGTGTGTGTGGGTGTGTGTGTGTGATAGTGTGTGTGTGTGTGTGTGATAGTGTGTGTGTGTGTTTGTGTGTGAGGATAGGGTGTGTGTGTTTCAATATATTTCTTACGGTGCACAGGCTAGTCTCTTACTGCTAAAGGATAGTTTGGCAAGTATAATTTGTGGAAACAGCAGAATGTAACTTTACAGTTAGCTGTAATTCAATGGAATATATGATAATTAAACTAGTGTAAAAGCAAACACAAAATCGCAAATTAAAATGATACCGACATAGTGATATATTAGTATGTACTCAAAGGTCTGTACAACTAACATGTGTTTAATGTAGGGTGGGATTCCATTATCCTGATTCAAAATGTCTTCTGGACTACATTGCAAAAAAGGAGAAAACTGCCTTCGCATATATGAAAAGTAGCAATAGGGACATCCCTCCAGTACAAAACCAATTTTGCACAGCTTACACACACATACTTGTGTGTGTGTGTGTGTGTTGTGTGTGTGTGTGTGTGTGTGTGTGTGTTGTGTGTGTGTGTGTGGTGTGTGTGTGTGTGCAGTGATGCGATCGAATGTGTGTGTGTGTTCTTGAGTGTGATAATTATTATTACAGATACTAACGATGGGGGGGGGCAAAAATTTTTGAGTACAGAGAGCGTAATACAGACAGCAATTTTTTTGTATTACAGGAGTTATAGTTTGATTGTTGGTAAACATGGCATGAGGAGTAATTCATCTTCCAATTTCTTTACTGATCAGTCTGTGTGGATTTTTTTATGTGTCTTTAAGTGTTACAGAAATAATCCATTGTTTTAATCATGTTAACCAGTTCAGTATAAACTGTTGGGATTAATTAGTTAGTTAACAATATCAGTGTCCGAAACAATCCAAAAACGGCTCTAGGAATTGGTTTTTTTTCCTCACTCTAACTTGTTGTTCGTCAGATGCCTTTGTGTACCATAAACTTCTGTAATGTTAGTGATGTCATCAGAGCAGGGATATGTAACTACACCTTAAATACACGACTAGAATATAAGGTTGCTTCTATTCATGACTAAATCCTTAGATTTATTTGGTCTCTTTTATCACGTGCATGTGCTCATGCGTATAATTATCACCACTCACAGAGGCACTCAAGCAGTTAGAACCCTTGTGTGCTAAGCGCGTGCGCACGCACACATGTGCGCATGCATGCACATACACGCGCACGCACGCACACATGCTCGCTGCACGCATGCACATACATGCACATGTGTGTGTGTATGCATAGCAGCAGCAGCACTTGCTCACGTGTACAGTCACAGGAACATGCATAGATCTATCTGTCTGTCTGTCTGTCTGTCTGTCTGCCTGCCTGCCTGTCTGTCCGTCTGTCTATCCGTCTATCTATCTGTCTATCCTTCCATCCAATCGTCTCTCTGTTTATCTATCTATCTATCTATCTATCTATTCTATCTATCTATATGTCTGTCTGTCTGTCTATCCATCTATTTCAGTATCTGCATATCCATTATCTACTTACCTACTATCTGGGGGGTTTTGTTTGTAAATGGTTTTGTCTATGTCTATCTTATCCACTTCATCATGTCTGATGTGCTGTTTATAATATCCAGGTACTCTCTATTTGCAGCTCGAGGTTCACAGAGATAAATACTTACGCCCTAAGTCATGCACGACTTTGAGACAAGGAGTGGACAAAATTACTTAACACCCATACCTCCTTCCTGCAGGAGATAATGGAGGAGTCTGGAAGAAAAAACTGATCGATTGGGGAAAGTAGCGATGGAGGAGGATAGAGATGAATCCTTGTCCGTTCGGTTACATCCATGACATGATAGCGAGGGGAGACGAGTTGGAGGACAGCCCGATCATGCCCATGGGTTCGGTATAATGGAGAGGATTGATTGCAGCCTCGAAGACATATCATCGCTCTCGAAAATAGGTAGGAACCTGGAGGTGAGAGGACGATGGTGCGATGAGGCAGAGTACGCAGAGGTCCTGAAGCGGAGCCCACAAGGGGGGCCACAGGACGATCGGCGTGGAAGTCGTGATGGGGGCAGTCGTACCCCTCCCTGAAGACGAAACTGAAACATGTGACCTCAAGTAGGGGACAGAGTAGGATTGTACTCAAAATTGAGGAATTCAACGTCATCGCGGAAAGACTGCTTCCCTGTCCACCCATAATGCCCTGAGTCATGGGAAGATCACAGGCTGTGTATATGTTTTCCTTACTGTACCAGGCCCCAGCAGTACAGTTGCAGCAGTATCCTCTACCCTGACCAAGGACAAGCAAGCGAGGAAAGGGAGAGTGGTGTTCCTTGGGGGACACGGGCAGACGTCAGCTTCACAGCCAGGAACCAGAGCCTGCAGCACAAAGTCAGTGACGAATGCCGAGGGATCGTCACTGACAGTCGGCCTGACACGGCAAGGCGTTACCTGATGAACACACCGCACACGAGTCACGCCGGTCAGACTGCGAATCTGGAGGTCACAGCAGAGGAGTGTCAGACAGAAAGGAAGATGGTTGGCTGACGCTGATGATGATTCAGGGTCACCCAAGACCTGCCCTGCACGCCCTTGCATGACCTTACCTGAGGATCACAGAGGTTCTGAAAGATGGCAGATGGTCTGGAAGTATGACCAACGGACATCCCTCCTGTAAGTATAAACTCCGGGTTATAAGGCAGACGGAGAAAGCACACAGATACTCTCCGTGGTTTGATGATGGGCTCCAACCGTTTTCCTTCCCGGTTTCCCAGTTTGAATCAGAGCCACGGTCCTCGGGCCAGATTCCTTCTTTAGTGAGTTACACTATTGTTCTACCTTCCTGTCTTCTGCCTACTGGTCTGTCTATGTCTGTCTTCCTGTCTGCCTACCTGGGTCTGCCCTCCTATCTGCCACCTATCTGCTTATTATTGATTAAAGATAGATGGGACGTACATGATCTGCTCAAATGGGCCACTGGATGAATGCTGTCCACAGGTATTAGAACAGCTGCACTGTCTTGCTCTTATGCTCTTTTCTGCGTGGACGGGTTTCGATGCTGCAGGAAACCTGTGTGAGGGGATGGAGGCTCTAGGCAGTCAGCAAGGGGCAGGTAATTCTGGATTGCGTATCGCATGAGTCCAGCAGACAAGAAAGCGTCATCATCACCTATGTCGGCTTTCCAACTAGGCATGGTGAGGTGAATTGTGTTATATGGAGATGAGATGGGGGGCGGATAGGCCTGGTGTAGAGCGTTGTTTGCGTGCTGTGCTCGGGTTCCAGCCTCTCGTGAGACGCCTTTCAAGGGGATTATAATCAATAATAATAATATTAATATATGTAGAGTGAAAAAAGGTAAAGGAGTCCCTTAACCATATAAGGGTCGTAGTGGGCTAGGAGCGAGGGTCAGAGACTCACTCTCTGGGCCTGATTATGAGGGAGCGGTGGCTCCATCTCCCTCCTCTCGCTGCTTTACCTTCCCTGACCCTAAAGAGGGAAGGTACCCATTTATAGCTGGGTGAATGGGGGACTCCCGTGGGACTCCCGGGTATGTTACAAAGCGAAGCCATTGCAAGAATAGGATCCTGCCACTCCAACCAGGCATGTCGTAAGAGGCGGGGAATATTGGTTTGGAACCTTCTCCAGGTTGGGGGTTGGGCACAGGGCTAACAACCTGTCCGTAAAAAAAGAGCAGTTACTGAAAACAGCAACAAAGAAAAACTTACTTTTGCTGGTGCGAAGGACCTCCGAGTCCAGTGAACTAGTATGATGCTGTTGGCCAAAGCCGAGAGTGGAGTAACAGCGGATAAGGGAAGAATCTGCAACACCACCAAATACTAAGATCTGATAGGATTGGAACGTGAGGTCGATGTTATGAGAGGGCAAGCTGGCACAGGTAACATTAGTGATGAGAAGATTCAACCTCCATGTATGGAGTAGCGAGAGTAGTTGGACTGGATCTGGAGAGGAATGTGAACACCACCGTGGATAACCGTCTCTACTCTGGGTGAGGATGACGTCCTGCTGCACCACGTGGGAGTTGCCATCATCTCAAGAAAGCGTTTGGAGCGAATGCCTTATGGAGTGGAATAGCCCATCAACAGCAGACTTTTGAGTGCGATAGACTGATGGGACAGGCCACATCAACCTCACCATCATCCAGTGCTACGCACCAAGCAACAAACAGCAACGATGAGAGCAAAAATGACTTCTACCACCAGCTGCAGGACAGAGACAGAGAAAGCCCCACGCCTTGTCATCATCGTCATCTGGGGGACCTAATGCCAAGGTCGGAAGTGACAACACAGACTATGAGAGAGTCATGGGGAAAACACGGGGTGCTTTGGTGGGATACAGAAAATGACAACGGGGGTTGGAGACTTGTGGAGTTCTGGCCTTGAAAACTTAGTGATAGGAAGGGACCCTATTCACGCTCGGGACATCCACAAGAGACTTGGGCGTCGCCGGATTGGGAGAGATATGAACAGATTGACCATCTGATGAACATATGGTAAGTGGAGAAGTCTCTTTGGATGTGAGAACAAGCGAAGTGCGGATGGGTCGGAGCGATCATCACTGGTGACAGCACAATCCAGATGAAACTGAAGGAAAACCAAAAGACCTCCACTCAGCGCGTTTTGAACCAGCGATCTGAGAGCACACGTTGAAGTCTGCATTCGTCAACGATCTGAGGATCCGATTCCACATCCTGCAGAACATGACAGAACAGCATGACATAGATACGACATGGAAGCAGATCTGTAAACTGTACACTGAGAGCAGTAAGGACAACATCGGCCATCAAAAGAAGAAGACCAACAAGAAGCAGATCTGTAAACTGTACACTGAGAGCAGCAAGGACAACATCGGCCATCAAAAGAAGAAGACCAACAATGACTGGATCCAACAAGAGACCCTCGATGCCATCAAAGAAAGAAGAGAGACCAAGAAGAGACTTCTGCAAGTAAAGTCTCCACGGCTACGAGAGAGGCAGGAAGAGTTTGTACAGTGAGGCAAACAGGAAAGTGAATGAGACTCGCACGCCGTGCAAGGAGAAGAAGCCATGGACCAGCTGGAGCTGAGGCAGAAGAGGCGGCGCCCAAGGAGAGAAGGGAGAGTCTACAAGATCACCAAGAAAAGTTATGCAACAAATTTAAGAGGAGCGCTTGGGACCAATCAGACAGACAAGGGAAACTGTTGACAACTGAGAAAGAGCAAGAAGAACGATTGGTCTGAAACTTCCGGAAGTTCTATACGACCACCACTGACGAAGACAAGCCCGCATCCAGATGTACAAGACTTAAGACATTGACGTCAACCCCCATAAAAAGAAGAGGATAGTGGCTGCATCAGACTCTCAAGAACGGCAAGTCACCAGGCCAGGACAACCTTCGTGCCAAACTGTTCAAGGCAGATTCTGAACTAGCAGCTGACATACTGCAACACTGTTCACAGCTGCATGAAGAACGAAGAAGTACATGATGATTGGGACAAAAGGAGGTGATAGTCAAAATCCCAAGAAAGGAACATGAGCAACTGACAACAACTGAGAGGGGATCACTCTTTTTTCTGTGCAAAGCAAGAGATTACTGGCCAAGGTCAACATCGAAGAATAATCAGACGCTGTGGACGATGCTTTGTGGAAAGAACAGCAGGTTTCAGGAAGCACGCAGGATGTATAAGAACAGATATTCACGCTCAGGAAACATCATCAAACAGTGCACAGAGTGGCAAAGACAATGTATGTGAATTTTGTGGACTTCGAAAAGGCATTTGACAGCATACACAGAGAAGCCTTTGGAGTATCCTTCGACACTATGGCATCCCATCGAAACTGGTACACCTTATCAAAGTTCTATGACACTTCAGATGCTCTGTGGGCCATTGCAACACTGTCTTCGAAGTCAAGACGGGAGTAAGACAAGGATGTGTGATGTCGCAGTTCTCTTAAATTTGGGCCCATTGATTAGGTGATGAGGAAGACGACAGAAGACACCCCAAGAGGGATTCGCTGGGCCCTGTTTCAACACTAGACGCCCTTTGACTTTGCGGATGCCCTGGCGCTGCTGTCCCACCACACCAACATATCCAGGAGAAGACCAGCAGACTCCAAACATTCGGACAGCAAGTGGGGCTTCGTTTAGCACCAAGAAACGGAGACAATGTAGCTCAATGTGAACACACCCGCCCCTGTGAAAGTGAATGGAACTGACCTTTCGCCAGACAGACAAGTTTACAAAACCTTGGGCAGGCAGCATCAAACCAGAGGGCGGCACAAAAGAAGACATCCACAACGACTGGGCAAGGCCAGGAATGGTGTTTAGGGAGATGAACAATATCTGGAGATCAACTCAGTACAGCACCAACCAAGCTGAAGCTATACCAGAGCTGTGTTGTGTCTACGCTCCTGTACGGTTCTGAGTGCTGGAGGATGACGGAAGTGGATTTTACCAAACTTCGATCCTTCCACACCATATGCCTGCGAAGAATTCTCCGGATTTTTTGGCCAGAGAAGATCTCTACTACGGAGATGCAGGCAAGAAGACATGGGAACCATAATCACCAGACGACGGTGGAAGTGGATTGGGCACATCCTCCGAAGAGATCCACAGTCAATCACAAGAACAGCATTGCACTGGACCCCAGAAGGAAGGAGAAAGAAAGGAAGACCAAAAGCAACGTGGAGAAGAACTGTAGAAAGTGAGATGAAGGCCATGCAGCACTCTTGGGGATCAGTGACTAGGTTGGCCCAGAATAGGCAGGAGTGGAAGCGCTTTGTTGCTGCCCTACACACCGCTGGGTGTAATGGCTAATAATGCTGATGATGATGATGAACTGGGGGAACTGTACTGAAGCCAAGGCGCACAAATGGTCACCCATCCAACTGGTAACCACGCTCGACGCTGCTTAACTTGGCTGGGGGAAAGCGAGTGCTCCGACCACTGAGCTATCCCGTCCCCTAATAATAATGTATGGAATTTATATAGCGCTGAATCTTGTAAAGCAACAAATGAAAGCGTTCAGATTATTTTTTGGCGAGGATAATGGAATAAGCATTCAGTGGGGTTTTGGGGGTGTTTTTTTTACATCCAGTCCCCGTTTGTATGCGGTTTTGTAAATTTTGTCATCTGTTCCCACCGGCACACAATGGCCTACTCTTTCAAAAAGCGGAACAGGATTTAACGTGTGCGCAAGATGTTCTGCATGCGTTCGCACACGGGGCCTCGGTTTATAGTCTCATCCGAATTTAACATCAGTGCCAACTCCACTCCTCCCAAAATCTTTCTGATTAGACTATAAACCGACGTCCCGTGTGCGAACACACACATACACACACACACAACATTTTGTGCGCACGTGTAAACCTGATCCACCTTTTGGAAGAGTAGGCCATTATGAACCGGTGGGAACAGATGACAAAATCTACATAACTACATGCGCATGGGTTCTGAATGTAAAAATATAAAGTTTATGAGCGCTTAATCCATTGTCCTCAAAATGAAAGGATCAGAAATAAAGAATTTATTTATAAATGAAATACACAACAAACTAAATGGAGGCCCACCCCACCCCACCCCCACCAAAAAGAAAGTTGATAACTGATTTGGGTCATGTGGTTGGTGGGAGGAGGCAAAGGTGTCCCATAGCCTGTGTGGTCGTAGGGGAGTGGGGCATCAGAGACCTCAACTTCTCCAGGGGCCAGCATATTGAGGGCGGCGCCCATCTCTTCTTCCTCGCTGCTTTACCTTCCCTGACCCTAAGAGGGCAGGTACCCATTTACAGCTGGGTGAAGTGGGAGACTACTGAAGCCAAGGCGCGCAAACTGTCACCCATCCAAGTGGTAACCACGCTTGATGCTGCTTAACCTTGGCTGGGGGAAAAGCTGAGCTATCCCATCCCCATACTTTTTTTTGTTTTTGCCTTTTGATATAATTATTATCTTTTTAAATACAGTGGCAGTGAAAAAAGTTGATTATGCAACCCAACCTAGACACACACACACACACACACACACACACACCACACACACACACCACACACACACATACACACACACACACACACACACACACCTCATTCCAGTTGTAATTGCCCTTCATGGGATGATTTATGTGTTTTTGGCTTTGACTTCTTTCGGTATTGTTTGTGTCCAATGCCTGACCTCAACAAACAAGCAGTACGGCGAACATTATGAATGCGTTCAGTATTCAACGCCTTCAACTCCAGAGGGAACTTCTTCATAAACACGATAACACCTACTCACAATCCCTAGGTAAACTGCACACACACGGGGACAGGATTAAAAACAACAACACATGAGCGCTTATTCCATTATCCTCCCCCCAAAAAGAAAGAATAAATACAGTAATACATCAGGAATTTCTGATGGGATGTAAATGCAATAACAATAACAACAACAACAACAACAACAACAACAGCAGTGTGAAGTTCTTTGTTCTGAAAACAGAAAGAAACTCCAGTATCAAGTTACACCAAATGATGCAGAAAAACAAAGGAAGAAAAAAACACGGAAGAGTGGAACAGAAGTTTCCTGTTCAGAAATGAACTTTACATTTTAAAAAAAATCTTTTATATCGAGGATAATGGAATAAGCACTTTTTTCTTTTTTGCATCCAGTCCCTGTGTGTATGCGGTTTTGTAAATTCTGTCATCTGTTCCCACCGGCACGCAATGGCCTACGCTTACGAAAAGCGGAACAGGAATGAACGTGTGCATATATTACCTATATTTCTCTGCAGTTCAGGATGCCTGAAATGCTCTCATTCTCTTCAATGGAGTCCTGTTTCCATAACTAGAAAGCTTCTTTTCTTTGCAATACCAACACTTCTTTGAAAGCGACGATTGACCATGATGTAGTCACTTTGCTTGTGGTGATCTCCTCCTAAGCCGTGCCGTGTCCAGCATCTGGATGGTGTGTGTGGGCCAGATGTGCTCACCACCTTCAGGTTGTTGTTATTGGCAAACTCTCTGAGCCTCAAGTCTCTTCCGTTGGTCTCAGGGTTGCAGTCTTGTTAGCCTCTGCTCCTGTCTTCGATGTCCAGTCACCCTGTACTACAATAATGCCTTTCTCTGGCCTCTGGTCTGTGACCTCTTGCAGTTGATGGTAGAAGTCTTCAGCGTCCTTGTCATCCTGAAAGACACACACACTCTGTTTCAGTAGCAGTGAAAACAAACATGAACATGGAGTTGGATTCCTCATCCACAAAGACACCGTGAATACCATCACGGGATGTTGTCCAGTCTTTAGCCGACTCATTGCCATCCACTTGCATAACTCTTGCATGATGGTAGAAGTCTTCAGCGTCCTTGTCAGCCTAGTCAGTTGTTGGGGAATAACTCTTGCATGATGGTGACGTTAAAAGGTGCAGCCCTCAGATGGATGGCAATGAGTCGGCTAAAGACTGGACAACATCTTCCTTCCTTCTCCTTCTCATCCCTTGGTCGGGACGACCGTTGGGTACCCCCACGGACGCTGCAAGTGGACCGCCAAAGGGTTTTTGTCCTGGGCTGTTTTCAGGAGGTTGGTACAGTGAGGCCGGTCCACCCCTTGATGTTGGATATCCATTTTTGCGGGGTCGTCCCTGCCCCTTGCTCTTCCCCTTTCCCCTGCGGACTGTCTTTGACGGCTTTATGCCTTGTTGGTGGCCAAAACATCCCGTGATGGTTTTCACGGGTCTTTGTGGAGAGGAATCCCTCCTGTTCATGTTTTTTCACTATCTAAAAAGAAGCGTGTGGCTTTGGGGGTGGGGTTTTTCCCAAATTTTTTTTTTTCCCCAGCCATCTCCAAAATAAAGGCCTCCATTTTAATCTGCTCTTTCTATGTGTGGAAACCCCCCTAAGACCCGGGGCCAAACTAAATCCAGGGTTTTTTTTCCACCCTTTTGTACCTCGGGTTGGGGGTAAAGAGTGACCCCGAAAAATTCCCCATTCCCCAAGAATTCAAAGAATCTTGCGCTCTTTGGGCCAAACCTTTCCAACCAAAAACTTTTTGCCCATTCAAACCGGAAGCGAACACCACAATCATGGGGGGGGGATTTGGGCATATCTGGTTGGGGCGGGGAAAAACCCCCAAAACCCCCCCCAAAGGGGGGGGAAAAAAAACGGGCCCCCCCCAAAAACCCCCCAAAACCAAACAACGAAACCCCAAAAAAAAAAAATTAAAATAAAAAATAAAATTTTTTAAAAAAAAATAAAAAAAAAAAAAAAAAAAATTTTTAAACAAAAAATTTAAAAAAAAAAAAAAAAAAAATTAAAAAAATTTTTTATTTTAAAAAAAAAAAAAAAGAATATTTTAATTTTTAAAAAAAAAAAAAAAAAAAAAAATTTTTAAAAAAAAAAAAAAAAAAAAAAAAAAAAAACCCCAAAAAAAAAAAACCCCCTTTTAAAAAAAAAAAATTTTAAATAAAAAAAAAAAAAAAATTTTTTAAAAAAAAGGGGGAAACCCCAAAAAAAAAAAACAAAATAAAAAAAAAAAAAAAAAATTAAAAAAAAAAAAATTTTAAAAAAAAGGGGGAAAAAAAAAAAAAAAAAAAAAAAAATAATTTAAAAAAAAAAATAATAAAAAATGAATTTTGTTAGCGCTATTTCTTTCAAAAAAAAAAATCAAAGCGCTTGCATTCACAACCTTTAAAAATAACCTTATGGAATTTTTTATAGCACTGAATTTGTAAATTACAAAACAAAAGGGTCAGTTTATTTTTTTTTTTTTTTCCAATGCTGAACAAAAAGCAATTAAAGGGGTTTTTTCAAATTGAAAAATTAAAACCCCAAACCCCGCACAGCCACACACACACAGCCCACCACCGCACGCCACGCGCGCACACACACAGAAGGGTTTTGTACTTGGCGAAGAGTGTACCAGGACTAGGCCTCTGTTTTATTACTTTTTCCAACACATGCAAGCTTATTAAATTTTAATTTTTTGAAAAATAA
>CM054160.1:32381688-32416688 GCA_028751875.1 Rapana venosa | reverse complement strand
GTAGTATCTCTATTCCAAATTCCAGTAAAAGAGGAAATATTTATTAATCAAGACACTGATTTTCCTAAACGGGCACGCAATATTTCATTTCTGCAGCCAATTAAAATTATACAGACACATTTATGAAGAAAATGACATCGATATATCAACAATTCCAATTTTACAGTTGTTCCTCAGTTTCCTCCTTGGGAACATATTTCAGCTAAATTTGACATCGACTACACGGAAATAAAGAAAATGAAGATCAAAATCTTCTCACCGTTGATGTAAAAATCACTTAGAAAGTAATTATTCTAATCACTTAAAAGTGTATACTGACGGATCTGTATTAGAAACAGGCAAAAGTGGTGCTGCATATGTGATTCCGACTTTAAAAGTTAACCATTTTCTATTTTACTTCTGAATTTTGCAATTTTGTTCGGCTTTGAATTTTTGTCTGATACTGCTGTTGATGTTTGCCAATTCTGTTTTGCGTTGACTCAAGGCAGTGTTGATGGCATTAAAGTCATGCATGGTAAAATACAGGAATGATATTGTAATATGAGATAAATATTCCTGATACATCTATTGCAAGCAGAGGCATCAGCGTAACTTTTTGCTGGATCCCCTCTCATTGTGGAATTTATTCGAATGAGCTGTTGATTCTTTAGCAAAACAAGGTGCTCTGAATACAGTACTGAAGTGTTTGATTCCTATCTTGCATTGTCGTCTTATGAAATTCATTCTAAGTTAACGAAATGCATACATTTCAAAGATTATAGAAAAACACTATCAGCAGTTTCCTTGCCCACGGAAATTAGGAAATTCTAATACATAAACTGAGATTAAATGCATGGAATACTAAATATTCAAAAAATGTAACATGTTTGTTGTTCTATTCCAATTTCAGTCCACCATTTGTTGTTTGATTGCCCAATTCTTCTTGACATGTATAAAAGAGAAGGTTTAGATATTCATAAGAAAATATGCCACTAGTCAGAAGTTTAATAGACTCTCAGCAATTCATAGTGTCAGTTTGCTGAAGTCTATATTCTTTTCACCTGTAAGACCTTTACTGAATTACTATATTATAATATATATATATATATATATATATATATATATATATATATATATTATTAATAATATATTATAATATATATATTTATATATTTATATACTTATGTGTGTGTGTGGGTGCAAGTAGGGGAGAGAAAGAGAGAGAGAGAGATGCGGTGTGTAATAATAGGTACGTTGGTATGAATGCGGGTGTGTCTAAATCACCATGTAGTGAATAGACATTAAACAAAACAAAACAAAAACAACTTGCAAAGACCATCCTGCAAGGAACAGTCCAGGGGAAGAGAAGACGGGGCAGATAGAGGAGAAAGTGGGCCGACGACCTCCGTGATTGGACAGGGAAGGACTTCAGCGTCACCCAGGCACTCGCCCACGACCGCGCTAAGTGGAGCCAGCTGGTCCACCGTTCGTCCACCATGCAGCGCCCTTACGACCCTGGCGGGTTACGGGACCAGTAACAGTAACAGTAATTCATGTGTATTCATAAACATTATGCATGTTACTTGTATGAAAAAATGAATGGCGAGAGATGGTGTAGGGAGATGAAGAGATTGCTGAGAACAGTTTGAAATGGACGTTAGTGTGTTTAGTCGATACTTCAGGTTTGTTTGTTTATTTTTTTATTTAATTGAATTTTGTTATGCAATTGCTTATATTTGACGTGTTTTGGGTTTTTCCCCCTTTTTTCTTTGCGGAAAGGGAATGGTTGGGGGGGTGAGGGCATGGTGTAAAGAAGCTGTAAGTTAATCCATTTACCTTCAATAAAAGTTGCACTCGTATCCTTATACTCGTATCTCCTCTCCTCTCTCTTCTCTCTCTCTCTCTCTCTCTCTCTCTCTCTCTCTCTCTCTCTCTCTCTCTCTCTCTCTCAACGAAGCTAAGTTTGAATGTTGCATGGCGTGCATGTTGCAGGAAAGGGAAAAAAGGTGTAATCGAAATCTTAAAAACGTTACGAAAGCTGAATTCAGTAGATTGTTCTTTATTTTGGAAATTGTTTGATGTTCAAATAGAACCTTTACTTACATATGCATCTGAAATATGGGGACTTACTGTTAATCCACAAATAGAAAAAAATACATACATATGCTATCAAACGTTTCTTAAATGTCCCAATCCATTCGTCAAATACTGTACTATATGGAGAAACGGGAAGATATCCTTAAACATCAGAACGTCTGTTAAGTGTATTAGTACTGGCTAAAACTACTGAAACTTCCAGGTCACGTTTATGTAGGCAGTCTTATGACATGATGGTTTATACAAATGGAGCTGGGTAAGAAGAATTGGCATATCAAGTTAAAAAGTTTTTATCAGAACATGGTTTTGGAATCGTGTGGTTGTCTCAGGAAATAGGTAGCGAGCATGGGTTTATTTCTGAATTGAAAGACAGACTCATTTGTTCATTTAAACAAAATTGGCACTCGGACATGGAAAGTAAAGATAAATACTGCTGGTTTTTTTTCGTTGAAGTGTGCTTTTCAAGCTGAAAAGTATCTTCGAATAGTCACTGACAAATGGCATCGACTAATTTATGCAAGATTTTGACTAAGAACACTCGGCTTCAATGCAAACAAAAGATGGTTTCAACCTGAGATGTCCACACAGTTACCATGCCCTATGTGTGGTCATATTCTTGATGATTAAGTGCATTTCCTGTTTCATTGTCAATCATATGTTTCCATACGTGAAAACTGTGGTGTTCTCAATCTAGAAGCTTTTCGAAAGCAAGATATTTTTTCTATCTTATCGTCCGATGATGATATTGTGATCAAATCGGTTGCAAAGTTTATTGCTAAAGCACTGAAATTAAGACAATTAAAGCTAAGTTCCAATTAACTTAACATTTGTGACTAAACTAAAATAACATTTATATTATATAAACTCCAGCATTTTGTGGCACACCTAAAGAAACATTTATAATTACGCTGTAATCTCCAGCAAGAATATTTTTGGAAAATTTCACATACAATGTCAATGGATGGTCTAATATAGCATTCTAGAATGTTCTTTTCATTATTTTAGTTATTGCTTATTGGTTCCTATTGTTCATCCTTGTTATTACTTTGTGTCAGTTTGAAACTGAGTTTACGTTAGAGCTTAAAGTCCTATCCGTTCATAGAGAGCTCATTTTGGGGTTTTTTGTTTTCATTACGTTAAATGCATCATGTGATTTTTCTTGTATTTATTTGTATTTACAAAAGAAAGTCGTGTATAACCCCCCTTGTCAATAGGCCACTTTGGGCAATGACAATAAATAAAGCGTCTCTCTCTCTCTCTCTCTCTCTCTCTCTCTCTCTCACTCTCTCTCTCTCTCTTAAATGGGCTTTAACAGCTTATTACAATAAAATATTGTCATTGTCTCTCTCTCTCTCTCTCTCTCTCTCTCTCTCTCTCTCTCTCTCTCTGCCTTTTGTAGGCTGTTGTAGGCATCCGTCAGTCTCGTAAGACTATGGAGTTGTGCTCTAGGTGTTCATACTCCAGAGCGCAAAGCCTGGGTAAGTCAGTATGAAGGGCAAGCTGTTACCCATGCAGCAGACTCCCCCACCCCCTTCCATCCCCTCCACGTCGCTGGTACGATCCATTGGAAAGGTAATCGTCAAACACACATGGTTTTAATAGCCTTACATCCTCACATACACTTATGCTCTCTTTCTCCCTCCCCCTTCCCCCAAAAAACATAACTATACACATTCTCTCTCTCTTTTTCACTCTCTCTCTCTCTCACTCTCTCTCTCTCCTCTCTCTCTCTCTCTCTCTCTCTCTCTCTCGCTCTCTCTCGCTCTCTCCACAGGCAGTTTTGTAGGTGAGAACATTTAACATCAAAATGTTGGCATACTACAACATCAGTCGATAAGGTCGGTTGTAGAGAAAAGAGAAGTTAACGGTGAAGACAACGCAGCAAAGGTTGGACTCAAGCTGAATGGACAGAAGTGCAAAGCCATGAAAGTAACAGCAGAACATCGACGGTCTGAGGTTGGAGATCAGGAAGTTGAAGAGGTGGAGGAGAACTTCACACTACTCGGAGCAAACGTCACCAAAGACGGAGGAGGAACAGCAGACGTCAAGAAGAGAGTGGCACTGGCCAGTGCGCAGATGAAACGATTATCCAACATCTGGCAAACAGGAGACATCAGCAGAAAAACCAAAGCATCCCTTTTCAAAGCCTTGTTTTGTCAATTCTTCTCTACGGATGTGAGAACCGGAAATTAACGAAAGGAGAAGAAGAGAAACTAGACATTTTCAAAACCAAATGTCTGAGGAGGATCTTCAAGATCCGATGGCAAGAACACATCTCCAACAAGACAGTCTTGGAAATAGCAGAGCAGAAAAAATCAGCCAGGAGATTTAGAAGACGGAGATGGAACTGGATCGGACATGTCCTAAGAAAGGACAGGAGTGACGACTGTGCTGTTGCCCTCCGATGGACACCTGAAGGGAGAAGGAAAAGGGGACGCCCAAAAACAACATGGCGACGAATGGTAGAAGTAGAGCGGAACGGCGCAGGCTGGAGCACGTGGAACGCCGCACGACGCACAGCTGCAGACAGGAAGCAGTGGAGGAATGACGTTGGAGCCTTGTGTGCCTCCTGGCACAGAGAGAATTAAGGTTAAGGTAAGGTCCTCTTCACAGCCGAGTTGTAAGGTTTTTGACCTGACTGTTGTGTTCCTGTACAGCTGCGTACGGAGGACTGGTGACAGCGGTTGTCGTCCTCTCCTTCATGGTGCTGCTACTGCTGCTGCTGAACCTGCTTGGCGTGTGGATTGTCTACATCAAGATCAGGATGCTCAGGTATGCTGCAGCAAAGTCTACTTCTGTGTTTTTCTCTCTCTCTCTCTTTCTAGAGTCTGATGCTCTTTCCTGTAAAATAAGCTTGCGACGGGAACCCCCCCAAAAAGTTGCTGGAACTAAATAGGTAAGTCAGACATGGTACGATTCATACCGTACTTGTAGACGTGGTTTTTTTTTATATTGCTGCCTCATCTTCTGTGACCACGCTGTTCCCACGCCACTCATTTCCAGTCTCCTCGCCACAGCCATACCCAGATTCGTTATGTCGCATCCTCAGGGAGCCCGTCAGTGTCAGGCCGCTGTGGGGCCACTGGCCAGAGGAGCCCTGCACTGCAGCTGGGTCACTTTGGTGGTGTTCAGTGGTGCCTGTTCTGGGCTAACATACGCAGGACACCACCAACTAAGCCCTCTACTAACCACAGTATTAGCTCAGTCGAGGAGCCAGACTGAGTGAGTTGCCCTCCAACGACTGTCCCCTTTGACTTGTTAGAACCTCCAACCCCAAAGGCTTTGACACAAACTCACCACTGGCCCAAATGTGTAAAGGGAAATCAAATCTGAGGTCAACTTGAGACCACAGCAACTGGGTTACCAACTTTTTTTTTTATTGCATGATGACAGTGATATTAGGATGACCTAATTATATGCTATGAAGTGCGTGTGCTTTGAGATCTTGACAGGGTTGTACTCTATCCTGGCGTAACCGGGTCTGGAATAGCAGACACCAGTGTTGGTCAGGTAATTTGAGCACACCTCAAACTGACTGTAAAGTGATGAAGTGACTGTGTGGTCCCATCTTCTCCCAAACCCTAGCCACTCCCCTGACAAGAGCTGAGAAGTTCAAAAATTCCCTGTTACTTTCTGGATTCGAACCTGCGACCTTCCAGTCTGTAACCAAGGTAAACCACTGCGCCGTTGCGCTGGTCTTTTATGTTATGTATGTCATATTGTTGCCATGTCAATAGAGCATTCTGTGGTTTGATGAGGGGTTTGCATTGGTGTCACACACCACCCTCAGGGTGACAAACAGCTGTTGCCAGACCTTGTCGGGGCCCTTTTAATTCCACAAGACGTGGGTAAGATCTGCTGGTGTTGCTGGGGTATTTCTCGCACAGTATTTTAGGTCAATATGTGCTCTGCTGTGCGCCTCCTTCCGTTCGAATCCCGCCCTTAGAGAACATGTGCCCTTTCCCCTGTCTAGCTCTCATTCCTTCCTGGCCCAACACCCTGGCTCCCCCGAACGCGCCAGATCCCTCTGGGTACCCAAACTCTCCCCAAACCCACTCCTGGCGCCTCAAGGTCATTCCAATGTTTCTTCCTTCCTTTTTTGCCTGGGGGCTATGATAGGCTTCCTGTGTATCTTGCTTCTGGGGTTGTGCCCACATCCCCATCCCCCTGCGGGATTTATTCTCGGGTTTGCAGCTTTTGGTACGGTTCACAGGTTTCGCCGTGTGTTGGTCGGCCGGTGTTCTGGAGGATTTCTCGCTCTAGAAAGTAATATTGTGGCTGGCCCTTTCCGTTGAGAAACATCCTTAGCACGGAAAATATTTGCCGCCTGTGCAGCTGGAAAAATGTCACGGCAAACCCTTCTGATTCTTCGGCCGTTGGCTTCAGTCCTTCCCCGACAGAGAAAAGCTGATGACAAATAGGCCCAATGGCCCTCGGCACTTGACATTTTAGATGTGCAGGAAAAAAAGAGCAGTCCTTGCTTAATATTAGCCTTACGAAGGTCAGTGGCAGTTAGTGGGGTTTCTTTTCCTTTAGTTCCCAATCATCGCATGGTTCATTTCCCCAAACACTTGGAAAATTTTTACATTTGCGGTTTTCTGGGTAGTCTTTATTGGCCGAGCGACTCCTGCTATGGTTTTGTATTTATTCTTTATATCAGGTATGGCTAAACATTTGGATATTTATGAATTTTTTATATCGAGGGAATGGAATAGCTCTATGGATATTTTTTATTATTTCTTTTATGAGGGAAAATGGAATAAGCACTATGGCTATTGAAAACCATCGAGAAGAACAATCTGTTGGTTTCTGTGCTGGTGGAAAAACTTTCGCTTTTCCTTTTTTTGGGGTTTTTTTTTGCTGGAATGTTGAGTGTCCAGTGTCTTTTTACTTTCTGTTAAGACTGTTTTGCTTCCGGTTTTTTCTGTGTTTTGTTTGGTGGAAGTTGTATCAAAGTAACGGATAGGAATCATGTGTTTTTTAGTTTCTTTTTATTTATTATTATCGAGGATAATGAATAAGCACTTATGTGCTTTTTTCATCCAACCAGTGTGTGTGGTTTGTAATTCTGTCTCTTTCCCACGGTACACATGACTACTTACGAAAGCGACTAGGATTTAACATGTGCGCAGTGTTCTGCGTTTAGCACACGGGCCCGGTTTTAAGTCTCATCGAGGACTTTTGGGGAAGTGGAGTTCACTGATGTGTACTGTGTGGAGAAGAAGACGGAGGTCTCGCCTGTCAATGTCGCCTGTCAGTGGTGTCGTGGAACCCTTTCTCATATACATCAATCAGTCCCGGACCTTGCGTCGTGGAGGAGGGCACTAAGCCCATGCCTGGTAAGCCTTCCATCCATCTCGGTCCTCGGCTCTGCGCAGTAGTGCGATCATTCATCCTGGTCTTCTCGATGTTGTCCATCCATACTTGTTTGTCTTCCCTTTCTGCACCTTTAGTGTTTCCCCCCAGTACGTTTTGAGAGTGTTGTGGCGGGTGACTGGCCGAACCATGTCGACTTTTTCTTCTTGACGATGGTTTAGAGGGTTCTTGACCTGCAGCCGTGTTATTTGACTCTTGACAATTCATTTGGGCTTTGTTCTTTCCCAAAAAATATGCCAGCAGTTTTCTATGGCATTTTTTTCAAATGACTGGTTCGCTTTGCTGTTTCAGTATAAAAGTCCAGGTTTATTCCGTACGCAGTATAGTCTGAATTCTATCTTATCTATCTATCTGTCCCGTTGTCTGCGACCGTGGGGGCACCCTCAAAGACTCAGGCAACCAGTTCCCTCCCTTCTTCTCCTGTTCTGCCTTTCTTCTGGTTTTGTTGAGTTCTTGGCCTGTCCATTCAGATGTTATCCTCCCCAGCTCTTCCTTGGTCTGCCCCTTTCTTCTTCCTCCTTGGACAAATGCCTTGGCAAAACTGTCTTTGTAATTCCTTGGGATCTTGTGACATGCCCATACCACTTAAGTTTACGCTTTTTTTACGATCGTTAGAAGGTTCTCTGCAAGGGCCCAATTGGTTCTGCCTGGGATTAGTTTATGCACCCCCCCCCCGCTTTCGTTTGCTTATGTGGCTATAGTTTTGAGATGCCAAGGAAGTCTCTTTGAAGGGATATCATCTCCATGCCTGTACTCTTCTCTCCAAATCTCAGTTTAGGTCCTTGATTCACAGGCATACAGAAATATGGAATGACAGGACGCATTAGTCTGATCTTGGGATAAGTGAGATTTTCTTTCTCTCCAGATGGTGTTTAAATTTTGACAAAGCTGTTTTTGTCTGTGCAGTCCTGCATACTACTCTGGCTTGGATCCCTGGAAACAAGGCTCCAGGTCTTGAAGCTTTGAACTGTTTCCAGTTTTGGTCATTAAACCCTGATATCAGTGTAAATGCCCGTTTTGATTAGTCATCAGTTTGGTTCTCTGCACTGTTTCCATGCCGTATTTTTGGGGGCCTTATCCCAAATTTCTGTTAGGCTGGCAAGCTCTTTTTTGATCCGCTATTCACAATGTCTCTGCGAAGCGAGTTTGTGATCGTTCCCGCCCCCAATGTGATGATCCTTCATGATGTTCCAGTGCATCAGCCCTGATTCTCTCAAAGGGAAGATGTTGAAAAGGTGGTGAGAGTAGACAGCCTGCCTTACTCCAACTTTTTGGGTTTGAAAACCATTCTCCAATGTTGTTGTTGTAGTACCACTGCATGGTGGCTCGCTGTACAGCTGTTTGAATGACTCTGTTCAGGTTTTTGCATGTGACTGTAACAAGTTCCATGGTTGCCCACAAAGCTGCATGCCACACCCGTCAATGCCTTCTTAAAATCGATAAATACGTATGTTTGGTTTGTTTGAGTTGAAGGTACCGCTCAATGTATTCTGAGGTTGAATATCTGTTCTTTGTGCTGCGCCCTGCTCTGAAACCTGCTTTGTTCCTCAGCAATGATGGTCTCTGCTTGTGGCTTCAGTCTATTCAATATTATCTGCAGCCTGACCTTGCTTGGTGACATATGAGGCTGATTTTTGCCGGTAATTATCATTGTTGTAGATTTCCTTTCTTGGGGAGGTGAATGATGGTGACTGCGTCTGGTGTTTTGGGCCCTTTTTCCTTCTGCCCAATCTTGTTGCAGATTCTTAGTAGGGCGGCTGATCATGGCTTCCCTCCAGCTTTGGGCCCAATCAGCTGGAATGTTGTTCAGCCCTGCTGACTTCCCCTTTTTCGCGATCTGACTTTCTGTTTCCACTTCTTCTCGGAGGATAGGTACTGCTGTGTCTTTGCTTTCGGGTAAATTAAGGACTTCTGGATCCCGGTTTATATTTAACAGGTCGGAGAGTATTGTCACGTCAATATTGTCGTAGTGAACACTTAAATTTTTGTCTTGGAAATTTTAAAACCTTTTCTCTGTTTTCGTTTGCTAGCAGTCTTTTCACCACTGATATCTTTTTGCTATTTTTTTCCCTTGATGTTCTCTTCAAAGTCTTGGCACTGTTCACGATCCATTTCTCTTTTGGCCTCCGTCATGGGCTTTTCCTGATTTTTTTTTGACTCCTATAGTTTCTGCTCTTTTTTTGTTTCATTTTTCTTTTTCTTCAACTCTCTAGCTTGTCGCATAGTTTAGGGTGTTAGTTTTGACCCATGTTTTTTATGGTCGGCGTTTGCCAAGAAGCTGTTTGCTGTTCAGCCCCTGGTATTTAAACTATTCGTCAGCGTGTCTTTTGTCTGAGTCTAAACACAGTGAGTGTGCAACTTTTTTCCCCTATCCTTGCTTTAAAAAATTTTCTATACCTCTGGGTCCTTCAGCTTCTCGAGGTCAAATTTGATCTGATGTTTGTCCGCTTGTGGATTTTCTTTAGACGTAAATCGAAAGTCCTCATACACAAGATCATGATCACCCCTATGTCTGCCTGGAAAACTTCGTTCTGTTGGGTGTTAACGCAGACTGAAACCGTCCTTTTACAGATGTAAACTATTTGATTGTGGGTGTTCTCCATTTGGCTATGCCAAATGTCCATTTTCCCTGGATTTCTTGTGTGGGCCAGGTATCACTGCTGGAGGTGGTTGTTACTGGCAAACTCCAAAGGGGTCCAAGCCCTTTTCATTTGATTGGTTATTTTAAATTTTGGCCAACAAACGCCTCCAGTCTTTCCATGCTCTTCTCTACCTTGGGGTTCCAGTCGCCTTGCCCAGCGGATCTTTCTTTGGGTGTTTGATTTAGAACCTCTTGTAGCTGGTCATAAAATTCTTTTACCTTCATCTGTTCAGTCTGAGTAGGGGGCGTATTGCCTTTCTATGTTATGTTTAAAGGGGTTTCTCAGCGATGTAATTAGTTGCTGGAAACACTGACAGTCATGACGGTGTTCACGGTGTCTTTGTGAACGAGAAACCCACGCCTTTTCATGTTATCCTGTTTTCACTGTATATAATTTTTTGGTCTTCCTGGTCTTTTTTCTCCCATGTTTTTCCACCCTGCCTTCGCAAGCCCAAGATGTGCCATGAAAACGGACACTCATGTTAATTTCTTCCACTTTGCCTGCAGCTCTTAGTGTCCGTACAATTCCATGTGCCAATGATGGTGTTGTGTCGGCACAATTTTGCTGCTTTTACTCAGAGCAACTTTCGACATCTGTCCCGATGACAACAGAAGGGGCGGTCCTTTGGAACCCCGGCGACGACCGCCGGTATGGGATTCTGGGGTGTCTTTTTCATTGGTGTATTTGGGCAAAAAAAACCTGGCGGGGCCCATCCCTCTCCCGGTGGATTTTTGGTTGGGGGTTTTTTCCCCTGTGGCAGGGGAATGGGTTACATGGTTACCAGTAGCAGAGGAGCTTGACTCCCTTGTAGTTGAATTGGGCTTTGAAGCTTTGGGGTTTGTTTGTGAAATTGATCTCTTTACCTCTTTCGCAGATATTAACACCCCCTGATCTCGTCCCCCCTTTCACTTTGCTCCCTTTGTGTATCCCCTGCTGACTTCTGATTCCGTGCCGTATGATTTTGTGATGCTGCCACCCAGTGAGAGAAGCGGGTTTGTCTCCCTTTTTTTTTTTCCCTTTTCCCCGTCGGGAAAGAGGGTTTTTGGGATTTTCGGGTTTTTTGTGCAGGGTTTTGATTTTTGTTTTTGTTTTTACTTTTTTTTTATTTATTTTTACTTTATTTTATCCATTTTAAGTCACGATTTTCTCTGCGTAAAAATTCGGGCTGCTCTCCCCGGGGAGAGCGCGTCGCTACAAGAGCAGCACCACCCTTTTTTTTCTTTTTTTTCCTGTCTGCAACTGTATTTGTTTCCCTATCATGAGTGGCTTTTTTCTAAGACTTTTGCCAGGGACAACTCTCTTGTTGCCGTGGGTTCTTTTACATGCGCTGAACATTTTTGTGTAACACACGGGACCTCGGTTTATCGTCTCATCCGAAAGATTTGTAGCTTTACAAGATTCAGCGCTATATAAATTCCATACATTATTATTATTATTATTATTATTATTATTATTATTATTATTATTATTATTATATCCTTCTTTTCTTTCAGTTAACAATGGTAACAATGTTCTCGTTGTTTTCAGCTCGTGTAACACACTTCCATTTGTTCTCCCAGCTGTCCCGCTGACTCTGATCAGCCTTGCAAGAAACCATATCTTAGCTGCTATGATTCTTCAAGTTTTTTATCATCTTTGTTGTAGTATTTGCAGCCATAAAGCGCGGCAGAACTTGCTAAGCATTTCAGTATTTTAATTCCGAGCTGGGAAGAAATGCTGTAGCCTTTCCAGATGTTGAATTGGATCATTCCACTTTTTAGCCATGCCTATACTTGTTTGTTGACGTCTGTGGTGATATGATCCATCATCCCCAGTGATAGGAGGGTAGGAACAGGTGGGTACAGAAGTTAGAGTCCAGTCGTGTCCGAGTGTTATTGGTTCAGCCTTTCACTTTCTCTTATCCAATCATATTTCTTGATGTACTTTGGGCAGACAAGACAAGAGAAAGGGAAGCACAAGAGGAGGAGGAAGCATGCTGTCACAGTTTACGGTATGTTTTGTAAGGTATCATGCTTGTATGAGTGGTTTGCTTGTAGTTCCTGTTAAATACATATACAGTAATTATGGGGACGGGGTAGCTCAGTGGTCGGAGCACTCGCTTTCCCCCAGCCAAGTTAAGCAGCGTCGAGCGTGGTTACCAGTTGGATGGGTGACCGTTTGGGCGCCTTGGCTTCAGTACAATTCCCCCAGTTCACCCAGCTGTAAATGGGTACCTGCCCTCTTTAGGGTCAGGGAAGTTAAAGCAGCGAGGGAGAGGAGATGGGCGCCGCCCTCAATATGCTGGCCCTAGAGAAGTGAGGTCTCTGACGCCTCCCTCCCCTACGACCTTATAGGTTATGGGACTCCTTTACCTTTACCTTACCTTACCTTACAGTAATTATGCTTGACTGTGCCACACAGGAGAAGTGTCAAACAAGTTACAGCGTCTGTGCAGAGTAAGTAAAGGCATGAAGTGGGCAGACTTCATGTATGGGACAGTCACAAAAGACTTGGGACCACATTACAGAAACTGAAGTTTTGTCATTGTTGGTGGACATTCGTGTATTGTGTGTCCACCAAAAGTTGAAGCCTGCTCACCACCTGAAGTTCTAGCTCAGACTTAGGTCTGACGTCACTTATGATGAAGTCTTTTTAAGAGTACACATACTAACAGCTGCAGTCTTAGACCAGTCTGACGTCACTTATGATGAAGTCTTTTTAAGAGTACACATACTAACAGCTGCAGTCTTAGACCAGTCTGACGTCACTTATGATGAAGTCTTTTTAAGATTTACACATACTAACAGCTGCAATTTCTTAGACCAGTCTGACGTCACTTATGATGAAGTCTTTTTAAGAGTACACATACTAACAGCTGCAGTCTTAGACCAGTCTGACGTCACTTATGATGAAGTCTTTTTAAGAGTACACATACTAACAGCTGCAGTCTTAGACCAGTCGACGTCACTATGATGAAGTCTTTTAAGAGAAACACATACTAACAGCTGCAGTCTTAGACCAGTCTGACTCACTTATGATGAAGTCTTTTAAGAGTACACATACTAACAGCTGCAGTCTTAGACCAGTCTGACGTCACTTATGATGAAGTCTTTTTAAGAGTACACATACTAACAGCTGCAGTCTTAGACCAGTCTGACGTCACTTATGATGAAGTCTTTTTAAGAGTACACATACTAACAGCTGCAGTCTTAGACCAGTCTGACGTCACTTATGATAAGTCTTTTTAAGATTACAATTACTAACAGCTGCAGTCTTAGACCAGTCTGACGTCACTTATGATGAAGTCTTTTTAAGAGTACACATACTAACAGCTGCAGTCTTAGACCAGTCTGACGTCACTTATGATAAAGTCTTTTTAAGAGTACACATACTAACAGCTGCAGTCTTAGACCAGTCTGACGTCACTTATGATAAAGTCTTTTTAAGAGTACACATACTAACAGCTGCAGTCTTAGACCAGTCTGACGTCACTTATGATGAAGTCTTTTTAAGGGGTCAACATACTAACAGCTGCAGTCTTGGGTTTCAGTCTGACGTCACTTATGATGAAGTCTTTTTAAGAGTACCATACAAAACAGCTGCAGTCTAGACCAGTCTGACGTCACTTATGATGAAGTCTTTTTAAGAGTACACATACTAACAGCTGCAGTCTTAGACCAGTCTGACGTCACTTATGATGAAGTCTTTTTAAGAGTACACATACTAACAGCTGCAGTCTTAGACCAGTCTGACGTCACTTATGATGAAGTCTTTTTAAGAGTACACATACTAACAGCTGCAGTCTTAGACCAGTCTGACGTCACTTATGATGAAGTCTTTTTAAGAGTACACATACTAACAGCTGCAGTCTTAGACCAGTCTGACGTCACTTATGATGAAGTCTTTTTAAGAGTACACATACTAACAGCTGCAGTCTTAGACCAGTCTGACGTCACTTATGATGAAGTCTTTTTCCAGGATAAACATACTAACACTTGCAGTCTTAGGTCAGTCTTAGTTGTGACGTCACTTATAATGAAGCCTTTTTAAGGTAAACATACTTGTACTGCACTACAGAATGATCGTCACCGTCACAGATCCCTCAGATTCCGAATCCTTTGGGGCGCCTTCGAAGCTTTGTCAACCACCTTTCTCCAGTCCTCGCGTCTCTCAGCCGCCCTCAGGGTGTCTCTCAGCTCCATGTCTGTCCACTCTCGAATGTTGTCCTCCCATCTCTTCCTTTGTCTGCCTCTTCTTCTTCCTCCCCTCACTGTGCCTTGTAGGATTGTTTAAGCAAGACCAGAGGAGCGTGTGACATGACCAAACCGAGAGTGATAAGGGATGTAATATGATCTGCACAGTAGTATCAATTTGTCCCTTATTACCGTAACCGCTCTGCAAATCAAGAGCCTGGTCTCACTGAACTTCCCACGCCGAAATCGGATGTTCTTTCTCTAATTCAACGCCTGTTCACTCAAGGTGATATTAGACCAAAGATAAAGTGTTACAATACATAGAGAACGTGTGTGTGCGTGCATGCGTGCTTGTGTGTGAGTCTGTGTGTGCATGTGTGCGTGCATGTGTGTGTGTGTTTACCTATTAGTGTCTGTGCATGCGATAAAAGAAAAAAAATACACAGAAATTATGGGAGGGATGGGGATGAGGAGGGGGGAGGGGGAGGGCATTGAACAGCTTAAACTGCAGTTTGCCAACAGGGCTTCTAACTAAAAAACTAACTATCTCCAACATAACCACATTATCGTCTAATAATTGTTCAAATGACATCTTTGAAATCTTATGTACAACTGTACCAAAAAAAAATACGGTGGAAGTAGTTCACCATGAAGAATGACATGCTTAGGGCAGACAGATGTGTTGGGTCTGGAGTGCCAGGCACTGAACCCCCACGCAAAGCATTTTCTCTCACATGACAGACAGCAATAACTGCTGTCTGAGCGTTGAACACAGCAGAACTGAACTTCTTCTTCATTCTGTACCGTCTGTCTTGTTTTGAAGTGAATCAGCCTGCAGAGACAGTAGCCTAGTTCCTTTAGGAAGCGCGATGTTGTCATCACTTTAAACTTTGCTTAATCAAGGCAGGTAGGATATCTCAGATATCTGAAACCCAATTTGGATTTATGGCAGATAAAGGTACCAGAAATGCCATCTTTGCCCTGAGGACCCTCATGGAAAGGGCGATTGAGGTACAAAAGGACTTGTACCTCTGCTTCATTGACTATTCTAAGGCATTTGACAAAGTAAGACATTCCGATCTGTTTGACATTTTTCTAAGACATAACTGTGATGGAAAAGATCTTAGAGTGATCAGAAATTTGTACTGGGAACAAGAAGCTGCAATAAGAGTTGATAATGACTGCAGTGAGTACAGACCGATCTGTAGGGGAGTGAGGCAGGGTTTGCGTTTTTTCTCCGCCCGCTTCAATATCTACACCAAAAATGATTCTACGGAACATAGAGCAGCATGAAGGTGTCAAAGTAGGAGGTCACAACATAAACAATCTAAGATATGCAGATGACACAGTGCTAATTGCTGACTCGGAGGAAAAACTCAAAATATCCTTACAACAGTCCAATCGAAAGTGAAAAAAAAGGGACTCCAACTGAATGCAAAGAGCCCTGACTGCATGGTAATCTCAAAACAGTCAGACATGCCTGTATGTAACATGTTATGCAAAGGGGAAAGAATAAAACAAGTTTGCACCTTTAAATACATGGGCTTCACAATAACTCCAGACGCCAGATGCGACACAGAAATAAAGAAGAGAATCGCTTTGTCTAAAGACACATTCACCAAGATGAAGCCCATCTTTACCAACAGAAATATAAGACTCAGCACCAAAATCAACACTCTGAAAGCCTACATATGGTCCATTCTTCTGTACGGATGTGAATGCTGGACGCTGACAAAAGACCTCGAAAGAGACTTGAAGCAGCAGAAAAAAGGTATATCAGAAGAATTATGAGAATATCATGGACTGAAAAGAAGTCAAATGAAGAAGTAATGGAAATGGCCGGGTACAAAAGATCCCTACTCAAAACCATCAGAAAAAGACAACTACAATGTTTTTGGCACATAAACAGAGCTGATGGAATAGAAAAGCAAATATTGTGTGGAAAGATTTGCGGTACCAAAGACAGAGGAAGACAACGCACAAAATACTCTGAATAGCTACGCAACGAGGAAAGAATCCCCCAACAATGAACTCATCAGGAGAACTGACAACAGAGAGGAATGGAAGGCCATGATCGCCGATGTCTGCAACAGACCTGGCACATGAAGAAGAAGAATCAAGGCAGTGTAGCTTAAAGGCCATCAGTAGCCTAGTTCCTTCATGAAGCGTAATGTTGTCATCACTTTAACCTTTGCTTAGTCAAGGCAGTGTACCTTAAAGGCCATCACTGGGGTTCACTTCTCTGAGTCCTGTTTCATTGGACAACTCCAGTCAGCTGAGGCCAACACTGGTGATATACACTTAACTGTGATAACCTTTGATCAAAGTTGAGTGTACACAGGATAGCTGTTGACAAAGGACTTTGTTTACACGCAAGACGTTTGTTTGCAGTTGACTAGGTTTAACAAGCAAGACAGCTGTTTACAGTGAACTTGGTTTACATGTGGAATGGTTGTTTTACAACAGCCTTCATTTTACATACAGGACAGCTGTTAACAATGAACGTGGTTTACGTGTTAAGCAGCTGTTTATTAAGGACATATTTGACATGCAAGACAGCTGTTTACAGTGGACATAGTTTACATGCAGGGCAGCTGTTTACAGTGGACATAGTTTACATGCAGAGCAGCTGTTTACAGTGGACATAGTTTACATGCAGAGCAGCTGTTTACAGTGGACATAGTTTACATGCAGAGCAACTGTTTACAGTGGACATAGTTTACATGCAGAGCAGCTGTTTACAGTGGACATAGTTTACATGCAGAGCAGCTGTTTACAGTGGACATAGTTTACATGCAGAGCAGATGTTTACAGTGGACATAGTTTACATGCAGAGCAGCTGTTTACAGAGGACATAGTTTACATGCAGGGCAGCTGTTTACAGTCGACATAGTTTACATGCAGGGCAGCTGTTTACAAAAGACATAGTTTACATGCATGGCAGCTGTTTACAAAAGACATAGTTTATATGAAGGGCAGCTGTTTATAAAGGACACAGTTTACATGCAGGGCAGCTGTTTACAAAAGACATAGTTTATATGAAGGGCAGCTGTTTACAAAGGACATAGTTTACATGCATGGCAGCTGTTTACAAAAGACATAGTTTATATGAAGGGCAGCTGTTTACAAAGGACATAGTTTACATGCATGGCAGCTGTTTACAAAAGACATAGTTTATATGAAGGGCAGCTGTTTACAGTGGACATAGTTTACATGAAGGGCAGCTAGTTACAGTGGACATAGTTTACATGCAGGGCAGCTGTTTACAGTGGACATAGTTTACATGCAGGGCAGCTGTTTACAGTGGACATAGTTTACATGCAGGGCAGCTGTTTACAGTGGACATAGTTTACATGCAGGGCAGTTGTTTACAGTGGACATAGTGTACATGCAGAGCAGCTGTTTACAGTGGACATAGTTTACATGCAGGGCAGCTGTTTACAGTCGACAAAGTTTACACGCAGGGCAGCTGTTTACAGTGGACATAGTTTACACGCAGCACAGCTGTTTACAGTGGACATAGTTTACACGCAGGGCAGCTGTTTACAGTGGACATAGTTTACATGCAGGGCAGCTGTTTACAGTGGACATAGTTTACACGCAGGGCAGCTGTTTACAGTGGACATAGTTTACACGCAGGGCAGCTGTTTACAGTGGACATAGTTTACATGCATGGCAGCTGTTTTCAGTGAACATAGTTTACACGCAGGGCAGCTGTTTACAGTGGACATAGTTTACATGTCCAGTCACTTGTCCTATAAGAAGAGCTTTTTCCAGTCAATTGTTCTACAAGGATAGCTTTATCCACAAGAACAGCTATATCTAGTCACTTGTCCTACAAGAATAGCTATATCCAGTCACTTGTCCTACAAGAACAGCTATACCTAGTCACTTGTCCTACAAGAATAGCTATATCCAGTCACTTGTTCTACAAGAAAAGCTATATCCAGTGACTTGTCCTACAAGAATAGCTTTATCCAGTTACTTGTCCTACAAGAATAGCTATATCCCGGTTTTTGTCCACTGACGTCAATGACACCAATATACCCAGCATGCACCCTGCTACATGGACAGGGATGGGCTCTCCCAGGTTGAACTTGTTCAAGGCATAATGCCTGAAAAAGAAGTGTACAGAGCTGTAACAGATCTCCAGAATTGAACAGAAAAGTCAAGTCAAGTGAAGTTTTGTCTTTGCACAAAATGTCCATAATTTCCACAGTGAACTATTCCCCTGTACAAAATGTCCATAATCATTTCCACAGTGGACTATTCCATTGTACAAAATGTCCATAACCATTTCCACAATGAACTGTTCCACTGTACAAAATGTCCATAACCATTTTCACAGTGAAATATTCCACTGTACAAAATGTCCATAACCATTTCCACAGTGAACTATTCCATTATACAAAATGTCCATAACCATTTCCACAATGAACTGTTCCTCTGTACAAAATGTCCATAACCATTTCCACAGTGAACTATTCCACTGTACAAAATGTCCATAACCATTTCCACAGTGAACTATTCCATTGTACAAAATGTCCATAACCATTTCCACAGTGAACTATTCCACTGTACAAAATGTCCATAACCAAATTTTCCCACGTGAACTATTCCCTTTTTACAAAATGTCCATAACCATTCCCCAGTGAACTATTCCACTGTACAAAACGTCCATAACCATTTCCACAGTGGACTATTCCACGTACAAAATGTCCCTAACCATTTCCACAGTGAACTATTCCACTGTCTCTCTCTCTCTCTCTCTCTCTCTCTCTCTCTCCCCTCTCTCTCTCTCTCTCTCTCTCCCCCTCTCTCTCTTTCTCTCTCCCTCCCTCTCTTCTTTGCAATTATTTACATTTGAGATGTTTTGGGCTTTTCCCTTTGCGTTTTTCTTTGGGGGAAAGGGAATGGATGGGTGGGGCTGAGGGCATGGTGTAAAGAAGCTGTAAGCTTATCCATTTACCCTCAATAAAAAATTTCGTATTCTCTCCCTCCCTCTCTCTCTCTCTCTCTCTCTCTCTCTCTCTCTCTCTCTCTCTCTCTCTCTCTCTCTCTGTACAACATGTCTATAAGCATTTCCACAGTGAACTATTCCAGAAAAAACTGTTTACATTCCTCGACTAAATGTACCGTGCCAGTGCATAAGTGGCCGCACAAACGAAACCAGGGCAGTGGTGGAATGTTTGCTTGCAGGCATTACCTACAAGCATGTCTGACTGCAACGGAGTGTCAGAAGGACACAGAACACTCACGCAAGGAACTTGCTGAGACCTTTGATGTCTTTAAAGACACGCCTATGATTTCTGGACACATGGGCGGCCACGACATCTTTAAGACGCCTGTGAGGAGTTCGGCACCAGGTCGAAGGTCAGAAGTTTGAGTCAGGTCAGGTCAGTGGTAATGTTTCTCACAGGTACTAGAAATGTAATTTAACACACACACAGACACACACAAAAAGCTCATCCTTCAAAGTTGTTAGATGCGTTTCTCGCAAATTCGTTTTTCACGGAAGAGAGGAATCGGTTTCGATTACCAGCTTTGTGTTTCTCTGTTGCCAGAAATGGTATCCTTGAAGAAATGCAGGACAAGGTGCGAGGCTCTTTCCCTTTTTCTGTCGCTCTGTTTCTGACTTTTTTCTGTACCTTTCTGTCTTCTCTCTCTCTCTCTTGCTTTTTACCACCATTTTCTTGTCTTTTTTTTAAGAAGAAGTCTTTTTTGCATGTTTTTTGTTTGTCTCTGAGTACGTTTTACAGTTTGCCTATTTTGCTTTGTGTTGGTGACTATTTTTATTATAAGTACAGGGATTGGAGCGATATGTCCATTTTGTAATGAGTTTTACCATAGCATTTTACCTGTTGTTTTTGGAAAGCTTTTATCTTGTTATGTTTTTTGTAACCTGCTTATTATTGTTTTCAGCGAAAAAGGGGGACATTATCAGCATAGCCACTTTTATTAATTTATTGTAAGGAATGTCCATGTTCAGAACTATGTCTTTTATGTGTATAAACAATGGTCTAGTTTGATACTAAGTCTTTTTGTGTGTATAAACAATGGTCTACTTTAGGTACTATGTCTTTTGTGTGTAAAAACGATGGTCTAGATTAGGTATTTTGTCTTTTATGTGTAAAAACAATGGACTAGTACAAGAACTATGTCTTTTGTGTGTAAAAACAATGGTCTAGTTTAGGTACTATGTCTTTTATGTGTAAAAATAATGGTCTAGTTCAAGAACTGTCTTTTGTTTGTAAAAAAACAATGGTCTAGTTTAGGTACTATGTCTTTTGTGTGTAAAAACAATGATCTAGTTCAAGAACTATGTCTTTTGTGTGTAAAATCAACGGACTTGTTTAGGTACTATGTCTTTTGTGTGTAAAAACAATGGTCTAGTTTAGGTACTATGTCTTTTGTGTGTAAGAAAACTATGTCTTTTGTGTGCATAAAAAATGGTCTAGTTTAGGTACTATGCCTTTTATGTGTAAAAACAATGGACTAGTTCAAAAATGTCTTTTGTGTGTAAAAACAATGCAAGAACTATGTCTTTTGTGTGTAAAAACAATGGTCTAGTTTAGGTACTTTGTCTTTTATGTGTAAAAACAATGCAAGAACTATGTCTTTTGTGTTTAAAAACAATGGTCTAGTTTTGGTACTCTGTCTTTTATGTGTAAAAACAATGGTCTAGTACCGGGATTGGCGCGATATGTCCATTTTGTAATGTGTTTTACCCTAGCATTTTACTGTTTGTTTTTGGAAAGCTTTTGTTATCTTGTTACGCTTTTTTGTAACCTGTTTTTTATTGTTTTCAGAGAAAGGGTGACATCATCAGCATAGCCTACTTTTATTAATTTGTTGTAAGGAATAGCCACGTTCAAGAACTATAACTTTTGTGTGTATAAACAATGGTCGAGTTTAGATACTATGTCTTTTGTGTGTAAAAACAATGGTCTAGTTTAGATACTATGTCTTTTGTGTGTAAAAACAATGGTCTAGTTTAGATACTATGTCTTTTGTGTGCAAAAACAATGGTCTAGTTCAGGTACTATATCTTTTGTGTGTAAAAACAATGGTCTAGTTTAGATACTATGTCTTTTGTGTGTAAAAACAATGGTCTAGTTTAGGTACTATGTCTTTTGTGTGTATAAACAATGGTCTAGTTCAAGAACTATGTCTTTTGTGTGTATAAACAATGGTCTAGCTCAAGAACTATGTCTTTTGTGTGTAAAAATATTGCAAGAACTATGTCTTTTGTGTGTAAAGACAATGGTCTAGTTTAGGTACTCTCTCTTTTTTGTGTAAAAACAATGGACGAGTTGAAGAACTATGTCTTTTGTGTGTATAAACAATGGTCTAGTTTAGGTACCATGCCTTTTATGTGTAAAAACAATGGATTAGTTCAAGAACTATGTCTTTTATGTGTAAAAACAATGGTCTTGTTTAAGACCTATGTCTTTTGTGTGTAAAAATAATGGTCTAGTTTAGGTACTATGTCTTTTGTGTGTAAGAAAAGTATGTGTTTTGTGTGTAAGAAAACTATGTCTTTTGTGTGTATAAACAATGGTCTAGTTTAGGTACTATGTCTTTTGTGTGTATAAACAATGGTCTAGTTTAGGTACTACGTCTTTTGTGTGTAAAAACAATGGTCTAGTTTAGGTACTATGTCTTTTGTGTGTAAAAACAATGGAATAGTTCAAGAACTGTCTTTTGTGTGTAAAAACAATGATGTAGTTCAAGAACTATGTCTTTTATGTGTAAAAACAATAGTCTAGTTTAGGTACTATGTCTTTTGTGTGTAAAAACAAGGGTCTAGTTTAGGTACTATGTCTTTTATATGTATAAACAATAGTCTAGGTACTATGTCTTTTGTGTGTAAAAACAATGGTCGAGTTTAGATACTATGTCTTTTGTGTGTAAAAACAATGGTCTAGTTTAGATACTATGTCTTTTGTGTGTAAAAACAATGGTCTAGTTTAGATACTATGTCTTTTGTGTGCAAAAACAATGGTCTAGTTCAGGTACTATATCTTTTGTGTGTAAAAACAATGGTCTAGTTTAGATACTATGTCTTTTGTGTGTAAAAACAATGGTCTAGTTTAGGTACTATGTCTTTTGTGTGTATAAACAATGGTCTAGTTCAAGAACTATGTCTTTTGTGTGTATAAACAATGGTCTAGCTCAAGAACTATGTCTTTTGTGTGTAAAAATATTGCAAGAACTATGTCTTTTGTGTGTAAAGACAATGGTCTAGTTTAGGTACTCTCTCTTTTTTGTGTAAAAACAATGGACGAGTTGAAGAACTATGTCTTTTGTGTGTATAAACAATGGTCTAGTTTAGGTACCATGCCTTTTATGTGTAAAAACAATGGATTAGTTCAAGAACTATGTCTTTTATGTGTAAAAACAATGGTCTTGTTTATGACCTATGTCTTTTGTGTGTAAAAATAATGGTCTAGTTTAGGTACTATGTCTTTTGTGTGTAAGAAAAGTATGTTTTTTGTGTGTAAGAAAACTATGTCTTTTGTATGTATAAACAATGGTCTGGTTTAGGTACTACGTCTTTTGTGTGTAAAAACAATGGTCTAGTTTAGGTACTATGTCTTTTGTGTGTATAAACAATGGTCTAGTTTAGGTACTATGTCTTTGTGTGTCTAAAAACAATGGAATAGTTCAAGAACTGTCTTTTGTGGGTAAAAAACAATGAAATAGTTTCAGACTATGTCTTTTATGTGTAAAAAACAATAGTCTATTTAGGTACTAAAGTCGTTGTGTGTAAAAAACAAGGTCTAGTTTTAGGTACTATGTCTTTTATATGTATAAACATAGTTCTAGGAACTATGTCTTTTGTGTGTAAAAAAACAATGGTCAGTTTAGGTACTATGTCTTTTGTTGTTAAAAAACAATGGTCTAGTTTAGGTACTAATGTCTTTTATGGTTAAAAACCAATGGGTCTAGTTTAGGTACTCTTCTTTTTTAATAGTAATAAACAATAAGTCTAGGTACTAGTCTTTTATGTGTAAAAACAATGGACTAGTTTTCAAGAAAGATGTCTTTTATATGTTGTAAAAACAATGGTCTAGTTTGATACTATTCTTTATGTATAAAAAAACAATGGGTCTTGGTTAATATACTTGTCTCTGTTTATGTGTAAAAACAATGGTCTAGTTCAAGTACTAGTCATTTTGTGTGCAAGAAAACTATGTCTTTTGTGTGTGTGATTTTTACCCCTTTGATGGTGATGGTATTTTAAAGGATGGTTGGTTTGGAACTGCAGGGGAAGTTTCATAGATATTTTGAACTGAAAAGGTCGTTGTTGTTGTCTTCATTTTAACGTCTGTTTCAACTCTAAGTGATATTAGACGAGGAAGTGGAAAGAGTAATGGAAGTTAAAAGAAGGGAGAGCAAGGAGTGGAGAGAAAAGGTTAAGAGATATGCATCAGTGTTGGTATTTTTTGTGCACAAAAAAGAACCTAGAAAAGTAATAATTATAACACTTTTAAACACGAGCAATATATAAACTCAACAATGTGGTAACATGATAAAACAATAAATGTAACTACAAAAATATTCAAGTGGACCATGCAGTAAACATCTGGCATGGCAAAGGCTATCTTTTGAATTTTCAGATACATTTTCCCAAACTGTTCAGAAAATGTAGATTTAAAAAAAGGTTTTACAATAGGGTAACTCAAAATATGATAGAGTATTGAAATATGAATCTCCACAATAGGCAATCTGATATGTTTTACAAAATTGTATAAGAATGCATTTAACTTCATTCTAAAAGTATTGTGAATTAACCCTTCTTACAGTTAAAAAAATCACATCTATTTGAGAAGGAGCCATATAACAAAAATATGGGCAGGGTCCGACAACTTTTTAAATATTGTTTTCCTTGGAATTGATCGGATTCTTTAAACTTACCCCATGAATTTTGTTCTAATGATGTATCCTCCTTATAGATAAGGAAAACATCCAGTTCTATCGATCCTATCATGTCTTTGCCCTCCTTTTTGCAGTTCCGTCAAACCACTCCATTTGAAAAAAATTACCAAACCCTTACCCAGAAGCAACCAACAAAAAGAAACACTAGGAATACCTCTTAAACTTATTAGGTGTATGACATATCTGATTTATATGTTGTATATGGTAACTAAAGGGGAAGTGACAGCCCTGATAGGATATGAAACGAAAAGACCGTTTCTCAGCGTCCAATGATTTTTTATACAGACAATGTTTGGGCTGTCAAAAAAATAATTTAAAAAAAAGATAAAGATATTCGGCTGATCCTTCATTGAGCTTGTTTCCTTCATAGTAGGTATGTCTGAGACTGTACCATTGTATGTTCGTACTTTATAACATACATTAATATATATATAGATATATATATATACATAATATATATAATATATATATATATATATATATATAAATATATATATACATATATATATATACACACACATATATTATATATATATCATTTACAAATGTCACTTTTGGTATATCTGACAGTGTATATTAATAAGATCACATTTTGATATATCGACATTGTAGAACTGTATTTTGTTCTTTTACTTCTATAACCTTGCGTTCAGCATATAATCAAATGTTTCCCTCCCGGTTGTTTTGTCTTTCTGAAATCAACTTTCTGATGGCACCTTAAGCTCCTCTCTTGCTGTAAAACCGGCCCACCTTGTAGCGAAAGCATTGCCACGCCAGACCTCTGATGAGCGCTCTCCCAGGAGCCGAAACTCGCTGGAGGGAGGAATCCGAAGGATATGATGACAACCACTGGCTGGTTGTATATGTGAGGGTGCGGTAATTAGATTACCTCCCATGTGGTCAGAGTGACGTGTTACTATTTGGACACACCTGCAAAATTGTGCAGCGCTCTGTTTCCTAGGGAGGTAGTTGAAAGCCTGTCCATTGCATGCACTTCTTCCTGTGGTGTGCCCCTGGTAGGTTGGCAGCTGGAAGAGAGCTGTGTGCCTGTATAACCATGATGATACTAAGTCAGAACCCATTGTGGAGTTAGTGTCGTGATGTGATTTATTTAAATATTTGCATATTACACTGTGCAATAAAATATTTAAAACTCAGTTCATGTTTTTGGACATGCTTGTGTGCACAGCTTGTGGCTGTGAGAGAAAGAATGCAACAAACGAAGAGAGAGAGCAAACATGCTATTCTATTCTTTTCAGAGGAGTATAAATTTCTTAATGAGTGCGCATCCTGCATACAATATTGTGTGGTTTGAATCTTTAACGTGCACAAGATTTTGAAACAACGCCAGATTTGAATCAAACATCCACTGTTGGCCGCTGTTTTGTTTCATGTATTTTTTTAAAAGACATTTAAAACACCAAACCAACAGAAAAACTCTCCCCCACACCATCTTGCGCTCCATACTGAACATGCTGCATTTCTGTTCAATTTACATTTGACCTCAATGGCAAAAAATAATAAAACCAACCCCAAACATAAACAAGAGACACAGGCACCACTCTATCCACACTAGAAATACCTTAAAATATACACAATGTCATCTTCTTGTTGTGCATGTGTTGGTGTAAAATCTATCTGCATCACTTTCAGCAGAAGATCAAATACACATACTTCCCCCACCCCAAACAATCATTACAACAATAACATCACGGGACAAGGTTTACTATCATTTTCCCACTATCAATATCAACTACAGGTCATTTCAACGTAATTAAGGTAAAGGTAAAGGAGTCCCAAAACCTATAAAGGTCGTAGGGAGCGAGCGTCAGAGACCTCACTTCTCTAGGGCCAGCATATTGAGGGCGGCGCCAACTCCTCTCCCGTCGCTCCTTTACCTTCCCTGACCCAAAAGAGGGCAGGTACCCATTTACAGCTGGGTGAACTGGGTGAAACTGTCCTGAAGCCAAGGCTCGCAAACGGTCACCCATCCAAGTGTAACCACGCGCGACGCTGCTTACATGCTGGGGGAAAGCGAGAGCTCCGACCACTGAGCTATCCCGTTCCCCTATTACCTTTTTACCAAACGTATTAATGGAAGTCGAAGAACCATCTTTAATCATGGAAAGACATGTACCAGAGGTATGTCACCACACAGAGTGGGTTCACAATACTGTGAGGATTATCACCATCCTGCTAACGTCAAACAAACAATCCCTTAATTCCTTTAGCACGTGCAACCCATCATCTATGTGACTGCATTGGTCCACCCATAAAAGCAGCACATTTTGAAAGCAAGTCCTACAACGGATTGCTCGGCATCAACGGGTCATCATGCCAAATTTTCCAATAGCTCTTGAATTCATAGCCAAAAAAATGTCTTCAAAAAAAGAAAACAGGGTACAAAGTAGCCAGCTTTAGAGGGCAGTTTTTCAACAATTTGTCTGCATCAGTTTTTTCTTCACATGGAAGATTGCAAAGCACCATCCCCCCCCAAAAAAACAAAAAAAACATATATGTACACTTTTTTTCCTTTTTCTTTCTTTTCCTGTATTTTTTTCTTCTTTCTTGTTCTATTTTCTTCTTTTTTAATTTTTTTTTTTGGGGGGTACGTTTTTCCCCCATTTCATTCATTCTTTTTCCCTATAGTTTTTCTCGTTTTTATTATCATGGTGTTTTTTTTTTTTCTTTTTGTGGGTGGCTTTTCCTTTTCAGTCATAATTAATAATCAATAATCTTTTTAAGCATCAAGTCATCAAGACAGCAGGATGTACTTTGCAGCGTTGTGGATGCAAATCCTATGAGCATTTTCCTTCGTCACAGCTTTTCCCCCCCTAGCTGCTCCACAAAACGTTGAAAGTCTGCACCCGAATGATTGCTGGGGATCTTCTCCATGACGGCAATGTCCTCTGCAACAACGGTGAAATTTTTGACGTCACATTGTTCCCCCTAGCGGCTCCATGCAAAACGAAGAAGAGTTCTGCACACAGAATGATCTCGTGGGATCTTCTCCACGATGGTGGTGTCCTGCTCTCCTTGACACGGCAGTGACGTACTCAGCAGTGACGTCCCTCAGCAGTGACGTCCTCATGCATTACTCCTCGGCAGTTGACGTCCTCGGCAGTGACGTCCTCAGCAGTGACGTCCTCAGCAGGTGCCGTCCTCGGCAGTGACGTACCTCAGCAGTGACGGTCATCGGCAGAGACGTCCTCCGCAGTGACGTCCCTCGGCATGATGTCCGGGGCAGTGACGTCCTCAGCAGTGACTCCTCAGCAGTGGACGTCCCTCAGCAGTGACAGCTGACCTGCTGGTTTCTGTAGTCAGCCAGTCAGCTGTGACCATGAGGAATTGTTCCATCAGCATTTTTCTGCAACAACATGACCACTGCTACTGAGAACAGTAGGTTCAGCAGAGTCTTGGAAGAAATCCCACAGTCCTTTTTTAAACCCTTCCTCCTTCATTTTTCTTCAGTTTTGTAATACTTTCGCTCATTTATCGAACGGGAAAGTAGGGGGAGGTCCCAGTGTTGGCGAACGCACCGCAGAACATCTTTCGCTCACGTAAATCCTGTTATTCCCCGCTTTTCTTCCGGAAGAGTAGGTCCAATTGTTTGCCGGTGGAAACGGATGACAAAATTGACAAAACCGCATACATACGGGGATTGGATGTAAAAAAAGCACGATTCGATTCGATTCGATTCATCCCTTGGTCGGGACGACCGTTGGGGTACCCGCACGGACGCTGCAAGTGGACTGCCAAATGGTTCTGTCCTGGGCTGCTTTCAGGAGGTTTGGTACAGTGAGGCCGGTCCAATCCTTGATGTTGGATATCCAACTTTTGCGTGGTCGTCCCTGCCTCCTTGCTCCTTCCACCATTCCCTGCAGGACTTTCTTTGACAGGCTGTTATCTTGTAGTGTGGCCAAACCATTTCAGTTCCTCCGTATTGACTGTAATCTAGCAAATGGTTCTTGTTTGCCATCAGTGCCGTCTGCTCTGCTGCCAGACGTAAGTCATTGGTTTAACAGTCTCGTAGGTGGATGTCAGGAATCGCCTGAGGCAACTTCATCTCAAAGGCTTGATGCGAAACGTTCTAAATACGGCCAGTGAGGTCCATGCTTCACCGCTGTACAATAACAATGGAGTGACAGAGTGCCTTGTAGAGTCCCCTACCTTAGTGTGGGTTTCTGATGTTTGGATTCTCCACACTTTCGCCAAGCTTAGTCATGGAGGAGAAGTGCCACAGCAATCTGATCTTCACCTCTGTGTGCTCGTACCTCTTTGGTGATGACTGCTCCAAGGTACTTGAAGTTTCCACCTCCTCTAGTGTCTCCCACTCCTCTTGGATGCTGGTGGAGTGGTCGATGTGGTACTGTTTCACTAGGATCTTGCTCTTTTCCGTGCTGGATCTCCATACCGGTGGGCATAGCTGATGTTTCCAGTCTGTGGTGAAGATTCCTGGAGTTCTTCTTCACTGCGGCCCATGAGATCAATATCGTCTGCGAAATCGAAGATTGCAGACTGGTTGGCCTCCTCCTATTGGGATTGTGTCTTGAATCAAGGAGGGCCTCCTCATGATGTTCCACAGAACACGTGTTGAAAAGAATCGGGGGATAGCAGGCAGCCTTGTCGAACTCAACTGAATCCGTAAGAACTCCCTGATTTTCTCACCCATGAGGACTGCACTGTTGGGAGCTGTCATACAGCACATGGATGACTTGAATCAGGTCCCGTCGAAGCTATAGTCCTCTCATGACTTGCCACAGAGCTTCTTGCCACCACTCGGTCGAAGGCCCTTCTGAAGTCAATGAAAGTATGTTGTAGAGCTGTAGCCTGGATGGTGGAAGTGCTTCTCTATTGAGCAATCTGATTGTGATAACTACCGACAGTGTTCGACCTGGTCCGATCCTGCCTGTTCTTCTGATAGGATTTCTTCTGCTTGTGGTTACCAGTCTGTTCAAGGCAATGCTAGCATAACTTTGCTGGATGGCACATGAGCTTATTCCATTTCCTCGAATCGAAAAGAAAAATAAATAAATAAATCCTGTTCGCTTTTCATTTGTTGAAAAGTACAGAAAAAATAATCACGAATCTGAACAAATCGGGCATAAATAATATTTCACAAAAATAAAAAACGGTTTATCTGCAGCCTCAGGTGAAAGCCCAAACTGGCCACATGACAGCCCCTAGTGTGGTCCCGCCTGGCGCTCTGAACTGAACTTGTGTCGATGAACGGTCACCGTGGACTGAAGAGTTGAAGAGTGATTGGTTGGTAACCAGTACTTTACTCAGACCATCACGATAACCTCAATTGACCAATGCAACACGGATGTCCTAGCCTTTAGGGGGGATAAATGGTGATTACTTGTCACTTTGAAGCTCACGCTCTCTCTCTCTCTCTCATCCTCTCTCTCCTCTCCTCTCGTCTCCTCTCTCTCTCTCTCTCTCTCTCTCTCTCTCTCCTCTCTCTCTCTCCTCTCTCTCTTCTCTCTCTTCTCCCTCCCTCTCCTCTCTCTCTCCTCTCTCTCTCTCTCTCTCTCTCTCTCTGTAAAAAAGCACATGAGTGCCTATTCATATCCTCGAAATAAAAATTGTCATGTCATTGTTTCCTCTTCTTTCCTCTTCTATTTTTTTTTGTATGTTTGTTTTGTTGTAGGGTTTTGTTGGGGGGTGGGGAGGGGGGGGTGGTTTAGGGTTTTCTTTTATAGATTGCTTTCAGGGGGGGGGGATGTGGTGGGGGGGATGGAGCTGTTTTGAAAAAGGTTATTCCCCATTTTTCTACTGTGAGACTGTATAAGTGTTTGGGTTATCATTAAGAAGTATCCTACGCGCGTGGGACTGGATGAAAAAAGCAGATGAGTGCTTATTCATTTCCCTCGAAATAAAAGAATTTGCCATTGTCAAGTCCTCCCCCCGCTCTCTCTCTCTCTCCTCTCCCGCTCTCCCCCTCTTTCTCTCCCCCCTCTCGCTCCCCCTCTCTCTCTCCTCTTCCCCCTCACTCTCTCTTTAATTCTTCTCCCCTCCTCCTCCCTCCCCTCTCTCTCTCCCACTCTCTCCCTCTCTCTCCTCTATCTCTCTTCCCTCTCTCTCTCCCCCCCTCTCTCTCTCCGACCTCTCTCCTCTTCGATGTTGTTTTTCTAGGGAGGGAGAATGGTGAGCCCAGATCTCTGCCTCTATTCATACAAACACACATACTCACACACATTGCATACATGCATAACCCGAACGCACACATCACTCTATCTATCTATCTATCTATCTATCTCCGTCTGTCCTGTCTGTTTTGTCCTATCGATTTGTCTGTCTGTCGTCTAACATCGATATATCTGTCCCGTTAAGAGCTCCAAGCGATGCCAGCAGGTCTCCCCATATCTCTCTGTTTCTGCTGAGTTTTCGACATCTCCTGTAGCCCTCATCCTAGACCACTGATCCTCAGTGATTTGTCAGCAATTAGGATGTTGGGTGTACTGGCCCACTTTTCCTTCGGCCCTCAACCCTACCATTGGTAAAAACTGTCATCGTTAGAATTGTTCGTGTGTTTTTCTGTTTGCCATGACACATATTAATGTATCTAAAATATGCGCTCATCAATTTCATCCTGTATTTTTCTTTGCACTGAGAGTTCATCAAGAATGCTTTGATTTGCTCTTCTTCTGACCATTAATTTGACACTTAGAGTGACCTGCTAATCCCCAATTCTGCAGCGTTTGTTTTTGCCTCTTTCCAATTATGTGTAGTGTTTCAGGCCTTCCTGACCCACAAGAGCAATACAGGTCAGATTAGTGTTTTTGACCATTCGGATTGTGAGAACTTGGTATACTCTGCTTTTCATCTTTGCTTATGGCCAACAGAATATTGCCATGCCGTCTTTAGACAGAGCCATTATTTTCTTTCACTATCACTCACATCTCACTCAGTCCCATGACCCAAAGACGTAGGGGGGACATGAGAGAAGACCAACAGAGATCTTTTTATCCATGCTTCACGAATCCTGTGTGCTAATAGAAGGGTTGCAAGGGGTTGGGTGGTCCAGTCTTTGATGTTGTCAACCCATGATTTCTTTTGGCGGCCTCTTCTCTTCTTGCCTTCGACTGTTTCCTTGCAAGATGGTTTTTGCTAAGGTGTTGTGTCTCGTGGTGTGACCAAACCACATCAGTTTTCTCCTCTTTATGGTGGAGAGCAGAGGTTCAGGGGGCCCCCATAAGCTCTTTATTTTTTCTTTCACATAGTTGTTGGTCTTGTTGGTTTTCTTTCACAGAGCCTAAATTTTATGTAAAGTTGAGAACATATTCCACATTTGTTCTATTGATGCTGATATTCTGAGGAGTGACTTTATGTGTATCACTTTGGTCTCTTTGGCATTGAACTTGATGCCAGCAGTGTTGCCCTCTGCATCAACTCTGTAGAGAATTCATCTCATGCTTGTGATATCACTGGCTACGAGTGCTGTGTCATAGCTATTCAAACGACATTCAAAAATGAACACTCAATCGTGTTCAATTCAAAGGAAACTACACATGATGCTAGCTGAATTAGTTTCCATTAAAATGAGTTTTCTCCCTTTGACTGTCAAGACATTTTGTGTGTATGCTTTTTAGAATTTTATTCACGTCACTTTTAGGTAACGATTTTCCATGACGAAACTGGTGACGAAGAAGAGGTGTTTGCTGAAAAGAGGCAGTATTCGTAAGTTTTACTTCAAAGTGATTGTTGAGCCTGACGAACCATAGCTGTGTAGGATACCAGCGTGATTATTTCTTGTGAATTAGATTATGGATACTTAACACCTAGTTGAGGAAGCCTCTGTGTGTGTCGAATACTTCGTTTGTTGTTGTTGTTGATTTAGCATTTGCTGACTTACTTCAAGGCAAAACACACAATACTGAGTCATCTTTGGACAAATTATCTTTGTAAATCCTTAAAGTACACAAAGTAAAATTTACATTATTATAATGTAGTCTGTTTGGCTTTATCAATCTGAGAGTGTATATATATATATATATATATATATATATATATATATATGTATCCATCCGTCTGTCTGTCTGTCTCTCTCTCTCTCTATATATATATATAAATTCCATATATTATCATTATTATTATTATATATATCACACAGAGTGAAAGCAGAACACCAACATAAAAGATGTTTCCCATATTTCGGCTTTGCCTTCCTTGGGGTGGGGGGGGGGGGGGGGAGTTATTTAAAATCACGTGATTGGAATGACGTTAATCTCGATTATACGTCATTGTGAAACTTTGTTATGACATTGTAAATTAAACAACCTACAGAGACATGTTTAGACACACAGCGAGATGAAAGAGAGGGGAACTTACATGTGACAATTATGGTCTATATTGAGGTTCACACACACACACACATACTTGCACGCGCACGCATACACGCACGCACGCAACACACACACACACACACACACACACACACACACACACACACACACACACACACACACACACACACACACACACTGTGATTGATTGATTTGGGAGAGTGAAGGAGGTATCTAATGGCTCTGTTACAAGGAGCTAGAATTTGTAGGAGAATAAAGGTTCGAACGTCTGTGTTTGTGTGTGTGTGTGTTTAGTGTGTGTGTGTGTTTAGTGGTGTGTGTGTGTTTTAAGTGTGTGTGTGTTAATGTGCGTGCGAGTGTGTGTGTGTGCGTGGTGTGTGTGTGGTGTGTGTATGTTTAGTGTTCGTGTGTGTGTGTTGTGTGTATGTGTGTGGTTTAGTGCGTGTGGTGTTTTGGTGTGTTTTTACTTATTTATTTAATTTATTCTTTATTTCGAGCATGTGCGATAGTTTACATCCAGTCCCCCGATGTGTATCAGTTTTTGTTTATTTTGTCTTCCCTTCCTACCGGCACACAATGGCCTACTCTTACGAAAAGGAGAACGGGATGTAACGTGTGCGTAAGATGTTCTGCGTGAGTCCGCACACGAGACCTGTGTGTGTGCGTGCGTGAAGTCAAATTTTTATTTCCAGATGGTACATGGAATAAGCAATGCATTTGCTTTTTTTTCATCAAGCCATCTATCTAAAAACAAAATACCAACTTGATCAATATTATCTAACTACATTATTACCATAACCAATAGTAATAAAACTAACTCCAAAAGAAAAATAATAGAAACAGAGAAAAAAGAAGAAAGAACACCACACACACACACACACACACCACCCACACACACTACACACACACACACACACACACTCACAGCAAGACCCTGGCCTCCCATCGTCATAATATCACTTTAAGTGAACAGACGTAAAAATTTGAAAGAACACCACACACACACACATTCACATGCGGCCAAAACAAAAAACCTCACAATAACCCAAAATAGATTGCCCCCTCCCCCCACCCAAACAAGAACAATACACTGATAAACTCGTACACACATACACGCACGCACGCGCGCGCACACACACACACACACACACACATACACACGCACGCACACGCAACGCAAACGCAATATAACACAACACAGCACAACCCAATCCAACACAACACAACACACACACACATACACACACCCACACCACACACACATTCATACACATACTCAACGGACATACACGCGCACCATTTGTACTCACTTAGGATTACAAGAAAATTAGAGAGAAAAAAGTAAAATATGAAACAAAAATATATCAGTTACATTATTACCGTTTCCTTGACATACTCTAATAATTATAACAACCAACACAAAAAAGCCATGACCACACCCCCCACCCCCTAAAAAAAAACAACAAACAAAAGAATCAAACGAGGAAACAACTCAACAGTAACAAAGCAACCCCCCCCACCCACCCCCCCAAAAAACCCACACCAATAAAAAACAAAAACTCAACACAACAACAACAAAAAAAAAATCCACCCCCCCCCCCCCCCGAAAAAAACACCCAACCCCAAACAACCGAACAAAACAACATCTATGCATCGGTGTGTGTGTGTGTGTGTGTGTGTGTGTGCATTTATGTGTGAGTGTGTCCAATGAACTGACTTTTGCAAAACAATGTGATAATAAGAGAGGAATACTAACATCCAAGTTTTTCACTTTATAAGGAATATCCACAGTTCTCGTAAACTTCGGAGAAAAAATAATTTATATACCTCATAAATGATTTTGTATCTAAAATCGATGCACACGTGATGCAATTTGATTTTTTTGTCACACAAAAAATGACATTGTTGGAAATGAGCGGAGTTTATGATGATATAAATAAAAGTACACGAAACTGTTTAAAAAACCGGTGACTGTATTAATTTATATTTCTGTCACATACAATGTGTAGTAGTTTTGGTTAATTAATGCAAATTATAGTTTTTACAGTTGATAGTGTTTCATAACCCCCCCCCCCCTTTCTTACCCCAATAGGGGACACAGGTTAATCATATCAGTCAAAGTCAAAAACGCTTTAATAATCGCATGAAGGGCAATTTTCTGGAATCTTGTGTGTGAGCGCATGCCCCTTGCTCTTTCATTTAAAAGGTTTTTTTTTACACATTAAGTTATATCAAATACGCATGCTTTTATTTATTTTTTAACATATTTTATTCTTTTTATTTTATTCTTTTATATCATGGATAATGGAATAAGCACTCATGTGATTTTTTATACATCCAGGCCCCGTGTGTACGCAGTTTTGTAAATTCTGTCATCTGTACCCACCGGCACACATCGGCCTACTCTTTAAAAAAGCGGAACAGGATGTAACGTGTGCGCAAGATGTTCTGCGTGCATTTCGCACGCGGGGCCTTGGTTTAAA
>CM054160.1:32354188-32376688 GCA_028751875.1 Rapana venosa | reverse complement strand
CGAGTCCTCAGATTGCGAACGCAATGTGTCTGTGTGTCTGTTCTACCACTAGGCTATCCCGTCACGGCCACCCCCACCCTCCCTCGTGAGTGTGTGTGTGTGTGTGTGTGTGCGTGCGTGCATGCGTGCGTGCGTGTGTGTCTGTGTTCTGTGTGTGTGTGTGTGTGTTTTGTGTGTCTGTGTTGTGTTGTGTGTCTGTGTCTGTGTGCGTGTATGTGTGTGGTGTGTGCGTGCGTGCGGTCGTGCGTGTTACATTTTGTGTGGGGCGTGCGTGCGTGTGTGGTATGTGTCTGTGTGTGTCTGTGTGTGTCTTTTGTTTTGTATGTTGTGTGTGTCTGTGTTGTGTGTGTGTGTCTGTGTTTGTGTGTGTGTCTGTGTCTCTGTGTCTGTGTTTTGTGGTGGATGTGTGTGTGGGCGTGGTGCGTGGTGCGTGTGTGTGGTTGTGTGTGGTTGTGTGTTGTTTTGCGCGCGTGTATGTGTGTGTATATGTGTGTAGAATCTTTAGGGAAAACAAGAGCGCAAGTTTAAGGTTTCACGTATGGCGGAAAACTAGTGCACGGTGTGATACAGGGGCCATCAGCTGTCTCCTTGTCTTTTTTGCTAGTGGATCTCTTGTTCAGCCCGCAGCACCACACACACACACACACACAATGCACATACACCACACCCCTCACAACACACACACACACACATTGACACACACGCGCACACACACACAGATAGAGAGAGACACAAAACATAACACAGACACACTACACACACAACACACATACATACACAACGCACCCAAAAAACAGCATTTACCCCACACACGCACACAAAACACAAAAAACACGCACACACACCCCACACACACACACACACACAAAACACACACGCAAACACACACACATACACATACGCACACATACACACTACAGACACACTACACACTCAAATACACACACATACACACACGTACATACACACTACACACACACATACACACACAGACACAGATACACATTCACTCACAAGGTAAAACAAGGTGCCTCTGAATACAGTACTGAAGTGTTTGCTTCTAATCTTGCATTGTCGTCTTATGAAATTCATTCAAAGTTAATGAAATGCATACTTCAAAGATTATAGAAAAACATTATCAGCAGTTTCCTTGCCCACGGAAATTAGAAATTCTAATACATAAACTGAGATTAAATGCATGGAATACTAAATATTAAAAAATTGTAACATGCTGTTGTTCTATTCCCCTTTCAGTCCACCATTTGTTGTTTGATTGCCCAATTCTTTTTGACATGTATAAAAGGAGAGGTTTAGATATTCATTAGAAATTATGCCCACTAGTCAAGAAGTTTTATACGACTCTCAGCAAATCATAATATCAGTTGGGTTTAAGTCATATATTCTTCACCCGTAAGACCATACTGTAATTTGTATAATATATTATATTTTTTATATATATTTATATATATATATTTTATATTATTATTATATATTATAATTATATTGTGTGTGGGGGGGGGGGGGGGGTGCGTGTAGGGGAGAGAAAAGAGAGAGAGATGGGGTGTTTTAATAATAGGTACTTTGGTATAAATGCGGGTGTGTCTAAATCACCATGTAATTAATAGACATTAAACAAAACAAAACAAACAAAACATACACTCACACACACACATACTCACCCCCACACACGACCCCACACACAATAACACACATATACACACACATACAACACATGCACAAAAAGCACACGCACACATGCACACACACACACAAACACTCACACACAAAGCACGCACACACACACACGCACGCACACACACACTCACACCATGCACACGCACACACGCACGCACACACATGCAAAGCACACGCAACACTGCACGCACACGCACGCACACACACACAGACAAACACACACACACATTACCCCCACACGCGCACAAAACACACACACACACACACACATTCAGCAAAAGTAGGCTTTGGGATTTGATGCATGTCTGTCTGTGTCTCTACATCAGTTATAGTAACTGACTTAGATCTTTCATCTGAGGGTTCGCTATCAGCTTGCTTTGATCATGCACAGTTTTTTCCAAAGACAAAATTGCGATCACAAGTGCAGCAACAATGGTTTTAAAATTTCCACACCAACACTTACGGATCAGTAGAGGTGGGAGCTGTAGAGGGCCGTGGGGTTGTGCGCACGGAGATTAGTGTTGACCGTCATGGCGCTGTCTTGCCTCTGGTCGATCTGTGGTTGTTGTTGCTGAAATGTCGGGATTGCATTTCCGTTTTTTGCTGATAGCAGTTGCTTTTTTTGGCGTAGTCGAAAAACAACTGCCTGTGCTCTTTGATCGGGTTGACCTGGTCATTTTGCCTGCGGACTTGCAAATAACTTAGCAGGCGTTATGTTCAGCTGCTAGCTATTTCCGCCATCTTGAATCTACTTTTGCTGAAGTAACAAAATCCCCACCAGTAGTCAGGCAAAATTGCATTGCTTTAACAAATAAAGTTGTGCCAAGATCAAGTAGGGCCTAGCTTGGGTATTTTGCATCCTCTTACACACACAACACAACACACACACACATCACACACCACACACACACACACAACACACAAAACACACACAACACACACAACACACACACACAACACACACACACACTTTCCCGTCTGATATCATGTTTAGTGGAAGGACGTTTAAACTGAAGAACTACTACTACTTGACATTTATGTTTGTATCTATCGTTTTCTTCTGGAGTTCATGTACTCCGATTCTAAACATTGGGGGATGGGTAGCCTGTGGTTAGACATGCGCTCGCAATTCAGACGACCCGGGTTCGAATCCGTTCAAGGGGTGATATTTTTCCTGGGGTTAACATCAGTTGGCAGACTCCACTTCCCCAAGTCGTTTGAATTGAAACATAAACGGGGCCCCGTGTGCGAACGCAGGCAGAACATCTTGCGTCACGTTAAATCCTGTTCCTCTTTTCGTAAGAGTTAGGCATTGTGTGCGGTGAGAACAGATGACAGAATGACAAAACTGCACACAGGGGACGGATGTAAAAAGCACATAAATGCGTATTCCATTATCCTCGTATAAAAGAATAAAATAAAAATAATAATTTTAAAAAATAGTTGGGTTGCTTTTTTTTATCATGAGGTTTCTGAAAAGACCTTTCATATTACATTACATAACTTACTGTATGATTCTACACAATGAGGAGTGTTGCTCAAAATAGCTAAAAACAAACAAAAGTAAATAATTTATAGAAACAGGGTCAAATTTGACCTGTGTTTGGGAAACACAGTATTTTTGCAAACAAGACAGGTCATGACGTGCTTTATTATAGTATCAAAGAAAACTGTTTTGTCAGTCAGGGTGAAGACTGTAAGAAGTAATAAACGCAACATGCTATCGCAATTATAGCCTGTTTTTAAAGAGAACAGATCATCAGTGAGTAGCTGAGAACGGATTTGAGTTTATGGTGTAGTTTCGTATATAATTACTCATTCTTGCTGATAGAGAAACAGGTATGAGAGAAACGTTCGGTTGAAGGCAAAAATCGATTACTTGTGTAAACAATTTGACATGAATACAATAGGTTGACGAGTTTTCACTGCGTAATGAATGGAATGTCCATCGGATTCTGAAGTTTCGGAAGATGTCCTTCCTCTAGAATATATGAGTGGGGGACGGGATTCGCCTAGTGGTTGAACCATTGCGCTCGCCAATCTGACGACCGGGTTCGATTCCTGGTCAAGGGGGATATTTTCTCTGGAGTTAGTTATACATCAGTGCCGACTCCACTCTCCCAAAACGTCTTGGATGAGATCTAAATCGAGGTTCCGTGTTTCTTGCGCGCACACGTAAATCCTGTTCCGCTTTTGTAAGAGTAGGATTGTTCGCCAGTGGGAACAGACGACAGAATTTGTATAAATCGATCACACGGGACCTGGATGTAAAAAAAAGCACAATGAGTGCTTATTCCAATATCCTCGATATAAAAAAAAGAAAAAAGTCATTGAGCGTCTCTGATTTGTTGCTTTACAAGATTCAGCGCGATATAAAGTCGTACACATGGTTATTTATTATTATTATTATTATTATTATTTATTATTTTTTATTATTATTATTATTATTTATTATTATTATTATTATTATTATTATTATTATTTATTATTATTATTATGTCCATATCCAGCGTAGTATCAACTCATATCTTCATCCCGCTGTCATCGGTAGGAGCTCCACGCAAATGCACACCGGGATCCCTTTCTTCTCTGTCTCTGTGAGTTCTACCATCTCTGTAGTCCTCCACCCAGACCACTGACCTCAGTGACGATGTTGGCAATGTAGGATGTTGGTGGTGGTCTGCCTCTTTTTCTCCCTCTGCCCTCAACCTTACCTTGGAGAACTGTCCTCATCAGAGTTGTCTTGTGTGTGTTTCTGTTTGCATGACCAACGTATCCCAGTCTGCGCTGATCAATTTCAGCCAATAATTATTTGTCTTTGTATCAACAGCGTCATCAAGAATGAGTTTCGCTTGTTCTCCTGTTTGACGATTTGACTCTTAGAAAGACGTCGTTGTAGAAGCACCAAATCAGTTGGGGGTTGGGCTTTTTTTGTTGTTTGGGTTTTTTGTTTGGGTTTGTGTTTGGTTTTGGGGTGGTCTTTTCAATCTCACTGTAGCGAATCGCAAAGTTCTCGTAGGAACGGGGAACAAAAATACAACAGGGGGTCGGGATTAGCCTAGTGGTCACAAACATTGCGCTCGCAATTGAGACCCGGGCTCGATTTCCCGTTTTTCAATGGATATTTTCCCCTAGAGTTACATCAGTGAAGACTCTACTGCTCCCAAAAGTCCATCGGATGAGACTATAAACGAGGCCCGTGTGCGAACTAACGCTCAGAATATCTTGCGCGCACGTTGATCCTGTTCCGCTTTTCGTAAGAGAGGCCATTGTGTGCCGGTCGGGAAAGATGAAAGATTGACAAAACCGCATAACCACGGAGATGGATGTAAAAAAGCAATAAGTGCTTTATCCATTTCCTCATATAACAGAATAAAATAAAATTAAAATAAATAAAAAATAAGCATTCTTTTGCAGAAGGGAAGTTGATGATTAGTTTCAGAACGGCTACTGAAAGTTGAGGCCTTCTCAACCGTAAGGTTGGGGGACGGTCAGGCGAAACGGATCTCAAACGGCTTGTTATGTCAACTGTAAACGTTTAGTCTGAAAGCGGCTTGTGTGTCAGGTTCGACCTGACAGTTCGGGAATAGTCTTGTTCTATCTCAAACGGATCACTGCCTTCTAGCCCAGAGTCAAACATGCAGGACACAGATACACAGAGGTTAGAAAGAGAGAGAGAGACAGAGAGAGAGACACACACAGAGAGAGAGGCAGACAGACAGGACAGACAGACAGAAAGGACAGCAGTCAGTCAGACAGAAGACAGACTGACAGACAGATTAAAACAGAAGCGGACAGAGAGACACATTGACAGAGCGAGAGAAAGAAACAGAGATGAACAGACGATAGAAAGAAAAAGAGAGAAAAAAGAAACAGAAGATAGACAGACAGATAGACAGACAGACAGAGGACAGAAGAGATGGACAGACAAGGACCAGGAGAGACAGACACAGAGACAGCAGACAGAGAGACAGAGAGAGACAGCCAGACAGACAGATGACAGACGTCATTTAACAGACAGGACGGACAGAGAGATACATTGACAGAGAGAGAGAACAGAAGGAAACAGAGATAGACAGACAGGAGACAGGACAGAGACAAGACAGACAGAGACAGACAGACAGACAGAAGAGATAGACAGGAACCAGAGACAGACCAAACACACGACAGGAAACACAGACAGAGACATGACAGAGACAAGACAGACAGACAGTCAAGTTTAGGAGTAAAGTCAGTACATTAAACCACCACAAGTGCTACGATGGATCAATGCTTTAGAGGCCAAGCCCATCAGACTTGACGTACTGTCTCCAGCTCACAGTGGCAGCAGTCAGCAACATACTGTCAGCGTCGGCAACATGTCAGCAGTCAGCAAATCTGATTAAAAAAATTTAAAAATGTGTTGGGTAAGCACAGACTAAAAACTAGTAATATAAAAAAGAATGATGTGTAAATGTCCATGCCCATTGTTTAGCAAATACCTTTCCTGCTTACCTGAAGCTGTACTCTGTATGTGTGAATGTGAGTGTTTGTGTGAAATTATGTGTGTGTGTTTGTGTATATATGTGTGTGTTTGTGTGTATGTGTGTGTCTGTGCGTGGATATGTGTGTGTGTGTGTGTGTTTGTTGTGTGTGTGAATGTGTATTATTTTATTATTATTTTTTTATATCGAGGATATGGAATAATCACTTATGTGTTTTTTTAATCTAGTTCAGTTGTGTATGCGGTTTTGAATTTGTCATCTGTTTCTCTTGGTGTGTATCTTATGTGTTTGTGTGTCTGTGTGTGTAAGTAAGTCATTCAATTTTTAAGTCTTTCCACTTTAAGTGATACCCGACGGCCTAAAATAGGAGACTGAATGAGAGAGAGAGAGAGAGAGAGAGAGAGAGAGAGAGAGAGAGACGAGAGAGAGAGAGAGAGAGAGGAGAGATAAATAGATAGGTCTACATGTGTGGTGGTGCAGGGTGTGTATAAGTGTGTGTGTGTGTGTGTGGTGTGTGTGTTGTGTGTGTGTGTGTGTGGTGTGTTGTGTGTCTGTGTGTGGTCAGTGTGTGTCATTATTAGTTGTGTGTGTAATTAAGAGTAATAACAAGGGAAATACACAAATAGTATTCTTACTAACCAGATCAAGAACATTTAAAAAATGAAATTCGAAAGAGAACTACAATACATATAGTGCCCTATAGGACTTAACATAAACCTTAGAAATGTCAAAAATGTTAGCTTTACATTGTTCAAAAACTTCGTTCAATGGTTATTCTCCAGAAAAAGGCAGGGAGATTAGGGTTTTAAATTCTCACATTCAAGTATGATTGGGTATTTTGAAATATATTCACCAATAAGCATTTTAACATCTTGATGAATTTTGTTGTGAATGCATTTAATCTTATCCTGAAAAAATAATGCCTTGAGTTGTCTTCTTTGCAGCATTTGTCATGAATCTGTGGGAGTCAATGATTCAATTCCGCTCTTCCCACTCTGAGTTGAATGTTGAAGGATGCTTGATTTGCCGATGCTTTTCTAATAATTTGTTTAAGGAAGCTTTTCTAACATGATAAAACCCTCATGCAATGGATAGAGGACTGAGTACTATAGACCCATTTAATATTACGTCACTTTCTTTGCAGCCGATCAGCCCACTCATTTGAAAATAATCCTATATGTGAAGGAATCGCAAAAGAAACATGAATTCCTCTTAACGCAGAAGATTATGAAGTATTTGATATTTCGTATAAGTTTAGGTAGCTTGCTTATAAGTTATAGACTTTAAGGCATATAAAATGAGTTTGAATCCACACAAAGTAATATGTGAAGAAACCAGTTATGGATGTGATCTAAACTAAATCAAAGCCATAAGAATAGAAAAACGTTCAGCTGTAAAAATCAGATCGATTTTTACCAACTTAATATGACTTTTCTATTTTTAGTGCTGGTATGACGAATGCTGAACCTGCTTGATGATTGTCTAAAAGAGAGCCATCTGTATAAATTTTAATACCAATGAGAGTAATTTGTTTATATGTGTATGAATGTATGTGTGTGTCTATGTGAGTGTGTTTGAATGTGGTGTTTGTATGTGTGGTGTGTGTGTGTGTGTGTGTGTGTGAGTGTGTGTGTGTGTGGTATGTGAGTTTGTTTGTGTGTGTGCAGGTGTGTGGTGTGATGTTTGAATGTGGTTGTGTGCACTGCATGTGTGTGTATGTTTGTTGTGTTTGTGTGTGTGTGTGTGTGTGTGTGTGTGTTTACATGTGGTGTGTGTGTGTGTGTTTGAAAGTGTGTGGTTTGTAGGTGTGTGTGTGTGTTTGTAGGTGTGTGTATTGTGTTCTATGTGAGCATGCTTTGTGGCTGCATGGATTCCTGGTTGTGTTGTATTGTGTGTGTGTGTGTGTGTGTGTCCTATGAGTGTGTGTTTGTGTGTGTGTGTGTGTGTAGGGGGTGGGGTGGAGTTGGGTGTGGGTCACCACACAGGAGAGAGAGAGAGGAGTTGAGGGGAGAGAGAGAAGAGAGAGAGAGAGAGAGAGGTGAGATGAGATGAGATGAGAGAGAGAAGCGAGAGAAGAGGCTTGGGGGGGGGGGGGGGGGGGGGGGGGGGGGGATTTAGAGAGGAGAGATGAGAGAGAGAGAGAGGGGGGGGGAGATCGAGTTCTTATTATCTAAACGAAAGGGATGCAGTTTTAATGTCAGAGGTCTATGCTTCAAAGTAGGATGCTTCTGCTTGGATTACACGCACACTCTCTCAGGCTGGAATGCAGGCAGCAGTGGTATTGTGAGGAGACTACAACCGCAATGTTTCTGTCAGCCATTCACCAACTACATTAGGGATTCGCTTTCTTTATTCATCATCGCCTTCCCATTCCGAGAGGCTGGTAGCAAAAAACCTTCGAACCAAACACTGAACAAAAGTTGCCAGATACCGAAAAAAGATTTAGTGATGAAAATGTATTTATGTTTTTAAATGTATGTACGTAATGATGAATTGAGATAGGTCTTACATTATCGTAAAGGGTCATCAAATTAAGGCCATATATGATAAAGGAAATATATAAATTACATTATTACCATAGAAATCACACGATTGTAGCTAGTTTGAACTCTTTAAAAACTAGACTGCAGTAAGTTCTGGCATCTACGAGGCTTGTAGATACTCTTCGTAAGGTTGACATCACTTTTTTTTTTTTTTAGTGTGTGTGTGTGTGTGTGTGTGTGTTGTGTGTGTTTGTGTGTGTGTGTGTGTGTGTTGTGTGTGTGGTGTGAGTGTGTGTGTGTGCAGTAACTGATGTTCAGTCTGAGTGCCTGCAAGACAATTCACTTGGGTTTGCTTTAAGAAAATAACAACTTCTTTGTAGATCTACAATTCCTGTAATTTCTTTACAATGTACACCTTGCTCCTTGACCTAACTGCCAATGTAAAACAAAAAATGTCACACAAATCTAATCTCCTGTAATTCTTAACACTTTACACCTTTCTCCTTGACTTAACTGCCAAGTATTTTTTAAAAAATGTCATCACAACATGGCGGTTCTGTGCCTATATCTGTCAAAAATGGATATTAGAGCAGCGGTTGAAGAAGTGGCACATCATGTTTCTTTCATTGTGGTTTGGAGAGATAGTAGGTAGGAGTTAGAGAGAGAGAGGAGAGAGAAGGTAGGTAGGTATGGTAGATAGAGAGAGGAGGTAGGTAGGTAGATAGATAGAGAGAGAGAGGGTAGGTAGGTAGATAGATAGCTAAAGACTTTTTTTTTTTTTTTTTTATTTTTTACACAAATTATTGTGGGCAAATGCTTGTTTTTTCTGATATTTCTTCATGGCATATTGGTACATAACATTGCTTTAAGTGCCCTATATTGTCCTTCTCATCTTATCTGCTCACATAACCACCTCCGGGATCGTAGGGGCACTGCAGTGATGAACGTTGCACCAGTTGACTCCATTCGAAGCGGTTGTGGGCAAGTGCCTGGGTTGTGGAGAAGCTCTTCCCGGTCCATTCAATGATGTTGTCTGCTCATTTCTTCATCGGACTGCCTCGCCTTCTCTTCCCCTGCACTGTTCCTTGCAGTATGGTCTTGGAGAGCCCATCTGATCTTGTCACATGCCCATACCGACAGCTTTCTATTCTTGACCGTGGTCAGCAGGTCTTTGTAGTGCTTTACTTGGTGGGTGATGGTTTCACGCAGACTTCTTCGTTGTTAATGTGGTCCATGTATGAAAATGCCAAGGAGTCTTCTGAGGCATCTCATCTCCAAAGATTGGATCCTCCTTTGTAGATCTCTGCATTCAGTGTCCAGGATTCGCATGCATACAGATATGTGGAGATGACCAATGCATGCAGTAGCTTGACCTTGGTCCTGAGAGAGATGTTTCAGTCTTTTCCAGATGGTTTTGAGCTTCGCCATTGCTGCTACTGTTTGTGCAGCTCTTGTGAGGATTTCAGTCTTCGAACCTTCTTCACTAATAATCGCTCCAAGGTACTTGAAGTGATTTACAACCTCAAGTTCTTTTCCACTGACTGTGATTTGGTAGTGATTGGCTGGGCACTGCTTGTCATGAGTTTTGTCTTCTCGACACTGATCTCCATACCGTATCTGGAGGATGTTTCGTCCAGGTGGTATACTAGGTTGGTTAGATTTCCAGCCAGTCCGCCGATGTCATCAGCAAACCTGAGGTTGGTGATTGTCCGCCCTCCAATACTGACTGTGTCAGTGTAATCTAAGGCATCAGTCATTATGCTTTCAAGAAAGACTGAACAGTGTCGGCGATAGGAGAAAGCCTTGACGGACTCCCACTGAGGTATGGAACCATTCTCCAAATGTGCTTTGGATATGTACTGTGCTGGTGGCTTTTGCGTACAGCGCTTTGATGGTCTGGATGATCTTTTGTCCTATGTTGTATTTCTTCATTGTGGCCCATAAGGTGTCATGCCATACATGGTCAAACGCCTTTTTGAAGTCTATGAAGACGTACAGTTTCTCTTGGTGCTGGCTGTATTTTTCACGCAGAACTCGCAGGTTGAATATCGTTCTGTGGTACTTCTGTTTGGACGGAAGCCTGCCTGTTCTTTGGCGATGATCTCTTCTGCCCGTGGCTTAAGTCTGTTGAAGATGACTTTTAACATTACTTTACTGGCATGGCTTTTGAGGCTGATCATTCGATAGGTTTTGCACTGCTGTAGGTTGCCTTTCTTGGGGAGAATAATGGTTGAGTGATTGGGTCCAAGGTGTTGGCCACTCTCCAGTCTGCCAAATCTTGTTGCAAATTCTTGTGAGGATATCTATCACTGTTGTTCGTGTTTGATCAGCTCTGCTGGGATGTTGTCAATGCCTGCAGTTTTACATTTTTTCAGCAATTTGATTGCTGCCCCAACTTCTTCACAAAGGATAGGGAAGTCATCATCCTCTGACGAGTCCTGACTTGTAAGTACGCTGGGGTCACCTTGTGTCTGATGGTCGCAGAGCTCTGAACAGTCTTCTGTCCATCTGTTAATGATCGTTTTTCTTTTGTGAGGCAGTTTCGGTCTTTGTCTTTGATGTTGTTGACTCTTGCCTGCTTCTGCTGTATGAGGTCTTTTACATTTGGATAGGCTCTTCTGCTGTTGTTCATAGAGAAATTTTCTTCGATATCTGAGCATTGTTTCTTAACCCATTCTTCTTGGTCTTTTATGTCTTTCTGATCTTTTTGTTGATCTCTCGGTATTCTCCTGCTCCTGTTGTATACTTGATGCTCTTCAGTTCTTTTATTACACATATCCTGAATTTTATCTGTGATCCACTGTTTTTCTGGCGGTGCTTGCCAAGTAGTTCGTTTGCTGTTTCCGTCATTGCTGCATTAAAGCTGTTGGTTATTGTGTCTGCATCCTTATCGGGTGCAAGTAGTGTAGCAAGTTTTTTGCCTATTTTTGCTTGGAAGGATTCTTCGATGGTAGGGTCCTTCAATCTTTCAAGATTGAATTTTAGCCTGATGTTCTTTGGCTTTCTGATCTTCTTCAGGTGGATTCTAAAGTTCAGGAGCACCAGGTCGTGGTCACTGCCTGCGTCTGCACCTGGAAATATTCTCGACTTGGCTCTGTTGATGCCAGATCTGAACCGGTTTTGTACCAGTATATAGTGGATCTGGTTGTGATGGGTTCCATTAGGTGCATGCCACGTTCAGCGTCGGGATGCCTTGTGTTCCCCAGGGGTGTTTGCAAGCACCATGTCATTGTAGCTGGCAAACTCCAGAAGTCGTCTCTCATTGGTATCCCCATTACAGGAGGGTCCACAGAATTTGCTCCAGTCATCTTTCAGTATACACACATAGAGCAAACAAAATCTAAAAATTATTTGTATGCTGTGAATGATCGTGAGCTGTTACCTGTGCTTGTTATCTCCATATCTCTCTCTTCTCTCTCTACTTGTCTCTCTCTCTCTCTCTCTCATATATATTATATTATTTATATATAATATTTATATATATATATATATTAAATCTTTAATATATATATATATATATTATATTCTATTATATATATACATTAATTGTACCATGTATGTTCTCTCTCTCTCTATTTCTCTCTCTTCTCCTCTTCTCTCTCTCTCTCTCTCTCTCTCTCTCTATCTATCTATCTAACATGGTCTCAGTATGATGTTTAATTTGCAAGGTCATGACAAAGCTTCACAATGACATATAATTGAGATTGACGTCATTCCATCACGTCATTATAATACCCCCCCCCCCTCCCTCTGCGGAAGGCAAGCCGAAAATATTGGGGAACATCTATATATAGTTGGTTGTTCTACTTTCACTTTGTGGGTGTCATGTGTGTATCTTATATCTGTCTATCTATTTCTATATATTATATATATTATATATATCTGATATATTATATAATATTATATTTTTATATATCTATACATTAGGTGTTTTTGCTTCGGCGCTGAATAACTGCTTTTATTGTCTGTGGACTGACACGATTGATTAAAAGAAATGCACTAGATGGTTTCTTCTTTCTCGTCATCCATTGAGAAATCAGATTCAATATTCAGGGTTAAGTTTATCACCCTTTCTGGGATATGGAGGACTATGAATAATTTGAACTGGAGAAAAATCCTTTAAAAAACAGAAGAAAAAAACGTGGAAAAGTATTGTCTTTCAACAGGAAGAGCAAATGACCCATATGATACCAAAATAGCAGTGGGACTGAAATAAAATGTGTACTAAACCATTGACAAATACACATTTTTGGTAGGGATGGCGCTAATTTTTCACTTTACAGTTGGTGTAGATGCTTAGGTTCAAATTGTTCCCTGGAAGCTTAAAATGTCATCATAATAACAATAATAAATAATAATAAATCCATGGAATTTGTATGCTCTATATCTTGCGCGCCTGCTGCCGACACACACACACACACACAACACATACTCACACACACACACACACACACACACACACACACCACAAATTGGATGAGACTATAAACCGAGGCCTCGGTTCGAAATGCATGCAGAACATCTTGCCCCACACCTTAAATCCTATTCCGCTTTTTCGCTGAAGGTAGAAGGCCATTGTGAGCAAAAGACAAAAGACAAAAGTTACAAGTACAACATTACACACGGGGCCTGGATGAAAAAAGCACATGAGTGATATCCATTATCCTCATATAAACAGTAATTAAAATAAAATTACTCATCACATGCAGCCAGTTAGAATTAATAGCTTTTTAAAAAAAAATTTTACAAATTCAAATGAGGCGGTTGAAGGCGGGGACAAAAATGAAATGGAACAAGAGAGAATCTTAGGTTTGAACTAAATGTGTCTTGAGGCGGCTCGGGTTTAAAAGCGTCATAAGTAGTATTTTGGGGAAGGGAGAGAGGGAGGTCATTCCAGATGATGGACCAGAAACAAAGAGCCACGGCCAACGCCAACGGTGGACTGGTTGAATCTTGGTATTAATAATAATAATAATAATAATAATAATAAATGGAATTTATATATGGTACATCTTCCGATACTAACCACGGGCTTGCACTAATCCATTCTTACACAGTCATGTTGCCACAGTAACAAATTAGTAGTTCCAACAAACAAATACCAGCCTGCACAAACTTGCACCAACACACCACATAGGCACCAAACACACACACCACGGGAGGTACCCGCTGTGCCGCGACCTCGATATGCGGCTATTCCCTTTCTGGTTATTTTAGCATGCCTGTGAAAACGTTTTAAATGACGTTTATTTGATAGAAAACATGAACGACATGAAGAAAATGGGATAGGTTTAATTTCTATATTTTTTAATGTGAACAAAAACAATAACAAAAAGATAAAAACAGTGTGCTAGAACGAATGTTTTAAGGAAAGTTTTTCAAACAGCTATCAGGTGCTTATACTTCAATCACTGAATGTGACCAGACCAATTTGCCCAACGTCGAATTTTTTCTATCCACCTGTGACTGAAAACATAGACGACAGTGCGAAAATCAAAACAGCTATAAATGTGCATGATAGTCTAGATTATAAAATGTGTGTTCACCTGTACCTGAGTAACAACGGGTCGGCTGGCCTGAGGGTCAGAGTCACAACGGTGTCGGCGGCATAGCTGGTTGGCAGCACAAACGGAACTTGCTCCACACACCACACACACCACACCCTCAAAGGTCACAAGCCTGGCAGGGTGTGGCCAGATAGTTGGCACACCTGCATAGCTACTGTGGGCCTAGCCTAGCTAGCCTAGATGTGCATACACCCTCTATGTACTATAGAAACTGTGAGATAGCAGACAAGACTACACCCCCCCCCCCTCCCCGCTCTGGACTGTGAAAACATAGGGAAGGAGATGGGGTGTGGGGTGGGGGAGGGGATGGCTGCAAACAGAGTAAATTTTTTTGTGTTGCTCTGGGACTAAAGGGCTTGGGGATGGGGGAAGGTGAAGTCTCATTGATATTTGCGTGCTTTCTTTTGTTGCTTTACAAGATTCAGTGCTATATAGTACCTTACAATTTAATTATTATATTCTAGCAGAAATGCACTTGTTGTGTCAGACTGATCGATCTACTTGGTCGCTAAACAATGTTGTGCTTCGGCCCTTTTTCAGTTGAATAGTTCCTGCACCAAACACTGAAGGAGCCAGGACAGAACATTTGCGGTCCACTTGCAGGTCCCCTGCGGTACCCCCAACGGTCGTCTGACCAAGGGATGAGTGACGTGAGTGGTTCGTTGGCTTGGACATGTTTTTTTTGTGATCTACTTCAATCTGATTGCTCTGTCTGTCTCTCTGTCTCTGTCTCTCTCTGTGTCTGTGTGTGCTGTAAGTGTGTAGTGTGTGTGTGTGTGTGTGTGTGTTGTGTGTGTGTGTTTGATGGTGATAGTGTACTGTTTGAGAATTAGCTACTAAGTATTATCTCTGAAAATACCACACACACACACAACAACACACACACCACAACACACACACACACACCACACACACACACACACACAAAACCCCTTCTCCCCCTTTTTTTCTCTCTCTCTCTCTCTCTATCTCTCTCTCTCTCTCTGTCTGTCTTCTCTCTGTTGTATTGTGGCTATAAGGCCAATGTGCAAAGTAATCGTTCTCTCTCTCTCTCCTCTCTTCTCTCTCTCTCTCTCTCTCTCTCTTCTCTCTCTCTCTCTCTTCTCTCTCTCTCTCTCTCCCTCTCTCTCTCCTTTTTATTGATTTATCATAGGTATAGTTGTGTATCTGATGAATGGAAATATTTCCATCTTTAATTTTCAATATTATTTGTGGGCTTGTGACTGTACTTGAGTTCCAGTGAATGCCCCTATTTCAATATTTTATGGTTACATGTAACAATATGTTGTTCCAATTTTACAATGTGAAGATGTTCATATTTTTATGACTTTTAAGTTTGGCTTTTTTTTGGGATTAGCTCTTTTTCTTTCTTTTTTTTTTCCCTTTTATTTTGTCTTGGTTTTTTTGGTGTTTTTTTGGGGTTTTGTTGTTGTTTTTTCTTTTGTTTGATTGCGTTTAGGTTTGTATCAAATTGTTGTTTTTCTTAGGTTGGGCAGTTATTTGGGGTTTTTTTTGTTTTTATTTGTTTGTTGGATGGTTTCTTCCCTTGTTTTACTGTTGAGGGTATGAGTATTGGGCAGGGAACTGTTTGTAAAAAAGCACATGAGAGCTTAATCATTATCCTTGAAAATAAAAGAATTTGTCATTCTCTTCTCTCTCTCTCTCTCTCCTCTCTCTCTCTCTCTCTCTCTCTCTCTCTCTCTCTCTCTCTCTCTCTCTCTATTCTCATAGGTCCCTACTCAGGGGCAAGGCTGGATGAAGAAAAGTATGCACATTTATACTTATTCTGTTATGCCTGAAAAAACATTCATTCATTATTCATTCTCTTGATCGTCCTCCGTCTCCTTCTCTCTGTCTGTCGTCTCTCTTTCCTCTCTATTCTGTCTGTCTCTCTCTCTCTCCTCTCTTTCTTCTTGTATAAGTGTATAGTTCTATCTTACAGAGCTACGTAATGTTTGGCAGTATGACATATTTTTTTGAAAACCAGGTTGTTTGTTTTTTTAATGTTCTGATGTGACCATAATAGCAGATATTGAAAGAAGATACAGGAGTGAGATGAAATCCTTCAGAAAAACTTTTGTATCTATTAAGAGATCAGTCATTACTAAGTGAAACGTTCCATTTCAAGGGGGTATGGTGTGTTTTATGGAGCAGTGGGACGTGTTTACCGAACGTTTTCTTCTGGTGTGGCCATGTTGATGGCCGATGTGCTGTTGACTGAGTGGTTTGGGAGTATAGTAGATCTATCTATTCTGTTGGTGACATGGCATTGTCCAGCTTGGTTGTGTTGGTTGGATTTGCTTTATGCCCTGCTGAGGACCTTGAGGTTGGTCTGGTTTGAGCTGCTAGTAACGAAACCATGATCATGACTATGATGATACTGATGATCGTGAAAATGAAAGTTGTGATAAATCCCGTGATTGTGATAAATACTGTGATTAATATCAATGAGAGTGAACAGACGTTAATTGAAATACCGTCGATGATGGATAACAATGTTAACAATAACGAAAACAATGATTATGCTGTGATAATAATAATAGTAATAAATAATAATAATAATAATAATATAAACTAATAATATAATAATATAAAAATAAATAATAATAATAACAAATGGACTTATATTAGCGCTATATCTTGCAAGGACAAATCAAAGCGCATGCTATAAATAATGATTGATCGTGATAATGAGATTGCGATAAATTACCGTATGATGGAATAACAATAACATAACAATAACGATAACAATGATTGTGGCTGTGATAATGACGATTGTGATAAATACTGTGATGATGGAATAACAATAATAATAATAATAATAATAATAATAATAATAATAAATGGAGCTGATATAGCGCTATATCTTGGAAAGACAAATCAAAGCGCATGCATTCAACGTTATCTTACACAGTCATGCAATCAATGATAAATAATCAATAGATTTAAAACAACTGATATTTCAAACATGGTGCGCTGCGGGGGACAACAACATCAAATAAATTAAGTAATGGTAATCAAGTGAAAGGATGACGGTGATAAGTTACAACCTATTTAAATCTGATCCAGAAATTTTCTTATGTATCAAAAATTCAAACTGTTTATGAGTGCGCATATGTGATGTGTGTGTGTGTGTGTGTTGTCGTGAGTGTGTGTCTGTGTGAGTGATTTTTTGTCGTCGTTGTGTGATTGTGTGCGTATGTGTGTGTGTGTGTGTGGGTGTGTGTGTGTCGGATGGCATGATGTGTTGTGTGAGTAGGGTGTGAGAGATTGTGTGTGATAGTGTGTTGTTGGTGACAGTGTGTGTGTGATAGTTGTGTGTGAAAGTGTGTGTGTGCTAGTGTGTGTGTGTGATAGTGTGTGTGTGATAGTGTGTGTGATAGTGTGTGTGTGCTAGTGTGTGTTTTTCTTTGCTGTGATGTTGTGTGTGTGATAGTGTGTGTGTGTGTGAGGTGTGTGTATTTGTGTGTGTGTGTGTGTTCTTGTGTGTGGGCAAAAATTTTTTTTTATTTTTAAGTGTGTTGTGTGTGTGTGTGTAGTGTTTGTGTTGTGTGTGGCTAGTGTGGTGTGTGTGTGATAGTGTGAATGTGTGATAGTGTGGGTGTGGATAGTGTTTATGTGTGTTTGTGTGATAGTGTGTGTGTAATGATAGTGTGTGTGAGGATGCATATGTCTGTGTGAGTGTATGTGTGTGAGAGATTGTGTGCAGTGTGTGTGCGTATGTGTGTGTGCGTGCAGCATGTGTCTGTGAGTGTGTGTGAGAGATGTGTGATTTATTCGTGATAGTTGTGTGTGTGTTGTGTGTGTGTGTGTGTGTGTGTTAGTGTGAATTTTCTTATTTTGTGTTTGTGTGTGTGGATAGCGTGTGTGTGAGTGATAGAGTGTGTGATAGTGTGTGAGTGTTTAGTGTGTGTGTGTTTTGTGTGTGATAGTGTCGTGTGTGATAGTGTGGGTGTGTTATGGTGTGTGTGTTTTTTCTTCTTTTACATTCTGTGGTGTGATTAGTGTTGTGATAGTGTGTGTGTGTTTGTGTGTGTGTGTGTTTGATCTGATAGTGTGTGTGAGAGTGTGGGTGTGTGTGATAGTGTGTGTGATTGTGTGTGTGTGTGTGTGTCTGATAGAGTGTGTGCTGTTGATAGAGTGTGTGTGTGTGTTAGTGTGTGTGTGTGATAGTGTGTGTGTGTGTGTTCGTGTGTGTTTGATAGTGTGTGTGTGGGAAGTACTGTGTGTTGATAGTGTGTGTGATAGTGTGTGTGTGATAGTGTGTGTGTTAGTGTGAGATAGGGAGTGTGTGTGTGTTAGTGTGTGTGTGATATTGGTTATTTGTGAAGTGTGATAGTGTGTGTGTGTGTGATAGTGTGCGTGTGTTTTGTGTTCTTGTGTGAGTGATAGTGGTGTGTGATACTTTTTCTTTTTGTGTGTGATAGTGTGCGTGTGTTAGTGTGTGTGTGTGATAGTTGGTGTGTGTGTGTGTGTGATGTGTGGTGTGTTAGTGTGTGTTGTGTGGGTGTGTGTGTGTGTGTGTGTGTTGTGTGTGTGTGATAGTGTGTGTGTGTGATAGTGTGTGTGTGTTTCAATAAAATATCTATGTGCACAGGCTAGTCTCTTACTGCTAAAGGAAAGTGGCAAGAATAATTTGTGGAACAGCAGAATGTAACTTTCCTGTATCAGTAATTCAATGGAATATATGATAATGTAACTAGTGTAATTAAGCAAACACAACAACGCAAATAAAAAATGATAACGAAATGGTAACATATTAGTATGACACAAAGGTCAGCTACAACTAACATGAGTTAAACTTTAGGGTGGTATTCATATCCCTGATTCAAAACTGGTCTTCTGACTACATTGCAAAAAGGAGAAAAACTGCCTTCGCTATAGAAAAGTAGCAATAGGGACATCCCTCCAGTACAAAACCAATTTTGCACAGCTTACACACACATACTCTGTGTGTGAGTGTGTGTGTGTGTGTGTGTGTGTGTGTGTGTGTGTGTGTGTGTGTGTGTGTGTGTGTGCGATTGTGTGTGTGTGTGTGTGTGGTGGTGTGTGTGTGTGGTGCGATGGTGGGTGTGTTTTCTGGTGTTGATAATTGTTAATAGATATAGATAGCAAGTAGTACAGAAAGCGTAGCGATAGCATTTTTTTTTAATTCAGGAGATAATGGTTTGGTGGAAAACATGTACTAGAGGAATAGTTTATCATTCTAATTTCTTTACAGATCAGTCCTGTGTTTTTGTGACTTTAAAGTGTACCAGAATAATTCAATTTATAATCATGTTAACAAGTTCATCAGTGGTAAACTGATGGATTAATTAGTCAGTTAACAAATCAGTGTTCGAAACAATTCCAACAAACGGTAAGAATTGGATTTTTATTCTCGTCAACATGTTGTCATGTCAGGTTCCTTTTTGTACCATAACAACTGTATGTTATTGATGTTCAGCGCTAGGGATGTAACTACACTTAATTCACGAATAGAATACAAGGGTTGCTTCTCTTCATGACAAAACATAATTATTTTGGTCTCTTTGCAACACGTGCATGTGTTTCTGCGTATTACACACACGCAGAGGCACACAAGTAGTTAGCACCCATGCGCGCAAGCGCGTGCGCACGCACACATGTGCGCATGCTTTGCACATACACACGCGCACGCACGCACACATGCTCGCTGCACGCATGCACACACATGCACATGTCTGATGTATCTTGTTTATAAAATCCAGGTCTCTCTCTTTCTTTGCAGCTCGAAGTTCACAGAGATAAATACTACGCCCAAAGTCAGCAAGACTTGGAGACAAGGAGGACAAACATACTACCCCCCCCCCCCCCTACACTTCCTGCAGGAAAATGGAGGAGTCTGGAAGAAAAACTGATCGACTTGGGGAAGTAGCGATGGAGAAAGATAGAAGAAGAATCCTTGACCAGTTCGGTCTACTTCATGAGGACAGCCTGATGATTTCCCATGGGTACGGCATAATGGAGGAGGATAGAATGCAGGCCGAAGACCTTATCCATGCTCACAGAAAGGAGGGAACCGGAGGAGAGAGGACGCTGGTGCGAAGAGGCAGAGACGCAGAGACTGAAGCGGAGCCACAAGGGAGGACACAGGACGATCAGGAGGGGAAGTCGAGAAGGGGGCAGTCGGACCCCTCCCTGAAGAAGAAACGTGTGACCTCCAAGTCGGAACAAAGATGAAGAACTCAACAATGAGGAATTCAACAGTCATCGCGGAAGACTGCTATCCCTTTACACCCATACTGCACACTGAGACATGGAGATCACCAGGCTTGTATAATGTTTTCCATCCTGCTAACCAGGCCCCTGCAGCAGCAGCAACAGCAGCAGCCCCTACCCTGACCAAGGAAAAGAAAGGATCACAGAGGTCAGACAGAAGGCATGGGCTGAAGATGACAACGGCATCCTCCCTGTCCAGTAAACACCGGGGACAGGCAAGACGGAGAAAGCACATGAGATACACCTCCGTGTTTGAGGGTGGCTCCAACCGTTCTTCCTTCCCGGTTTCCCAGTTGATCAGGAGCCACGGTCCTCGGGCCAGATCCTTCTTTAGTGAGTACACCTATCTGTTCGCCTTCCTGTCTGTCTTCCTGTCTGTATTCCTGTCTGTCTTCCTGTCTGTCTTCCTGTCTGCCTACCTGTCTGGATTATTGTATATCAGTCTGCCTGCCCACTGCGCTGGTTTCATTTCATTTCATCCCACTTTAAGTCACGGCAGATTTCTCTGCGTGAAATTCGGGCTGCTCTCCCCGGGGAGAGCGCGTCGCCACAAGAGCAGCGCCACCCCTTTTTTCCCTTTTTTCCTGTCTGCATCTGTATTTGTTTCCCTATCATGAGTGGCTTTTTTCTACATAATTTTGCCTGGGACAACTCTCTTGTTGCCGTGGGTTCTTTTACGTGCGCTAAATAATTATGTGTAACACACGGGACCTCGGTTTATCGTCTCATCCGAAAGACTAGCGCCCAGACCACCACTCATGGTCTAATGGATGGGGAAAAATTTTCGGGCCCAAACGGGATACGAACCACCGCACACTTCAGACCCGGACTTTTCGATTTCTAGGCAGACGCGTTACCTCTAGACCACCGATCCACGTTCAACGGAAAGCAGACCACCACATCATAAAAAGAGCAATGAACTTTGTAGTGGATGGAAAGAGACCGAAGGGAAGACCTAGCAAAACCTGGGCTGCCTGTATTGCAGATGATCTTAGAGAAAGGGGCATAAATAAGGAGGAAGCTCAAAACAGAGAGAGATGGAGAAGGCTTATCAATGTCAAACCTCCCCTGGGAGAAACATGACCAAAAAAGGATGAAGAAGAAGTCTGCTTGCCCACCTATCTGTTTGCCTAACTGTGTGTTTGTGTGTACGCCTTTCTGCCAGCCTGCACTACTGTCTGTCTTTCTGTCTGTCTTTCTGTCTCTCTTTCTGTCTTTGTCGTGGTTGATTGACTGCTTGTTCAGCTGTCTGTATGAGTGTATCTGAAATGAAAAATCAAACTCTGTGTGTGTGTGTGTGTGGTGTGCGTGCGTGCGTGCGTGCGTGCGTGCGTGCGTGCGTGCGTGCGTGCGTGCGTGGTGTGGTGTTGTGTGTGCGTGTTGGACATAGAGAACAGGTGATGGGTAGGTGGGGGTGGATGGTGTGAGACCATCCCAAGGTGGGAGGGAGGGGGGGGGTGTGGAAGGAAGGGGGTGCGGTGAATAAAACCAGCTCTTGTTCGAATTGAGTACAGCACAAAAGAAGAAAACAGTAGACTGTAAACTCTTATATCTTAAGAACGCTTCCAAAGATTACAGTGATCAGTTTCTGTAGTGCGACCATTTATTTGCTGCATGTGTTTATGTCTAAGCTATGTAACGGGTGAAGCTCATTTTAAATCTTCCTTTTTACCAATTTCTCACGGCACGAACTTTCAGTCACGCTTCCATGCATTCTAAAATCAATGTCCTGGAGTTGCCTCTGTAAGAAGGCCATACAATACATGACGTGCATTTGCAACACCAGCTTTTGCTCTGGAACAGAACAGAGCAAACTGATAGACTAGAGGAAGGGAAGAAGGGAGGTTGATGCTGTCATCATCACACACAGAGCTACACAGCTGACTCTGAGCTGTGTGGATGTCGGCATCATCATCATCATCATCATCATCATCATCTTCACTGCCCCATCTCACGTCAAATTTTATCACTATCCTTTCTTAAAAAAAAATTTCCCCCCTTTTAATTAATTATCTTTATGGGCTTAAAAAC
>CM054160.1:32336402-32353688 GCA_028751875.1 Rapana venosa | reverse complement strand
ACACAAATGGCATAAATACATGTACGCATACCCTATACTCACACATATGCGCGCACGCACACTCATACACGCGCGCGTGTGCACACCACACACATGTAACTACAAGAAGATGCGCACGGCACACATGTGCTTGAGAAAACTAACAACTTGAAACTGACACACAGCCAGGAAGCACCTGGCACATGTAGGTGCTGTGGCCGATCACACAAACACACACACAACACACACACACACACTTCACACATGCAACACGGACACATACGCATACACGCACGCACACACGTGCGCGAACACACACCACGCGCAAACGCACACGCCGCGGCCCACGACACACCACATCCCCCGCACACACACACAATAACACACACACACACAGCACACGCATGCATACAGGGACGCACACACACACACACACACTCACACAAAGTAGATCCCCCCCCCTCTCTCTCTCTCTCCTCCACCCCCCCTCTCTCTCTCTCTCTCTCCTCCCCCCTCTCTCTCTCTCTCTTATTCAGTCTCCTATTTTAGGGTTGTCTGAAGACTTACTTACTTACTGACTGACTGACTGACTGACTTACTTACACACACACACACACACACACACACACACACACACACACACACACACACACACACACACACACACACACACACACACACACAGGGGGGGAGAGAGAGAGAGAGAGAGAGAGAGAGAGAGAGAGAGAGAGAGAGAGAGAGAGAGAGAGAGAGGAGAGAGAGAGAGAGAGAGAGAGAGAAAACACACAAACACTCAGCCCTTCGTTTCTTGCGAAACACCGTGTTCGTAAAAAAAATGTTTAAAATTAGTTAACCTAATTAGCTGTACAACCGTCACCACAAACAAGTAAAGCAGGTATTAAAGTTTTGTTCACTAAAGTATGAGTACTGTAAAAATCAAGTAGGACATCCAGCAGCGAATGATAAATAAGCCTTTCAAATAGAAATTCGCCCAGTGGCTAATAGACAGCAAAAAAGGAATGTGTGCTGGCACCGCCATACACTGGACTTGGACCCCTGACCGCACGGTGCCTAGATAGCAGCCAGATGGTATGTTTAGGTTACGGAGCAAAAGTTCCAGCCGCAAACTAAAGAGTCGGGTTTTTCCTGTTTTGAGCAGCCCTGTTTGGCGAAGAGAGATAGGGAGGCCATTCCAAATCGATGGACCAGAAACAGAGAAAGAGCGATGGGGAATGATTCCAGTGTCGTGTATATAGCACAAAGAAGGGCCTCAGAATGTGCCGTGATACCGACTAGGCTAGGCCATACTGGTAAAGAGGGAATGAATACTGTGTCGTGGCTTCCAACAGAGGACTGGTTGAATCTAGGTGTTTGTAAGCACAAGGAATCTGCAGCAGAGCGAAGGGAACGACAAGGGGTGTACAGGTGGAGACATTCACAGAGGTAGGAAGGTGCTGTTTTGTGGACACATTTGTAACAGAGAGTACTGATCTTATAGTTCATTCTTTGTGGCACAGGCAGCCAGTGGAGAGATCGCAAGAGAGGGGTAATGTGCTCAGATTTTTTCTTTCTGAGGACTAGTCGAGCTGCAGAGTTTTGAATATGTTGAAGGGAGTGGATAGATGATGCTGGCAGACCAGCCAAAAGAGAATTGCAATAGTCCAGATGTGAAAGAATGAGAGATGCCACAAGTTTTGATGTTGTGCCTGTGGACAGGTACTTTCGAATTGCACTAATACACTGTAATTGATAGAAGCAGGACTGGCAGGTCTGGATGATGAATTTTTGCATAGAGAGTGTGTTATCAATAATGACCCCTAGATACTTTACAGCAGTGGATAGAGTGACTGATGCATTGCCGAATTCTATAGAAGCTGTTGTAATGGAAGAGACAGTTCTTGAACTAGTCCATTGTTTTTACACATAAAAGACATAGTACCTAAACTAGACCATTGCTTATACACACAAACGACATAGTTCTTGAACTAGTCCATTGTTTTTACACATAAAAGACAAAGTACCAAAACTAGACCATTCTTTTTACACACAAAAGACATAGTCCTTGCATTGTTTTTACACACAAAAGACATAGTACCTAAACTAGACCATTGTTTTTACACACAAAAGACATAGTTCTTGCATTGTTTTTACACATAAAAGACATAGCACCTAAACTAGACCATTGTTTTTACACATAAAAGACATAGCACCTAAACTAGACCATTGTTTTTACACACAAAAGACATAGTACCTAAACTAGACCATTGTTTATACACATAAAAGACATAGTACCTAAACTAGACCATTGTTTATACACATAAAAGACAGAGTACCTAAACTAGACCATTGTTTATACACACAAAAGACACAGTTCTTGCATTGTTTTTACACACAAAAGACATAGTACCTAAACTAGACCATTGTTTTTACACACAAAAGACATAGTTCTTGCATTGTTTTTACACATAAAAGACATGGTACCCTAAACAAGACCATTGCTTTTACATACAATAATAATAATAATAATAATAATAATAATAATACTAATAAATGGAATTTATATAGTGCTGTATCTTGCACAGACAAATCAAAGCGCTTGCACTCAACTCATTCTTACACAGTCATGCAACCAATAGCAAATAATAGTTCTAACAAGTCCAAATACACACACACACACACACACACACACACACACACACACACACACACACACACACACACACACACACACACACACGTTATACACTTTGGCAGGGTGATGGAATTTTTGGCTGTTGAAAAGCAGGGATAGCTATGAAATGAAACAGGAGAGGAAATTCTTAGGTTTGAAACAATATGTCTTGAGGCCAGATTTAAAAGAGTCACAAGAAGGCCTTTGGCGAAGAGAGATAGGGAGGCCATTCCAAATCGATGGACCAGAAACAGAGAAAGAGCAACGACCAACAGTGGACTGGTTGAATCTAGGTGTTTGTAAGCACAAGGAATCTGCAGCAGAGCGAAGGGAACGACAAGGGGTGTACAGGTGGAGACATTCACAGAGGTAGGAAGGTGCTGTTTTGTGGACACATTTGTAACAGAGAGTACTGATCTTATAGTTCATTCTTTGTGGCATAGGCAGCCAGTGGAGAGATCGCAAGAGAGGGGTAATGTGCTCAGATTTTTTCTTTCTGAGGACTAGTCGAGCTGCAGAGTTTTGAATACGTTGAAGGGAGTGGATAGATGATGCTGGCAGACCAGCCAAAAGAGAATTGCAATAGTCCAGACGTGAAAGAATGAGAGATGCCACGAGTTTTGATGTTGCGTCTGTGGACAGGTACTTTCGAATTGCACTAATACACTGTAATTGATAGAAGCAGGACTGGCAGGTGTGGGTGATGAATTTTTGCATAGAGTGTGTGTTGTCAATAATGACCCCCTAGATACTTTACAGCAGTGGATAGAGTGACTGATGCATTGCCGAATTCTATAGAAGCTGTTGTAATGGAAGATACAGTTCTTGAACACATAAAAGACATAGTATCTAAACTAGACCATTGTTTATACACAAAAGACATAGTTCTTGAACGTGGCCATTCCTTACAACAAATTAATAAAAGTAGGCTATGCTGATGATGTCATCCTTTCACTGAAAACAATAATAAGCAGGTTACAAAAAGCATAACAAGATAACAAAAGCTTTCCAAAAACAAACAGTAAAATGCTATGGTAAAACACACTACAAAATGGACATATCGCGCCAATCCTGGTACTTATAAATCAATAGTCACCAACACAAAGCAAAATTGTAAAACGTACTCAGAGACAAACAAAAAACATGCAAAACAGACTTCTTTAAAAAAAAAAAAAAGGCAAGAGAATGGTGGAAAAAAGCAAGAGAGAGAGAGAGAGAGAGAGAGAGAGAGAGAGAGAGAGAGGGGAGAGAAGAGAGAGAGAGAGAGAGAGAGAGAGAGAGAGAGAGAGAGAGAGAGAGAGAGAGAGAAAGGTACAGAGAAAAATCAGAAACAGAGCGACAGAAAAAGGGAAAGAGCCGGGCACCTTGTCCTGCATTTCTTAACAAAACAAACGAAAACAAAAAACAAAAAAATCATCTTTGATTTCAATTGTTGATCAACCCTGTACACTCTCGATGGCGTAAATAGAATACATACTTGTATAGAATAATCATGTCCAAGAGATGGTAAAATATAGAAAGTATGTAGGTTACACACACACACACACACACACACACACACGCACGCACGCACACACCCACGCGCGCACACACACACACACACACAAACACCAGTCTCGTACAATGATATTAACCCAAAGAAAGTCTGTCCCAGTTAACGTCTTTTGAACACATGTTACCATTTAATATATCTAATTTTGTTTTTTCGGATACAATGGATAGGTTTGTCAAGTTCTTTAATTAATAGTTAAAATATGAATACACTCTTAAGGTAAAATTGATCTTTTGATTATGTAAATTTTAATGATTATATAATTTGTTGCCGTTGTTTTTTTCCTATCGTAGACAGTTAAACAATGATAAGAATGGAAAGCATTTCTATAGTTAGAGATATTATAACGGAAAAGAAACAACTACAATTCATTACAATGATATGCACATGGTTTGTTTACCTCATTGAAAAGATCTCTGTGTTCACAATGATATTTAACAAATGAGTAAAACATGAGAATATTATCGTGGAATATTAAAGTCAGTCAAAGTCAAAAACAGTTTAATCATCCCATGAAGGGCAATTACAATACTGACAGGCAGATTGATACACATCAAATATATCAAAGACACAAAAGCTATATTTCATATTGGTTTTCAAATAAAATGTCACGAACACACACACACACACCACACACACGCGCGCATGCGCACACACACGTAAACGCCCGCACGCACACACATCAATTGTGAACACAATTTTAAACCATTGACTAGAAGACATAAAAACTTATTTTTACGCACGCATATACGCAGCACGTACACACGCACGTACGTGTGCGTGCGAACACGCCCACGCACACCCACACCATACACCAATATATGAATTCAATGTTTTAAGACAGTTGACTAGAACACAGACTTATTTCACACACCCACGCACCCACACACACACACACACACACACACAATTATGTATTGACTACACTCGTAACAATGACAATCAGGCAGATAATTCAGAGAAATGTAAAAACTAGGTAGTCAACATCATTGTGAATTCAGAATTCGAATGCTTACTGGCACAAAAGAATTTCTTTTTCTGTTAGTTTTGCTGATGGAGGACCTGAAAAGGGCTTTCCAAAGGGGCAACTTTTAAAATTTCCTAAACAAACGGGGGAAAAGGATCACCAAATGGCTTTGGGCCCTTTGCGTAAAACCCTCTGTTTTCCCGGGAACGCATATTTCTTTTTGGGTTCTTTTCCAATTTTTTTTTACAATTTTTCCAATTCTCGGCCCCATTCTTTTTTTTTAAAAATAAGGTTTTTGGTACCAAAAAAAAATGAAAGAAAACTTGAACACTTCAATGTAAGACTTTTTAAAAAAAGGGAAAAAAGGACTTTTTGTCTACAAAAATGATTTCAGTTTCCTCAAAAAATTACAAAACTTTGTTTTCCCCCCTTTTGGGACAATAGCTCAGTTTTTAACCCCCCGGGTTTAAATTTGTGGCAAAAAAAATTTCCCCAGAAACTTATTTTTCAAAACTTTTCAACCTTTTGTTATGGAAATAATTTTTCTTAGGGGGTATCCCTGATCTTCGAATCGAGGGGCAGGTTTTTATTTTAAAAACATTTTTACTCCAGAAGGCCCTCACACCAGTGTACAAAAATAAAATCTGGACCTGGTTTAAAAGGGATCTAATAAGGGGTAAACAGAGCACTATTCGCAAAAACTTTACCAAAAGAAGGGTCCTATTTGTTTCTGAAATCATCTTTTTTTAAGAATGAAAGAAGTTGAGGGGACGAAAACCCTTGGGGAAACCATGAAAGGGAAAACCCAACCCAAGAGATATTTTTTGGGCCAAAAACCCTCCCTGGGGTCTTTTGGGTTAAAAATTCAATCACCCCAACGAAAAATTTTGATTGTCACCCAAATTTTAAATTATTTTTTTAAACCAAAACGTAGGTCTTGTTTTAAAACCTAAAACCTAAAGTCCCCCGGAAAAATTTTTTTGGGCAGGGGAAAAATCAGGGTTTTAAATGGCTAAAAAAAATTGGTTTAAAAATAAATTTTTTTGGGGCATTTTCAAACACCCCTTGGGAACCCTTTTTAAAAATTTCGGGGGTAAAGGGTTCTTTTCTCGGTAAAAAGAATAAAGTTTTTTTACGATCTTTTCCAGCGTTTTCATCAAAAAGGGAAGGGTAGAGTACAGGGCCTAAAACCCGGTTGGGCCGAAAGGGATTGAGTTTTTTTAAAGGGGTATTAATTTTAAATTTTTCCAAAAAACCCGGGAATTGACAATACCCATAAGGCCGGAACAGGTGTTAAAGGACACGGAAAGGGGCCTCATAGCGCAGAATTTCGGGTTTTTCCCACATATACCTTTTGGCCCCGAAATTTGGTTAATTTTTATTGCCTTTAAGTGTTTAAAACAAAAATTTTTTTCCCAAAAACTTTGACCCTTAGTTCAAAACTGGGAAATTCTTCAATCTTTTAAATTTCATCTAAAAAAATAAAATGTTTTTCCCAAACGATAAAAAATGCGTTTAGAGGAGGGGGTAATTGTTATCAAAAATCTCCAATAACGGGAATATCTAGGGAAAAAGTGGAGGGAAATTTAAAGTAAAAAAACAAATACGTACACTAAAAAACTTTTGATATTAACCGTTTTAATAATTTTTACTAAAACACATTTAGAAAAAAAAATTCTGTAAAAATGAAATTTAACCAGGAATTTCCCGTGCACACTGCAATAAAAAAGAAATGATCTGTCATGCTTCGGGAGGTATTTCATTTTCTTTTTAAGGGAAAATTTATCGAAAAATAAAAAAAATGTTACCAAAAATAGTTTAAATTTTTTGGGTTTTATGCAAATAAATACGGGAAAATCTTTAAAATCAAAAACCCAAGAATTTTTTTTATAGGTGTCAAAATTCCCACCCTTTTTTCTTCTTTGGGGAAAAGGGTTAAATACACGGGAAAAAAAAAATTGGGAAAATTTAGAACAAACATAGAAAATTTTTGTCAAAAAGATTGTTTAATACGGTGGGGAGTCAAAGGGCCCCTTCAAAACTGACGGATTTTTTTAAAAAATTTAATCCCAAAAACCAATTTTTTTAACAATTTACCTAAAAAATGAATATACAATGTTTTTCGGGGGCCCCAAGGGAAATAAATTGAAACAAAAATATGGAAACTTGTATTAATTTTTTAAACCCAATTAAATTTAAAAAATTAAAATTTGGCCCGAACTTTTGGGAAAATTTACGGGGTTTAATTTTCATGCTTTCAACCTAAAGGGTTTGAAGGGGTTTGTTTTAAATTTTCTTTTTTAAAAATTTCTTTTTATAAAGAGGTAAGCTATAAAAGTTTAAAATTTAATGGAAATCCCCTCGTTAAATTTGTCCACTAATTTGATTAGATATACCAAAAATTAAAACAAAACACTTTAAGGGGGTCTATCAAAATAGAAAGGGGACACACAGGCCAGAGTTTACTAAAAATTTTCCCCACAAAACAAAACACGTTTTGTATGGTTTAACAAATTAAAAAAACAATTTGAAAAAAACTTCTACTACACAATACAATCACACATATCACAAAAAAAACGGAAAAAAAATTCCCAGTATTAAAAAAAATAAAAAACGTAAAAACAGCCTGTTTCCCACAAAGTGAAAAAAAATTGAAAAAAAACATTTCCAGAATGCCCCTAAATTTTTTCCCTCAAAGGGGCCAAAATTTTAAGCTTGAGACCAAAAATAAAAAACCCAAAAGAAAATTAAACCCCAAATAAAAAAAGGGTTTGATTGGGGTTTTAAACTTACAAAAAAAGAAGTAAAGTCTCTACAAAATTTGAATAAATAAAAACCCCTATAAACAAATTTCGAAAAAATTTCTTTTTTAAAAAAAAAAATTTTAATCCCTTTAATAAAAAAAAAAAAAAAATTTTAAAAAATTCACGGGAAATACAGCTACATGAGCCTTTGACGAAGACCAGTTTTTGGGGGAAAACTTTACAAAAATTAAAAGGGAAGAAAAATGAGGGAAATTAAAACTTTCATAATCAAAATTAGACTTTAAAAGCCCTGAACACAAAAACACTTATTTGGTAAAGAACCGCAAATGGATCCAGCCCACAAAAAGCAAGTAAAAAAGAGGTTTAAGAAAAAAGGGTACAAATTTAACCCCACGCAGTTTAAAAAAATTACAAGGGGAAATTAAAAAAACCAAAAAAAAAGCTAAAAATAACAAAATCCCCTGGAAAAGGGGAAACACAAACGAAATGACAAATCATTTTTTCTAATTTATAAAAGAAAAACCCCTTTATTTCAATTTAGTTTTTTAAAACGAAATATTTTTCCCCTTGCCCCGGGAAAGTAGGAGTAATTTTCCAATCTAAAAAAGGATGCTTATCAACCCAAAAAATACAGGGAAAAAATCGTTGCCCAAACACAATTGGAAAACATTTTTGTAAAAAACTAAACCTTAGTTTTCTGAATTTTTAGAAAAAAACAATAGTTTTTGTCAAGAACAAGCTGGTTTCAGAAAAGCTAAGCGGGAACAAGGGACCATTTTCTTCCTACTTAAAAATTTTAAATTTGATAGTGTACTAAAATAAAAACTAAAAAAATTTTAAATTGCTCCTTTGTAGATTTTCAAAAGTTTTTGGAAAGGTGTGGCACGGGGGTTCTTTTTAAAAATTTAAACAAATGGGAAAATAACGGGCCAAAAACTTTTAAATTTGTCATTAAAAACATTTTTCCAATGCAAAAATATTACAAAAATAAAGGAAAAACACACAGAAAAAAATTTTGTCAAAAAAGTTGGTACATCGGGGAAAAATACATTAATTTCTACTTTTTTAATGAAAATTTTCAAGGATATATTTTCAAAAAAACTGAGAAAAATTCGCCATAAAAACCCCAAAAAAGACAAATTCCTTTTTTACCCCAAACGGGATGACCGGGCTTTGTATCAAAAAACCCAAAAATTTGGGATTCAAACTAAACGAATAAATTGCAAAAATCCTTTTAAAATTTGGGGGTTTAAAGAAAAAAAAAAACATAAAAAAAAGGTAATAGTCTTTACAAAATCACCTCCAAAAATTTCAATTCATTTAAATGGGGAAAGGCCATGAATTTTAAAACGGGGAAAACTTATAAATATCTGGGGCGTTTTTCATCAAACACGGGAAATTTTTGGGAAAACCAAAAAAAATTTGGGAAAAAAAAGCAAAAAAAGCAAATACCCCTTTTTAAAAAGGGGCAATTCGGGCCCAAATTTAAAACTAAAAAAATTTAATGCTTTTATTTCGACTAAAGATAACCCCTTTTTAAACCCTAGGGACTAAATTTTGGGTTTTTTTTGGGGGTTTTAAGGGGATACAAATTTCATATCATAAAAGGGTTCAAGGAAAATTCTTATCCAACATTTTTTGTATGAAAATTTTTTATGAAAAAATTTTGTAAACAAATATGGGATTCATAAAAAAGAAATTATATCCCCAATTTTGGGGGGTGAATTGGGGAAAATTTTCCCCCCAAAACCCTTTAAAAATCTTTATGCCAGATTAAATCCTTTTTTTCTTTTGGAAAAAATTCAAAAACCGGGCCCTTTTAAATTTTGGAAATAGTAAAAACATTATTTTACCCAGAAAAATACAAAACGATAAATGGATAAAAAAACGGGTTAAAAATTTTCTGACAAAATTGTGTTCAAACATGTCTAAAAACCCAAGCCCCCCTTTAATTTTCTTTGGGTTAGTTATGCTTTTTTAAAAAAAACTTAGGACATGTTAAAACTTTTTGGGACTACCAAAAAAAGATTTGCAAAACTAAAATTTTATGATTTCCCTTCCCAAAAATTTAAAAGTTTGGAAACCCAAACCCTTAGTAAACTATGAAAAAAAAACTCATAAGAAACATTTTGTAAATTTCGAAACCCGCGCCCAAAATTTTAAATGTTTGAGAAAGGGGGGACCCCAAAAAATATACCAAGGGGAAAAAAGAAAAGAAAAAAACTGTAAAAAAATTGAAATAAATTTCATTTACTTAAGGAATGCATTTTATTGAAACCCAAAATAATTTGTTTTTAAAAAATAAAACCAAAGACAAAAACGCAAAAACTTTTTTAAAAAAATTTTAAGTGACATAAAAACATTTATATATATCAACAATATCCCAATATTGTATATTTTATAAAAAAAAAGAGAAAAAAAATTAGAAAAACATTTTTAATTTTTCCTTCACTTTTAAAAAAATAATTTTTATAGTTAATTTTTTTGTTTGTGTCAAATAATCAAACAGATTTAAATTTGGCTTTTTAAAATATTCTAAAACTGAATCTGAATCTTAAAAACACTTTTTCGGGACTTTCAGAAAGAAACACAAAGCGGGTTAATAAAAAACCACTCCCTCTTCCTGAAAAACTTTTTTTTGCAGAAACGCATCTAACAATTTGGAAAGGAAGAGTTTTTGTTTGGGGTGTGTGGGTTTTGGGGTTTTAAAAATTAATTCTATTTACTTGTGTTTTAAATTACTTTTCTAGTATTGTGGAAACATTACCACTGCCTGACCGGACTCAAATTTTCTGCCCTTTTTTGGATCAAATGCTGAACTCCCCCAAAAAAGGCCTTAAAGATTATTGCCCCCCCATTGTCCAGAAACCCAGGGGTTCCCCCTAAAGACAAAAAAGGGGTTCAAAATTTTCCATGGGTATTTTGTTCTGGTTTTCAGCACCTCTCCCGTTGCAGTCAATTTTCTTGTGGGATAATCCCGGGAAAGGGAAAAACTTTCCCACAACCCCCCGGGTTTTTATATTGCCCACTTTCACTGGAAAAGGTACATTTAGCGGGGAATGAAAAATTTTTTTTTCCCTTGGAAATTTTTTTTCTTGGGGAAATTTGTTTATAACATATGTACAGAGAGAGGGGGAGATAAAAGGGGGAGAGAGGAGAGAGAGAGAGAGAGAAAGGGGAGAAAAGGAAGAGAAGAGAAGAGAAAAAACTTTTTTTAAATTGGGGGAAAAATTGATAAGTTTACAGTTTCCCTTTACCCCCATGCCTTAAGCCCCCCCAAAAACCTTCCCCCCCCCCAAAAAAAAAACCAAAAGGGAAAAAAAACCCAAAACATTCAATGTAAAAAAAATTGCAGAAAGAGAGGGGGAGAGAGAAGAGAGAGAGAAAAAGAGAGAGAAAGGGGGGAGGGGAGGGGAAGAGAGACTTCAAAAATTCAATGGTTTTTCATTTTAACCAAAAACCTCCCAGATGAAAGGGGGCCAAAAAAAAGCAAAAAATTGTATAGCTTTACAACATCCCAAAACAAATAATACATCTGAAACCAAAGAAAAAAAGGCCCAAAGACGAAATTTTTTCGTATCTAAAACCCTTTTATAAAAAAAAAATTGGGAGCCAGATTATGAACAGTTTTATCATGGACTGATGCCATCAGCAAACTTAACCAGAACAAACAAGGTCGGGCATAGAATTTATGTGGAATAAATCTTATACGTAAAGTAGTGAGAGCAGGACACTTCAAAACAAAATGGACTTCGTCTTCAGCTGATTCTTTACATAGTGGACATAGCATATCGGTAGCAGAGACTGTCTATAGCGGAAAGCATGTGCATTAATGTCCGATATGCCGAAACGAAATCTAGTGAGAATGAATCTCAAGTGTTTATCCATGTTCATTGAGATATATTTCTTTACTACATGTGTTGAACTATAAACCCTGTATAAATCGAATCTATCGCTAGAGTTTGATATGGTTTTCCCACTTTTGCCATCTACAGTCAACCATATCGCTGACGAAGAGTTTTAATAAATATATTTTCTTGTCTACCCCCTGATATGATCCATGCATATCCAAGCCCCCGTTCAGATAAACATATTCGTATATTAGATACCCAATTAACTTTACCCCTTGCGTCTAAATCAAGCAACATGTTATATGCCTTTCGTGGTAGCCTATCGTTATTCATCTTTAATAATTTAAACCAGTACTGTATACACCTAATGGCGGAAGTAATGAAAATAGGGTATCTGTTTGTTTCTCCATATATTAAATCGTTTGGTGTTTTCCTTTTTACCCCTAAAAACTTTTTCAGTCCAAACAAATGAACAGATTCACAGAGCTCAGCAGCTTTTACATCCAAGCCCCACAATTCAGAACCATACTGCATTATAGGCTGTACTTGTGTATCAAATATCTTAGCAAACAGTTGTAGAGAATTATTATTTAACACAAACAGTTTCTTCATGATCTGAAACAGGGCATTCTTTGCTTTACTAGATAGGTCCCTACAAGCAGCTGCAAAACTTAATCGAGTAGAAAAAATTATACCTAGATATTTATAAGCATTTACAATAGGCATTGGAACATTATCATAAAAGCATTTTTCTCTAGCTGCAAGATGACCTCCTTTTCTAAATACTACGTAATTGCTTTTGTTCAAGTTGACTTTCAGTTCCAGTTCACTCGCTGCTTTCTTTAAGTTGTTGAGCTGAGTTTGCAATCCAATCACTGTCTCAGAAAACAAAACAATATCATCAGCCAATAACAAAATAATTAGTTCAATAGAATCATTTGTAAATCTGGCACCATGTCTTCCTTTTTCAATTAGTTGTACTGCTAATTCATTTATAAATAGCGTGAACAGAACAGGACTACATACATCTCCTTGTTTTACTCCTCTGCTACAGTTGATATAATCAGTTAGTTTGTTGCCACATCTAACTCTAGTTTTAACTGTATTATACATACTTTTGACACATTTAAATAGTTTTCCTCGAATTCCTTGCTTTATCAGAATAGGCCACAACAAATTTCTGTTTATAGAATCGAAAGCTTTTCAAAATCGATAAAGGCTACATACAATTTTTCGATTCAAGAGTATTGTTTCTGTATCAACGCCAAAAGAGTAAACATATGGTCAATGGTTGAGTAGCCATGCTTAAATCCAGCCTGGTGTTCACCAGTTATATCATACTGTGTTACATATTCTTGAAGCCTTCTGTTAATAATAGTACTAAATATTTTACTACTAATATCTGAAAGTGATATTCCTCTATAATTATTTGTGTCATTAACATTGCCTTCCTTATAAAGAGGAAGAATCACAGATTCAGACCAGCTCTCAGGGAAAATGCCTTTATCGAATAGAATACTGAGAAACTTTACAAAGAAATTAACTATTTGGTGGCAAGGAGCTTTTAAAAGTTCCCCAATAATCCCATCTGGACCTGCAGCTTTGCGATTTTTCAATTTTCGAAGCGCAAACAAGACTTCTTCTTCAGAAATTGGACGATCATGAAGTCATGTTCTTGTTCAAGAAAATCACAGTCGCTGATAACCACCCAATGAATCTTTATCCAATAATCCATTGAAATGGTGAAACCATTCATCTGCAGAAATATTATTCTTAGTGCCCTTCTTCTTAAACGAAATTTTGTTCATATGAGCCCAGAAATCTTTCTGGTTATTTATACTAAATACGAGTTTTTTCAACATAGTTTCATTAAACATCTTTTTCTTTGTAATTAATGTTTTTTTGTATTCTCTTCTAGCTCTAACATAACAATCCTTATCTGCTTTATTCCCTGAGCGCCTGAATCTTCTTAACAAACTTCGAACTCTCTTTCTGCTATCAAAACATATCTCATCGAACCAACCTTGCTGATGTCTATTTTGATCAATCCTAATTTTCTTCTTCATGCATGATGCACATTCTCTGATACAGTTATTAAATAACTCTAAAGCATCGTTAACATTCATGTCAATCATTTCTATTGCAGAATTGAATCTATCTTGCATGCTTGTTTCATGTAACTTATCATAGAACTCTTGACTACATTCTTCATTCCAAATAAACTTATCTATGATTTGTACAGCATTGATATCCTGACTTTTAAGAACATTCTCTGTTGAAAATACAATACGAAATTCCATAGGAAAGTAATCTGATTCAATCCGATCAGCTACATGCAGTTCACACAATTCAGAAACAGACTCATACAGTACGTTTGACATAATAACATAATCATTTACACTGCATCCACTGTCACTAGCAAATGTGTAGCAACCTGTCTGGTCGCCGTGACACAAACCATTTAAAACACTCAAATCCAAAGCAGTGCACATGTTTAACAGACATTTACCATAACAGTTAATTTGAGAATCCTGAGAACAACGGCTAGAACTTACTGTATAAGTCTTGAATTGATGTTGGCTGTCATGTACTGTATGAGATGGAGATATATTAGAAATTCGACTATTGAAGTCACCACAAAGGATTAAATAAACATCATCAAGTAACAACAACAAATCACATAAGCAGTCTTCAAGTAGCACGATTCCATGATCATAATCAAAATGTGTGTAGAAAGGAGAACCTTCAGGTGGGACATAAACGCATACATACAAAATATCTTTTGCACAGTTCAATAATTGCTTATCAATCAGAAACGCACATATATTTTCATACTTAACTTCTAATTCACGGATATGGGAACATAGCTCCCGTTTAATTAAACACAAGATACCACCTGATTTTCTCCCCTGTTTAGTCAATTTAACAGCAGGCTTTACATACATTTGAAATCCAGCAAATAAATCAATATCAACAGCTTCCTCAAAAGTCTCTGTAAGACATATAAAATCAAATGATGACACATATTTCACAAAATCATCAAAAATGTATTTCGAACGCAATCCATTGACATTCCATGACAAAAAAGACACAGTTCTACAGTTATCTACCTTAGGACGGACATCTACAACACAAGAATTATTGGAAGGCAAATCTTTATCGAAACTATACATTCATTGGACCCCTCAAACTTTTGACACGAGGAGGGAGAAGCGAAAAAGCACGCACGCACATCCGAACCGTCACCGACACACACACCCTCAGTGTGTGTACAACTGGCTCCTGTTGTGGCGTTTCATATGCAATATGTGAAGCCAAACCAAACAGAGGGCCGTTACATGCATGCACTGGCAAATTGCTATGTGGCAGGTACATTTTTGGTCCCCCATCAGAATTAACCCCACTATTCTTTCCCCCAGCATAAGGCCGGCCGTATCCCTATCTGATTTCTGTCAGATTGTCATGGGGATCCAGGCAAAATTTCTTGCCATCAATAAAGAGATGGTCATGGACCATGCGGGCCTGTCTTCCCTCATCTTTGGCTTGCTTGAGGTGGGAGCCCAACTTGCGTCGGATTTCCCTAACCTTCTGAGAGAAATCTTCCCCTGTGAACGTGTTTGTTCCTTTCAGCTTTTGCTTTGCCTTCAGGATCTTAACCTTCTGTTTGTAAAAAGAACATCGGGCAACAATCGGTGAGTCAGTTCTAGAGTTAATGCGGTGTACACGATCAAATTCGAATGTGTCGGGTAGCTCAAGTTTGTCTGTTAACAAGTCCTGAATCAAACCCTCACATTCTTCATTGGTTTCTTTCCCTGTCCTAGTCACACCGTGAAAAATCAGATTGTTTCTTCTAGACCTGTTTTCTAGATCATCATACTTCTTTTCAAGGTTATTGACTTTGTCACACAAATCCTGATTTTGTTTCTCCAAAGTCTCATTCTTCTGACGCAGCTCCCGGACTTCATCCCTGATGCTGTGCACCAGGTCATGCAGGGCGTTGTGGTCCTGTTGCAGACGATTGAGGTTTCCACTCACAGTGTCCAGTTTCCCGTTCATCTCCTGCAGTGTCGACATGACCTCAGTGATGGATGGTTCCTTGCTGGAGCGAGAAGGATGAAACGTGTGAAGCCTCGTCTGCCGTGTGCTGCTGGAAGGTGTGGAGGCAGCAGAGTTGCTTGGGTTGGGTCCAGGGTTCGCCTCCACGTCTCCGCCACGTAGCAGCAGCTGGTTTTTTCCACGACGTAGGAACAAATTGTCCCCCCAGAACAAATAGACGAGGGACAAGCCAAGGAGAACACCGGCAACGCGCGAGCGAGCTTTTAAAATGGTCACTCGCATTGCCCTCTTAAACATGGCTCTCTTCCACATGAAATGTTGAAATATTGCCAGGAAGCATCCACAAGACGCTCTGAACTCCAGCTGCCCCGACGGCATAGTGTCTTATGCAGTCAGTCACCAACGTAGACCTCGGAACACTCTGTCAGTCCTTGGTACTTGCCGAAATACTGAAGACGATGCAAAACACAACCTTCAGCTAGCTGCACGTGCTGTGCACCCCCGAGAGAGAGAGAGAGAGAGAGAGAGAGAGGGGGAGGGAGAGAGAGAGAGAGAGAGAGAGAGAGAGAGAGAGAGAGAGTGGAATATTTCACTGTGGAAATGGTTATGGACATTTTGTACAGTGGAATAGTTCACTATGGAAATGGTTATGGACATTTCGAACTGTGGAATAGTTCTCTGTGGAAATGGTTATGGACAGTTTGTACTGTGGAATAGTTCACTGTGGAAATGGTTATGGACAGTTTGTACTGTGGAATAGTTCACTGTGGAAATGGTTATGGACATTTTGTACTGTGGAATAGTTCACTGTGGAAATGGTTATGGACATTTTGTACAGTGGAATAGTTCACTGTGAAAATGGTTATGGAAATTTTGTACAGTGGAATAGTTCACTGTGGAAATGGTTATGGACATTTTGTACAGTGGAATAGTCCACTGTGGAAATGGTTATGGACATTTTGTACAGTGAAATAGTTCACTGTGGAAATGGTTATGGACATTTTGTACAGTGGAATAGTTCACTGTGGAAATGGTTATGGACATTTTGTACAGTGGAATAGTCCACTGTGGAAATGGTTATGGACATTTTGTACAGTGGAATAGTTCACTGTGAAAATGGTTATGGACATTTTGTACAGTGGAATAGTCCACTGTGGAAATGGTTATGGACATTTTGTACAGTGGAATAGTTCATTGTGGAAATGGTTATGGACATTTTGTATAATGGAATAGTTCACTGTGGAAATGGTTATGGACATTTTGTACAGTGGAATAGTTCACTGTGGAAATGGTTATGGACATTTTGTACTGTGGATTAGTTCACTGTGGAAATGGTTATGGACATTTTGTACAATGGAATAGTCCACTGTGGAAATGGTTATGGACATTTTGTACAGGGGAATAGTTCACTGTGGAAATTATGGACATTTTGTGCAAAGACAAAA
>CM054160.1:32311101-32335902 GCA_028751875.1 Rapana venosa | reverse complement strand
CAACTGAGAACTGGCTCTGAAGTTGATGACATGGCGTGTCAACAAGCACAGCAGTCTGCCTCCCTGTGCTACCACCATAAGAAGCCGCCAAGTCATGTGAGGCGCGACAAGAGACGACTGGAGGAGAGGAGACAGGCATCAGCCAAACCAGAGTTCCATGAAACTTCATGTGAAGTGTCAAATGATGCGAACTCTGTTTATGCCTACTCCCCCAGCAACCAGCGCCGTCTCACACACTGACACACCCCTGTCACCAGACAACACACGGCCGCCTGTCTTGTGTTACGGACACAATGGTGCTTTCGAACACCCAGATTCAAACAAACCACTGTTGGCCGTCGCTCTTTCATTGTTTCTGGTCCATCCACCTGGAATGACCTCCCTCTTTCACTTCGCCGAAAGCCTTCACTTGATACCTTCAAATCCAGCCTCAAATCACACTTATTTCCTACCTGATACTTTTCCCCTCATAATTATCTATCCCTAATTTTCAACAGCATCCTTCACCTCCTAAGTGTGTTCGCGAGTGTGTGTGTGTGTGTGTGTGTGTGGTGTGTGTATGTGTGCGTACATGCCTGCGGGCACATGGATTTGAAATCTGTTCTTCATTATGTTTAAGGAGAGTTGCATGCGTGTAAATTAATTGAGTGCAAGCACTTCGATTTGTTTGCTTTTTACAAGATTCTGCACTATATAAATTCCATATATTATTTATCATTATTATTAATTTCGCCCTGCACCCCTTGACGTCACATGCCTACCGACACAGCAGCTGATCAGCAAAGCGAAAATCAACCTTGTTGCCATGCCTACCACTGATGCTGCCACTGCGCTAGAAGAGGACAGTGAGGACTGCTTGGACAAGGTAGTGACGCTGGATACCGTGTGGACTTGATCCGTGACTATGTCGCTGAACTGACTGACCGATCGATACAGAAAAAAAACTCAGAAGTACAAAAAGAAATCAGGATTTCGTCCATGTTTTGGTTTCCACTGACAATCCTGAAACTGTGATCTGTGAAAGCGATGACATGGTTTTTCAGTTCAGTTGGACAGCAGCAGCAGGTGACGAACCGTCAGACTTCTTTTGGTTGGCAAAACGAAGCTTAAAGCACATGACTCAGGAAGAACGGACTATCTACTCCAGGCTACAACAGTGGACATCAGCCGATCCAGAAAAATTTAAAGACAAAAGAAGTGCTGCAATTCGTGTGATGATTGTGATCATGGGTGCTGTGAGATTTTTCCTTGGTTAGCTATGATAGCAGTGTTGCTCGCGCACGCGGGTGTGTGCGCGTGTGTGTATATGAGTAAGTAAGGGTGTGTGATGTGTGTGGTTGCGGGCGTGTGTGTATGTGTGTGTGTGTGTGTGTGTGTGTGTGTGGTGAGTGATTGAGTGAGTATAGACTAATCTTGGATCAGCACGAGAGAGAGAGAGAGAGAGAGGTAGAGAGAGGAGAGAGAGAGAGAGAGAGAGAGAGAGAGAGAACTCGGAACTTGTTTAATGTACATCGGCCATTGGCCACAATACAACAGGAAAAAGAACAGTATACTTTCACACCATACTCGTTTAGTTTTTTGTACCCAAAAGCTAGTCATCAGAAGCGCAGCAAGCTAAACTCATCTCATTCATTCACCCCAAGCCAGTTGTGACAATGTAATAAAACGTGTAAGAAAACAACAATGACTGACATTTTCAATAACAATCATGTGTAGAACATATCAAAGTGAAACAGATTATCAATTATGTACATAAAAAGGTAATTTTAAATACGTATCTTCCTTTAGCTTGATCAACATACGTTTACAGACTGTTAACGTTGAAAGTCACTTTACAATTACTAAGCATCTATTTGTAGTTGGTCAATGAACAAAAAACCTGAACAACAGATAACACAGTTTTTAGTCTCTGCCAGTGATTCATTCTTAAAAGGATACGAGAGAGAGAGAGGAGAGATGGATGGAGAGCGAGAGGAGAGAGGAGAGAGAAGGAAGGAAGGAGTGAGAGTAGAGACGAGTGGTGAGAGGAGAGGAGAGAGATGAAATGACGTTAGAGTGATGCTGAGTTGATGAGTGAAGACGAGGCGAGAGTGAAGGGGACGAGATGACGAGAGATGGATGAGAGTGGAGGACGAAGGGGATGAAGAGGAGGGGAGGAGAGAGGAAGGAGAGAGGGGGGGAGGGAGAGGGTCGAGAGAGGAGAGAGAGCAGGGGGGGGAGGAGAAGATGAGAGAGGTTTCATTTGAGAGGAGATGAGAGACCGAGAGGCTTGAGAGTAGGAACTGAGGCGACTTGTGTGGCGAGGATGAGGGAGGTCGAGAGAGGAGGAGTGGAGACGCTTTGGAAGCTTTGACGTTTGACCAAATTTATTGTCATTGCCCTCCCAAAGTGGCTATTGACAAGGGGGGTTATGGTTATACACGAATTTCTTTTGTATATTAAATTTAAATACATGGGAAAAATCACATGATGCATTTAACGTAAACGAAAAAAACCAAAAAAACCAAAAATGAGCTCGTATGAACGGATATACGACTTTAGCTGTGACGTAAACTCAGGTTTCAAAAATGAACCAAAAGTAATAACAAGGTGTATGATGAACAATAAGAACCAAATAAGCAATAACTAAAATAATGAATGAAAGGCACATTCTAGAAATGCTATATTAGACCATCCATTGCTCATGGTATGTGTAATTTTCAAAAAAAAAATTTCTTGCTGGAGGACTATCAGGCGCGTAATTATAAATGTTTTTTCTTTATGGGTTTCACAAAATGCTGGAGTTCTACATAATTATAAATGGTACTCTTAGTTTAGTCACAATTGTTTAAGCTATTTGGGACTTCAGCTTATGTAAATTGTCTTAATTTCTTAGTGCTGTCAGCAATTAAATCTTTGGCAATCGTTTTGATCTAATTATCATTACATCGGAAGAATAAAGATAGGAAATAAAAATTTCTTGCCTTCGTGAATGCTTTTCTAGATTGAGAACACTCACGCGCCCCCCCCCCCAACAGTTTTCACGTATATGGAAAAAATATGCCATGAATTGGACAATGAAACAGGAAATGCACTTCTTCATCGAGAATATGACCTCAACTAGGGCTTGGGAAAAACTGTGTGGCCAGGTCTAGGTTGTAACCATCTTTTGATTTGCATTGAGCCGGTAGTCCGCGCTCTTTGTCGTAATTAGTGAACTATAAATTAGTCGATTGCACTTTGTCAGAGGCACTATTCGAAGGATATTTTGTCAGCTTGAAATAGCACTACTTAAACGAAAAATAAACAGCAGTTTGTATCTTTACTTTCCATGCTTCCGTTTTGTGGCCAATTGTGTTTAAAAGGATCAAATGAGTTGTCTTTCAATTCAGAAATTATTAACCCTTGCTCCCTACCTACTGCCTGAGACTAACCACTACGATTCCAAATCACATGGTCCACCCCCCCCCCCCCCCCCCCCCCCCCCCCCCCCCCCCCCCCCCCCCCCCCCCCCCCCCCCCCCCCCCCCCCCCATTGGATAATAAAAAACGTATTAACTTGATTATGCCCACTTCTTCTTACCCAGCTCAATTTGTTAATCCATCATGTCTAACTTAGACTGCTTGTCATAAACGGACCCTGGAATAGGTCAGTAGTTTTAAGCCACAGTATTTTTTAACTTAACAGTCGTTTGATGTTTAAAGGTTATCTTCCCCGTTTCTCCCATATAGTTACAGTATTTGACGAAATGTGATTGGGACATTTAAGAAACGTTTGATTAGCATATGTATGTATTTTTCCGCTCTTTGTGGATTATTATCTGTATGTCCCATATTTCAGATGCTTTGTAAGTAAAGGTTTCTATTTGAACATCAAATCAATTTCCTAAAATAAAGAAGATCAATCTCTGAATTCAGCTTTCGTAAAGTTTTTTTTAGTTGTCGATTACACTTTTTGCCCTTTTCCTGCTTCAGTCAGCCATGTACATCACACTTTGCTTCGTTGTAAATGTCATTCCCTATTGAGGTATTATAAGAATTCACGACTGTCAACTTCAGCATTCCTTTTATATTAAAACCATTTTTCACGCACTGATAACTGTCCACCCATTCTAAAAATCATGATGTTCGTTTTTTGTTTACATACTTGACTGTTTAAATCTAGGCGATCTGCCTCTGCCTTTTATTATCTAGCTGGGTTTGGATACCTTGTACTTTGCTTTGTCGTGTTCAGACAAGAGCAATCATATCATCGGCAAATATTAGTAGTAAAAAATACCTCCATGTGCTCCTGGATTAACTGAATTCCATGTTTTCCTTTTTTTGTAATTTTCAACGGCTCATTCGTTTACAAAAAAAAGAAAATACATGTGGACTTAATATACCGAGAGAGAGATGAGGATGAGAGAGGAGAGGAGGAGTGATGAGGTGGAGGACTGATTTGGATGGGATGAGATTGTTCCGCGTGAGAGATGAGGATGGCGGTCGAGGGAAGAGGGCGATGCTCTGGAGAGGGAGGAGCGAGAGTGGACGGAATAGCCTGGAGAGAGTTGATGGTTGGTGTTTGAGAGAGAGAGAAGTGTCGAGAGAGAGATGTGTTGACGAGCGGAGATGGGATTAGAGAGCTAGGAGATTTCCTAGAGAGAGTTAGAGAGTGTGGAGAGAGTGGAGTTAGAGTGAGAGTGAGCTGCGAGAGTGAGGGAGAAGAGGAGATGTGGGAGTCGAGAACATAAGCCAATATTTTTCTGTGTACTTGACTCCACAGCTAGATCGTAACAGAGTAACCAATTTGCACAAAACATTATTTAAAAGCTAAGCCTTAAATTCTAGTCTGATCTGGTGTGGGTTGAGTATGTCTTCTTCGCAATGGGGATAAATAAAAAATGTACTTTGATATCTGGCAAAGAAAAATCGTGTATCACATTAGCACAAAGAACATCAGACAAGGAATGGAAGATGAAGAACTGGGGTTATGAAAAATGAATTTTTACTCTAAGATCTCTGGCAGCTACATTTTCTAACACCTATATATCAAAAGATATTCATCCTCCACTTACATTATTACAAAATATGGACACTTTTAGTCTTGCAAAATTAGGACTAATTAGGTCTGCTGTTATCTCTGATGATTGATGTATTGGCTTATTTCATTTTATTGGCTTGTGACAAAGCAACCTCTTTAAAGCAATACAACATCAATTCTACAAATATACAGTTTCCCTTTCAAACTCTGTTTTATATTGATCTGTAAAAAATGGAGTATTCTGTCATTGATCGTTTTATAACTACTTTGCCATTCCCTGAATTAAACAATATCTATCAGTCTTTTTGCCTTAAATCCTGCATAATTTAAATTTATTACATCCCCCAACACCCTGCTTTATACAATACTATATTAATACCTTATTCCACATAAATAACACTCTTTTGTTAGAAACCCAAGCTTCTCTTTTTTTGCATTATTACAAAGGGCCTCGTAGTTGCATTTCGTTGCCTGACGAAGGTGTGGTAATCTGTGATGGTCCATTGAAGAATGTTTAACCAGAATCAAAAGCCAGAAATGCTAGGTTGGGACATTATAGAGTGTATCTCTCTCAGTGCTCCTTACGCCATTTTGTTAGGGAGTTTTTGGATGGGGGAGCCCCAGAAGAGAAAAAACCGACTTTTGATGCTCCTTTACATGAATCTTTTCCTAAACAGTGTCTAATCGTCTTCAATCCCAAACTTCAGAAGAAGACAATATATAGGCTGAGTCTTTTATTTTGATAATCAAATACTTGTAAAGTATATCTGACATGTAATTATCTTTGTTTTTCAAAAACGCCTTTTTTGAACTAACTAAGGCTTTCTTGCCTTTCATAATTTGATTTTCCTTCCAACTTTTGATGCTTAGCTTTTCGTTGAAAAATTGAATTATCCCAAATAACTATAGCTTATTTACTACTTCTTTTTTAACATTTTCGAAAAAAACCATTCTTCATCTTCTCCCAAAACCCCAAACCCTTTTCCTAAAAAAAACCTTAATTTTAGTGTTATCTTTGCTTTTACTTTTTTTTAATTTCATTTAGATCAGCATGCCTTGTTCGAGGCACATCAACTGGTTTTTGGAAGAACCCTCTGGAGTGAATGATTAACAAGACAACATCACCTGAAAAGTAGCAAAAACAATTCCATGAGAGACCTGGCATTAGCTGCAATGCCAAGTTTACCTTTCGCAGAATATCATTTGCTAGCTGGTTAATAAACATTTGAAACAGAGTTGGATCAGTATACAACCTTGGCGCCACCCCTATTGGGACAGACAAAAAGCTGTGGATATTGCAAAGTTGGGTGGATCTGACACATGAAAACTAAAAGCCTATGTACATTGCTTTTTTGCTGGCGACCGAAGAATCTTTCCATTTACCACACTACCTGGCTTCTAATGCACTGTTAATAATTATCATGCCTCTTCTCTTACTGATGTCTAATGTTCTTAAATCGAAAAAAAAAAGCAAAATACAACTTCTTACCTCTCTGGGACAAGCATTATGCACCAAGAGTATAAACAAAAAATATGGTCCAGTTAGTAGAATAATGATTACGAAATCCTGCTTTGATTTTCAGGATATCAAGCTGTTTTCTTCCAAACCAAGAGGAGTAGAGAGCCGATTTTTTAGATATTGTGTGCTTGTAAACTTTTGAACTTGAAAAAATTGTACTTAGTAAAGATACACCTCTATAATTATTTTTCTTTCTCTTGTTACCTTCTTATGAATGGATGACTCATGGCCCTTTCCATTCCCTTTTGGTGATATGCCTTTCTTGTATACTTCATTAAATAGTATGTAAGAAAAGGATAATAGGTTTGGGCTACCTCCTGCCTTTTAAGCATTTTTGCATTGCCTCCATATTCCGCACGCTTTGCCACCCTTTTAGTTTATTTACTGCAAAGTGTTAACTTCCTGTAAAGTTATTTCATTCATTCAGTGCATTTGTGGTTATCGTCTAGAAGGATCAATGTGATCTTGAATCTTCCTCATTCGATAATCATCACTATTTCAGCAGCAGCAGCGCAGCTGTAGCAGCCAGCCAGCAGTTTAGTTTGTAGTCAGCAGCAGTAGTAGTAAGTAGTAGTAGGAGGTAGGAGGAGGAGGTGTGAGAGGGGAGAAAGTGGAGGGAGAGAGGAGTAGGAGAAGAGCAGCAGCAACAACTCAGCTAGCAAGCCTAGCCGTAGTTATAGTAGTTTGTAGTCGCAGCAGAGCAAGCAGCAGGCAGCAGGCACGCAGCAGCGCAAGCTGCGGCAGCCAGCCAGTTAAGTTAGTAGTTGTAGATGTAGATGAAGTATAAAGTAGTGTAGTAGAAGTAGTAGTGTAGTAGTATAGTAGTACAATCGAGTGAATCGAAAAGGGTCCTGGATTCCAAGTCCCTCCTTCTGACTTTTCAGCACCGCCGCTCACCTCATGGGCCAGGATTCTTGTTACCTTGTGCTTAATAGACCGAACGCTTCGGTCGGTGGTTTCTGTAGATGTCTTTCAGGAAACAGGGCATTTGCCCACAGCCCACCTCCCCTTGCCAGTGATCATGCCCATGGCGTCCTCACTGTCCCTCCACTCCACATACTCCCGCTCTCAGAAGCCGTTACCGCAGAAACATCGAAAAAGGAACAGAACAGCGGCCGTCACCCGTGTGTGTTTTCCCTTGTGGACAAACAAAAGATATGGACCGTGGACCAAAATTAGCAAAAAAAGTGGTTTAGGAAGGGAGGGGGGGGGGGGGGATGGGGTTGGGGGGTGGTTGTTGGTATTGTTTGGGGGTTGGGTTGTTTTTTTTGTGGTTTTTTTTTTTTTTTGGGGGGGGGAGGGGGGGGGTTGGTATATCAAGGACGGTGGTTTTTTTTTAACGTATGATCATGTTCAAACTGTTTTAATGGGATTAGGCGGGGCGTGTCCCTGGCCGTGACTGGCTATATATCCCTATTGTTTTCTTTACTGGATAAGAGTGTCCACTTTTGAACACTCACACTCACCCACACACACAACACACACCACACACACACGCGCGCGCGCGCGCACACACACCACACAACACACACTCACACACACACAAAAAACAAGCTAAAAGGATGACAAAATCAGCATTTTTTATAATTTAAGCATTGTCATGTTCAAATTATCTGTTATCTTTTTTTTTAAGTTATCTTATTTATTTATAACATTATGTCACGAGATTTCTTCTGTCGTGAATGGACATTTACGGGCTGCTTCTGCTCTCCCCGGGGGAGAGGAGAGAGGCGCGTCACTTCGACACAAGAGCAGCCCATCCTTTTATTTTCTTTGGTCTGCATTGTATGTGTTTCCTATCAGAGTGCCTTTTTTTTTCCAAGAATTTTTTTGCCTGAGGGACATCTCTCTCTTATTGACTGGGTTCTTTACGGCCCAAAAAAAAATTTGTTTGTTTTGCTTAGCACCATGGGACCCCTACGGGTTATCGTTCATCCGAATGTCTAGCGACCAGACCAACACTCATGGTCTAATGGATGGAGGGGGTGGGTGGTGAGGGAAAAGAGATAAGTTTTCGGGCCCACCAAACGGGATTTAGTATAGTTAATATAGTAAATAGCCCCCCCCACAGGCATTGCCACATAAGGTTTCTTAGGTAATAAACGGATTCCACTTATTACACACAAAAAACTAGACTCAAGATTTAGTCAACTTTTTTTACTTTGTTACCTAAAAGCAAAGTACAATTCAGTCCCCCTTGGGGTGGGGGCGGGGCGGGGAGGGAACCTTGTCTACGTTATAACTAGTATCCCCTCTTCTAGAGGAAAATGCTCTGCAAGGGAATTCCCTCTCTTTCTATCCCTCTCCTTGTTTTTCTGCGATTGTTCTTCTTTTCTCTCTCTCTCTCGCTCTCTCTCCTCTCTCTTCTTCTCCCTTCTCCCATCTCTTCTATCTCTCTCTCTCTCTCTCTCTCTCTCTCTCTCTCTGGGTCGTGCACAGCCAGCTGCTTGCAGTAGTTGAAGGTTGTGTTTTGCATCTGCTTCATTACAATTTCTCAAGCTACCAAGGACTTCTGGACATAGTGTTCCTGAGGTCTACGTTGGTTGAATGACTGTTAAGAACACTTATGCCGTCGGGGCGAGCTGGAGCGGTCAAGTGGAGAGTTTCAGAGCGTCTTTGTGGATGCTTCCTGGCAATATCTTCAACATTTAATGTGGAAGAGAGCCATGTTTAAGAGGGCAATGCCAGGTGACCATTTTTTTTAAAAAGCTCGCTCGCGCGTTGCCGGTGTTCTCCTTGGCTGTCACTAGCTTTCTATTGTTCTGGGGGGACAATATTGTTCCTACGTCGTGGAGGGGGGGAAGAGGGAAAACCAAAGCTGCTGCTTCGTGGCGGAGACGTGGAGGCGAATCCCTGTGGACCCAACCCAAGAAACTCTCTGCTGCCTCCACACCTTCCGAGCAGCACACGGCAGACGAGGTTCACACGTTTTTCATCCTTCTCGCTCCAGCAAGGAACATCCACTCACGGATGGTCATGACGACGCTGCAGGAGATGAACGGGAAACTGGACATGTCAGTGAAACCTCAATCGTTGCAACAGGACCACAACGCCCTTGCTCATGACCCTGGTGCACCTTGATATCAGGGGATGAGAACGGTCCGGGGAGCTGCTGCGTTCATAAGAATGAGACTTTGGTGAAACAAAATCAGGATTTGTGTGACAAAGTCATTACCCTGATAGAATGTAAATGATGATTAGAAAAACAGGGGTGTTCTTAGTAAGAAAATAATTTGATTTTTCAGGGTGTGACTAGGAAGGAGAAAGAAACCATGAAGATTGTTGAGGGTTGGATTCTAGGAACTTTTAACAGACCAAAACTTGAGCTACGGACACATTCGAATTTGATCGTGTGTACAACCGCATTAATCTAAGAGCTGACTCACCGATTGTTGCCCGTTTTCTTTTTTACAAAAAGATGGTTAAGATCTGGAATGGCAAAGCAAAAGCTGTGAAAAGGAACAAACAATGTTCACAGGGGAAGAAGATTTTTCTCAGAAGGTCAGGGGTTAATCCCTCGCAACAAATTGAGCTACCACCTCTCCTCAAGCAAGCCAGAGTGGGGAGGGGAGTAGGCCCGCATGGGTCCATATGACCATCTCTTTATTGATGGCAGGAAATAATTTGGCCTGGAACCCCATGACCAATCTGACAGAAATCAGATAGGACAACGCAAGACCGCGCGCGGCCTTAGCGCTGTTGGGTGGGGAAAGTATAGTGGGTTGGTTTTAATTCTGATTTGGGGGACCAAAAATTTTTTTTTTTTCTTGCCACAAGCAAAGCAATTTGGCCAGCAGTGCTGCATGTAACGGCCATCTGTTTGGTTTGGCTTCACATATTGCAACCGTGGTGATAACGGCCACTAGGAGCAGTTGTACACACATGGGAGGGGTTTTGTGTGTGTCGGTGGACGGGTTCGGGTGTGCGTGCATGCTTTTTCCTTCTCCCTCCTCGGACGTCTGTCAAAATATTTGAGGGGGTCGGTTCGAATGATGTATACACTTCGATGAAAGATTTGCCTTCCGATATTTCTTGTGTTGTAGATGTCCTCCGTTTCTACGGTAGTAGTTAACTGTAGAACTGTTGTCTTTTTTGTCATGAATGTCAATGGATTGCGTTTCGAAATTACATTTTTGTTGATTTTGTGAAATACGTTGTCATCATTTGTTTTTTATTGTCTGTACAGAGACTTTTGAGGAAGTGTTGATATTGATTTATTTCTGGATTCAAAATGTATGTATAACCTGCTGTGAAAATTGACTAACAGCGGGAGCTAATCAGGTGGTATCTTGTGTTTATTCAAAACGGGAGTTTGTTCCCATGTCCGTGTCAATATAGAACGTTAAGTATGAAAAATATTATGTGCCGTTTCTTGATTGTTAGCAATTATTGAATTGTGCAAAAGATATTTTGTATGTGTAGCGCTTTGTCCCACCTTGAGGGTTATCCTTTCTACAATAATTTTTTTGATTATTGATTCTTGGAATCGTGCTACTTGAGACTGCTTATGTGATTTGTTGTTGTTACTATGTGATGTTTATTTAATCTATGTGGTGACTTCAATAGTCGAATTTCTAATATAATCCTCCATCTTCATACAGTACATGACACTAACATCAATTATAGAGTTTAGTTTAACTACGTTAAGCTCTAAGCCGTTTGTTCTCAGGTTTCTCAAATTTACTGTTATGGTAAATGTATGTTAAACATGTGCACTTGCTTTGGATTTGAGTGTTTTAAATGGGTTTATGTCACGGCGAACCAGACAGGGTTGCTACACATTTGCTAGTGACACAGTGGATGCAGTGTAAATGATTATGTTTACTTTGTCAAAACGAACTGTACGAGTCTGTTTCTGATTGTGTGTACTGCATGTAGCTGATCAAATTGAATCAGATCACTTTCCTATGGAATTGTTGTATTGTATTTTCAAAAGAGATGTTACTAAAAGTCAGGATATCAATGTGTTACAATTCATAGATAGATAAGTTAATTTGGAATGTAGTAAGAGTTCTATGATTAGTTACATGAAGCAAGCATTGCAAAGATAGATTCATTCCGCAATAGTAATGATTGACATGATTGTTAACGATGCTTTAGAGTTATTTAATGACTGTATCAGAGATGTGCATTCCTGCATGAAGAAGAAAATTAGGATTTGATCAAATAGGCACTGCATGGTTGGTTTGATGAGATATGTTTGGATAGCATGATAGAGAGTTCGTAGTTTTGTTAAGAATTCAGGCGCTCAAGAATAAAGCAGATATGGATTGTATATCTAGAGCTAGAAGAGAATACATAAATACATTTATTTACGAAGGAAAAAGATGTTTAATGAAGCTTAAGTTGGAAAAAAAACTGTATTCTAGTAATAAATAACCAGGAAAAGAATTCGGGGTCATTTGACAAAATTTATTTAAAAGGATGGGCACTTAGGTATAATATTTTTGAGATGAAATGGTTTCACATTTCAAGGGGTTATTGGAAATAAAGGATTCATGCGGTGGTATCAGCGACTGTGATTTTTCTTGACAGAACATGACTTCATGGATCGATCCAATTTCTTGAAGAAAGAAGTCTTGTTTTCTCTTCAAAATTGGAAAAAAAAAAATCGCATAAGCTGCAGGTCCTGATGGTGATTATTGGGAACTTTTAAAAGCTCCTTGCCACCCAAATAGTTTAAGTTCTTTGTAAAGTTTCTCAGTATTCTATTCGTACAAGGCATTTTCCTGAGAGATGGTCTGTCTGTGATTCTTCTTTTATAAGAAAGGCAATGTTAGATTGACACAAATAATTATAGAGGAATATCACTTTCAGATATTAGTAGTAAAATAATTTAGTACCATTTATTAACAGAAGGCTTCAAGAATATGTTACATCAGTATGATATAACTGGAGAAACACCAGGCTGGATTTAAGCACGGCTACTCAACCATTGACATATGTTTATTCTTTTGGCGGTTGATACAGAAACCAAGTTTCTTTGGGGAAATAAAAAATTGTATGAGCCTTTAGCGATGTGGAAAAAGCTCTCGAATCTATATAAAACAAGAAATTTGTTGTAGCTATTCTGATTAAAGCAAGGATTTCGAGGGAAAATATTCAAATTTGTCAAATGTATGTATAATACGTTAAACCTAGGAGTTAGATGCGGCAACAAACTAACTGAATTATATCAAACTGTAGCTGAGGGTAAAAACAAGGAGATTGTATGTAGTCCTGTTCTGTTCACGTATTTATAAATGAATTAGCAGTAAACTAATTGAGAAAGGAAGACATGGTGCCCAGTATTTACAAATGATTCTATTGAACTTATTTATTTTGTTATTGGCTGATGATATTGTTTTGTTTTCTGCGACAGTGATTGGATTGCAAACTAGTAACAACTTTAGGAAAAGCAGCGAGTGAAAGAGGACTGAAAGTCTACTTGAACAAAAGTAATATCGTTAGTATTTAGAAAAGGAGGTCATCTTGCAGCTTAGAGAAAAATGGTTTTTATGATATTGTTCCAATGCCTATGGTAAATAATGCTTATAAATATCTAGGTATAATTTTTTTCTACTCGTTTAAGTTTTGCAGTTGCTTGTATGGGAACTATCTAGTAAAGCAAAGATTGCCTGTTTCAGATCATGAAGAAATGTTTGTGTTAAATAAAATTCTCTAAAACTGTTTTGTTTTAACGATATTTGATACACAAGTACAGCCTATAATGCAGTATGGTTCTGAATTGTGGGCTTGGATGTAAAAGCTTGCTGCTGAGCCGTGAATTGGTTCATTTGTTAGGATGAAAGTTTTTTAGGGGTAAAAAGGGAAAACACCAAACGATTTATATAATTATGGAGAAACAAACAGGATAACCCTAATTTAATTTCTTCCGCCGGTAGGTGTATACAGTACTGTTTTAAATTTTTAAAGATGAACAACGAATAGGCTACCAGAAAGGGCCATATATTTGTTGCTTGATTTAGACGCAAGGGGTAAAGTTAATTGGGTATCTAATATACGAATATTGTTTTATCTGAATGGGGGGGATTGGATATGATGGAACTATCAGGGGGGTTAGGACAAGAAAAATATATATAATAAAAAATCTTCGTCAGAGAATGGTTGACTGTAGATGGCAAAAGTTGGGAAAACCATATCACTCTAGCGATAGATCCGATTTAATACAGGGTTTATAGTTCATCACATGTAGTAAAGAAATATATCTCAATGGAACATGGATAAAACACTTGAGTTTCCATTCTCACTAGATTTCGTTTCGTGCATATTCGGACATTAATTGCACATGCTTTCCGCTATAGACCAGTCTCTGATACCGATATGCTATTGTCACTATGTAATAAGAATTCAGTGAAGACCGAAGTCCATTTTGTTTTGATGTGTCCTTGCTATCACTTACTTTACGTATATGATTTATTCCACAGAAATTGTATGCCCGACCGTGTTTGTTCGGATAAGTTTGCTGATGGCATTCAGTCATGATAAAACTGTTCATAATCTGGCTATATTTTTGTATAAGGCTTTTCAGTTACGAGAAAACTTACGTCTTAGGCTCTCATGTCTTTGGTACATATGTATTATGTGCTGTTTTGTATGTTATACACGAATATACATTATTTGCTTTTTTCTGCCCCCTTTCATATGGGGCTATGGCCTTACATGAATAAACCATCTGAAGTCTGAAGTCTGAAGTCTCTCTCTCTCTCTATCTCTCTCTCTCTCTTTCTGTCACCTCCTTTTTGAACTATGTTCTGGCTTTCTTGGTTCATGTTCCTGCCTGTAGTTTTTCCAGAAAGACGGGGAAAAAAGCAATTCTCTCCCCTGCTGAAGTCGGTGCCTGGTGTTACCAGGTGTAACTGGTGTAACGCTTGGACGGGCGTGGTGGGGGGGGATGGGAGGGGGGGGAAGGCGGGTGGGGGGGGGGGAGGTTAGAGATTCCAAGGACGCTTTAATAAGCAGAACTGCTCTCTGGAAGTAGGGTGTTCCACAGTTCAACAAGAGAGAGAGAGAGAGAGATGAGAGAGAATGAGAAGTGAGAGAGTGAGAGTGACGAGGAGAGAGTGAGAGAAGAGACAGAGGACCAAGACAGACAGACAGGACCAGAATGACTGAACTGACAGAGACGAGACAGACAGGGCATGGCAAAGCAAAGTTTCAAACATGAAAGGGAGGCATGCATTCAAGTTGACAAGAGATGTCCAGAAAGAGAGAAGACAGAGACACAGACAGACTGACACACAGGGACTGACAGACACACAGACTGACTGACTGAGAACAGAAAAAAGAAGGCTTTGGCAGCAGGCACATGAAGGTAGGCAGACAATCAGTAGACAGAGGCGTCCAGACAGACAGAATACGGGATAGCCTAGCCTAGTGGTTAGAACATTGCACGCGGCAATTGACCACCGGGTTCGATTCCCCGTTCAAGGGGATATTTTCCCCTGGAGTAAACCATCAGCGCAGACTCCACTCTCCCCAAAAGTCCTTCGGATGAGACTATAAACCGAGGCCCCGTGTGCGAACGCACGCACAACATCTTGCGCACACGTTAAATCCTGTTCCACTTTTCGTAAGAGTAGGCCATTGTGTGCCGGTGGGAACAGATGACAGAATTTCAAAAACCGCACACACACGGGGACATGTTGTAAAGAAAAAAGAGCACATGAGCTTATTCCATTATCCTCGATATAAAAGAAGAAAATAGATAAAATAAAACAGACAGGCAGGCAGGCAGGAAGATAAATGCATACGGGTAGGGAGGCAGGCAAGACAGTTAGAAGCCGACAGAGAAGACGCTGGAGGTCTCTTACCGTCCATAGCTGGTCTGACTCCCTCGCCAAGGGATGAGGCAGCGAGCGTGGCGGCAGGTATCTATCCTAAGCTCTGTGTGTGTGTGTGTGTGTGTGTGTGTGTTCGTCTGGTCTCCTCAGCTTCTCCCAGGTGGGAACAGTGACGGTGATCAGAAAACAGGTCACTTTCCTGTTTGACAAGAATCAGCGCTATGTATTTATTTCTTTATTTTAAAATGCCATACATTGTTATCGACATCATCATCATCATCATTTGTATTGTTATTGTTAGAAAAACTACTACTACTACTACTACTACTACTACTACTACTACTACTACTACGAAGAAGAAGAAGAAGAAGAAGAAGAGGATGGGAGGAGGAGAGGAGGAGGAGGAGGAGAGGAGGAGAAGAGAAGAAGAAGAAGATAGAAAGAAGAAGAAGAAGAAGAAGAAGAAGAAGAGATATGAGGAGGAGGAGAAGAAGTTAGAAGAAGAAGAAGAGAGGAAGATGAAAGAAGAAAGAAGAAAGAAGAAGAGGAAGAAGAAGAAGAAGTGAAGGAGAGGAGGAGAAAAGAAGAGAAGAAGAGAAAGAATAGAAGAATGTGAGGGGGGGGGGCTAGGTGTTAACAGTTACCTCCCATGGCGACCAAAGTTCTTGCGGGACATACCTGCCGATTATGCAACACTGTGTTTTGTTGGTGGTGGTTCAAAAACTTCCACACGCGTGCCCTTCATCCCACCTGGCGAAACGTTTATATATGAATCCCTTATTTAGAGACACATTCTACCGTCAGAGGGGACGGGGATTAACTCAGTGGCGGAGCACTCGCTTTTACCCTAGCAGTTAAGCAGCTGCGAGCGTGTGTTACAGTTGGATGGGTGACCGTTTGCGCGCCTTTGGCTTCAGTACAGTTCCCACAGTTCACCCAGTGTAAATGGGTAACTGCCCCTCTTTAGGGTAGGGGGAAGGTAAAGCACGCGAGGAGAGGGATGGGGCGGCCTCAAGATGCTGGCCTTAGTGAAGTGAGGTCTCTGGTACGCCTCGCTCCCTACGACCTTTATCGGTTAAGGGTCACCTTTACCCTTTTTTTTAAAAAATTCTAACGTCTATATGTGTTTTGTACCGCGGTTTGTGCAGAGATGAGACATTACAAATGGCCACTCTTCCTACCATTATCTTAATACTATTATTATCGTTCATCATTAATATTATGATGGTAGGACAGATGCTCTAGCCGTCGTTTTCTTCTCTGACCATTTGACCGTTTTATCTTCTTTTTACCTTTTCCTGGGAAGCTGCCTGTGGAACCATAGTTCGTTTATACTGATTCTGTTATGTTTTTTCCTTGCTGCTGGGCTTTGAATCCATAATCATTTTATTTATCCTTTTATAATCGAGGATTAATGGAATAAGCAACTCATGTGCTTTTTTTTACATCCAGTCCCTGTTGTATGCGTCTGTATTTTCAAATACGGTCGACTACTGGATCATTTCTTTTGCTGGGTTACATGATTCTTCTAGCCTCGGGCAGCTTTTTCTAGATATGAGCTTTTTTAAATTACACTTTTACAGAGCCGAAATATTTTCAAACTTTTAATCGGAATCTAATCTGTTGAAATGGTTCGACGTTTTGAAGAAATTCCACTGGTCACTCAGTGGTGAACAACTCGAACGTTTCATATAAACTCTCAGTACAAAAGAACAGTAGGGATTGGATGAGGACATATAAACCGTAGGCCCGTGTGCGAATGCACGCAGAACAACTTTTGCGCACACGTTAAATATCTGTTCTCACTTTTCGTAGGGTAGGCAATGTGTGCCGGTGGGAACAGATGACAATTTACAAAACCGCATACACACTGGATGGATGTAAAAAAAAGCAATAAGCGCTTATTCCATTATCCTCATATAAAAGGCTTTTCAAAAACATACAAAAATACAACACATATGCTGAAAATGACAGTGAGCGAAGAGATGTGGGTCTTTGTAAAAAATAAATAATAATAATAATAATAATAATAATATTAATAATATGTAGGGATTTTAATATACGCGCTGATTCTTGTTAAAAGCAAACAAATCAAAAGCGCTCAGATGACTTTTTTTTATATCGAGGATTAAATGGAAGAAGCACTCTTGTGCTTTTTTACATCCAGTCCCCGGGGTGTATGCGGTTTTGTCAATTTTGTTCCCCACCTGCACTCAATTGCCTACTCTTTTCGAAAGCGGGACCTGGATTTAAAACGTGTGCGCAAATGTTCTGCATGCGTTCGACATGGGCCTCGGTTTATAGTCTCATCAGAAGGATGAAGAGACAATCGTTAACCGCAGTTCTTGAGGCAACCTTAGGGGCTGGGGAAAAAGAAGCCAGACACCGCACCCTACATTACAAACCTTACTGAGGTCAGCCAGTATGAAAAGGGTGGGGGTTGGGGTTGAGGAGAGGTTATGGGACATGGCAGAACTCAGCAGAGATAGAAGAACAATGTGTGCAGTTGTTGGCAATAATTATGGAGAGCTCTATGGTCGACAACGGCAATGGAACAGACGAAGTAGTAACAGCAGCAGCAGGCAGCAGATGCAGCAGCAGCAGCGCAAAGCAGCAGCTGCAGCAGCAGCATAGTAGTCGTTAGTAGTAGTAGTAGTAGGCAGCTGTAGTTAGTAGTGGTAAATCATCTCATTATTCACCCAAGGGCCAGTTGTGACAATGTAATTAAAACGTTGTAAGAAGAAAACTACAGTGACAGACATTTTCAATAACCAATCTGTGTAGAACATATCAATTGAAACAGATTATCAATTATGTACATTAAAAAAAGGTTATTTTAAATACGTATCGTCCTTTTTGCTGATCAAATACGTTTACAGTGGACTGTTAAACGTTGGAAAGTCACTTTTACAATTACTAAGCTTCTATTTGTAGTTGGTCAATGAACAAAAAACCTGAACAACAGATAACACAGTTTTTAGTCTCTGCCAGTGATTCATTCTTAAAAGGATACGAGAGAGAGAGAGGAGAGATGGATGGAGAGCGAGAGGAGAGAGGAGAGAGAAGGAAGGAAGGAGTGAGAGTAGAGACGAGTGGTGAGAGGAGAGGAGAGAGATGAAATGACGTTAGAGTGATGCTGAGTTGATGAGTGAAGACGAGGCGAGAGTGAAGGGGACGAGATGACGAGAGATGGATGAGAGTGGAGGACGAAGGGGATGAAGAGGAGGGGAGGAGAGAGGAAGGAGAGAGGGGGGGAGGGAGAGGGTCGAGAGAGGAGAGAGAGCAGGGGGGGGAGGAGAAGATGAGAGAGGTTTCATTTGAGAGGAGATGAGAGACCGAGAGGCTTGAGAGTAGGAACTGAGGCGACTTGTGTGGCGAGGATGAGGGAGGTCGAGAGAGGAGGAGTGGAGACGCTTTGGAAGCTTTGACGTTTGACCAAATTTATTGTCATTGCCCTCCCAAAGTGGCTATTGACAAGGGGGGTTATGGTTATACACGAATTTCTTTTGTATATTAAATTTAAATACATGGGAAAAATCACATGATGCATTTAACGTAAACGAAAAAAACCAAAAAAACCAAAAATGAGCTCGTATGAACGGATATACGACTTTAGCTGTGACGTAAACTCAGGTTTCAAAAATGAACCAAAAGTAATAACAAGGTGTATGATGAACAATAAGAACCAAATAAGCAATAACTAAAATAATGAATGAAAGGCACATTCTAGAAATGCTATATTAGACCATCCATTGCTCATGGTATGTGTAATTTTCAAAAAAAAAATTTCTTGCTGGAGGACTATCAGGCGCGTAATTATAAATGTTTTTTCTTTATGGGTTTCACAAAATGCTGGAGTTCTACATAATTATAAATGGTACTCTTAGTTTAGTCACAATTGTTTAAGCTATTTGGGACTTCAGCTTATGTAAATTGTCTTAATTTCTTAGTGCTGTCAGCAATTAAATCTTTGGCAATCGTTTTGATCTAATTATCATTACATCGGAAGAATAAAGATAGGAAATAAAAATTTCTTGCCTTCGTGAATGCTTTTCTAGATTGAGAACACTCACGCGCCCCCCCCCCCAACAGTTTTCACGTATATGGAAAAAATATGCCATGAATTGGACAATGAAACAGGAAATGCACTTCTTCATCGAGAATATGACCTCAACTAGGGCTTGGGAAAAACTGTGTGGCCAGGTCTAGGTTGTAACCATCTTTTGATTTGCATTGAGCCGGTAGTCCGCGCTCTTTGTCGTAATTAGTGAACTATAAATTAGTCGATTGCACTTTGTCAGAGGCACTATTCGAAGGATATTTTGTCAGCTTGAAATAGCACTACTTAAACGAAAAATAAACAGCAGTTTGTATCTTTACTTTCCATGCTTCCGTTTTGTGGCCAATTGTGTTTAAAAGGATCAAATGAGTTGTCTTTCAATTCAGAAATTATTAACCCTTGCTCCCTACCTACTGCCTGAGACTAACCACTACGATTCCAAATCACATGGTCCACCCCCCCCCCCCCCCCCCCCCCCCCCCCCCCCCCCCCCCCCCCCCCCCCCCCCCCCCCCCCCCCCCCCCCCCATTGGATAATAAAAAACGTATTAACTTGATTATGCCCACTTCTTCTTACCCAGCTCAATTTGTTAATCCATCATGTCTAACTTAGACTGCTTGTCATAAACGGACCCTGGAATAGGTCAGTAGTTTTAAGCCACAGTATTTTTTAACTTAACAGTCGTTTGATGTTTAAAGGTTATCTTCCCCGTTTCTCCCATATAGTTACAGTATTTGACGAAATGTGATTGGGACATTTAAGAAACGTTTGATTAGCATATGTATGTATTTTTCCGCTCTTTGTGGATTATTATCTGTATGTCCCATATTTCAGATGCTTTGTAAGTAAAGGTTTCTATTTGAACATCAAATCAATTTCCTAAAATAAAGAAGATCAATCTCTGAATTCAGCTTTCGTAAAGTTTTTTTTAGTTGTCGATTACACTTTTTGCCCTTTTCCTGCTTCAGTCAGCCATGTACATCACACTTTGCTTCGTTGTAAATGTCATTCCCTATTGAGGTATTATAAGAATTCACGACTGTCAACTTCAGCATTCCTTTTATATTAAAACCATTTTTCACGCACTGATAACTGTCCACCCATTCTAAAAATCATGATGTTCGTTTTTTGTTTACATACTTGACTGTTTAAATCTAGGCGATCTGCCTCTGCCTTTTATTATCTAGCTGGGTTTGGATACCTTGTACTTTGCTTTGTCGTGTTCAGACAAGAGCAATCATATCATCGGCAAATATTAGTAGTAAAAAATACCTCCATGTGCTCCTGGATTAACTGAATTCCATGTTTTCCTTTTTTTGTAATTTTCAACGGCTCATTCGTTTACAAAAAAAAGAAAATACATGTGGACTTAATATACCGAGAGAGAGATGAGGATGAGAGAGGAGAGGAGGAGTGATGAGGTGGAGGACTGATTTGGATGGGATGAGATTGTTCCGCGTGAGAGATGAGGATGGCGGTCGAGGGAAGAGGGCGATGCTCTGGAGAGGGAGGAGCGAGAGTGGACGGAATAGCCTGGAGAGAGTTGATGGTTGGTGTTTGAGAGAGAGAGAAGTGTCGAGAGAGAGATGTGTTGACGAGCGGAGATGGGATTAGAGAGCTAGGAGATTTCCTAGAGAGAGTTAGAGAGTGTGGAGAGAGTGGAGTTAGAGTGAGAGTGAGCTGCGAGAGTGAGGGAGAAGAGGAGATGTGGGAGTCGAGAACATAAGCCAATATTTTTCTGTGTACTTGACTCCACAGCTAGATCGTAACAGAGTAACCAATTTGCACAAAACATTATTTAAAAGCTAAGCCTTAAATTCTAGTCTGATCTGGTGTGGGTTGAGTATGTCTTCTTCGCAATGGGGATAAATAAAAAATGTACTTTGATATCTGGCAAAGAAAAATCGTGTATCACATTAGCACAAAGAACATCAGACAAGGAATGGAAGATGAAGAACTGGGGTTATGAAAAATGAATTTTTACTCTAAGATCTCTGGCAGCTACATTTTCTAACACCTATATATCAAAAGATATTCATCCTCCACTTACATTATTACAAAATATGGACACTTTTAGTCTTGCAAAATTAGGACTAATTAGGTCTGCTGTTATCTCTGATGATTGATGTATTGGCTTATTTCATTTTATTGGCTTGTGACAAAGCAACCTCTTTAAAGCAATACAACATCAATTCTACAAATATTCGGGAAATAACCCGAGTTGTTTACTGGTCTGAACTGGGTCCAAGGTCAATGTCAAGTACTTTTGACTGTATGAGCAGGAAATGATAGTTGGCAAACCTTGCACTGTTCAGTGCACTCACAAACAACAACAGTAAACCAACAACAACAACAAAAAAACAATAACAACAACAACACACACATGCACTATACAAACCACAAAATAACAGTCACGCGCGCCCCTCACAAAAACACACATATGTTGACACATATACAAACATGCACTCACACACACACACACATACATACACTCACTCTTTATCATATGGTTTTTTTTTTTGATAGTGCTTCTTTGTTTAGTTTCTTTTTTTTTTTTTAAAGGTGGACCCCTGCGTCACTTTTATTTGCAAAGTTTCGTTTCTCAGGAACTTGTATACATGCATATGTATTTTATGAGATTTTTAGATGGATAGCTTGATAAAAAAAAAATTAAAAAGCATTTGCACTGCTCATTCAACAGAGCATCTTGAAATAAAAGTTTGGCTTTGACTTTCACACTCACTCACACGCGCCACACCCCACACAACTCACACGCGGGGCCACACACACACACGCCCCGCACGCAGGGCACGCACGCACGCACACACACACATACACACACACACACATCACAGAGTTTACTGAGTGCTGTTTCCTTGTTTTTGCACAATAAAAAACCACCAAATTTTGGTAAACACAGACTAAAACACCATAACCTATAAAAAGTATGATGTTAAATGTCCAATGCTATTGTTTAGCACTTTCCTTTCCTGTTTAAACCTGATGCTGTACTCTGTATGTGTGAATGTGTGTGTTTTGTGTGAATGTGTGTGTGTGTTATATTTTGTGTGTCGTGTGTGTGTATATTGTGTGTATGTGTGTGTGTGTGTGAATGTCTATATTATTTATTTTATTATTTTATATCGAGGATAATGGAATAAGCACTTATGGTTTTTTACATCTAGCCCCCGTGTGTATGCGGTTTTGTAAATTCTGTCATCTGTTTCTCTGTATGTATATTGTGTTTGTGTGTATGTGTTTTGTCTATGTGTGTGTGTGTTTTGAATGTGGTGTTTGATGTTGTGTTTTGAATTGTGTGTGCAGGTGTGTGTGTGTGTGTGTGTTGTGTTGTGTGTGTGTGTGTGTGTGTGTTTGATGTGGTGTGTGTGTGTGTGTGTTACTGTGTGTGTTTGTAGGTGTTGTTGTTGTCTTCGATTTTACGTCTGTTCACTCTCAGTGATATTAGACGAGGAGAAAAAAACACATATATACAAGGGGTGTATGAGAATTGAGGTGGTGGTGGAGGCCCTGAAAAAGCGAGGGGGGGAAAAGTAGTCTAATCATGAAAAGAAACCACAATAAGCAAAAGATACAATAAAAAAAAAAAAAAAATTAAAAACCGAAACAAAAACATGAAAAGTGATTAACAAATGTCCCATAGGACTATGCCAGAGACCTTTTGCAATATCAAATGCCAAATACAAATTATTGAATATGCTTCTAAGGGAGTTTTCAGAAAATTGGGGTAAAAAAACTTTTGTATTCTTACATTCAAATATTATATGAGTATTAGAAATATTCTCACCACACAGACATTTACTGTGTCTACTGAATTTGGTTACGAATGCATTAAGTTTTATTCTATAAAACAAACTATTCACTCTTCGTGCTTTGGAGATATTTGAGCAAGCCTTAGAATGACTCACGACTCTTGTTTTATCAGTTTTGATGACAGATCTGTTTAAAAAATCTCTCTTTTAGGTGATATTTTCTGTGACCTTTTTCCATGATGTTTGTTCTAATGTGGTAGCCCTCTTGTAATGTTTAAAGGCATGTAATGTTGCTGATTTTCCGGTTCATGCTTTGCACCCTTTTGGGTGTGCACCTGTTTGTAGGTGTGTAGTATGTTTGTGTTGTGTTCCCATGCTAGCATCATGCGTGCTTGCATGCATGCCTGCCTGCCTGCGTGTGTGTGTGTGTGTGTGTGTGTGTGTGTGTGTGTGTCTGTGTCTATGAGTGTGTGTGTGTGTAGGGGGGGGGGTGGATTTTGGGTGTGTTTCACAGAGAGAGAGAGAAGAGAGAGAAAAGAGAGAGAGAGAGAGAGTTTTTATTATCTAAATAGAAAGGGGATGCATTTTTAATGTCAGATTTCCCCCTTCAAAGTAGGATGCTTCTGCTGCTTACAGGCACACTCTCTCAGGCTAAATGCAGGCAGTGGTATTGTGAGGAGACTACACACGCAATGTTTCTGTCAGCCATTCACCCAACTCACAGGGATTTCGCTTTCTTTACTTCTCATCGCCTCCAAATTCAGAGAGGCAAGGTAGCAAAAAACTTCGAACCACAAAACTGGAACAAAAGTTGTACCAGATACCGAACAAAAGATTTAAGTGATGAAATGTATTATGTTTTTAAATGTATGTACGTAAGTGAATTGAGATAGGTCTACATTATCGTAAAGGGTCATCAATTAAAGGCCATATATGATAAAAAGGAAATATATATATATTCACATTATTTACCATAGAAATCACACGCTTGTAACCTAGTTTGAACTCTTTAAAAACTAGACTGCAGTAAGTTCTGGCATCCTACGAGGCTTGTAGATACTCTGTCGTAAGGTTGACATCAAATAGACACGAGTTTGTGTGTGTGTGTGTGTGTGTGTGTGTGTGCAGTAACTGAATGTTCAAGTCTGTGTGCTTGCAAGAAATTCACTTGGTGCTTTGAAAAAATAACAACTTCTTGTAGATCTTACAATTCCTGTAATTCTTTACACTGTACACCTTACTCCTTGACCTAACTGCCAAAGTTTAAAAAGAAAATGTCGCCACAACATAGCGGATCTTGTGCCAAAATCTGTCAAAATGGTAGAGCAGCGGTGAAGAGTGGCACACTCATGTTTCTTTACCCTTATGGTTTTTTTTTTGTCTTTTGGTTTTGGTCCCTTTTCACTGTTTGGCAGTGGCTGGGAAACAAAGATTGAGATACAACATGCTGATGGAGGGAAACAATCACTTGAGGCAAAGCCAGCTGTCACTGTTACAAAAGTTGTGTGTGTGTGTGTGTGTGTGTGTGTGTGTGTGTGTGTGTGTGTGTGGTGTGTGTGTGTGTGTGTGTGTTTCTCTGTGAGTGTGTTTTTGTGTGGTTTTCCTGTGATATGTGTATGTGTTTCTCTTTGAGTGTGTGTGTGGTGGGTTTGTGGTTTTTGTTTGTGG
>CM054160.1:32268743-32308743 GCA_028751875.1 Rapana venosa | reverse complement strand
ATTGTCACAGACCAAGGTTTCCGTTGTAAAAATATCCCCAAGGTCAATGTCACCTTGCATGACAGCATGCTTTTCGTTCTCTGACTCTTTGACGTCACTTGGTGAGAGACGGATTTCACGTGCACCGTCTTGCAGCAGTGTGTTGTTGGCAGAAGGGGGTGTGTCAGTATGTGACACAGCACAGTTTGAAGGAGGTGTGGGCACAAATAAACCTTGTACATTTTCGTCTGTCGTTACATTCTCACTTGCCTCCATTTCTTCTTGTATCTGTGCTGTCCTCTTCTCCTCTGTCCTTCTTTTGTCTCTGGAAATCTGACTGGGAGGCTTCCTGCGGTAGCTGTGGGAGATGACAGGGGTGTGCAGTTGCGCCATGTTGCTGTTGTTGGTTGGGCTGGCTTTCAGTCGTAGCACAACGACTGTGCTGTCGCCACTTCCAGCGATTTTCCAAGAAGTGAGGTCATTTTCTTGGAGCAGGACATCCAAGGTCAATTTCAACGTTGTTGGTAGACCGACAACGGACATGGTGTTGGATTAAATAGAATTTTTTGAAAATTAAGTTCAGAGCAAAATTTTCTTCCTGCCTACCTTCAAGGGAGATCACTCCACCTCCAAGAGCGAGAGAGAGAGAGCGAGAGAGCAAACATGCTATTCTATTCTATTTTCAAGTGAGTATAAATCTCTTAATGGATGTGTGCATCCATGCATACATATAGTGTGGTTGATCTTTAACGTGCACAAGAATTTGAAACACCCAGATTTGATCAAACAATCCACTGTTGGCCGCTGTTGTTTTATGTGATTTTTTTAAAAGACATTTAAAACAACAACAAAACAACAGAAAACCTCTCCCCACACACTTTGTGCTCCATTACTGAACATGCTGCATTTCTGGTCAATTTACATTTGATCTCAATGGCTAAAAAATAAAACCAACCCCAAAACATAAACAAAGACACAGGAACACTCTATTCACTACTAGACCTTAAAATAATACACCATATGTCATCTTCTTGTTGTGGCATGTGTTGGTGTAAAATCTGCCATCAATCTTTCAGCAGAAGATCAATCACATACTTCCCCCCCAAACATCTTTCTAAAATATCCTACGGGAACAAGGTTTTCTATTCATTTCACTATCAATTCAATCATATTTCAAAATATTAAGGTAAAGGAAAGAGTCCCCTAACCATAAGGTTTGGGGGGCGAGGGGGTCAGAGACCTCACTTCTCTGGGGTCACATTTTTGGGGGGCGCCCACCCCTTTTCCCCTCGCTGTCTACCTTCCAACCAAAAGGGGGCATTCCCCATTTACAGGGGGAAAAGGGGGACATCACACATCCAAGGGATTTTAACCCCAAAAGTATTTCCGACCTTACAACCAAAGGGGCCGAACATTTTGGTCATTTGGGAAATGGGGAACCAACGACGGGGGACTAGTCTGCGGAGTTTGCCTGCACCCCAACTACCACCCAAATACCCTCACCCCACAACATCAAGGAGAAAACCTGCAGCGCCAAACGGCAAGATCCTAACCAAAAAATTTTTATTTTAAACCACGGCGCTTCAAATCCAGCACAACAGAGCCAGAACAAAACCTCCCCGGGAGCTGAAAAGGCAGCGACCACAACCTTGGTCTGGTATTAAAAATAAGCTAAGAAAAAAAAAACGGCCTCAAACCCACGTATCAAATTTACGGGACAAACTGAAATTCCGAGTCAGGAATTTTAAAAGCTAAGCTTGGCGGTTTTTTGGGGCATTAACCCTCCGGGACAATGACAAAATGCCTCCCCAAACAATTTTAATGACATCCAGAAACACAGGGGAGGTACCGTCATCAGGGGAAAAAACACCCCAGGGACTACCAAATGACATCTTGGACCTCGCATAAAAGAAGGCACGAAACCAACCATTTCCAACCCTAAAGAAAGGGGACCCAAACAACCGTGAAAAAGTCAATTTAAAACCAAGAGAAGTGGCATGCAATGTGATGAATCGAAAAAAGCGAAGGGGAAACGTAAAAAGGCATAGAAAACCCGAAGAAACTAAAAAAAACCCTTAAAACCCAAAAATCCATCTTTAAAGACACCCCGGGAAACCCCCACAAAAGCTCAGCTGCATTGAACGGGTTTTAATATTTCAAAAAATGTACAACACCCAATACAACCGACAAGAGCATAATAGAAGAAAAGCAGAAACAAAAGACCCCTCGCCATTACCTAACTGGGGGAAGAAGGGGAAAAAGCCACCCGAGCTTACCAGTAGGAAAGTCCCCGGGAGCGACAAAACCAAAAACTCTCAAAATGGGGGCAAACGCATCACATATGTTACACTACTTCAAAAATTTGGGGGACAAAACAGTGGCCAACAAATGACACAACCTCATCATACCCCGCCCAAGAAGGGGAATTTACGCCAATGCCAAAAATATAGAACAATCACCTCATCAGCCACGCCAGCAAGATCGCTCAAAAATTTTTTGAATGACCAAGAAGAGGGAAAATCACCTTCAAGGGAAAAACGGTTCAGGGGGCGGGGCAAATCGAACAGATTTTTAAATGCCACACCGAGGGAAAAAAATCTTCAACCGAGAACCCGTTTCTCAACTTCATCGACTCAAAAGGGTTTGACAGATATGCACGAAGGCCCCGTGCAGTCCCAAATTTTGGGATTTAAGAAGGCATGCAAACCATTCAAGCATTTTACAACACTGCAACATACAGTCCTCGAACATCATCAGACTACTTCAAACCACAGTGGGGCCGACAAGGATCCGTTATCTCCACCGTTTAATCTTTTCTTGGGAAAAAATTTTGAAAACCCCCAAATTCCACTCAACCACCCAAATTGGCGGCAGACCCCCAACAACTTCGGTTTCCGATGCATTGACCTCATGGGGGGAAGAAAACACAGAGCTGCAAATCTTACGACCAACTTAAACAGAGTTTAGCATATGGTGGAGGAGCCAGAGAAAAAAATATTTGTGAACCCCGGCAACGCCACTGCAAAAATTTACAAACGCCAACAACGGGGGAGGAAACATTTTTAAAATACCGGGTGCTACCTCACAAAGGACGGGAAATCGACAACGAAATCAAAGTCAGAATAGCCTTGGCAACATCTACCCTGACAAAACTCACCACTATAATGGAAAAGAAAAGATATCAGTTTCCAATCAAAATAAAGCTCTACAAACCCTAATTTCAGACTATCCTGCCTGTACTTGAAGTGAAACCTGGACATATAACTGCTGAAAATCAAGGCAAAGGAATCCAGTCAATTGAAACCAAATGCCATAGAAACTGCTGGGCATATCTGAGATAACGAAAGACCAATGAATTTGTCAAGATTCAAATACCACGGCTGGCAGGTCCACAGGAACACCTTCTCACATCGTCAAAAAGAAAAAGCTGACATGGATCGGCCACGTCACACCGCCACTGACCCACTGCCCAAAAACAGTACTACTGCAGGAACACTCGAAAGGTGGCAGAAAGAGGGAAGACAGAACGAAGTCAATGGAAGACAACATCGGAGAATGGACCAGATGAATGACTTGGCAGTTACTGCGCAGAGCGATGACCCGAGATGGATAGGAAGGAGGCTACCACGGCATCGACATTCGGTGTCTCCCCCATGACCGCCAGTCACGGGTACTGATCATGATGATGATGAACATGTCATGTGTGTGACCAAACCACATCAGTTTTCTCCCCTCTTTATGGGAGAGCAGAGGTTCTTGGGGACGACATGCTTTTTGATTTCGCTTTCACCATAGTTGTTGGTCTTGTTTGGTTTTTCTTTCAACAGAGCCTAAATTAGTAAAGTTGTAACATATTCCACATATGTTCTATTGATGCTGATATTCTGAGGAGTGACTTTATGTGTATCACCTTGGTCTTTTTGGCATTGAACTTAAGGACAGCATTGTTGCCCTCTGCGATCAACTCCGTAGATAATTCATCTCATGCTAGATATCAGCTGGCTTCGAGTGCGTGTCATAGCTATTCAAATGACATTAAAAGATGAACACCAATCAGTTCAATTCAAGGAAACTACACGTGATGCTAGCTGAACTTAGTTTTCCATTAAAATGGTTGCCTCCTTTTGACTGTCAGTCCATTTTGTGTGTATGCTTTTAGAATTTTCTACATGTCCCACCTTTAGTGATTTTTCCATGACGAAACTGGTGACGAAGAAGAGGGTGTATGCAGAAAAGAGGCAGTATTCGTAAAATTTATACTTCAAAGTATTCTTGTCCTGACCCAAACATAAATGAGTGGGATACCATGTGAATATTTCTTGTGAATTTGATTAAGGAATACTTAACACCTATGAGAAAGCCTCTGTGAGTTGTGTATGGGCCCAAATATTTCCTTTCTTTTTAAAGCATTTGCAGACTTACTTTCAAGGAAAAAACACACAATACTGAGTCATCTTTGAAGAAATATCTGTGAAAATCCTTTAAGCACACAAAGAAAAATTTACATTATGATAATGTGGTGTGTTTGGCTTTATCAACTGAAGGGTAAATATATATATATATATAAAATATATATAACAAATATGTGTGGGTTGTGTGTGTTTGTGTGTGTGTGAGTGACTCTCCATTTTAGAGTCCAACTTGTCACCTCAGGCTTTTTTTCCACTAGAGGCCAAAAAATGAGGTAGGGTTGTCATGTGCCGATTTTGGGATTTTGGATAAAACGATAATATAGACATTTCCAAACCGAAAACATCAATAAATATAATAATAGCTGTAGTTTTCTTTCCTTATCAAAAGCGCAATATTAAAACACATACCCACCTCAGAAGACCAGCGTGTTTGTTGAAAAAGGCCTGAAGATGTTACTTTTCACAACCTGTATTCCCTCATGAATAACAATAACCCCGCCGAGTGACACACGATTCCAAAGCTCACAGTTTCGACCTTCACACTCGTGTCAACTCTATCCAAAAAAAAACGCTCAAAAAAGGGGATCAGTCGTAAACAAAACGTCACTTAGGGGGGAGATTTCATTCTCCTCCATTGGCCCACGGAACAAGTGACCTAACAAAGCCAATGATGAGATGCTGAAACAAAATGGTGTGGTCACTTCAAAGCACAATCCGTAATTAATACCCTCGAAATTCTGATTGTTCTGCTAATATTCTGGATGGATACAGCTCAGTAAAGAGCTATAGTAATGAAGTTGAGAACTATGTTACAACAAATTGCAGGCTTTGTTAGGAAACATGGAGCGAAAACAATGCAAGCCCATGATCACCTAAATCCCCGACATGACTGGAAATGAAAAAGAATCGAAGGCTGGTATACTCCTGAAGAAAAACAAAACAGCCTTCTGATTCAAAACAATGAAGATAAACCATCAAATATACTTTGCTGTTGTGCTTTTATCTGAACAACATTGAGGCAATCAACTGAAATACCCAAGTTTTCAGACAGCAATAAAAAAAAGTGTTTGACTGCAAAGTGCCACTGCTAAAAATAGTCAGAAAAAACAAAACAAATGGAAACTGATTCAGGCTAATGATCTTCAGAATAAAATTATGCACGCTTGAAAAGAGCTTGCATTACACAGTTTTTTCATCAGATGAACTACTGGCATAAACTGAAATGAAAATTTAAAACATGAAAATCAAAAAATAAAAAAAAATAAAAATAAAAATAAATTTACATGCAGCACCATTAACATAATAAATTTAAAAAATAATATAACAATGCATCACAGCACTGCCACTAGACACCTCATCTCAAGGCACAATAAAAATTAGCATGCAACAATAGCACACAGTTACTGACACCTCATCTCATGGCACATATAAAATATAGCATGCAACATTAGCACACAGTCATGACAATTCATGGCCACATAAAATTTAGCATGCATTATTACACACATTCCCTGACACATTAGCAAATAAAAAGTAGCATGCAACATAAAGCACACAGTCACTGACATTTCAGGCATAATAAAATTTAGCATGCAACATAGCAAGGTAGTCAAGATGTATTTGTCAATAATTATCGTTATTGGGCAGTAGTCAAGATGACGTGTCAATATCGTTTTTTGGGCGTACGTCAAGATGAACCTGTCATTAATTATCGTTATTGGGCCGTAGTCAAGATGACATATCAATAATTATCGTTATTGCACAGGTATTCAATATACATGTCAATAATAAACGTTATTAGCACAGGTAGTCAAGATGACATGTTCAATAAAATTATCTTATTGCACAGTATCAAGATGGCGTGTCAATATCCTAATCGACGAGGTAGTCAGATGACGTGTCCATATCGTTATTGTGCAGTAGTCACGAAGACGTGTCTATAATTAAGATTATTGTGCAGGTAGTCAAAGATGGTGCTTCAAGAATTAACAACGTTATTTGGGCGGTAGTCAAGATGAGGTGTCAACTCAGAACTAGGTCACCAGCCCCTGTTCATGCTACCTCCATTGGGTCGTTATCCTGCAAAAACAATCAACAGGCTTGCATACACACACCCATACACATACAACCACTACCGAATTAATAGGAGTTCACAAATTCAACATGTACAACACACACACAACACACACACACGGCTGCACGACACACAACACAGGATATACACTGGCCAGGGTGGGGGAATTCGGCTGTTGAAGCAGGGCAAATTTGAGATGAAAACTAGGAGGGAAAATCTTAGGTTTGGAATAACCATCTGTCTTGAGGCTGGATTTAAAAGTGTGTAAGTAGACTTTTGGCAAGGGAAGAGAGGGAGGTAACTTCCAGATCACTGGACCAAAACAAAGAGCGGTGGGCCAACTGTGGCATTAGGTTGAATCTCGGTAATTCGTAAGCACAGTATCTGCAGCAGAGTGGAGGGAACGAGGAGTGGTATGGGGACACAGTCACAGAGGTAGAGGGGCAAAGTGGTTTAAATATCTGTGGATGCCTTAGAACAAGTGATATGACTGCAATAGTAATGATATAGGAAAACAGAAGAAACGTGCCAAAAGCTAACTGATAAGTGGAGTGCCCCTAAATGCAACTGGAAAGTATTTCAGGGAAGCACCCCATATAAAGTAAGTTATAAAACTACTGGAGTTCACAGTTGTCTCCTAGTCTGACCTTCCACTTGAGTTTTGCATCAGTCATCATGGCTGCTCAAAACAGGAAAAACCCGACTCTTTAGTTTTGCCACTGCGCCACTTTCGCTCGGTAACCTAAACACCATCTGGCTGCTATCTAGGCACAGCGCGGTCAGGGGTCCAAGTCCATCGTCTCGCGTGCCAAGCACACTATCTTTCTTTGCTGTCAATTAGCGACTGGCGAATTATTATTTGAAAAGGCTATTTATCATTCGCAGCTGGAAGACCTACTTGTTTTGTACAGTACCTCATACATTAGTGAACAAAACTTTAATACCTGGCTATTACTTTTTGTGGTTAGGTTGTACAGCTAAATAGGTTAACTAAATTTTAAAAACATTTTATTTACAAACCACGGTGTTTCCCCAAGAAACGAAGGGCTGAGTGTTTGTGTGTTCTCTCTCTCTCTCATCTTCTCATCTCTCGTCTCTTGCTCTCTCTCTCGTCTCTTGCTCTCTCTCTCATCTCTCAGTATATGTGGTGTTATGTTAAGATTGAGTAAGTCTTCAGACAACCCTAAAATAGGAGACCGCAATAGAGAGAGAGAGAGAGAGAGAGGGTAGGGGGTGGGGGAGGAGATAGAGAGGGGTGGGGGGAGAGATCTACTTTGTGTGAGTGTGTGTGTGTGTATGTGTGCGACCTGCATGCATGCGTGTGCGTGTGTGTGTGTGTGTGTTATTGTTAGTGTGTGCGGGGATGTGAGTGTGCGTGCGTGCGTGGGCGCCTGCTGTGGGTTTTGCGCGTGTGTTTGTTCGCCGCACCCACTTGTGTGCGTGCGTGTATGCGTATGTGACCGTGTATGCATGTTTGAACGTGTGTTGTGTGTGTTTGTATTGTGTGTGTGTTGATCGGTCCACAGCACCTACATGTTCCCAGTGCTTCCAGGCGTGGGTCAGTTTCAAGCTGTTAGTTTTCCTCCAACACATGTGTGCCCGTGGCGCATCTTTTGTAGTTACATGTGTGTGGTGTGCACACGAAACGCGCGTGTATGAGTGTGCCTGCGCGCGTATGAGTGAGTATAGTGTATGCGTATATGTATTTATGGCCATTTTTGTGGTGTGTATGTTGTCTGCTAGTGTGTTATGTGTGTGTGTGCACCGTGCGCTCATGTGTGTGTGTGTTTATTTATGACGCTTATTCTTTTATTCAAGGATAATGGAATAAGCACTATGTGCATTTTAAAAAAATCTAGTTCCCGGTATATGCAGTTTTGTAATTTTTGTCATCCTTTTTGTGAGTGTGTGTTTTTCTTTCCGCTTTTTTTTGGGTGTTGCTTTGATGTCAAAGTGTAGGCCTGTGTGCAATTTGTTTTGTTTTTTTAGCACAACACAGGACTTGATAAGTAGATAAACATTTGATCACAACAATTTCTTAACAGATCAAAAATGCTTTTTGAATAGTATTCAGAAATATCAGTGAAATAAAAACCTGAGGCCATTTGTGAGGTATCTTGGCTTGTATGACAGTATAGGATACTGACAAGACATTTGTTTTCTACTGTGTTCTCGGGTTATAATTAAGAGCTGTACTGGAATTTGGTTCATGAACAAACCTTCAGCTGAGCAAGGATACCACTAAAAGCTGATGAAACATAGACTGTGAACGTGCCGTAACTCCTGACCATCAGGAAGTTTATAGAGAAGTCAGAAAGCTGACACTAATGACTGCGGCAGACTCTCCTCCCCACACTCTCCATCACCCAGCTCTCACGCGCTGGCACGCGCGGTAAGCTGGTACCGCCTAAGGTGTGTTTATTAGCCTCGTTCTGCCAACAGGTTCAAAGTCCGCACCCCCCCCCTCCCCCCCCCAAAAGGTAAGTCTGCATGCAGCCATATTCAAATGTATTCTCTATGTTCTTGTTATAATAATATAAATAAATGCTTTTTTAGAGAGGGAGTTAGAAATGTCTTGTTATTTGTGAATTGTGTTTCTTCCTCCCTCTTCTGTTTATCTTCATGTCTGTTTGAACTGCTGTCAACATCAACCATATGAAAGAAAGTACATGGAGTTTGGAGTCAAAAAGAAAGCTCGTTTAAAGCTCATTTTAAAGAGTGCTTTGCTTGTCATTTTTAAACAATACACTGTGCAAGAGGATTGTGAAAGACACAAGGGTAATTTACGGCTGAACACTGCTACAGCTGCAAAGCAGCTAGTGCTGCCTCCTTGCCCTGTTTAAATTATATTCCACCCCAGCAGCTGCCAGTCATGAACATTGGCTGGGAAACTAAATGGAGGGTTTGAGAAGCAGTGTCAGTTTTATTGTTTATTTTTTATTGACTGTACAAAAGTACCCCATGATGCTAAATTAAAGACATGATTAGTAGTTGTATTATAAACAAGATGATATACCATAAATACAATGACTGAAGTGCAATGGCAGAATTGTAATTATTTATAACAAAAAGAAAAGAAAAGTCAAAAATAGCAATGAATTGCACAAGCAGGTCATTGAATCAGTGACTCACACATGTATAAATAAAGCAGGCTATCACAGTTTATGCGTATGGCAAGGCAACGTGCATGCATTGCACACACATGAATGAATACTCACACATCACCACACACGCACATGCATACACACACACATGGCACAAACACCCACACACACCCCTACACGCACTGACATGCACTACACACACACACACACAACACACATACACACACCCAACATACACACCCACATGCACACCCACACACACCCCTACACGCACTACAGCACTACACACACACACCATACACACACACACACCACACCCACGAATGTCTTGATCACGATAACTCAGCCATTGTCACTCACGTCACTTCCACTCACTCACACAAGAGAGAATTTTTTTCCTCTGGAGTTAACGTCAGTGCCGGACTTTCCAATCCCCTAAAAGTCCTTCGGATGAAGACTAATAAACCGAGGTCCCAATTGACAAACACACTCACAACATCTTGCGTGTAATGTAAAACATAGTTCGCTTATGGTGGCAGAGTAGGCCATTTGTGCTGGTGGGAATGGATGACAATATGACAAAACGGCATACACAGAGACTGTATGTAAAAAAGCACATGCGCTTATTCCAATATCCTCAAAATAAAAGACATCCAAAAATAAGAAAGAATATAGTAAGACATGCACACACACACTCAAAGATACTCTGTCCTCTCCATACACACACTCACAGACACAGACACAACACACACACACACACACACAACTCACACAACCACAACACACACACACACACACACACACAAACTCACAGATACTCTGTCTCTCATACACACACTCACAGACACAGACCACAACACACACACACATACACACACACACAACACACACAAACAAAGGTAGAAACACTCACAGATACTCTGTCTCTCATACAACACTCACAGACACAGACACAGACACACACAGACACACACACACACACACATTACACACACACACTCACAGATACACTTGTCTCTCATAACACACTCACAGACACAGACACACACACACACACACACACACAACACAACACCACACAGCAACACAAAATTGAGACACACACACACAACTCTCTCCTCTCTCCTCTCTCTCACACACACACACAAAACACACACACACACACACTCACTCTCTCTCATCTCTCTCACACACAAACTACACACACACACACTCACACACACACTCACACACACACACACACACACACACACACACAGCACACACACACCCACACACATTAGCACACACACACACACACACTCTTAGTGTGTGTAAGTCCTTCCCATATCATACGAAACAGTCAGACATGTTTGTAGTAATGTTGGTGACTTTTTTCAGAACCTGAGGATAAAGACGAAACATGACAAGACTGTGGACAGGGTTTGCCAACAGTGACAAGACATCTGAGCCAGTGCAGTCTGCAAACATTCCAAGTCAGCTCCCTTTTTGATTAGAAAACGTTAACTGCCAAAGTATTACATACTGACATAAACAGTATAGAACAACTTAAACATTTGAAACTTCACTAGCTTGTGAAAACTTTGGGTTGTTGTTGTCGTTTTCTGTTTTACTTAAGAACACCTCCCTGTGGGATACTTGGGGGGTGGGGGGGGGGGGAGGGTTGGCTGGCTGGCAGAATAAAAACATCTCCACCTGTAATTCCGTTCTAAGGAATTCCTCTTTTTTTTACTTTTTTAAATTCCTCTCTTTGTTTTCTGCCTTTTCATTTCTTCCTGTTTATGTCTTCTTTACTATTGGCAGAAACGCCTTCTTGGTCCTATTCTCCCTCCCTTTTTATTTTTAGAAAGACAAAAAAAGAAACACAGTTCTCACCTCCTGCACTGAGTCCAGAGTGCTGGGCCTGACTTCAAGCGCTTAACAGGCAGCGCAACACATTTCGCTCTCCATTGAAGACAAGAATAGTTGCTATCTGAGCGTTGCTTACGAAGCGAGTATTTGACAGTGTTGCTCAATAATACCTGACCAACCTGCAGGTGTTCTGTTATCTCTTTGGGCCCGTTGAGACGCCGGGATATATTATGAAAAAAATAGTAAGCGTAGAGTACAACCCTGTCAAGTAGTCTCAAGCTATGCACTTCCACACAGCATCATACGTCATCCTCATTGTGCAATTATTTTCTTTTAAAGTGCCTTGATTCCGTGGCCCTTCCTCTGGTCTCATGGTGACCTGAGAATCGGTATCCCCTCATACACATCAGTGCCTGTGAGAGTTTTGTCAAAGCCATTGGGGTTGAGTTCTCGGTACAGTCGTTGGGAGGACGTTGTAGTGGTAGCCACCTCGGGTGGGCAACTCGCCAGAATTCTGGCTCGCGACTGGAGCAATACTGTCGTTAGTAGGGGCTTAGTAGGTTGAGTCCTGCATAATGTTAAGCTCAGACCAGGCGACACTAACACCCCAAAGTGACCCAGAGGATGAGAACAAAACGAAGTCTGGGTCTAGTTGTGGCGTGGAGATTGAATAGCGGCATGTGGAACAGCAGACTGGGGACATCACATAAGATGAGGCAGAAGAAAAGAAAAGAAAGAAGAAGAAAAAAAGACTGGCGTTAATTGATTGAGGCAGGCCGAAGTCGGATGCTCAGGTCCAGACTTGTCAGGCGCTTAATGGCAGTGAAGTGCATTCCATTGTCACTCATAGATGACAGACTACAATAGCTGCGTCTGGAAACATTCAGTAACAAAGAAGAAGATTGAGCCAGGCTAAAAAATCATTTTGTAATGTTTACACTGTTAGTGTAACAGACACTGTAGTGTACAGACACTAAAAGTTATAGACAGAGCAAAAAGTTTGGGGGGAGAGAGAGAGAGAGAGAGAGACAACGAACAGAACACTGAACATTTAAGTACATTGGCCTTTTGGCCACAAAACATAACAGTGGGCAAGGCAAAAAGGCAATGAAGGAAACAAAATGCAAAAAGAGATTCGTCATATTAGAGAAGAGATGAGAGAGAGAGAGAGAGATAGAGAGAGAGAGAGAGAGAGAGAGAGAGAGAGATGTTTACATGTGTGTTGTGTGTGTGTGTTGTAATCTATTTTGGTTTGACCCAATCGAAACTTTTTATATTAAACGTATACTATCGTCTACATAAAGACAGAATAGTAGTAAACATCTGTATTAAGATGTCTCCCCCCCCCCCCCCCCGCTATCCTCACACACAGACAATAATGAACCATCATTGCATGCTCGTAGGCAGATTACACCAAAAATTTAAAAAACCTGGTCTGTCTCTCTCTTCCTTTCTCTCTGTAACACACACACACACACACACACAATAACCACACACACACACACACATATCACACACACACACAACACAACAGGGCACAAAGCACACTACATCTGCGCACCGAAAAAATAGTTAAAATCCAGATTCCACTGTTCGTAGAGTAGGGCCATTGTGTGCCGGAGGGAATATGATGACAGAGCTACAGAGTTTGTGATGCATTAGAAGGAGTGGATGAAAGGTGCTGGTACTTACTTACTTAATCCTTCTTCAACCCATGTGCCGTGACACTAGGCGCCCAACAAAATCCTCAGCCTTTTCTGTCTGGCAGCCAGCTCAATTCATTCCAGGTCTGCCCGCCTCTCTCTCTCCCTCCTCTACTGTCCCTCCTCCAAGTCCGAGTGGTCTGCCTCGTTTCCTCTTCCCTGTTGTGCCCATCTCACGCATTATTGAGTTAGTCTGGTTCTTGCCCATTCGGAGAGAGGTCCCCGCCACGCTCCATGAATCCGCTGTATTAAAGCCTCGGCCACATGCTGTTAATCCGGTGCGCCTTTGACACTTCCCTGTTGGTGACATGCTGCTGCCAGTGAAGTGTTCAGGATCGGCGAAGACCCTTCCACAAAAGCCTCTGAGGCCTGCTCTCAACTTCTTGTTGTTTTCTTCCGAGTCGTATAGGATCACTGCAGCGTACATTGGACCTTGTAGATCTTCACTTGGTTTTGGATGTGGCAGGACAGTATGACTTCCAGATGTTTTCAACCCACTTAATTACACGGGCTGCAATCCTATTCTGGTTAAAAATTCTTTCTCAATGTTACTGACAAAAGAGCTGGGTAACCAGCTAAAGAGATCATACACAGAAGTTTCAAACTGAGATGATGAGAGATTTGACAAAGCTTGGAGGTTTGCCATCATGAAAGTACTTCAAAGTGCTATACGGCGTTAACTGATAGTAGCGACTGGCAACATGTTGAGTGGATGAGGTTTTGCCTGAAAGTGTGTTGTCGACATGAACACTTAGATAAATTACAGGGCTGGACATAGGAACTGATGTATTCTAAATTCTAACTGCAGTTATTATTTTTTTTTTACTGAGGAGAACTTATGTTTGATTCCTATGAGCATGGCTTTTTGGTTTTATTCACCATCTAGTTTGCAACATATTCTGGAATCAATCCTCCAGTTTTTGAATATCATGAAGACAATTGGACATGTTTGTCAGAGAGAGGCAATTTTTTTTTTAGAGTAGCAGTGCCTTTGAAACTGAGAGTCAACAGCATAAAAATGAATGAATGATCTGGTGCGGTTTAATTATATGTTGAAAGTGGTGCGGTTTAAAGAGTGAAGAGAACAGGGCATGAGAACTGATCCCTGAGGGACTCCACATTCAGTTGACAGGTTTTGATCGAACTGATTTTACAACAACTGTCAGGAACCGGTCTGTGAGAAATAATTAAACCATGCCGGGCTGAGCTATAATGCCAAACTGTGAACAACGAGACAGTTTGACCACAATGGATCATCTGATTGTAGATTACTCACAGCTCAGAGCATTGCCATCTTCGTCTTCATCTTCTTCTTTTTCTTCTGCTCCTGTTCGCTTACTTTGGGTCAGAAGTGTCTGGTAAAGTAGTGGCAAGTTCCTTTCCTGCTCCTTTCGTGGCCGTACAGCTTGGTTTGTCTCGATCTAAATATGATTATAAGTGAACAGACGTAAATACAAGAACGAACTAACGAACCCAGCTTGGTTTGGCAGGGTTATTTAATTTTATTCATTTATTTATTTTTATTTAATTATACCACTTTAAGTCACGGCAGATTTCTCTGCGTGAAATTCGGGCTGCTCTCCCCAGGAAGACAACTGGCTACCAGAGCATGCCACCCTTTTTTTTTTTTTTTTTTTCCTTCTGCAACTGTACTTGTTTCCCTATCCTGAGTGGGGCTTTTTTTCACAGAATTTTCTAAGGATACTTCTCTTGTTTGGCCGTGGGTTCTTTTTTCCGTGCGCTAAATAATTAATGACATTTGAGGGGCATGCAGTCTTCCATTGTCTTTGTGGTAGCTTGGCCATGTACCTGCTGTGACCTTGATTGCACACTGTGCCTTTCACTGACTGAAAACCAGTAACGCACGTATAACACGCCTGAATAGTCTAATCGTAATCTTAACACTAGTGTACATTTCGTCAATGCGCTCCAGTGAGCGGTCCAAGGGCCTTGTCTATGTTAAACATCATTTTGTGTGTGTGTGTGTGTGTGTGTGTGTGTGCGTTGCGTGTGTTGTGTGTGCGTTGCGTGTGTGGTTTTGTGTGTTGTGCGTGTGTGGTGTGTGTGTGTGTTTATTTTATTTATTTATATTTTTTATTTTTTTTATTTTCAAAGATAATGGAATAAGCACTCAGTAGCCAAGATTAAGGAATAATCACATCATGTGCTTTTTTTACATCATTACCTGTGTGATGCAGTATATTTTTTTGTACATTTTTTGTCATCCGTTCCAGCTGCACACAATGGCCTACACTTCTGATAAGTGGAATGGTATTTAACATATGCGCAAGATGTTCTGCCTGCGTTCTCCACACGGGGAACCTCGGTTTATAGTCTCATCTTGAAGGACATTGGGAGAGTGGAGTCGGCACTGATGTTACCTTCAAGGAAAAATCCTCTTGAACAAGATTTGAATCCCTGATGATCAGATCCCCCAAAGGGGGGGCTGTTGTGTAAAAATTACTTTATCACTCTAACCACCAAGCTTATCCTGTCTGTGTGTGTGTGAGAAGAGAGAGAGTGTGTGTGTGTGTGTAGCATATAATCTCCTTGTCCACAAGCATGCATGTGTGTATGATGAGTGTGTGCACGAGTGTGTGTGTGTGTGTATATGTATTTGTATCAGTGTGTGTGTGTGTGTGTGTGTGTGGCGTGCGTGGTGCATGTATTGCTTGAATGCGTGGTGTGAGAGTGAGTGCATGTTGTGTGTGGCGTGCATGCATGCGTTCGTGTGTTTGTTTGTGTGTATGAGAATAGAATAGAAAGAAAGTTGTCCCTGGCAAAATTTCTGTAAAAAACAAACACAAAACCACTCTGATATGGGAAATAAATCCACATGCAGACCTGGAAAAGAAAAAAAAATATGGGTGGGGGGGATGGAGTGCTGCTCTTGTGGCCATGCACTCTTCTGAGGAGAGCAGCCTGAATTTCAACATGCAGAGAAATCTGCGTGACCTTAAAGTGATATTACAATAAAATTTTAAATATTTCTATACCTTGTAATTAAATTTTTTTTAAACAGCTACAGATCATGGAGACGCTTGATTTGTTGCTTTACAAGGAATCGGTGCTATATAAATACCATACATTATTATTATCATTATAATTATTAATAAAAAAAAGCTTTTTGAAAAACAGAACAAAACCCACCCCATTTCATGAAACAAATCCGATGGTTTACATGAATCTGAATCTGAACTGGTCCAGGTCAATTTCAAGTATTTTTGACTGTATATGTCAGGAAATATAGATGGCAAACCGTGCACTGTTCAGTGCACTCACAAACAAACAACAGTAAACCAAACAACACCAACAACAATAACAACAACAACACACACATGCACCTATACAAACACACAAATATACAGTCACGCGCGCACACACACAAACACACATATGTTGACACATATACAAACATGCACTCACACACACACACACATACATACACTCACTCTTTATCATATGGTTTTTTTTTTTGATAGTGCTTCTTTGTTTAGTTTCTTTTTTTTTTTTAAAGGTGGACCCCTGCGTCACTTTTATTTGCAAAGTTTCGTTTCTCAGGAACTTGTATACATGCATTGAATTTTATGAGATTAATAGATGGATTCAGCCTGATAAAAAAAAAAATTTTAAAAGCATTTTCACTGCTCATCTCACAGAGCATCTTTGAAATAAAAGTTTGGCTTAGACTTCACACTCACTCACACGCGCGCACACACACACACACACCACAAAAAAAACGCGCGCACACTCACACTACACAACACTACACGCACACACACAACACACACACACACACACACACACACATGCACAGAGTTTACTGTGAGTGCTGTTTCCTAGATTTGCAACAATAAAAAAACCACCAAATTTTGGTAAACACATACTAAAACACCAGTAAACCTATAAAAAGTATGATGTTAAATGTCCAATGCCTTGTTTAGATCAATTCTTTTCCTGCTTACCTGATGCGACGCTGTATGTGATATGTGTGTGTTAGTGTGAATGTGTGTGTGTGTCATAAATATGTGTGTGTCTTTGTGTGAGTTATATATGTGTTGTATGTGTGTGTTGTGATGTCTATATTATTATTATTATTATTTTATATCAGGATAAATGGAATAAGCACTTATGTGTTTTATTTACATCTAGCCCCGTTGTATGCGGTTTTGTTAAATTCTGTCCCATCCTTTTTCTCTGTGTGATAAATGTGTTTGTGTGTATGTGTAGTGTCTATGTGATGTGTGGTGTTTGAATGTGGTGTTTGTATGTGTTTGTTGTTGTATGAATGTGTGTGTGCAGGTGTGTGTGTGTTTGAATTGTGTGAGTGTGTGTGTTTACTGTGTGTTATGTAGGATGTTGTTTGTTGTCTTTTCGATATTTACGTCGTTCACTATCAGTTATATTATACCAGTAGAAAAAAAAACATATATACAAGGGTGTAATGAGAATTGAGGTGGTGGACAGGAGGCCTGAAAAAAGCGAGGGGGAAAAAGTAGTCTAAACATGAAAAGAAACCACAATAGCAAAAGAAACAATAAAAAAAACAAAAAATTAAAACCGAAACAAAAACATGAAAAGTGATAACAAATGTCCCATAGTGACATGCCAAGACCTTTTGCAATATCAAAAGAGCCAAATTACAAATAATTGAATATGCTTCTAAGGGAGTTTTCAGAAAATTGGGGAGAAAAAACTTTTGTATTCTTACATTCAAAAATGATGAGTATTAGAACTAATCTCACCAACAGACATTTACATTCAACTGAAATTTGATTTACGAATGCAATAAGTATATTTCTATAAAAACAAACAAAACAGCTCAACCGCTGTGGAGAAATTTGACAAGCCTTAGAAATTACTTTCACGACTTCTTGCTTTATCAGTTTGATGACAGATCATGTTTAGAAATCTCTCTTTAGGTGATACGTATCTGTGACCTAATTTTTCCAGGAATGATTTGTTCTAACAAGTATATCCCTCTTGTAAAGATAAAGGCACTTGTACTGTTTGCTGGATTTCCCGTTCATGCTTTGCACCTCTATTAGGTGGCACGCTGTATGTATGGTTGTGTGTTTATGTTAGTGTGTTGTGTTCCTGATGCTAGCATGCAAAATGCGTGTCATGCATGCAAGCCTCTGCGAGTCGCGCGTGTCGTCGCGCGCGTGCGCGCGCGCGTCTGTGTGTGTGTGTGTGTGGTCAGTGTCTAAAGAGTTGTGTGTGTGAGTAGGGGTGGAGTGGAGTTGGGTTGTTTCAGAGGAGAGAGAAGAGAGAGAGAGAGAGAGAGAGTAGAGAGAGAGAGAGAGTTCTTATTAATCAAAAAGAAGGTATTCAGTTTTAATGTCAGAGATCCGCTTCAAGATAGGATGCTACAGCTGCATACACGCACCACCTCACATGCTGAATGCGGCAGCGGTATTGTGAGGAAACGTACACACGCACTGTTTCTGTCAGCCCTTCACCAACTAACATAGGGATTAACGCTTTTCTTTACTTCATCATCCCTACCAATTCAGAGAGGCAAGGTAGCAAAAAAACGCCTTCGTAACCACACACTGAACAAAAGATTTACCAAGAATACCTAACAAAAGATTTAAGTGTGAATGTATATGGTTTTTTTAAATGTATGTACGTAAGTGAATTGATAAAGGTCTACATTATCGTAAAGGGTCATCAATTAAAGCCATATATATAAAAAGGAAATATACATATTCACATTTTTTACATAGGAAAACACACGCTTGTAGCCAATAGTTTGAACTCTTTAAAAAACTAGAACTGCAGAAAAGTCTGGCATCCTAACGAAAAAAAAAAATGCATGATAGATACTCTTTCCTAAAGGTTGACATCAAAATAGACACGATTTTGTGTGTGTGTGTGTGTGTGTGTGTTGTGGTGAGGTGGTGTGTGTGTGTGTGTGTGTGTGTGTGGTGTGTGTGAGTGTGTTGTGGTGGTGTCTAAGGATTGTGTGTGTGTAGTGTGTGGGAGGGAGTAGGGGGGTGTGTTTCAGAGAGAGAAGAGAGAGAGAGAGAGAGATGAGAGATGAGAGAGAGAGAGAGAGAGAGAGAGAGAGAGATAGTACTTAATTATCTAAATAGAAAGGGATGCAGTTTTAATGTCAGAGTTCCGCACCAAAGTAGGATGCTTCTTCTGCATACACGCACACTCTCATCAGGGCAGAATGCAGGCAGCGGTCTTGTGAGAGACTACACACTCAATGTATCTGTCAGCCATTCACTCAACTACATAGGGATTTCGCTTTCTTTACTTCATCATCGCCTCCCAATTCAGAGATGTCAAGGTAGCTAAAAACCCTCGAACACAAAGGACAGGCAATCGACAACAGAAATCAAAGTCAGAATAGCCTTGGCAACATCTACCCTGACAAAACTCACCACTATAATGGAAAAGAAAAGATATCAGTTTCCAATCAAAATAAAGCTCTACAAACCCTAATTTCAGACTATCCTGCCTGTACTTGAAGTGAAACCTGGACATATAACTGCTGAAAATCAAGGCAAAGGAATCCAGTCAATTGAAACCAAATGCCATAGAAACTGCTGGGCATATCTGAGATAACGAAAGACCAATGAATTTGTCAAGATTCAAATACCACGGCTGGCAGGTCCACAGGAACACCTTCTCACATCGTCAAAAAGAAAAAGCTGACATGGATCGGCCACGTCACACCGCCACTGACCCACTGCCCAAAAACAGTACTACTGCAGGAACACTCGAAAGGTGGCAGAAAGAGGGAAGACAGAACGAAGTCAATGGAAGACAACATCGGAGAATGGACCAGATGAATGACTTGGCAGTTACTGCGCAGAGCGATGACCCGAGATGGATAGGAAGGAGGCTACCACGGCATCGACATTCGGTGTCTCCCCCATGACCGCCAGTCACGGGTACTGATCATGATGATGATGAACATGTCATGTGTGTGACCAAACCACATCAGTTTTCTCCCCTCTTTATGGGAGAGCAGAGGTTCTTGGGGACGACATGCTTTTTGATTTCGCTTTCACCATAGTTGTTGGTCTTGTTTGGTTTTTCTTTCAACAGAGCCTAAATTAGTAAAGTTGTAACATATTCCACATATGTTCTATTGATGCTGATATTCTGAGGAGTGACTTTATGTGTATCACCTTGGTCTTTTTGGCATTGAACTTAAGGACAGCATTGTTGCCCTCTGCGATCAACTCCGTAGATAATTCATCTCATGCTAGATATCAGCTGGCTTCGAGTGCGTGTCATAGCTATTCAAATGACATTAAAAGATGAACACCAATCAGTTCAATTCAAGGAAACTACACGTGATGCTAGCTGAACTTAGTTTTCCATTAAAATGGTTGCCTCCTTTTGACTGTCAGTCCATTTTGTGTGTATGCTTTTAGAATTTTCTACATGTCCCACCTTTAGTGATTTTTCCATGACGAAACTGGTGACGAAGAAGAGGGTGTATGCAGAAAAGAGGCAGTATTCGTAAAATTTATACTTCAAAGTATTCTTGTCCTGACCCAAACATAAATGAGTGGGATACCATGTGAATATTTCTTGTGAATTTGATTAAGGAATACTTAACACCTATGAGAAAGCCTCTGTGAGTTGTGTATGGGCCCAAATATTTCCTTTCTTTTTAAAGCATTTGCAGACTTACTTTCAAGGAAAAAACACACAATACTGAGTCATCTTTGAAGAAATATCTGTGAAAATCCTTTAAGCACACAAAGAAAAATTTACATTATGATAATGTGGTGTGTTTGGCTTTATCAACTGAAGGGTAAATATATATATATATATAAAATATATATAACAAATATGTGTGGGTTGTGTGTGTTTGTGTGTGTGTGAGTGACTCTCCATTTTAGAGTCCAACTTGTCACCTCAGGCTTTTTTTCCACTAGAGGCCAAAAAATGAGGTAGGGTTGTCATGTGCCGATTTTGGGATTTTGGATAAAACGATAATATAGACATTTCCAAACCGAAAACATCAATAAATATAATAATAGCTGTAGTTTTCTTTCCTTATCAAAAGCGCAATATTAAAACACATACCCACCTCAGAAGACCAGCGTGTTTGTTGAAAAAGGCCTGAAGATGTTACTTTTCGGGTTTGTGTGTGTGTGTGTGTTTTTCTCTGTGAGTGTTGTGTGGGGGTTTTTCTCTGTGAGATGGTAGGTTTCTTTTGGTGTGTGTGTGTGTGTGTGGTGGGGTTGAGGAGTGAGTGGTGAGTTTTTTCTCTTGAGTGTGTTGGGAGTAAATGTGAGAGTGTGTTTTCTGTGTGTGGTTTTGGTGTGTTTCTCGTGTGTGCGTGCCACTTTGCTGTGTGTTATGATTGCGCTGTTGGGTAGGGGTTTGTGCGGCTAGATTGCCCCTCATTTTCTTGTTGGGTGTGTATGATGTGTGTGTGATGTTTTGTGTGTGGTTTTTTCTATCTTCCATGTACAGTGGCCCTTTGATTAAGCACCGCAGGGGCAAGTTTTTGGGTTTCCCTTTATAAGCGAGGGTCCTTATATCAAAACCTCGGTTTAAGGTCAGTTGTGGAAGTGTGTGTTTTTAAAACCCGAAGAAAGAAGAAAAAAGTGTGGACAAGCAAAAAGAGTTGTTATCGGCTCTAATGGTCTGTGTGTGGTGTGTGTGGTGTGGGTGTGTGTGGTGTGGGGTTTGGTTGTGGGTGTGTGTTGTGTGTGGTAGGTGTGTGTGTGTTTTGGTGTGTGTGTGTCCACGGCAACTTCTTGCTTTTTTTATGCATCAATGCAATGGAACTTGGGGTTTGGGTTGAAAAGTTGAAATCTCGATGAAATCTTTTTTTTTTGGGTATTGCAAAAAAAACATGAATTCAATTCAAATAACACTAAAATGTATGAACAGTAGCTGCTGAATAAATTAGAGAGAGGGGGAGAGAGAGGAGAGAGAGAGGAGAGAGAGAGAGAGAAGAGAGAGAGAAGAGAAGAGAAAAAGCTCACCTTTTCAAGAAAACCACCCCAAAAAACAGTGTCAACATGCCATGCTCGGACCCTCTTGCACGTTTTCGGAAATATCTTCCTGCCGCTTTCAAACTCCCCAAATGTATTTGGCTTTTTTTTACAATTTTGAGCAAAGTTCGGAACTTTCATTTCTCAGCGTGGGAAATTTGCTTTTGTGAGGGGTTCCCCCCGACCTCCCCGATAATTTTTTCCTTTTTGTTTGAGGGACAATGCTTTTTTCTTACGCTCCCCCATCAGCCCTTTTTGGAAAAAAAATTTCTTGGAAGGATCATACCCGGGAACAAACGACATAACTTTTAATTTTGGGTTTTTAATCCCAGGGGGGGTCGGTCGGGAACAAGCAAATGGTGTTTTACAAGCGAGGGTTCTTTTAACGGGAAAAATCCCACTTCCGGGGAAAAGATAATTCCCCATTTCGGTTCTTTTTTTTCCGAGGGGAAATTGTGTTTTGGGGCTTGCAAGTGCTGTCCATATAGCGATGGTTCCTATATCAAGGGTTCTTTTTTGCGAGTTTTTAAAAAGTGATCCAAAGAACAACTTTGGGAGGGACATGCTTTTGGGTGTTCCTATAAACTGGTTTTTTATATGGAGGTCCTTTTAAGTGGGGTCCCCTATATGTTTGTATAAACACCGAAGCAAAAAGGGGGGGGAGGGGGGACAGGGCCTTTTGTGAGGGTGAAGTCTTTAAAACCATGGGGTGGGGGGGGGGGGGGGGGGTAGTCAATAGTTTATAGTGCTCGTATTTACTGGTGTTTTGTTCCTGCACTGACAAGTAGGTTAATGCTACAATTAAGCTGCTTCACCTCATCTGTCTGTGTTTTCCGTCACTGCTATCATCGATGTCTGTTTGTCAGAAATGATGATAGTGTTTCAAGCGCTTCTTTTTTTTTGTGAGTCAGTGGAACACAGGTAACTGGCGAATGCGATTGAGGACAAAATACATGCTGCTATCAAGGAGAACGTTAAACAAGCTGATGATTGTTAGCATGAGTAGACAGATTGATCGATCGATAGACCGATAGAAAAATGTAAAAATGCTGATGATCAATAGGCATGAGTAGATCGATCGATCTATCGATTGATAGACAGATAGATAAATAGATCGTATAGACAAGTGCACGAAGTAAGTAAGTAAGTAACTAAGTAAGTAAGTAGGTAGGTAGGTAAGTCCTTCGGATGAGACTATAAACCCGAGGCCCTGTGTTCAAATGCATACAGAACATCTTGCGCACACACGTTAAATCATGTTCCGCGTTTCGGTAGAGTAGGCCATTGTGTGCCAGTGGAGGTAACAGATGACAGAATTTCAAAAACGCATACACGCGGGGACTGGATGTAAAAAAGCTTATGAGTGCTTATTCCATTATCCTTGATAATAAAGAAATAAATAATATTAAGTATACAGAAAACAGTTTAACAGCTACATGGTCAAATATTTATCACTAAGCAGGCACGGCTAATTTTTCAGTTTGACTTCTCATGGTCAGACAGCAACTAAGACAGAACAAGGAGGGGACAGCGGTTACACTGCGTGGATTATCCAAACATGAGTGGGCACATTCTGGTGTATAAAGGCTACAACACTCTGTTTTAAAAAAACACTCTTTTCCTTCTGTTTTCTATGTGACTCTTATATTCATACCGCACAGTACTAAGGCCATCCACAGAAATAAAAACACTTTTGTGAGATAAGACTAGCCTCTGATCAAAAACTCATGTGATTTTGAACAAATTTGGTAGTTTGAAATTGTTAAAATTTTCAGCCAACACTGTACCCCTCAGTCTTTGTGTCTGCTAGCTTCCTTACCGCAATATGCATGCGGGGGGCAACGCTGTAGGAATACAGGCAAACCTCATTTGATGGTATTTCCAACTTTCCGTGACTACCTGGTATTGCTCTATGTCCTCAATCCAAAAAAACAAGTGCACAGTCATTTTATCATGCTTAAAAAAATCTGTGAAAATCACCAACATTTTTTTCCACTAGGTGACCCCCAAATTTATACCTGTGTGTAGCTGATACAGTTATCTCAGCCACAGCTGTGCTGGGAGAAGCTGGGCTGTTTGCTGTGCCTAGCCAGCCTGTAGCACCAGCCTGAATGTCGGTTTCTGGGTCATTTCCCGCCCTTTCCTGAAAATGCGCTGGTGAGAAAAGGGACTAGCCTAGTATAAAACCATTGCACACTGCACCTGCAGAGAGCAAGGCCTGTGAGAGAGCAAGATACCCCATGAGCAGGTAGGCTTATGTGGCAATGTAATGGCTTTTGTTTGTCTGTGTCTGACAAGACTACACCCCCCCCCCCCCCCCCCCGAGTCGAAGAACACCAGGGAAAGTGGGGGGAGAGATGGTTGCAAAATCTGTCTCCATGGTCTGAAGGGCTAGGGGATGGGTGAAGATCTCACGTGATCCAATGTAAACACTATAGGAAATGTTGCTATGTACTTGCATAAGTCTTTCAAAAGAAGAGAAACCATGATGTCATGATTACCTTTAGATTGCAAAACTGTTATGTATGTGTTGGAGGTACAGGACTTAGGTGTGGAATGTACAAACCATTACCAATGATTAACCCCTTCAAATGGGGCCAAGGCCTTTTTTTGAATAAGTTATTGTCATTGTCATTGTCATAGCCAGAAATGCACTTGCTGTGTCAGACTAGATCGATCTACTTGGTCGCTAAACAATAGTTTGTGCTACGCCCAATTTGAAAATCGGTTGGCCCATGTTTTTGTTGTGATCTACTTCAGTCTGATTGCTCGTCTGTGTGTGGTGTGTGTTGTGTGGTGTGTGTGTGTGTGTGTGTTTGTGTGTGTGTGTGGTGTGTTGTGTGGATGATGGGGGTTATCAGGTGATAGTTACTTGAATATATACAATTATATCTCGAAAACCCACTCACCTCTTCCCCTCTCTCTCTCTCTCTCTCTCTCTCTCTCTCTCTCTCTCTCTGTATTGTGGCCTAAGGCCATTGTGAATCATTCTCTCTCTCTCTCTCTCTCTCTCTCTCTCCTCTCTCTCTCTCTCCTCTCTCTCTCCTTTTATTGATTTCATAGGTAAGTTGGATGAATTCCCTGGAGGAAACATACGAAGTCTTACGCAGATTGGGGGGTGGGAATTGGTTTGAGTGTGCCGGGAAAGGTACTGGAACGGACAACACAGCTAAAATTTCTTAAGGACTCTGAGGGGTATTGTTTGCTACTGGTCTTCCTTTTCAGGGCGTGGAAGATCGTCGGGTGTGGATTTCCTTGAAACTCCCTTTTTTGTTCAAATAGTTTTTTGTTCCCATTATTTGTCTTTAGCTTTTTTTTTTGGTGTTGTGTTTCCCCGTTATTGTGTGAAAGAAGTTGGAATATTTTAAACACAAAGACTATCACTACCTGGAAATAAGATTTAAAGACTCCAAATTTCCCGTCATCTCCCCTCCCTCCTCTCTCCTTCTCACTCGTCTCAAAAAAAACACTGGTTGGCCCTCACCGCCCCAAAAACCTGGAAAAAGTACACAAACCTTAATTCAAAGGGGAAGAAAAACAATTTATTATGACAACTCCCCTTTCCCGTTGTCTCCCTTCTCCTCGGGGCCTTAACTTCCCGGGATGTCTTTTTCCCCCCAAGGAGGTACTTGAAATTTTTTTTTTTGTTTTATCCCGATGGGACATATCTTTAAATTTTAAAAATTTTGGGTTTTTGGGTGATTTTTCAGGGAACCCTTTTAATTTCTATTTTTTTGTAAAAACTAGGACCAAATTTCAAGGGAGTTTTTTTTTGCCCCGTTTTTATTTTTTTTCTTTTTTCTTTCTTTTTTTTTTCCCTTTTTTTGCTTTGTTTTTTGGGGTTTTTTGGGTTTTTTGTTTTGTTTTTTTTTTTTTTTTTGGGTTTTTGTTTTGTTGTTTTTTTGTGTGCCAGTGGAAACAGATTACAGAATTACAAAACCGCATACACACGGGGAACGGGAAGTAAAAAAGCACATGATTGCATAGTTCCATTATCCTCGATAGAAAAGAATAAATAAAATAAATCAGTAATACGAAAAAACATTTTACAGCTACAAGTCAAATATTAACACATAAGCAGAGTGCTAATTTTTCAGTATACTTCTTCAGGTCAGACACCACTAAGAACAGAACAAGGAGGAGAGGAGGACGAGCAGTTACACAGCGTGGGAATTTATCCAAACCTGAGTGGCAACATCTGGCTGTATAAAGGCTAAATATACACACCTGTATTAAAAAAATCACTCTTTTCCTTCTGTTTTTCTATGTAACTCTTTTAATTTCAAATGACCGCACGTACTCAAGGCATCCACAGAAATAAAAACCACTTTTTTTGTGAAAGTAACCTATATAACCTCTGACCTCGAATAAACTCATGTAGATTTTGAACAAATTTGGAAGTATGAGAATTGTTTAAAATTTTCAGCAAACACTGGACCCCCTCAGTCCATTGTCGACCTGCTACTTCCTTACCCGCAATATGCATGCGGGGTCACGTCTGATATGAATACAGCAAACCTCATTTGATGGTGATTTTCCAACTATCTTCTCAGTGACAACCTGGTAGTGCTCAAGACCTCAATCCAAAAAAACAAGTGCACAGTCCTTTTAATCATGCCGTTAAAAAAATCTGTGAAAATCACCAACATTTTTTCCACGAGGTGACCCCCAAATTTAATACCTGTTGTACTGAAACAGTTATCTCAGCCACAACCTGTGCTGGGAAACTGGCTGTTTTCTGCCCTTAGGGCCAGCCTAGCCACACAAACACACACAGACAACACTGGCTTGAGCCTTCCTGAAATGTCGTTGTCTTTTCTGGGGTCATTCTGAAAAAACCGCCCATTTCCTGGAAAGATTGGTGTTGGGTGAAAAAAAGGGACTAGCCCTAGTATAAATCCATTGCACACTGCACCTGCAGCCTGCACGCCTCCCTATAGAAAGGCCTGAGAGAGCAAAGAAACCCCATGGCAGGTAGGCTTTTAATGTGGCAATGTAATGGCTTTTGTTGTCTGAGTCCTGACAACTAGAAAACCCTATACAACTACAACCCCCCCCAAAACCCCCAATACACGAAGCCCCCCCCCACAACACCCCCCCCCCCCCCCCCCCTCATCGAAGAACACCAAGGTAAAGTGTGGGGGAGAGATGGTTGCAAAATCTGTCCTCCCAATGGTCTGATAGGGCTAAAAGGGAATGGGGAAGATCCACGTGATCCAATTAATAACCCCTAAAGGGAAATGTTGCTATGTACTTGCATAAGTCTTTCAAAAGAAGAAGAAAACCATGACGGTCAGGATTACCATAAGATTGCAAAACTGTTATGTATGTTTGGAGTACAGGACTTAGGTGTGGAAATGTACAAAACCATTACCAATGATTATATCCCTTCAAATGGGGCCAAGGCCTTCCTTTTGAATGAGTTATTGTCATTGTCATTGTCCAATAGCCAGCAAACACTTGGCTGTGTCAGAACAATCGATCTACTTGTCGCCTAAACAATAGTTGTGCTACGCGACCTATTTTCAGTTGAAATAGTCTCATGCCCATTTTTTGGTTGTGATCTCTACTTCATCTGATGGCTCTTGGCTGTCTGTTGTGTTGTGTTTGTGTGTGTGTGTGTAAGTGTGGTTTGTGTGTGTGTGGTGGTGTGTGTGTGTGTGTGTGTGTGAGGTGTGTGGGTGTGTGGTTTTGAGATGTGCTAGTGTACTGTTTTTGAGAATTATAATACTAATTAATAACTCTGAAAATACACACCCAAACACACACTCTCTCTCTCTCTCTCTCAATCTCTCACTCTCTCGCTCCCGTCTCCCGTCTTCTCTTCCTCTCGCTCCTGCATCTCTTTTACCTCTCTCTCTCTCTCTCTCCTTTCTGAGTATTGAGGCCTAAGCCATTGTGCAAGTTCAATCATTCTCCGCTCTCTCTCTCCTCATCTCTCCCTCTCTCTCTCTTCTCTCCTCCTCCTATCCTCTCTCTCCTCATATCTCTCTCTCTCTCTCTCTCTCCCTCACTCTCTCTTCCCCTCCTTTTATTGATCTACTAAACGCATACCTAAGTATAGTTGTTTGTGTATCCTGATAAGGACATTTTTCAACTTTATATTTTCAATATTTTATTTGGGCTTGTTGACGACTTGAGTTTCCAGTGAATGCCCTATTCCATAGCTTATTGTACATGTAACAACAGTGAACAATTTACAATGTGAAGATGTTTCATTTTTATGACTTTCTATAATTGTGGCTTTTTTTTGGTTTTGCTCTTTTTCCCCTTTCTTTTTTTTTTCGCCCTTTTTTTGTCTTGTTTTTTGGTGGTTTTTTTTTTTTGTTTTGTGGTTTTTGTTTTTTTTTTTCGTTTTGTTTTTGATGTTTAGCTGTCTTTTCAAATTGTTTTTTTTCCTTGTGGCATTATTTGGGGTTTTTTTTTTTGTTGTTTTTATGTTTGGTTTGTTGTTTGTTTTCTTCCTTTTTCTAACTGTGTGTAGTATGATATTGGCAGGACTGTTTGTTAAAAAGCACATAGATTCGTTATTCAGTTATCCTTGAAAATAAAAGAATTTGTCATTCTCTCTCTCCTCGTCTCTTTCTCATGCTCCAACTCTCTCCAATCTCCTCTTCTCTCACTCTCTTCCGTCCGCCTCACTCTCTCACTCCTCTCCATCCAACTCCGCTCTTCTCCCTCTTCTCCCACTCTCCTCTCTCATCCCTCTCTCTCTCTCTCGAGACTAGGTAGTCCCCTAATCAAGGGCAAGGGCCTGATGAAGAAAATATGCACATATACTTATTCTATGTATGCTGAAAAACTTCATTCATTTCATATCATTCATCTCTATCGTCACTCCTCTCGCCCCTTAATCGCTCTGTCCTGTCTCTCCTCTCTCCCTCTCTTCCTCCTCCCTTCCTCTCTGTCTCTCTCTTTCTTCTCCCCCTCTGTCTCTCGCTCTCACCTCTCTTTCTCTTGTAGTGAATAGATCTATGACTGCTACGTAATGTTTTTGGCTAGTAGAAATTCTTTTTTTTTTGAAAACATGGTTTTATTTTTTTTTTAAAGTTCTGGATTGTGGACCATTAATACTACAGACATTGAAAGAAAGATACAGGCGTGATGATGAAATCCTTCAAAAACCTCTTGGTAGCATCATAAAGAGAGATCACATCTTTACTAGTGGAAACTTCCATTTCAAGGTAGTGTGTTTTACGGAGCAGTGGGACCGTGTTACCCTAACGTTTTCTCTGGCTTGCCATGTTTTTGGCATGTGGCTGTTGACTGGAGTGTTTGGATATAGTAGTAGATCTATATCCATGTGTGACCATTATTGGCATTTGTCCAGCTGGTTGGTTGGTTGATTTTCCTTCTTCTGCCTGCTAGACCCTTGAGGGTTGTCCTAGCTTTGAGCTGCAGACGAAAACCATGATCAAGACTATGTTGAAAAGATGATTTCGTTGATAATGATGATTTGATAAATACCGTTATTGTGATAAATACAGTATCGAATATCAAAGAGAGTGACTAGACGTTAAATGAAAAACTGTGAAGATGGAATAACAATGATAGACCATTTAACGATAACAATGATTATGGCTGTGATTAATAATAAAATATAAAATAATAATAATAATAATAATAAATAATAATAATAATAATAATAAAAAAAATATCAAAGGAACATACATAGCGCTGATAATAATCTTGCTAAGGACAAATAAATCAATGCGCATCTATAATAAGAGATTCGTGATAATGACATTTGCGATAAATACGTGATTGATGAATACCAATAACAATAACGATAACAATGATTGTCTCTGTATAAAGTACGAATTGTGATAAACCCTTGGTTGATATGGAATAATAACAATAATAATAATAATAAAAATAATAATAATAATAATAATAATAAATAAATAACTGATATAGACTGCTACTATCTTGGAAAGACAAATGCAAAGCGCCTGCATTCAGCAGCCTTATCTTACCCATCATAGCAATCAAGTTATAAATAATCAATAGTTTAAACAACAATATTAACAAACAAGGTGCGCTGCAGACAAAACAACAACAAATAAATAATATTGGTAATCAAGTGAAAGTGACACTTGAAGTATAACCTTTTAAAATCGTATCAGAAATTTTTCTTATTAATCAAAATTCAAAACTTTATAATGCGTGCGCGATAATTGTGTGATTGGTGTGTGTGTGAGTGTTTCTGTGGGATGTGTTGATTGTGTGCGTATGTGTGTGGTTTGTGTGTGTATGCATCATGTGTCTGTGTGAGTGTGTTGAGAGATTGGTGTGATAGTGTTGTGGTGGGATAGTTGTGTGGATATGGTTTTGGTGTTAGTGTGTTGTGTGTGATATGTGGTGTGTGATATGTGTGTGTTTAGTGTGTTGTGTGTGTGTTGTTGATAGTGAGTTTGTGTGTTGACAGTGTGTGTGTGTGATATGGTGTCGTGTGATGTGTGTGGTCTGTTGTGTAAGTGTGTTGTGATAGTGGCGTGTGTTTTGTGATAGGGTTGTTTGTGGAATTGTTGTGTATGCTTATGTCTGTCGGATGTGTGTTGTGGGAGAGGATTGTGTGCAGTGTGTGTGCGTAGGGTGTGTGCTGCAATGGCATGTGTCTGTGAGTTGTGTGTGAAGAATGGTTGAATAGTGTGTTGTGATGTGTGTTTGATGTTGTGTGTTATGTGTGTGTGTATAGTGGTGTTGGATAAGTGTGTGTGATAGTGTGTTGTGTGATAGTGTGTGTTTGAGATAGTGTTGTGTGTGTGATAGTGTGTGTGATAGGTGGTGTGTGTTGTGTGATATGTGTGTGATAGTGTGTTGTGATATGTTATGTGTGATAGTGTGTGTTGATTGTGTGTGTGTGATAGAGTGTGTGTGTGTAGAAGTTATGTGTGTTATGTGTGTGTGTGTGTGATAGTGTAGTTTGTGAGATAGGTTTGTGTGGTTATGTTGTGGATATGTTGTTGTGATTGTGTTGTGGGGTGTGTGAGAGTGTGTTTGTTGTGTGTGTTGTGTGGTGGGTGTGGGGAGTGTTATTGTGGTGGGTGATGTGTGTGTGGTGTGTGGTGTGAGTAGTGTTTGTGATAGTGTGTATTTTTGTGTGTGTGTGTGTGTGTTGAGAGTGTCGTTGGGGTTAGTGTGTTGAGGAGTAGGTGTTTTTGTGTGAATGTGTGCTGTGTGTAGTGTGTGTGTTGATTTTTGTGTTGTGTGAATTTGTGTGTGTGTGTTGATATGGTTGGTGTTTAGTGTGTGTTATGTTGTGTGTGTTAGTGTGTGTGTGATAGTTGTTGCAGAGTGTGTGTAGTTGCTGTGTTAGTGTGTGTGTGTGGAAGTTGTGTGATAGTGGTGTGTGTGAGATAGTGGGGGGAGTTGTTGTTTCCTAAAATATCATACACGTGCACAGGCTAGTCTCTACTGCTAAAGGAAAGTGGCAAAATAATTGTGGAAACAGCAGAATGTAACTTTCCTGTATCAAGTAATTCAATGAAATATTTATAATGTAACTAGTGTAATTAAGCAAAACACAACACGCAAAATAAAAATGATAAAGAAAAAGTAATATATTAGAATACACAAAGGTCCGCAACAACTAAACATGAGTTAAACTTTAGGGTGGTTATCCATATCCCCTGAATTCAAAACTGTCTTCTAATACATTGCAAAAAGGAGTGAAAACCCTTCTCTATAGAAATGTAGGCAATGGGACATCCCTCCAGTACAAAACCAATTTCGCACATTACACAACACATACTCGTTGTGAGTGTTGTGTGTGTGTGTGTGTGTGTGTGGTGTGTGGTGTGTGTGTGTGTGCATATCGTGCACGAATGAATGTTTGTGTTGTGTGGTGTGTGTGGTTGTAGTGGTAGTGTTTGTGTGTTGTGTTGTGTGTGTTGGTGGTGTGTGAGTGTGTGTGTGTGTGTGAGTGTTTTCTTGATTTGATCATTAATTAATACAGATACTAGATGGCAAGATAAATTAACAAGACGTAATACAGACACAATTTTTTAAAATTCAGAAGAAAATGTTTGATGTGGTAAACAGTTCAGAGGAGTAATTCATCTTTTCCAATTACTTTACTGATCAGTCTGTGTGATTTTTGTGATTTTAAAGTGTTAGCCAGAAAAATCCATTATAATCATTTAACCAGTCAGTCGGGTAATACACTAGATGGATTAATTAGTCAGTTAACAAATCAGTGTCCGAAACAATCCCACAAACGGTCAAAGACCTTGGATTATTTTCCTCGTCCAAACTTGTTGTCTCGTCTTGTCTTGTAAAGCAACATCAAAGCGCTCAGATGACTTTTTTTTTTAGATCGAGGATAATGTAAAGCCACTCATGTGCTTTTTTTTACATCCATTCCCTCGTTTGTAATGCGGTTTTGTAAATTTTTCATCTGTTCCCCACCGCACACAATGGCCTACTCTTCAAAAAGCGGAACAGATTTTATCACGTGTGCGCGAAGATGTTCTGCAGCGCTCGCAACGGGGCCTCGTTTATAGGCTCATCCGAATTTATACATCAGTGCCAACTTCCCCTCCTCACCAAAATCTTTTTTGATTATGACTATAAACCGACGTCCCGTGTTGTGAATACACACACAAACAACATCTTGTTGTGCACGTTAAACCAATCCACCTTTTGGAACATAGGCCATTATGTCCGGTGGAACAGATGACAAAATCTACACAAAATACATGCACAATCGGTTCTGACTGTAAAAAAATAAATTTTATGAGTGCTTAATCCCTTAATCCTCAAAAATGAAAGAATCAAAAATAAAAATTTAGTCAATGAATACACCACAACCAAAAAATCAACAACAATATTGGGTCATGTGGTTGGTGGAGGAGGTATAGGTGTCCCCCATGATTCTTGTTCCTTGTTTTACAAGTCTACAAGGGGTGTTCTAAGTTTTGCTTTCATTTGTTGGTACAATAACCTTAGTGTTAAAAACCAAAATCCTGCAAGAATGTAATAATCCTGCTAAAATTAATGAAAAGAACAAAGAATTCTCATGTCGTTCTGCAATCAGCAGCTTGTAAGCAAAGCCACCATCCATTTTGTTTTTTGGGGTTATTTAGGGGGGTTTTTGTTTTTTTGGAGCAGTGGGACGGGTTACCGTAAAGTTTTCTTCTGGCTGGGCCATGTTGATGGCGATGTGGCTGTTGACTGAGTGGTTTTTGGGGTTATTTTTTTCTATATCGTGGTGACCATTGGCATTGTCCAGTTTGGTTTGGTTGGTTGGTTCTTTCTTTCTGCCCCGCTGGACCTTGAGGGTTGGGCTGAGCTTGAGCTGCAGTAACGAAAACCATATCATGCAAAAGATATAATAATAATAAATGGAACTATTTATAGCGTTACTTGAAGGACAAATCAAAGCGATGCTATAAATGGATGAATTTTGGATAATGAAATGATTGTGATTGAATCCCGTGATGATGGAATAACAAATAACATAAGATAACAAAGATTTGGCTGGATAAAGCGATTGTGATAAACCGTGGGTGATGAAAAAATATATAAAATATATAATAAAAATAATAAAAATAAAAATAAATGGGGTATTTAGGCTATATCTTGAAAGACAAATCAAAGCGCAGCATTTACCACCCCCACACAGTCATGCAATCAAAAATAAATAATCAATAGTTAACAAAAAAGATATTTACAAAAATGGGGCCTGGACAAAAACAAAAATAAAATTTTAAAGGTAATTTAAAAGAAAGTGAATGTAAGTATCCTTTTTAATTTGATCAGAAATTTTTTTAATTGTTCAAAATCAAACTTTATATGCTGCGCATTGGGGGGTTTTTGGTGTTGTGGTATGTGTGTTTGGGGTGTGTGTGTTTTGGGTGTGTTGGGGTGGTGTGTGTGTGTGTGTGTGTGTGTGGATGGGAGGGTTGTGTGTGTGTGTGGTGGTGATGTTGTTGGGGGGGTGGTGTGTGTGTTGTGGAAGTGTGTGAGTGTGTGTGTATTTTGTGTGGGGATATGTGTCTTGGTGTGTGAAGTTGTGTGTGATAGTGTGTGTGTGTGTTGTTGTGTGTGTGTGTGTGGATAGTGTGTGGTGTTAAGTGGTGGGTGTGATAGTGTGTGTGTGTGATAGTGTGTTTGTGTAGTGATAGTGTGTGTGTTGTGTGTGTGTGTGTGATGAATGCATGTGTGTGTGAGTGCGTGTGAGAGATTGTGTGTGTGCGTATGTGTATGATAGTGTGTGTGTGTGTGATAGTGTGTGTGTGTGATAGTGTGTGTGATATCTTCAGTTTAACGTCTATTCACATTTAGTGATTTTAGACGGAAAAAAGTAATCTAAACAAGAGAACGAAAACAATAATAGAAAAGTGTCAGATAACGGTACTTAATAAAAACTAACTTTAACATACTACAAAAACTGAATTATCGGACTTCTTATCAATCCTAACACAATGTCCAACAGTAACAATGGTTCAATGTGTGTGTGATAGTGTGTGTGTGTGTTGATAGTGTGTGTGTGTGTGATAGTGTGTGTGTGTTTCAATAGTGTGTGTGTGGGATAGTGTGTGTGATAGTGTGTGTGTGTGATAGTGTGTGATAGTGTGTGTTGATAGTGTGTGTGTGATAGTGTGTGTGTGATAGTGTGTGTGTGATAGTGTGTGATAGTGTGTGTGTGATAGTGTGTGTTTAGTGTGTGTGTGTGTGTGTGATAGTGTGTGTGTGTTTCAATAAAATATCTACGTGCACAGACTAGTCTTCTACTGCTAAAGGAAGGTGGCAAGAGTAATTAGTGGAACAGCAGAATGTAACTTGATAATGTAACTAGTGTAAAAGCAAACACAACAACGCAAATAAAAAATGATAACGAAATAGTAATATATTAGTATGACACAAAGGTCAGCTACAACTAACATGAGTTAAACTTTAGGGTGGTATTCATATCCCTGATTCAAAACTGGTCTTCTGACTACATTGCAAAAAGGAGAAAAACTGCCTTCGCTATAGAAAAGTAGCAATGGGGACATCCCTCCAGTACAAAACCAATTTTGCACAGCTTACACACACATACTCTGTGTGTGAGTGTGTGTGTGTGTGTGTGTGTGTGTGTGTGTGTGTGTGTGTGTGTGTGTGTGTGTGTGTGTGTGTGTGTGTGTGTGCATGCGTGCGAATGTGTGTGTGTGTGTGTTGTGTGTGTGTGTGTGTGTGTGTGTGGTGTGTGTGTGTGTGTGTGTGTGTGTGTGTGTGTGTTTTCTTGAGTGTTGATAATTATTAATACAGATACTAGATGGCAATAGTACAGAGAGCGTAATACAGACAGCAATTTTTTTTTAAATTCAGGAGATAATGGTTTGATGTGGTAAACATGTCAGAGGAGTAATTCATCTTCCAATTTCTTTACTGATCAGTCTGTGTGATTTTGTGTGATTTTAAAGTGTTACCAGAATAATCCATTTATAATCATGTTAACCAGTCAGTCGGGTAATAAACTGATGGATTAATTAGTCAGTTAACAAATCAGTGTCCGAAACAATCCAACAAACGGTCAAGACTTGGATTTTTTTCCTCGTCAAACTTGTTGTCTCGTCTTGTCTTGTAAAGCAACAAATCAAAGCGCTCAGATGACTTTTTTTTATATCGAGGATAATGGAATAAGCACTCATGTGCTTTTTTTTACATCCAGTCCCCGTTTGTATGCGGTTTTGTAAATTTTGTCATCTGTTCCCACCGGCACACAATGGCCTACTCTTTCAAAAAGCGGAACAGGATTTAACGTGTGCGCAAGATGTTCTGCATGCGCTCGCACACGGGGCCTCGGTTTATAGTCTCATCCGAATTTAACATCAGTGCCAACTCCACTCCTCCCAAAATCTTTTTGATTAGACTATAAACCGACGTCCCGTGTGTGAATACACACACAAACAACATCTTGTGTGCACGTATAAACCTGATCCACCTTTTGGAACAGTAGGCCATTATGTGCCGGTGGGAACAGATGACAAAATCTACAAAACTACATGCACACGGGTTCTGAATGTAAAAATATAAATTTTATGAGTGCTTAATCCCTTATCCTCAAAATGAAAGAATCAGAAATAAAGAATTTATCAATGAAATACACAACAACAAAAAAGTTCAACACTGATTGGGGTCATGTGGTTGGTGGGAGGAGGTAAAGGTGTCCCATGATTCTTTCCTTGTTTTACAAGTCTTACATAGAGGGTGTTCTAAGTTTTGCTTTCATTTGTTGGTACAATAACCTTAGTGTTAAAAACAAGAATGGCCTGCAGAGAATTGTAAGAATCTGCTAAAAATAATTGGAAAAGAACAAAGAGATCTCATGTCGTTCTGCAATCAGCAGCTTGTACGCAAAGCCACAGCCATTTTGGCTGATCCATCCCATGCTTTGTTTTCAGAATTTCAAATGTTGCCTTCAGAACGCCGTTTTCAGTGTCCCATCAGCAAAACTAACAGAAAAAGAAATTCTTTTGTGCCAGTAAGCATTCGAATTCTGAATTCACAATGATGTTGACTACCTAGTTTTTACATTTCTCTGAATTACTTGCCTGATTGTCATTGTTATGAGTGTAGTCAATACATAATTATGTGGGTGTGAGTGGGTGGGTGCGTGGGTGTGTAAAATAAGTCTGTCTTCTAGTCAACGGTCTTAAAACATTGAATTTATATTTTGGGGTGTTGGTGTGGGTGGGGCGTGGCGTGTTCGCAACACACGTACGTGCGTTGGTACGTGGGTGCGTATATGCGTGCAAAAAATAATTTTTATTCTTTAGTCAAATGGGTTTAAAATTTGTGTTCAAAATTGATGTGTGTGCGTGGTGCGTGTGTTTGTGTGTGTGGGGGGCATGCGCGCTGGTGTGTTAGTGTGTGTGTGGTGTGTGTGGGGTGTGTGTGTGTGTGTGTGTGTGTGTGTTTGTGGTGTGTTGTGTTCGTGACTTTTATTTGAAGTCATTTGAAAACGAATATGAAATATACCTTTTTGTGTCTTTGATATTTTTTATGTGTATCAATCTGCCTGTCAGTATTGTAATTGCTCTTCATGTGATGATTAAAGTGTTTTTGACTTGACTTGATAGCCTATGTGGTCGTAGGGGAGCGAGGCATCAGAGACCTCAATTTCTCCAGGGGCCAGCATATTGAGGGCGGCGCCCATCTCCTCTCCCTCGCTGCTTTACCTTCCCTGACCCTAAAGAGGCAGGTACCTATTTACAGCTGGATGAAGTGGGAGACTGTACTGAAGCCAAGGCGCGCAAACTGTCACCCATCCAAGTGGTAACCACGCTTGATGCTGCTTAACCTTGGTTGGGGGAAAAGAAAAGGGAAGGTAGTCTCGAATTAATACACTACCAGGAGCTATCCAGTGTTTATGTTCCCTTTAGAGGAAAAGTTCTTACTACTACTACTACTACTAATACTACTACTACTACTACTACTACTACTTCTACTTCTACTATTCTCTAATACAAATTTCTTACTTACCTCTGCTTTCCTTGTGCTGCTTGCTGCTGCTCTGCCCCTGCTCTGCTACCAACTGCTACATACCACACTTTTAAATAACCACTACTATACTAACTACTACTACATACCACTACTACTACTACACTACTACTTTAATGCTGTGCTTGCTGTCTGCTGCTGCTACCACTGCTACTCCACTACTACTACTTACCCACTACTACTACACCACTACTTACAAATACTCTGCTATAACTACTACTACTACCTACTACTATCTACTTCTACTCTATCCTATACAACACTACAACAAGCGCTCGCTGCTGCTGCGCTGCTGCTGCTCGCGCACCCCTGCTACTACCACTACTACATACCACCACTAACTACTATCTACACTACTACACACTACACTACACCCTACTTACTACAAACCCTACACTCTGCTGCTCTGCTGCTGCTGCTGCCTCTGCTAATCACCCTACCACCACCACCAACCACCACCACCATCACTATACTACTACTCTACTACTACAACACTACTTACTACTAAATATTTTAAAATAAAACTGTCCCCTGCTACTCTACTACACTACTACTACTGCTGCCCTGCTACTACTAAACACTACTACTACTACGCAGCCCACTACTGCCACTACTACCACCACCACACCAACCACCACCACCACCACCCCACCACCAACTACTACTACTACTTCGCTGCTTGCTGCTGCTATTGTTACTGTTACTACTCGTCCCGTGTCCATTGCCGTTGTCGACCATAGGCTTTGACATAATATTGCCACAAACTGCACACATTGTTTTCTATCTCTGCTGAGTTTCTGCCATGTCCCTAACCCCTCCCAACCCCACCCCCACCCTTTCATACTGCTACCTCCGTAAGGTTTTTTTTAAGTAGGGTGCGTGTGTCCCGCTTCCTTTTTTCCGCCCCTAAGGTTCCCTCAGAGAACAATTTCGGTTAGGAATTGTCATCTTTCATCCTTTTTTGGGACTAAACCCGAAAGGGCCCCGTGTGCGAAGCATTGCAGAACATCTTGCCACACTTAAATCCTGTTCCGCTTTTCGAAAATAGGCAATTGTGTTGCAGGTGGGAACAAATTGACAAAACCGCATAACAGGGACCCGGATGTAAAAAAGCACAGATGCTTATTCCATATCCTCAATATAAAAAAAGTAATTCTGAGGCGCTGATTTGTTTCTTTAACAAGATTCACGCTATATAAATTCCATTTCATTATTATTTATTATATTATTTTTATTATTATCATATTATATTTTAAAAAGACCCACATCTCTTAGTCTGCACCTGTTAGTTTCAGCTTATTTGTTGTATTTTTGTATTTTTTGAAAATTCTTTTATATCGAGGATAATGGAATAAGCGCTTATGTGCTTTTTTTTACATCCAGTCCCAGTGTGTATGCGGTTTTGTAAATTGTCATCTGTTCCCACCGGCACACAATGGCCTACCCTTACGAAAAGTGGAACAGGATTTTAACGTGTGCGCAAAAGATGTTGTGCGTGCATTCGCACACGGGGCCTCGGTTTATAGTCTCATACGTATTGTTTTTGTACTGAGAGTTTATATGAAACGGTTCGAGTTGTTCACCTGTGTGACCAGTGGATTCTTCAAAACGTCTGAACCAATTCAACAGATTTAGAATCCGTTTAAAGTTTGAAATATTTCGGCTCTGTAAAAGTGTATTTTAAAAAAAGCTCATATCTAGGAGCTGCCGAGGCTAGAAGAATCAGTGTAACCCAGCAAAGAATGATCCAGTAGTCGGACAGTATTTGAAAATACAGACGCATACACACAGGGACTGGATGTAAAAAAAAGCACATGAGTGCTTATTCCATTATCCTTGATATAAAAGGATAAATAAATGATTATGGATCAGAAGCCCGAGCAGCAAGGAAAAACAGTACAGAATCAGTATAATCGAACTATGGTTCCACAGGCAGCTTCCCAGGAAAGTTAAAAAGAAGATAAAACGAGTCAAATGGTCAGAGAAGGTAAACTACGGCTAGTGCTACTTCCTACCATCATAATATTAATGATGACGATAATAATAGTATTAAGAATATTGTAGCAAGAGTGGCCATTTGTAATGTTCATCTCTGCAAAACCACGGGTAAACACATTAAAAATGGTTTTTTTGGTGGGGCCCCCAACCAAAGGGGGGGGGGAGCAGCAAAAAACTTCTCTGGGGCCCTTTTTTTGGGGGCCCCCCCCCCCCGGGGTTTTCCCTTCCCCCCCAAAGGGGGGAACCCTTTTGTTGAAGGGGGGAAAATTCTAAGGGGGCGGGGGGCCCCCCCATCCAAAGGGGAAAAGGGGGTTTTTTTGGGGGTTCCCCAAATTTAAAAAAGTTCCCCCCAAAAGGAAAAAAAAAAAAAAAAAACCCCCAAAAAAAAGGGGGAAAAAAAAAAAAAAATAAA
>CM054160.1:32181988-32268243 GCA_028751875.1 Rapana venosa | reverse complement strand
AGAGGGTCCCCCATTCCAGATCGATGGACCAAAAAAAAGGGGATAGAGCGACGGCCGATGGGGATTGGTTGATCTAGGTATTCGTAAGGACAAGGTACCTGGATCAGAGCGGAGAGAACGAGAAGGGGTGTACAAGTGAAGACATTCACAGAGGTAGTCGGATGCTGTTTTGTGGAGACATTTGTTACAGAGGGTACTGATCTTATAGTTTACTCTCTGTGGCACAGGCAGCCAGTGGAGAGATTGCAAGAAAGGGGTAATATGCTCAGATTTTCCTTTCTGAGAATTAGTCGAGCTGCAGAGTTTTGTATACGTATACGTTTTGTATATTGAATGATAGTATTACCTTCGATTGTGCCCTTGTTTGTTTTACAAAATTCAGCGCTATATAAATTCCATATATTATTATTATTATTATTACCTGCTGGTTACATGTTTTCAGCTCCTTACGTCTCAAACGCTATACAGAGCTCCCAACTTTAAAATTCTTTAAAATAAAAAACAGTTGAGTGGCTACTTTGTGAGAACTGCCGAACACAGAATGATGAATAGGGACTGACTAGATCAGTGAGAGAGAGAGAGAGAGAGAGAGAGAGAGAGGAGAGAGAGAGAGAGAGAGAGAGAGATGTATAGAGGAGAGACAGACAGAGACAGAGATAGAGGCAGAGACAGACAGATAGTCAGACAGACAGAGAGAGATATTTAGACATAAGATATCAGCGATGAGACTTTTGCTTTTGTGAGGGTTCCGCTCGATCTCCCTGATAATTTCTACTTTTTGTTTGAGAGACAATGCTTTTCTCTTACGCTCCGCCATCATGCCTTTCTGGAAGAAAATTTCTTGGAAGTGACTCATACCGGTAACAAAACGAGCATAACTTCTACTTTCGGTTCTTATATCCGAGGGGAGGTCGTGTCGGGAACAAGCAAATGGTGTTCTTACAAGCGAGGGTTCTTTTAACGGAATAATCCGACTTCCTGGAAATGATAATTCCTACTTTCGGTTTTTATATCCGAGGGAAGTTCGTGTGGGGACCTTGCAAGTGCTGTCCATATAGGCGATGGTTCCTATATCAGAGGGTTCTTTTATGCGAGTTTTAATAAGTGATCACAAAGAACAACTTTGGCAGGGACATGCTTTTGGGTGTTCCTATAAGCGATGGTTCTTATATCGGAGGTCCTTATAAGTGGGGTCCACTATATGTGCTTGTATATACACACCCTGAAGCAAGAAGGGAGGGGAGGTGACAGGGGCCTTGTGTGAGGGTGAAGTCTTTAGAAACACATGAAGTGGGGGGGGGGGGGGGTAGTCAATAGTTTATAGTGCTCGTATTTACCTGGGTTTATTGTTCCCCCATGCACTGACAAGTAGGTTAATGCTACAATTAAGCTACTTCACCTCATTGTCTGTGTTAGTCGCTGCTATCATGTTGTCTGTTTTTCAGAAATGATGATAGTGTTTAAAGCCCTACATTTTTGTGTGAGTCAGTGGAACACAGTAACTGGTGAATGAGATTGAGGACAAAATACATGCTGCTATCAAGGAAGTAAACAAGCTGATGATTGATAGGCATGAGTAGACAGATTGATCGATCGATAGACCGATAGAAAAATGTAAAAATGCTGATGATCAATAGGCATGAGTAGATCGATCGATCTATCGATTGATAGACAGATAGATAGATAGATCGTATAGACAAGTGCACGAACTGTGTACACACGTGTGTGTGTGTGTGTGTGTGTGTGTGTGTGTGTGTGTGTGTGTGTGTGTGTGTGTGTGTGTGTGTGTGTAAGTAAGTAAGTAAGTAACTAAGTAAGTAACTAAGTAAGTAAGTAGGTAGGTAGGTAAGTCCTTCGGATGAGACTATAAACCCGAGGCCCTGTGTTCAAATGCATACAGAACATCTTGCGCACACACGTTAAATCATGTTCCGCGTTTCGGTAGAGTAGGCCATTGTGTACCAGTGGAAACAGATGACAGAATTTACAAAACCGCATACACACGGGGACTGGATGTAAAAAAGCACATGAGTGCTTATTCCATTATCCTCGATATAAAAGAATAAATAAATAAATAAGTAATACAGAAAACAGTTTACAGCTACATGGTCAAATATTTATCATAAGCAGGCACGGCTAATTTTTCAGTTTGACTTCTCATGGTCAGACAGCCACTAAGACAGAACAAGGAGGAGGAGGAGGACAGCAGGTTACACAGCGTGGATTATCCAAACCTGAGTGGCACATCTGGCTGTATAAAGGCTACACACCTGTATTAAAAAATCACTCTTTTCCTTCTGTTTTTCTATGTAACTCTTATATTCATACCGCACAGTACTAAGGCATCCACAGAAATAAAAACCACTTTTTGTGAAAGACTAGCCTCTGACTCAAAACTCATGTGATTTTGAACAAATTTGGTAGGTTTGAAATTGTTAAAATTTTCAGCAAACACTGTACCCCCTCAGTCCTTTGTCGTCTGCTAGCTTCCTTACCGCAATATGCATGCGGGGGTCAACGCTGTAGGAATACAGGCAAACCTCATTTGATGGTTATTTCCAACTTTCTCGTGACTACCTGGTATTGCTCTATGTCCTCAATCCAAAAAAACAAGTGCACAGTCCATTTTATCATGCTTAAAAAAATCTGTGAAAATCACCAACATTTTTTTCCACTAGGTGACCCCCAAATTTATACCTGTGTGTAGCTGATACAGTTATCTCAGCCACAACTGTGCTGGGAGAAGCTGGGCTGTTTTGCTGCGCCTAGGCCAGCCTGTAGCCAGCACACACACACAGACACTGGCTGAGCCTGCCTGAATGTCGGTTTCTGGGTCATTTCTGAAAACCGCCCCTTTTCCTGGAAAGATTGGGTGTTGGGTGAGAAAAAGGGACTAGCCTAGTATAAATCCATTGCACACTGCACCTGCAGCCTGCACCTCCTATAGAAAGGCCTGTGAGAGAGCAAGATACCCCATGAGCAGGTAGGCTTATGTGGCAATGTAATGGCTTTTGTTTGTCTGTGTCTGACAAGACTACACCCCCCCCCCCCAGTCGAAGAACACCAGGGAAAGTGGGGGGAGAGATGGTTGCAAAATCTGTCTCCATGGTCTGAAGGGCTAGGGGATGGGTGAAGATCTCACGTGATCCAATGTAAACACTATAGGAAATGTTGCTATGTACTTGCATAAGTCTTTCAAAAGAAGAGAAACCATGATGTCATGATTACCTTTAGATTGCAAAACTGTTATGTATGTGTTGGAGGTACAGGACTTAGGTGTGGAATGTACAAACCATTACCAATGATGTATACCCCTTCAAATGGGGCCAAGGCCTTTTTTTGAATAAGTTATTGTCATTGTCATTGTCATAGCCAGAAATGCACTTGCTGTGTCAGACTAGATCGATCTACTTGGTCGCTAAACAATAGTTGTGCTACGCCCTATTTTCAGTTGAATAGTCTCGGTTGGCCCATGTTTTTGTTGTGATCTACTTCAGTCTGATTGCTCTGTGTGTGTGTGTGTGTGTGTGTGTGTGTGTGTGTGTGTTTTGATGGTGATAGTGTACTGTTTTGAGAATTATATACATAGTAATATCTTCTGAAAATACACACTCTCTCTCTCTCTCTCTCTATCTCTCTCTCTCTCTCTCTCTCTCTCTCTCTCTCTCTCTGTATTGTGGCCTAAGGCCATTGTGCAATTCAAATCATTCTCTCTCTCTCTCTCTCTCTCTCTCTCTCTCTCTCTCTCTCTCTCTCTCTCTCTCTCTCCTTTTATTGATTTACTCATAGGTATAGTTGTGTATCCTGATGAAGGACATATTCATACTTTATATTTTCAATATTATTTTGGGCTTGTTGACTGTACTTGAGTTCCAGTGAATGCCCTATTTCAATATCTTATTGTTACATGTAACAACTATGTGTACCAATTTACAATGTGAAGATGTTCATTTTTATGACTTTCTAAGTTTGGCTTTTTTTGGTTTTGCTCTTTTTCTTTTCTTTTTTTCCCATTTTTTTTGTCTTTGGTTTTTTGGTGGTTTTTTTGTGGGTTTTGTTGTTTTTTTTTCTTTTGTTTGATTGTTTAGTTGTTTGTTCAAATTGTTGTTTTTCTTTGGTTGGGCAGTTATTTGGGTTTTTTTGTTTGTTTTTTGTTTGTTTGGTTGTTTGTTTTCTTTCCCTTGTTTCTACTGTGTGAGAGTATGAGTATTGGGCGGGGACTGTTTGTAAAAAGCACATGAGAGCTTATTCATTATCCTTGAAAATAAAAGAATTTGTCATTCTCTCTCTCTCTCTCTCTCTCTCTCTCTCTCTCTCTCTCTCTCTCTCTCTCTCTCCTCTCTCTCTCTCTCTCTCTCTAGATAGTCCCTAATCAGGGCAAGGGCCTGATGAAGAAAAGTATGCACATATACTTATTCTATTATGCTTGAAAAACATTCATTCATTCATTCATTCTCTGATCGTCCCTCCCTCTCCTTCTCTCTGTCTGTCTCTCTCTCTCCCTCTCTTTCTCTCTGTCTCTCTCTCTCTCCCTCTCTTTCTCTTGTAAGTGTATAGATCTATCTACAGAGCTACGTAATGTTTGGCAGTATGATAATACTTTTTTTGAAAAACATGGTTTTTTGTTTTTTAAAGTTCTGATGTGGACCATAATACTAGCAGACATTGAAAGAAAGATACAGGCAGTGAAGATGAAATCCTTCAGAAAACCTCTTGGTATCTCATAAAGAGATCACAGTCATTACTAAGTGAAAACGTTCCATTTCAAGGGGGTAGGTGTGTTTTATGGAGCAGTGGGACGTGTTACCCGTAACGTTTTCTTCTGGCTGTGGCCATGTTGATGGCGATGTGACTGTTGACTGAGTGGTTTGGAGTATAGTAGATCTATATCCATGTGGTGACCATTGGCATTGTCCAGCTTGGTTGGTTGGTTGGTTGGTTGGTTGGTTGGATTTGCTTTCTGCCCTGCTAGGACCCTTGAGGTTGTCTGAGCTTTGAGCTGCAGTAACGAAAACCATGATCATGACTATGTTGATAATGATGATTCGTGATAATGATGATTGTGATAAATACCGTGATTGTGATAAATACTGTGATCTAATATCAATGAGAGTGAACAGACGTTAAATTGAAATACTGTGATGATGGAATAACAATGATAACAATAACGATAACAATGATTATGGCTGTGATAATAATAATAATAATAATAATAATAAAATAATAAATGGAACTTACATAGCGCTATATCTTGCAAGGACAAATCAAAGCGCATGCTATAATAATGATGATTCGTGATAATGACGATTGCGATAAATACCGTGATGATGGAATAACAATAACAATAACGATAACAATGATTGTGGCTGTGATAATGACGATTGTGATAAACACTGTGATGATGGAATAACAATAATAATAATAATAATAATAATAATAATAATAATAATAATAATAATAATAATAATAAATAGAGCTGATATAGTGCTATATCTTGGAAAGACAAATCAAAGCGCATGCATTCAGCCTTATCTTACACAGTCATGCAATCAATGATAAATAATCAATAGTTTAAACAAACAGATATTTACAAACATGGTGCGCTGCAGACAACAACAACAAATAAATAATATTGGTAATCAAGTGAAAGTGACGGTGATAAGTATACCTATTTAAATCTTGATCAGAAATTTTTCTTATGTATCAAAATTCAAACTTTATATGCGTGCGCATATGTGTGTGTGTGTGTGTGTGTGTGTGTGTGTGTGTCTGTGTGAGTGTGTGTGATTGTGTGCGTATGTGTGTGTGTGTGTGTGTGTGTGTGTGTGTGTGGATGCATGCATGTGTCTGTGTGAGTGTGTGTGGAGATTTGTGTGTGATAGTGTGTGTGTATGTGTTGTGTGTGATAGTGTGTGTGGTATAGTTTTGGGGTGTGTGATAGTGTGTGTGTGTGATAGTGTGTGTGTTAGTGTGTGTGTGTGTGTGTGTAGTGTGTTTGTGTGTGTGATAGTGTGTGTGTGTGTGATAGTGTGTGTGTGATAGTGTGTGTGTGTAAGTGTGTGTGTGATAGTGTGTGTGTTTGTGTGATAGTGTGTGTGTTTGTGTGATAGTGTGTGTGTGGATGCATATGTCGTTCTGAGTGTGTGTGTGTGAGAGATTGTGTGCAGTGTGTGTGCGTATGTGTGTGTGCGTGCATGCATGTGTCTGTGAGTGTGTGTGAGAGATTGTGTGTGATAGTGTGTGTGTGATTGTGTGTGTGATGTGCGTGTGTTAGTGTGTGTGTGTGATAGTGTGTGTGTGTGTGATAGTGTGTGTGATAGTGTGTGTGTGTGATAGTGTGTGTGTGTGATAGTGTGTGTGTGTGTGTGTAGTGTGTGTGTGTGTGTGATAGTGTGTGTGATAGTGTGTGTGTGTGTGTGATATGTGTGTGTGATAGTGTGTGTGTGTGATAGTGTGTGTATGTGTGTGATAGTGTGTGTGTGTGATTGTGTGTGTGTGATAGAGTGTGTGTGTGATAGAGTGTATGTGTGTTAGTGTGTGTGTGTGTGTGATAGTGTATGTGTGTGTGATAGTATGTGTGTGTGTGTGTGTTAGTGTGTGTGTGATAGTGTGTGTGTGTGATAGTGTGTGTGTGTGTGTGATAGTGTGTGTGTGTGTGTGTGTGTGTGTGTGTTAGTGTGTGTGTTAGTGTGTGTGTGTGTGTGTGTTAGTGTGTGTGTGTGATAGTGTGTTGTGTGTGTGTGTGTGTGTGTGTGTGTGTGTGTGTGTGTGTGGGGTGTGTGTGTGTGTGTGTGTGTGTTTTGTGATAGTGTGCGTGTGTTAGTGTGTGTGTGTGATAGTGTGTGTGTGTGTGTGAGATAGTGTGCGTTTTGTTAGTGTGTGTGGTGTGATAGTGTGTGTGTGTGGGGAGATAGTGTGTGTGTGTGTGTGATAGTGTGTGTGTGTTAGTGTGTGATAGTGTGTGTGTGTGTTATGTGTGTGTGATAGAGTGTGTGCAGTGTGTGTGGATAGTGTGCGTGTGTTAGTGTGTGTGTGTGATAGTGTGTGTGATAGTGTGTGTGTGTGAGATAGTGTGTGTGTGTTTCAATAAAATATCTACGTGCACAGGCTAGTCTCTTACTGCTAAAGGAAAGTGGCAAGAATAATTTGTGGAACAGCAGAATGTAACTTTCCTGTATCAGTAATTCAATGAAATATATGATAATGTAACTAGTGTAATTAAGCAAACACAACAACGCAAATAAAAAATGATAAAGAAATAGTAATATATTAGAATGACACAAAGGTCAGCAACAACTAACATGAGTTAAATTTTAGGGTGGTATTCATATCCCTGATTCAAATCTGGTCTTCTGACTACATTGCAAAAAGGAGAAAAACTGCCTTCGCTATAGAAAAGTAGCAATAGGGACATCCCTCCAGTACAAAACCAATTTCGCACAGCTTACACACACATACTCTGTGTGTGAGTGTGTGTGTGTGTGTGTGTGTGTGTGTGTGTGTGTGTGTGTGTGTGTGTGTGTGTGTGTGTGCATGCGTGCGAATGTGTGTGTGTGTGTGTGTGTGTGTGTGTGTGTGCATGCGTGCGAATGTGTGTGAGTGTGTTTTCTTGAGTGTTGATAATTGTTAATACAGATACTAGATAGCAATAGTACAGAAAGCGTAATACAGATAGCAGTTTTTTTTAAATTCAGGAGATAATGGTTTGATGTGGAAAACATGTCAGAGGAATAGTTTATCTTCTAATTTCTTTACAGATCAGTCCCTGTGATTTTATGTGACTTTAAAGTGTTACCAGAATAATCAATTTATAATCATGTTAACCAGTCAGTATAAACTGATGGATTAATTAGTCAGTTAACAAATCAGTGTCCGAAACAATCCAACAAACGGTCAAGAATTGGATTTTTTTCCTCGTCAAACATGTTGTCTTGTCAGGTTCCTTTTTGTACCATAACAACATCTGTAATGTTATTGATGTCATCAGCGCAGGGGATGTAACTCCACCTTAAATACACAGAATAGAATACAAGGGTTGCTTCTCTTCATGACAAAACCATAATTATTTTGGTCTCTTTGCACACGTGCATGTGTTCATGCGTATACACACACGCAGAGGCACACAAGTAGTTAGCACCCATGCGCGCAAGCGCGTGCGCACGCACACATGTGCGCATGCATGCACATACACACGCGCACGCACGCACACATGCTCGCTGCACGCATGCACACACATGCACATGTCTGATGTATCTTGTTTATAAAATCCAGGTCTCTCTCTTTCTTTGCAGCTCGAAGTTCACAGAGATAAATACTACGCCCAAAGTCAGCAAGACTTGGAGACAAGGAGGACAAACATACTACCCCCCCCCCCCCCCTACACTTCCTGCAGGAAAATGGAGGAGTCTGGAAGAAAAACTGATCGACTTGGGGAAGTAGCGATGGAGAAAGATAGAAGAAGAATCCTTGACCAGTTCGGTCTACTTCATGAGGACAGCCTGATGATTTCCCATGGGTACGGCATAATGGAGGAGGATAGAATGCAGGCCGAAGACTTATCCATCGCTCACAGAAAGGTAGGGAACCTGGAGGAGAGAGGACGCTGGTGCGAAGAGGCAGAGACGCAGAGACCTGAAGCCGGAGCCACAAGGGAGGACACAGGACGATCAGGAGAGGAAGTCGAGAAGGGGGCAGTCGGACCCCTCCCTGAAGAAGAAACGTGTGACCTCCAAGTCGGAACAAAGATGAAGAACTCAACAATGAGGAATTCAACAGTCATCGCGGAAGACTGCTATCCCTTTACACCCATACTGCACACTGAGACATGGAGATCACCAGGCTTGTATAATGTTTTCCATCCTGCTAACCAGGCCCCTGCAGTAACAGCAGCAACAGCAGCAGCCCCTACCCTGACCAAGGAAAAGAAAGGATCACAGAGGTCAGACAGAAGGCAGATGGCTGAAGATGACCAACGGCATCCCTCCCTGTCCAGTAAACACCGGGGTACAGGCAAGACGGAGAAAGCACAGAGATACACCTCCGTGTTTGAGGATGGCTCCAACCGTTCTTCCTTCCCGGTTTCCCAGTTTGATCAGAGCCACGGTCCTCGGGCCAGATCTGTTCGCCTTCCTGTCTGTCTTCCTGTCTGTCTTCCTGTCTGTCTTCCTGTCTGCCTACCTGTCTGGATTATTGTATATCAGTCTGCCTGCCCACTGCGCTGGTTTCATTTCATTTCATCCCACTTTAAGTCACGGCAGATTTCTCTGCGTGAAATTCGGGCTGCTCTCCCCGGGGAGAGCGCGTCGCCACAAGAGCAGCGCCACCCCTTTTTTCCCTTTTTTCCTGTCTGCATCTGTATTTGTTTCCCTAATCATGAGGCCTTTTTTTCTTCACATAATTTGCTGGGACAACTCTCTTGTTGCGTGGTTCTTTATTTCGTGCGCTAAATAATTAAGTGTAACACACGGACCTCGTTATCGTCTCATCCGAAAGACTAGCGCCCAGAAACCACCACTCATGGAGTCTAAAGGATGGGGAATAAATTTTCGGCCCAACGTGATACGAACCACCGCACACTTTCAGAACCGAACTTTTCGATTTCTAGGCAACGCGTTACCACTAGACCACCGATCACGTTCAACGGAAAGCAGACCACCACATCATAAAAAGAGCAATGAACTTTTGTAGTTGATGGAAAGAGACCGAAGGAAGACCTACAAAACCTGGGCTGCCTGTATTGCAATATCTTAGAGAAAGGCATAAATACGAGGAAGCTCTAAAACAGAGAGAGATGGAGAATCTTATCAAGTCAAACTCCCCTGGGAGAAACATGACCACAAAAGGTGAAGAAGAAGTCTGCTTGCCCACCTATCTGTTTGCCTAACTGTGTGTTTGTGGTTTACGCCTTTCCTGCCAGCCTGCACTACAGTCCTGTCTTTCGTTTGTCCTTCCCTGTCTCTCTTTCTGTCTTTGTCGTGGTTGAATTGACTGCTTGTTCAGCGTTCTGTAATGAGTGTATCTGAAATGAAAATCAAACTCTGAGTTGTGTGTGTGTGGTGCGTGCGTGCGTGCTGCGTGAGTGACCGTGCGTGCGTGCGTGCGTGTTGTTGTTGTGGGGGGTGGGTGGGTTTTGTGTGTGTGTGTGGCGTGCGTGTTGGCATAGAGAACAGTTGATGGGTAGGTGGGGGTGGATGGTGTGAGACCATCCCAAGGTGGAAGTGAGGGAGGGGGGTGTTGAAGGAAGGGGGAGCGGTGAATAAAACCACTTCCTTGTTCGAATTGATACAGCACAAAAGAAGAAGACAGTTGACTGTAACCTCTTTATATCTTAAGAACGCTTCCAAAGATACAGTGATCAGTTTCTGTAAGTCGACCATTATTTGCTGCATGGTGTTTTATTCTAAAAGCAATGTAACGGGTGAAGCTCATTTTAAAACTTTCCTTTTTAACCAGGTCTCACGGCACGAACCTTTCCAGTCACGCTTCCATGCATTCTAAAATCAATGTCCTGGAGTGCCTCTGTAAGAAGGCCATACAATACATGACGTCATTTGCAACACCAGCTTTTGCCTCTGGAACAGAACAAGCAAACTGAAAGAACAAGAGGAAGGGAAGAAGGGAGTTGATGCTGCCATCATTACACACAGTGCTACACAGCTGACTCTGAGCTGTTGGATTCGCATCATCATCATCATCATCATCATCAGTGTTCCCTGCCCGCATCATCCGACACATTATTATCAGCTCAATCCTGTGCTTCTTAGAAATAAAAATCCCTGCTCCTGATGTAAGGGTGAACTCTAGTCCTTCGGATGAGGCTATAAACCGAGTCCCCGTGTGCAAACGCATGCAGAACGTCTTGCGCACACGTTAAATCCTGTTCCGCTTTTCAAAAGAGTAGGCCATTGTGTGCCGGTGGGAACAGATGACACAATTGACAAAAACCGCATACACACGGGGACCGAATGTAAAAAAAAGCACATGAGTGCTTATTCCATTATCCTCGATATAAAAAAAAAAAGTCATCTGAGCGCTTTGATTTGTTGCTTTACAAGATTCAGCGCTATATATAAATCCCATACATGATGATGATGATGATGATGATGATGATGATGATGATGATGATGATGATGTGATGTGATGGTTGTTGTTGTTGTTGTTGTTATTATTGATAAAGATAGATGGAGACGTACCTGGTCTGCTCACATGGCCACTGGATGGATGCTGTCCACAGGTAGAACAGCTGCACTGCTCTTGCCTCTTCTGCTCTTTTTCTGCGAGGACGGGTTTCGCTGCTGCAGGAAACCTGTGTGGAGGGGAAGGAGGCTCTGGCAGTGGAGCAAGGGCAGGTAATTCTGGATTGCCCTATCGCCACTGACGTCCAGCAGACAAAGCAAAGCGTCGTCATCACCTATGTCGGCTCTCCAACTAGGCATGGTGAGGTGAATGTGATAATGGAGATGAGATGGGGGGCGGGATAGGCCTGGTGGTTAGAGCTGTGCGTGCTGTGCTCGGGTTCCAGCCTCTCGTGAGACGCCCTTTCAAGGGGATTTATTATAATAATAATGATAATAATAATAATGATGTATGGAATTTAGATAGCGCTGAATCTTGTAAAGCAACAAATCAAAGCGCTCAGATTTTTTGTGTGTGCGAGGATAATGGAATAAGCACTCATGTGCTTCGCTTTTTTTTTACATCCAGTCCCCGTGTGTATGCGGTTTTGTCAATTTTGTCATCTGTTCCCACCGGCACACAATGGCCTACTCTTTCAAAAAGCGGAACAGGATTTAGCGTGTGCGCAAGATGCTCTGCATGCGTTCGCACACGGGGCCTCGGTTTATAGTCTCATCCGAATTTAACATCAGTGCCAACTCCACTCTTCCCAAAATCTTTCTGATTAGACTATAAACTGACGTCCCGTGTGTGAACACACACAACATCTTGTGCGCACGTGTAAACCTGATCCACCTTTTGGAAGAGTAGGCCATTATGTGCCGGTGGGAACAGATGACAAAATCTACAAAACTACATGCGCACGGGTTCTGAATGTAAAAATATAAAGTTTATGAGTGCTTAATCCCTTATCCTCAAAATGAAAGGATCAGAAATAAAGAATTTATAAATGAAATACACAACAAACTAAATGGAGGCCCACCCCACCCCACCCCCACCAAAAAAAAGTTGATAACTGATTGGGGTCATGTGGTTGGTGGGAGGAGGCAAAGGTGTCCCATAGCCTGTGTGGTCGTAGGGGAGTGAGGCATCAGAGACCTCAACTTCTCCAGGGGCCAGCATATTGAGGGCGGCGCCCATCTCCTCTTCCTCGCTGCTTTACCTTCCATGACCCTAAAGAGGGCAGGTACCCATTTACAGCTGGGTGAAGTGGGAGACTGTACTGAAGCCAAGGCGCACAAACTTTCAAGTCAAGTCAAGTCAAGTCAAAAACACTTTAATCATCCCATGAAGGGCAATTACAATACTGACAGGCAGATTGATACTCATCAAATATATCAAAGACACAAAAGCTATATTTCATATTGGTTTTCAAATAAAATGTCACACACACACACACACACACACACACACACACACACACACAACGCGCGCATGCGCACAAAACATCAATTGTGAACACAATTTTTAAACCCATTGACTAGAAGACATAAAAACTTATTTTTACGCACGCATATACGCAGCACGTACACACGCACGTACGTGTGTGTGCGAATACGCCCACGCACACCCACACCATACACCAATATATGAATTCAATGTTTTAAGACAGTTGACTAGAACACAGACTTATTTCACACACCCACGCACCCACCCACACACTCACACACACACAATTATGTATTGACTACACTGTAACAATGACAATCAGGCAGATAATTCAGAGAAAATGTAAGAACTAGGTAGTCAACTCATTGTGAATTCAGAAGTCGAATGCTTACTGGCACAAAAGAATTTCTTTTTCTGTTGGTTTTGCTGATGGGACACTGAAAACGGCGTTCCGAAGGCAACATTTGAAATTCTGGAAACAAGCATGAGAAGGATCAGCCAAATGGCTGTGGCTTTGCGTACAAGCTGCTGATTGCAGAACGACATGAGATCTCTTTGTTCTTTTCCAATTATTTTTGAGCAGATTCTTACAATTCTCTGCAGGCCATTCTTGTTTTTAACACTAAGGTTATTGTACCAACAAATGAAAGCAAAACTTAGAACACTCTCTATGTAAGACTTGTAAAACAAGGAAAGGATCTTTGTGTCTACAAAAAATGAGTTCAGTTTCCTCAGAAAATACAGACGTTGTTGTCCCTTTTTGACAATAGCGTCAGTGTTAACGTCCCAGTTTAACTTGTGGTCAAAAACAGTTCCCAGATACTTATAGTTCAAAACGTTTTCAACCTCTTGATTATGGATAATAATATTCTTAGGAGTATGCCCTGATTCTTCTGAAGTCGATAGGCAGGTCTTTAGTTTTAGAAACATTTAGCTCCAGATAGGCCTCGTCACACCAGTGTACGAACTCGGTGAGGGCTGGACCATGGTCTAAGACTGATCCGGATAAGAGGGATAACAGAGCACTATCGTCTGCGAACTTTACCAGAAAGGAATTTCCATAGTTGCTTCTGCAATCATCTGTGTATAGAATGTACAGAAGTGGTGAGAGGACGCAACCCTGCGGAGAACCAGTGCAGGTAAATCTAACCGAAGAAGATATTTTGTTGGCCAAAACACGCTGTGGTCTGTTGGTTAAACTGTCACCCATCCAAGTGGTAACCACGCTTGATGCTGCTTAACCTTGGCTGGGGGAAAAGCTGAGCTATCCCATCCCCATACTTTTTTTTGTTTTTGCCTTTTGATATAATTATTATCTTTTTAAATACAGTGGCAGTGAAAAAAGCTGATTATGCAACCCAACCTACACACACACACACACACACACCCTACACACACTCACACAACACAACCACACCCCACACACACACACACACACACACACACACACACACACACACACCCCACACACACACACACACACCTCATTCCAATTGTAATTGCCCTTCATGGGATGACGAAAGTGATTTTGACTTTGACTTCTTTCGGTATTGTTTGTGTCCAGTTCCTGACCTCAACAACAAGCAGTACGGCGAACATTATGAATGTTTACAGTATTCAACGCCTTCAACTCCAATGTGAACTTCTTCATAAACACGATAACACCTACTCACAATCCCTAGGTAAACTGCATACACACGGGGACAGGATTAAAAACAACAACACTTGAGCGCTTATTCCATTATCCTCCCCCCAAAAAGAAAGAATAAATACAGGAATAGATCAGGAATTTCTGATGGGACGTAAATGCAATAACAACAACAACAACAACAGTGTGAAGTTCTTTGTTTTGAAAACAGAAATAAACTCCAGTATCAAGTTATCACCAAATGGTGCAGAAAAACAAAGAAAGAAAAAAAAACGCAGAAGGGTGGAACAGAAGTTTCCTGTTCAGAAATGAACTTTACATTAAAAAAAAATCTTTTATATCGAGGATAATGGAATAAGCACTTATTGCATTTTTGCATGCAGTCCCTGTGTGTATGCGGTTTTGTAAATTCTGTCATCTGTTCCCACCGGCACGCAATGGCCTACGCTTACGAAAAGCGGAACAGGAATGAACGTGTGCATATAATTATTACCTATATTTCTCTGCAGTTCAGGATGCCTGACTGCTCTCATTCTCTTCAATGGAGTGCCTGTTTCCATAACTAGGAAAGCTTCTTATCTTTGCAATACCAACACTTGTTTGAAAGCGACGATTGACCATGATGTAGTCACTTTGCTTGTGGTGATCTCCTCCTAAGCCGTGCCGTGTCCAGCATCTGGATGGTGTGTGTGGACCAGATGTGCTCACCACCTTCAGGTTGTTGTTATTGGCAAACTCTCTGAGCCTCAAGTCTCTTTCGTTGGTCTCAGGGTTGCAGATTGTGTCACATTTTCCTTTCCAAGTCTTGTTAGCCTCTGCTCCTGTCTTCGATGTCCAGTCACCCTGTACTACAATAATGCCTTTCTCTGGCCCCTGGTCTGTGACCTCTTGCAGTTGATGGTAGAAGTCTTCAGCGTCCTTGTCATCCTGAAAGACACACACACTCTGTTTCAGTAGCAGTGAAAACAAACATGAACATGGAGTTGGATTCCTCATCCACAAAGACACCGTGAATACCATGCCATCCACTTGCATAACTATTGCATGATGGTAGAAGTCTTCAGCGTCCTTGTCAGCCTAGTCAGTTGTTGGGGAATAACTCTTGCATGATGGTGACGTTAAAAGGTGCAGCCCTCAGATGGATGGCAATGAGTCGGCTAAAGACTGGACAACATCTTCCTTCCTTCTCCTTCTCATCCCTTGGTCGGGACGACCGTTGGGGTACCCGCACGGACGCTGCAAGTGGACCGCCAAATGGTTCTGTCCTGGGCTGTTTTCAGGAGGTTTGGTACAGTGAGGCCGGTCCACTCCTTGATGTTGGATATCCAGCTTTTGCGTGGTCGTCCCTGCCTCCTTGCTCCTTCCCCATTCCCTTTCAGGGGCTGTTTTTTTGACGGTGTTTTAAAGCCTTGTTTTGTGTGGCCCAAAAAAAATCCCGTGTGGTTTTTTCCGGGGTCTTTGTGGTTTAGGAATCCAAAACCCCTTTTTCATGTTTTTCTTCACTATAAATGAAAAAGAAGGTGTGGCCTTTTAGGGGGTTTGAGGGGTTTTTCCCAAATTTTTTTTTTTCCCCCGCACATCTAAAAGATCAAGGACCTCCATTTTTTTCGGGTAAATTTTGTATGTGTGGGGAAAACGTTCCCCCTTTCAACCAGGACCAAACTAAGGGGGTATACCCCGAGCTGGGGTACTTTCCCCTTTTGTTTCGGCCGGAGTGCTGGAGGTAAATTTAGAGTGACCTCGAAAACTCTCCACCTTCCCACAAAGAAACTCAGAAGAATTTTGCCCCATTTTTTGGCCTGAGACCATCTCCAACCAAGAACTTTTTTTCCCCTTGAACCAGGGGGAGCATAACACCTCACATTTCCCAAAAGGGGGATTTGGGGTGGATAGGGGATTTGCCGTTGGGAACAGGGAAACATCGCCCGAACAGCCCCCCACTGGGCACCAGGGGAAAACGCAAACGGGACCCACCCCAAAAACCCCCTTGGCCCTTGGACTGTGTTGGTGGTTTTTGGTTGATGGGGAAAATCAAGCAAAACGTGCCGATAGAAGAGGTACTGTCAGTACTGATCAACCAAACTAACATCAGCAAGTCAGTGTCTGAGGAACCTGAGGACTCGCACAACAACAGGGATGATTATCCTCCAGTCAACCCACCACACACACAGTACATAACACACACACACACACACACACACACGCGTTAACCATACACACACACACAACCACACATACACACACACACAACACAGACATCCAAATACATACAGGTCAACCACACACACACACAGGTCAACCCACACACACACACACACACCACACACACACGCCACACACACACAGTCAGCCACACACACACACGCACACAGACACAGGTCAACCACACACACACACAGAGGTCAACCACACACACACACACACACACACACACAGCAACCACACACTCACACACACACACACACACACAGACACACACACACAGTCACACAAACCACACACACACAACACACAACACACACACCCAACACACACCACACCAACTAACACACAGAGGCAAACTCCTTCGGATGAACTATAAACCGAGGCCCGTGTTCGAACAATGCGAACATCTTGCGCAACACGTTAATCCTGTTCCGCTTTTTGGGAAAAGTAGGTCATTTTGTGCCGGTGGAAACAGATGAAACATTTACAAAACCGTGACACACGGGACTGATGTAAAAAAGCACATGGTGCTTATTTCATTATCATCGATATATAATAAAAAGGTTAACCACACACACACAACAACCACACACATACACACACACAGGTAAACCACACACACACACACACACACACACAAAGAAGCTCACTACACAACACACACACAACATAACACACACACACACCACAACACACAACACACACACAGGTCAACCACACACACACACACACACAGGTCAAACCACACACACACACAACACCACACACAACACACAATCACAGGGACACCACACAAGACAACACACAACACAGGTCAACACACACACAACACAGGTCAACACAACACACACCACAGGTCAAAAACACACACACACACACACAAGGTCAACACACACACACAACACAACAGGTAAACCACACACCACACCACACACACACACGACAGGTCAACCACACACACACGCACACAATGTTCAACAACACACAGATACACACTACACACACACAACACAACACAGCACACACGGTCAACCACACACAAACACCACGAGACACACGCACACACAGGTCAACCACAACACACATACACACACACACACCACACACACCACACAAAACACAGGTCAGCCACACAAACCACACACAACACACACACACACACACACTCACACACACACACACACACACAGGTCAACCATAACACACCACCAAGCACACACAGGTAACCGTACACAAAACACCACAGGAAACAACACACACACACACACAGGTCAAAACACACCCACACAGGTCAAACCACACCACATACACAGTAAACAACACACAAAAAGGGTCAACCACAACCAACAGGTAAACCACACACACACACACAAAACACACACACACCACCCACAGGTTAAACCACACACACACACACACCATACACACACACAGGTCAACCACACACAAATACAACAGATACATGCACACCTGGTCAACCACACACACATTCACGCACACACAACACCACACTACACAGCACACACAGGTCACCACAACACACATACACCATACACACCAACACCTCAACAAAGTCTACACACAACATACACACCAGACACACGCACACACAAGGTCAACCACACTCACACATACACACACACACAAACCACACTCACACACACAGTTCAACACAACACAGACACACACACACACACCACACACACACTCACAAGTGTTAACCATACACAACAGAGGTCAACCATACACACACCTAAACACACAACAGGTTAACCATACACACACACAGGTCATCACACACATCCACACAAGAAGGTCAACCATAACACTATACACACACACACGGTCAACATACACACCACCACAACACACACACTACACACACACACACACACACACACACAGTCACACACAGGCAGGTCAACCACACACACACCCATACACACACTAGGTCAAACATAACACACACACACAACACATACACACACAGGTCAACCGCCGTACACACACCACACACACACACACACTCACACACACACACACAAGAGTGTTAACATACACACACACACATTACATACAAGGTCAACCCGTACCACACACACACACTCACACACACACAGAGGTCAACCACCACTCACACAACACCACACACACGCACACAACACACACACATAGGTCAAACCACACAACACACCGAGGTCAACCACACACACACACAAACACACACAATAGGTCCAAACCACACACACACACTCACACCACACACACACACCACACCACACAACACACACACACACACCACACACAACACACACACACACACACACACACAGGTCAACATACATACACACCACAGCGAGTCAACCACACACACACCACACACAACACACACACACACACACAAGGTCAACCACACCACACACACAGAGTACAAACCACACACAACATACACACACACCCACACAGGTCAACCATAACACACACCACACGCGTTCTACGCTGCGCTGTGATTGTGCGTGAGTGCACAACACACTTCTTTAACGTTTGTTTTCTTTCTCTCTTGGCTGTCTGTATCTAGCCGAGTATTTCGCTCCTCCATTTCTTTGTTATATGGTGTGTGTTGTTTGTGTTTCATAATTATTATTATATTATATAAATATATATATATATATATTATATATATATATTTAATAGATATCATATATATTAATTAAATATATATATACATATATATTATTATATATTTATATTTCCAGTCACCAACGGGATTGAAAGCGATGGCTGTGTCTTGGTCCCCCCTGTTCAGCCTCATGTTTTCGGTTCAGGCTGTCAGATGCGTTCAGAGATTCTGTTTGTTGGTGTCAGCATCAGGTACAGGTATTGTGGATCACTCTTCTATATCAGACGGCTTCAAGCAAAAACCAAGGTTCTCAACAGATATTATCAACGACTTCCTGTTTGCTGTGATTGCACCCTCAATGCTGCTTCTGAAGCCGAACCATGCAAGCCAGTGTTGACATGTTCTCTGATGCTGCGACAATGTGGGCTTGGACAATCAAGTACAAGAAGCTGGAAGTAATGCGATAAAACCAGCCCAGGGAAGCCCTACGTTGAACCAAACATCTCGATAAATGGACATTGACTCAAAGCAGTGGACAAATTTACTTATCTTGGCAGTACATCTCAAGGTACCCTCTCCGCCACAGTAGCCATTGTATGATGAAGGGTCAAACAAGACTCGGACAAAGGAAAGCGCTGCCTTTGTCAGACTTCCGATAAGAATGTATGGGACAGGAAAGGCATCTAACAGAAACCCCAAGATCAAGTGTCTCAATGCGGTTTTAGTGCTCACCACCCTGTTCCTATGGGCTCTATTGAAAGTAATTTCAGCCTTATAAGGTATACTTCTGCAAGAATGTCATGAGGTAATCAGAAAGAAACAGAATACAGATAACTGGTGAAGGGGGCTTCAGTTTATCTGGAAGGTTAGTTCTCGCTGGGTTTGTAGGGTGGAATATGAGCGACAGGTATCCCTCGATCGTCATCCAGCGACTGGATCTCCGCATCGGAATATCTCTCAGGTTTGTGGTACATGGAACGTACGGACTATGCTACAAAAAGGGAAACTTGGAAAAAAATCGCAAACAAGAGATGGAATGAAGGAACCTCAATATACTAGGGTCTTTCAGAGTGAGATGGAAAGGGAGGCTGCCTAACATCCGACAAAACTTACATCCTATTCTTTACTCAGGAGGCGATCAAACACCAGAAAGGATGGTTGGCATAGATTCTAGATAAAGAAACCTCAAAGACCATCAAAGGTTTTTTTCTGGTCGTAAATGTACTGAAGTTGATAGTAAAAACTTAAAGGGCTCACCCCTCTTCGACATTGGTATAGTAAAGTATAGCACCAAAGCTGTTAAAGAATGGACGCAGAAATGAAATTGTTTGAGGAGTTTTATGAAAATATCGAAAAAGGCATGAAGCAACTGAAGTCTAAGATAGAATAAAATGATAGAATAATAATGGTGACCTCAATTTCAAAGGTAGGGAAAAGGGAAAGATGAAACCCCAGTTGGTCCGTTGGAAATAGGGTGAGAATTGAAAGAGGAGTGAGAGAGCGGCTACGAATGGTGCAAGAGGAACAAACGCTGGCGTGTCATGAACATTATGGTTTGAAAACCCATCAAGAAGATGCGGACATGGAAAAGGTCTCTGGCGACAGAACAGAACCTAGGGAATCAAATAGATTACATTCCTGGTTCAAGAACGTTCCGTAATCTATAACATTTTGTAAGTCCATGCCAGGTGCAGGACTGTGGAAGTGATACAGGTCCAGTTATCGGGAAATGCGATAAAATTTGGAAAAAAAAGTTGTCAAAAACAAAAAAGAACACCAAACTGCAACTAATGAACATGCTACCAAACTGACGAAGAAATCAAGAAAAATCCAAGATCAAAGTTGGGAAACAAATTCGATGCCTAGAATCAACTCACATACAGAGGAAAAAATGGAGATGATGGAAAGATAGCATAGCGAGGCAGGCAAAAAGAATTATATACCAGTATAAATAGAAAGGAAAATAAAGAAGTGGATGAGCTCCGAGATTTTAAACCTAATGGAAAACAGTGGGAAAGGCAAAAAAGTAGATGAAAAGAAGTATTATAAAGAACTCGACAAACTGCTTAAGAAAAAATTGTAAATGAAGCAAGGAAGGAATGGATCAATATGCGTGTGCAAGGAAATTGAATATGAATGCAATTTTGATAGCAAACTTATGCATGAAAAAATTAACAGATGTGGGACAGGGAAGAAATCATCTGCCAAAAAAAGGTTATATTATAAAGTGAGAGATGTGAGATATATCATGGAAAAAAGAAAGATATTCGTAAAGTGTGGTCAGAATACATCGATAGAGGGATTTTACACGCGACAGAGGTCTCCACCTCCTCATATTAGCAAACGAAGAGGGACACATAATCTTGGAGACGAAGTGAGACATGCACTCAGCAGGATGAATAGTGGGTAAGGGCGCCTCAGGACCTGTTGATATCCCATCTGAATTGATAACAGCCCTGGATGAAGTGGGGGGAATTAATGGAGTCAAATACTACTACGCTAAACAATTATATATGAAGAGAGAGATTCGACGATTTGAAGAAGTCCAATCTAACATTGCGATCCTAATGAAATGGGTACAGCTCTGAATGTGTCCAACATGTACATCAGCCTGATGAGTCACCTCACCAAAGTTTCTTTTACGAATTACTCATGAAGAGAATGAGAAATAATTACTCCCAGATAATATCAGAAACGCAATTTTGGATTCATGGCAGGACAAAGGCACCGAAAGAATGCCAATCTTCGCATTGAAATCTCCTCTTGGAAAGATCAATCGAGGTCCAGAACAGTCCAGGAAAGATTGTACTCTGCTTCATGACTACTCAAATGCGTTCTGGACAAAGTTAGACTTTGTTTGTTATTTCTGGCAGGTCTATATACATCGACGGGAAAGATTTTCGAGTCCTCCAGAAACATATTTTGGGAACTGGAGGCAGCCTATTAGAGTCGACAAGGACATCAGTCAATATAGACCAACATCTGATGGGGGTGTGAGGCAGGGCTGCGTGTTCTCGCCTAGTTTTATTATTTAATGTATATAGTGAAATATGAACAACATAAACAACCTGAGATATGCAGATGACACAGTCTTATTGCGACTCTGAAGAAAAAATGCAAAGATTTTAACAACAGTAAACTAGACCGAAAGCGAAAAGAAAGGATTACAGCTTCAATGCAAAGAAGGACAGAATGCATGGTGATGAAATCGGAAAATAGTGTTTTACCTCAATGAAACATGCCTGTAAAGGAGAGAGAATCAGGACAGTAACACCTTTAATTACTTGGTTTGTACTATCACCCCGGGACGGGCAAGTGTGACACAGAAATTCAAGAAAGAGAATCGGTCTATCTAAGGCAACTTTTAACAACAAGGAATGCATTTTTACCACAGTAAGATAAGCCTATGACAAAGATCCATGGTTTTGAGAGCTACGTTATGGTCCTTCTTTGTACGGAAATTTGTACGGTGGATCGGTTGGTTAGAGGTACGCGCCTGGTCTAGAAAGCGAATAGTCCGCGGTAGGAAGAAGTGGGCGGTTGGTTTCAAATCCGTTTGGACCCGAACATTTGTCCCCATCCATAGACTTGAGTGGGTTGGGTCTGGGCAGCTAGTCTTTGGATGAGACGATTAATTAAACCGAGGTTGTAGAAGGTCCGTCTGTTGTGTTACACAAAAATTATTTTTTTAGCGCACGTAAAAAACCCACGGCAAAAATGAGGGTTTTTTTGGTCCCTGGCAAAAAAAATTCTTGTAGGAGGAAAAAAAGCCACTCTGATAGGGAAACAATGCTGCAGTTGTAGACAGAAAAAAAAAAAAAAAAAGATGAATAAAAATGGGTGGGGTGGCGATGCTCTGTGGCGACGCGCTCTCCCGGGGTGAGCAACCCGAATTTTTCACGCACGAGGAATATCTGACGTGACTTAAAGTGATATAAGAAATAATAAATAAATTATAAAAATAAATGATGTGAGTGCTGGACCCTAGCAAGGACAAAGAAAACAGCGCTAGAAGCAGTGGAAATGTGGTTCATCCGGCGATCATGAGAATTTCTCATCGACAAAAAAAGAAAAACTTTAATGCAGAAGTAATGGAAATGGACTGGGATCAGGAGATCTTCTCAACCCATTCAGTGAAAGGGACAATCTCAAATTTTTTCATGGCTCTATATTCAGGGTCTGAGGGACTAGGAGAAACTGTTATTGGAGTGCAAATCTGTTGGGGAAACAAGAGCAGTGGAGGACAACGAACAAAAATTCAACAGATCCAGTTAAATAATAAATTCGCAAGAATAAAGAGCGGCAACCACAATGGCTCATGAGAGGTGCCGAGAGAAAGGAAAGATTGGAGAGCAATGATCGTCGATGTCTGCTGGAAAGATGGAACTTGAAGAAGAAAGAATTCACTATGTAAACACTCAGAAGGACTAGCAAAGACCATCTGCACAGGAACAGTCCAGGGGAAAGAGGAAGACGGGGCAGGCAGACAGAGGAAGGGAAAGTGGGCCGATTTGGATTGAGGGAGGATTCAGTGTCACAGGCACTCGCCCCGACCGCCGCTCATTGGTAGCCAGCTTGGTCAACCGTTCGTCCACCATGCAGCCGCTCTTACGACCCTGGCGGGTTACGGGACCAGTAGTAACAGTGAAACTGTAAGTCAGGTGTATTAATAAACATATGCCATTGTCTTGTATGAAAAAATGTATATTGGACGATGAGATGGTTGTTGTAGGGATTTTGAAGAGATTGTGGGACACTTTTTGAAATGGCCGTCAGTGTGTTTAGTCGATATTTAGTGTTTGTTTGTTTATTTTTTTTATGTAAGTGATTTTGTTTTATGTCAATGGTTTATGTTGTGGCGTGTTTTGGGGGTTTTTCCCTTTATTCTTTTCTTTTGCGGGGATAGGTGGAATGGTTGGGTGGGGTTGTGGGCATGGCATGAGTGTAAAGAAGCTGTAAGCTTATCCATTTACCCTCATACATCAGAGGGTAACGCGCCCTGTCTAGAAAGCGAAAAGTCAGGGTCTGAAGGTGTGCGGCGGTTGTACCCAGTTATGACCCGAAATACTTTTCCCCATCCATTTTGACCATGTGTGGTGGTCTGGGCGTAGTCTTTCGGTATGAGACGATAACGAATGGTCCAGGGTGGTTGTTTTACACAGTTAATTATTTAGCGCAAGTATTAAAAGAAACCCCCACGGCAACAAAGAGAGTTGAACTGGCAAAAATTCTTAGGAAATAAGCCACTCGGATAGGGAAACAAATACAGTTGCAGTCATGAAAAAAAGGGGGGTGGCGCGAGGCGCTTGTGGGACGCGCTCTACCGCGTCTCCCGGGGATGTGCTGCCGAAGTTACGGTAGAAAGAAAATTCTGCACGTGTAGTTGAAGTGCGGCGTGGTATGGTTAGATGAGCGGGGGTGGGGGTTGGAGGGTATTTGTGGATGCGCGAGAGATAGGCATGTATGGTGGTGGAGGTGGTGGTGGTGGAGGTGGTGGTGGTGGTGTGGTTGGTGGTGGTGGTGGTGGGTAGAGGTAGCCGTGTGCTGAGGCGAGCGCGCGCGCGAGAAGAGAGAGAGAGAGCAGAATAAAAGAGAGAAGAGAGAAAGAGAGAGAACCGAGAGAGCGAGTGCAGTAGAGGAGAGAGAGAAGAGAGAGCGAGAAGAAAGAGTAGAGAGAGGTTGGGGTGAGGGGTGGAGACGGGGGGTTTGGGGGGTGGGGAGGGGGGGTTTAGTGGGAAGAGATGAGGGGGGAGGGGGGGGGGGGGGGGGTGGTTGGGGTGGGGGGGGGGGGGGAGGGGGGGAGGGTGGGGGGGAGGGGAGGGGGGGGGGGGGGGGGAGGGGGGGGGGGGGGGAGGGGGGGGGGAGTGGAGGGGGGGTGGGGGTGAGGAGGGGGGGGTGAGGGGAGGGGGGGGGGGGGGGGGCGGGGGAGGAGGGGTAGGGGGAGGGGAGGTGGGGGGGTGGTGGGGAGGGGGGGGGGTCGTGAGTGGGTTAGGGGGGGGGGGGTGGGGGCGGAGGTGGAGGGATGAGGGTGGGGGGCGGGGTGGGAGGGTGGCGGGGGGGGGGGGGGGGGGGGCTGGGGGGGGCAGGGGCGGGGGGGGGGCAGGGGGGGGGGGTTGTTTTGGGTGTTTATTGGTGGTGTTTTTGGTGTGCTTTTGATTGGGGGTTATGGGGTGGGTTTGGTGGGCGTGGGTGTGGTTGGGGTCCTCTTTGAGATTGGGGTTTGGTGTTTTCTTCCTTTATTTTTCTTTTTTTTTTCCCCCTTTTCTTTTCTTTAATATAACCCCTTTCGCACTTTTAGTACAATTTTTTTATAAAATTGATTATTATTTATATTTATTTAATTTATAAAAAAAATTGTATATTATTGTAATTATAATAAATATATTTTGTCCATTGGGGTCTTATTATTCTACCAATATTTTGTGTTGTCTTCTTTCATTATTGTTCTCTCTCTCTCTCTCTCTTCTCTCTCTGTGCTCTTCTCCTCTCTCCCTCTTTCTCTCTCTCTCTCTCTCTCTCTCTCTCTCTCTTCTCTCTCTCGTTGTGGGCTCTCTCTCTCTCTCTCTTCGCTTCTCTCTCTCCTCTCTATCTCTCTGACTCTCTCTTTTCTCTCTCTCTATCTCTCTCTCTCCCACAGGCAGTTTTTGGTAGGTGAGAACATTTTACATTCAAAATATTGTTGGCATACTATCACATCAGTCGATTAAGGTCTGTTGTAGAGGAAAAGTGATGTGTACGGTTGAAGACATCGCAACCAATGGTTTGGACTCAAGTGAATGGACAGAATGTGCAAAGCAATGATAAGTAAACAGCAGGTCCATCGACGGTCCTGAAGGGTTGGAGTATCAGGAAGTGGAACGAGGGTGGAGGAGAAACTTCACTATCTCGGAGCAAACGTCAACAAAGACGGAGGAGGAACAGCAGGACGTCAAGATGAGAGTAGTCTGGTCCTGTGCGCAGATGAAACGATTATCCACATATGGCAAAAAACGGAGGAGACATCAGCAGAAAAAACCCAATAGCATCCCTTTTTCAAAAGCCTTGGTTTGTCAGTTTTCTCTACGGATTTGTGAGTGAGACCTGGAAATATTAACGGGAAAGGTGAAGCAAGAGAAACTAGACATTTTCTATAAACAAAATGTTTGAGGAAAGGATCGTCCAAGATCAAAATGGCAGAACCCTTTCCAACAGACAGTCTTGGAAATTGCAGGAGCAGAAAAAATCAGCAGGAGATTAGGAAGACGGAGAGATGGAACTGGATTGGACATCGTGTCCTAAGAAAGAAAGGACAGGAGTGAGACTGTGCTGTTGCTCGGATGGGACACTGGAAAGGGAGAAGGGAAAGGGGGACGCCAAAAACACACATGGCGACCACACTCGAATGGTAAGAAGTATAGAGCGGAACGGCGCCAGGCTGGAGCAGTGGACGCCGGCTCGAGAAGAGCTGCAGAAGGGAACCAGTGGAGGAATGATGTTGGAGCCTTAGTGTGCCTCTGGCACAGGAGAATGAAGGTGGAGGTAAAAGGTCGTCTTCACAGCGAGTTGAAGGTTTTTTGACCATGACTGTTGTATTTGTACAGCTGCGTGCGGAGGACTGGTGACAGCGGGTTGTCTCCTCTTCATGGTGTGCTCACTGCTGCTGCCTGAAAAACTGTTGGCGTGTGGATTGTTAGTTCAAGATCAAGATGCTCAGGTATGCTGCAGGCAAAGTTATTCTGTGTTTTCTCTTCTCTCTCTCTCTCTCTCTCTCTCTCCTCTCTCCTTTCTCTCTCCTCTCCGTCTCTCTCTCTTCTCTCTCTCTCTCTCTCTCTCTCTCGAGTCTGATTCTCTTTCTGTACAATAAGTTGCGACGGGACCCCCCCAAAAGTTTTTGTGGAACTAAATAGGTGAGTCAGACTGGTACGTTCTTACCGTATTGTAGGGACGTGTTTTTTAAAAAATTTTTTGAGCTGCCTCTTTTTTGAGTCCACGCTGTTCCACGCCACTCATTTCCAGTCTCCTCGCCACCGCCATACCCTGATTGTTTGTCGCATCTCAGGGGCCCGTCAGTGTCAGGCCGCTGTGGGGCCACTGACAGAGGAGCCTGGCACTGCAGCTGGGTACTTTGGTGGTGTTCAGTGGTGCTGTTCTGAGCTAACATACGCAGGACACCATACTAAGCCCCTACTACAGACAGTATTAGCTCAGTCGATGGAGCCAGATGTGGGAGTCGCCCAATGAGGTGGAATATCCATAAACGTCCTCAACGACTGTCCCCTTGGACTTGTTAGAAACCTCCAACAAAGGCTTTGACACAAACTCACCACTGCCCATGTCGTCAGGGGAATTTCAAATCTGAGGTCAATTGAGACCACAGCACTGGGGTTACCAACTTTTTTATTGCATGTTGATCCATGATTTTGGAGGATGACTAATTATATGCTATGGAAGTGCGTGTGCTTTGAATAATTGTACAGGGTTTTTACTCTATCCTGGCGTCAACCGGGTCGAGAGTTAACAGACTCCTGCAGTGTTAGGTCAGGTAATTTGAGCAACACTCTCAACTGCATTCTGTAAAGAGATGAAGCTGGATCTGTGTTGGTCCAGTTCCCCCCATTCCCAATGAACCCATACCACTCTCACTCTGATCAAGAGTGACTGAGTTAAAAAATTTCCATGTGACTATTGTGGGATTTGAACCACAACCTTCAGTTCTGTAACCCAAAGGTACCAAACCATGCGCCATGGCAACTGGTCAGATTATTTATCATTTATTATTATTTATTTATAACCACTTTTAAAGTCCGGACATTTCTCTGCGTGAAATTCGGGCTGTCTCCCCCCCCCCGGGGAAGAGCGCGTCGCCACAAGAGCAGCGCCCCTTTTTCTTCCTGTCTAAACTGTATTTGTTTCCTATCAGAGTGGCTTTTTTCTAAGAATTTTGCCAGGGACAATCTTTGTTGCGTGGGTCTTTATACATGCGCTGAAATGTTTGTGTAACACACAGGACTCGGTTATCGTCTCATCGAAAGAAAGATATGTTGCCTTTAAAAGATTCAGCGTATATAAATTCCATACATTATTATTATTATTATTATATTATTAATTATTATTTATTTTATCCTTCTTTTCTTTCAGATACAATGTTAAACAATGTTTCTCGTGTTTCAGCTCGTGTAACTCACTTCCATTTGTTCTCCCAGCTTTCCCGCTGCTCTGATCGCCTTGCAAGAAAACCATCTCAGTTTTTTTCATCTATGTTGTAGTATTGCAGACCATAAGCGCGGCAGAACTTGCTAAGCATTTCAGTATTTTAATTTGAGTTGGGAAGAAATGCTGTAGTCTTTCCAGATGTTGGAATGATCATTCCACTTTTTAGCCATGCTTTATACTTGTCTTCTTGAGTCTGGGGAGATATGATCCATCATCCAATAATAGGTGGGTTGGAACAGGGGGAACGATGTTTAGAGTCCGTCGTTGTCCGAGTGTATTGGGTTATCCTTTCACTTTCTTTATCCAATCATATTTCTTGATGTACTTTGGGCAGACAAGACAAGAGAAAGGAAGCCAAAGAGGAGGAGGAAGCAACTGCTGTCAGTTTACGTATGTTTGTAACGTTTCATGCTTGTATGAGGTGGTTTGGTGTAGTCCTGTTAAATACATATCTGTAATTAGGGGATCGGGGTAGCTCAGTGGTCGGGCACTCACTTTCCCCAGCACGTTATGCAGCTTCGAGCGGTGGTACCTAGTTGGAGGGGTGACCGTTGGGGCGCCTTGGCTTCAGTTACAGTTCCCCCTGTTCACCAGCTGTAAATGGGTTGGTACCTGCCTCTTTAGGGTCAGGGAAGGTAAAGCAGCGGGAGAGGAGGATGGGCGCCGCCCTCAATATCTGGCCCTAGAGAAGTGCAGGTCTCTGACGCCTCGTCCCCTACGACCTTCTAGGTTATGGTACTCCTTTATTTCTTTACTTACTTACAGTAATTAATGCTTGACGTGCCACACAGTGGAGAAGTGTCAAACAGTTACAGCGTGTCGTGCAGAGTAAGTTAAAGGCATGAATGTGAGGCATGATTAACACATCCTATTATTTCTTTCTATTTACTTATTACGTCATGTATGGGACAGTCACAAAAGACGTGGGACCACATTATTACACGAAACTGTAGTTTTTGTCATTGTTGGTGGGACATTCCGGTGTAGTGTGTGTTCACCAAAAGTTGAAGCATGCTCACCACCTGAAGTTCTAGTCAGACTTAGGTCTGACGTCATTAGGATGAAGTCTTTTTAGGGACACATACTAACAGCTGCCAGTCTTAAGACCAGTTGACGTACTTATTTATAAAGTCTTTTTAAGAGGCTACACATACAACAGCTGCCGTCAGTCTTTAGGACCAGTCTGAGTCACTTATGATTGAAAGTCCTTTTTAAGAGTACAATATAACGCTGCAGTCTCTAGACCAGTCTGAGTCACTTATTATAAAGTCTTTTTAAGAGTTACACATTACTAACAGCTGCAGTCTTAGACCAGTTGACGTCACTTATGATGATCTTTTTAAGAGTACACATATAATGCTGCAGGTCTTTGGGACAGTCTGACGTCACTTATTATAAAGTCTTTTTAAGAGTACATACTAACGCTCAGTCTTAGACCAGTCGACGTCACTTATTATAATGTCTTTTTAAGAGTACACATATAACAGCTGCAGTCTTAGACCAGTTGAGTCACTTATATGAAGTCGTTTTAAGTAGTACACATACTACGCTGGCAGTCTTAGATCAGTTTGACGTCACTTATGATGAAAGTCTTTTTAAGATTACACATACTTTGACAGCTGCAGTTCTAGACCATCTGACGTCACTTATGATGAAGTCTTTTTAAGTGTAACATATAACAGCTGCAGTATTAGACAGTCTGACGTCACTTATTGATGAAGTCTTTTTTAAGACGTACACTACTAACAAGCTGCTAGTCTTTTAGACCAGTCTGACGACACTTTTGATGAAGTCTTTTTAGAGTTACACATACTAACAGCTGCAGTCTTAGACAGTCTGAACGTCATTATGTGAAGTCTTTTTTAAGAGTAACTTCTAACAGCTTCAGTCTTAGACCAGGTCTGACGGTCATTAGATGAAGTCTTTTAAGAGTAACACTTACTAACAGCTGCAGTCATAGATCAGTCTGACGTCACTTAGATGGAAAGTCTTTTTAAGAGTACACATACTAACATCTTGCTGCAGTCTTTAGACCAGTCTCGACGTCACTTATGATGAAGTCTTTTTAAGAGTACACATACTAACAGCTGCAGTCTTAGACCAGTCTGACGTCACTTATGATGAAGTCTTTTTAAGAGTACACATACTAACAGCTGCAGTCTTAGACCAGTCTGACGTCACTTATGATGAAGTCTTTTTAATAGTTTACACATTATAACAGCTTGCTGTTAGACAGTCTGGACGTCTCTTATTATAAAGTCTTTTTAAGAGTACACTTACTAACAGCTGCAGTCTTAGACCAGTCTGACGTCAATATTATAAGTCTTTTTAAGAGTACACATACTAAAGCTGCAGTCTTTAGACCAGTCTGACGTCACTTATGATGAATTGTAAGTCTTTTTTAAGAGTACACCTACTTACGCTTGCAAGTCTTAGACCAGCTTCTGACCGTCACTTATGATGAAGACTTTTTTAAGAGTTTTACCACATACTAACAGCGGCAGTCTTACGACCAGTCTGACGTTCACTTATGATGAGTCTTTTTAAGATTACCACATATAACAGCTGAAGTCTTTAGACTGTCTGACGTCCTTATGATGAAGTCTTTTTAAGAGTACACATACTAACAGCTGCAGTCTTAGGCCAGTCTGACGTCACTTATGATGAAGTCTTTTTAAGAGTACACATACTAACAGCTGCAGTCTTAGACCAGTCTGACGTCACTTATGATGAAGTCTTTTTAAGAGTACACATACTAACAGCTGCAGTCTTAGACCAGTCTGATCGTCACTTATGATGAAATGAGTCTTTTAAGAGTCACATACTAACAGCTGAAGGTCTTAGGACAGTCTGACGTCACTTATGATGAAGTCTTCTTTAAGAGTACACATATAACAGCTGCAGTCTTGACCAGTCTTCTGACGTCACTTATGATGGAAGTCCTTTTTAAGAGTACACATACTAACAGCAAGAAGTCTTATAGCCCAGTTGACGTCAATTATGATGAAAGTCTTTTTAGAGTACATACTAACAGCTGCAGTCTTAGACCAGTCTGCGTCCACTTATGATGATGTTCTTTTTAGAGTACAATACTACAGCTGCAGTCTTAGACCAGTCAGTCGTCACTTTATTATAAAGTCTTTTTAAGAGTACCATACTAACAGCTGCAGTATTGTAGACCAGTCGGACGTCACTTATTATAAGTCTTTTTAAGAGTACACATACTAACAGTGCAGTCTTAGACCAGTCTGACGGTCACTTATGATGGAAGTCTTTTTCCGTATAAACATACTAACACTTGCTAGTCTTAGGTCAGTCTTAGTTGTGACGTCCAACTTATATTGTTTTTAAAGCCTTTTAAGGTAAACATACTTGTACTGCAACTACAGAAGATCGTCAACCGTCCAAGAACATTCAGATTCCGAATCCTTTGGGGCGCCTTCGAAGCTTTGTCAACCACCTTACTCCAGTCCTCGCGGTCTCCAGCCGCCCTCAGGGTGTCTTCAGCTTCCATGTCGGTCCACTCAATTTGTCCTTCCCTCTCTTCTTTGTCTGCCTTTTCTTCTTCCCCCTTTCCCCCCCCCTTGTGCCTTGTAGGCTTGTTTTAGCAAGACCAGAGGAATATTTTAGCGCTCTGGGACATGACCTTAACCGAGGTGATAAGGGATAATGTAAAATGATCTGCCCAGTAGTATCAATCTGTCCCTTATTACCGTAACCGCTCTGCAAATCAAGAGCCTGGTCTCGCTGAACTTCGCACGCCGAAATCGGATGTTCTTTCTTTAATTCAACGTCTGTTCACTCAAGGTGATATTAGACCAAAGGTAAAGTGTTACAATATAGAGAGAACGTGTGTGCTTGCATGCGTGCGTGTGAGTGTGTGTGTGCATGCGTGCGTGTGTGTGTGTGTGTGTGTGTGTGTGTGTGTGTGTGTGTGTGTGTTTACCTATTAGTGTCTGTGCATGAGATAAAGTGTGAAAAAAATACAAAGAAATTATGGAAGGGACGGGTATGAGGAGGGGATGGGGGGCAGCATTGAACAGCTTAAACTGCAGCAAGAACAATTACAAAAGTTTGTCAACAGGGCCTCTAACTAAACAACTATCTCCAACTTAACCACATTATCGGCCAATAATTGTTCAAATGACGTATTTGAACTTATGTACAGCCGTCAGCACCTGGGCTTTATCACAGTTCTTGATTAAGCCATTGACGCTGGGGGCAACAGCAATGTGAGAGGCTGTATGACCAGTGGCTTTCCCAATCATGGAATTCCACTTTACAGCTTAGTCTTTAGTGATCGACTATGACTCTGACTAGGAGTCTTGACTCGCACAGTCCTTATGTGCTGCAGCCCTGGGGGCTGGTTTGTCCTTTGGAATTCGGAGAACATATACCAACGCTGACTGTCCTTTTGACCACTTGGCGAGAGAGTGGGACGTACTGTGGGCAAGGCATCTCCACTATAATCAATTTCAGCCCAATTTCAGAAAAAGCAGTGCCTCCTCTGTGTCCTGTTTTTTGGAGGTATCGTCGGGACTTGACGGACAAACTACATACATACATAAATGTACAGAAAATCTGTGGAAGTAGTTCACCATGAAGAATGACATGTTAGGGCAGACAGATGTGTTGGGGTCTGGAGTGCCAGGCACTGAACAACCACGCAAAGCATTTTCTCTCACATGACAGACAGCAATAACTGCTGTCTGAGCGTTGAACACAGCAGAACTGAACTTCTTCTTCATTCTGTACCGTCTGTCTTGTTTTGAAGTGAATCAGCCTGCAGACAGTAGCCTAGTTCCTTTAGGAAGCGCGATGTTGTCATCGCTTTAACCTTTGCTTTATCAAGGCAGTGTACCTTCAGTAGCCTAGTTCCTTTATGAAGCGCCATGTTGTCGTCACGGAAATTTTCCAGGTTGTAGGCGTATACTGTGTCACATCTAGCCCGGAAAATTTCCGTGCCACACACACACAACCAGGCAACCACACACACACACAGGTAAACCACAACACACACAACCACCCAAACACGGTCAAACCACACACAACACACACAGGTGTAAAACCACCACACACACACACAACACACACACACACAGTTCAACACACACACACGCACACACCGGTCAACCAACACACACACATACACGCACGTGACACACGCACACACATGTCACCATCAACACAACATACACACACACACACACACAAACACACAACACGGGTCAAAACACCCAACACACACACACACACCACACTCAGGTTAACCATACACACACCACAGAGTTTTTGTTTCATCAACCTCTCCAACATACACAAACCTAAACAAACACACAGGTTAACCATTACACCAAGGTCATCACACCAACTCAAACAGAGGTCAACCATACACACACACCACAGGTCACCATACACAAACACAAATTTTACCACACACACACACACAGGTCAAAACAAACCTACACACCCCACACCACAGGTCAACTACAAACACACACAGGTCAACCCATACACACCAACACACACCAAAGGTCAACCACCACACCACAACCACAGTGTCAACCATACACACACACACACACACACACACACACACACACACACAGGTAAACCATACCCACAAAACACACAACACACACAGGTCAACCACACCAACACACCACAACACACACACACACACAACACACAACACAGGTCAGCCACACAAACCACACACAACACACACACACACACACACTCACACACACACACACACACACAGGTCAACCATAACACACCACCAAGCACACACAGGTAACCGTACACAAAACACCACAGGAAACAACACACACACACACACAGGTCAAAACACACCCACACAGGTCAAACCACACCACATACACAGTAAACAACACACAAAAAGGGTCAACCACAACCAACAGGTAAACCACACACACACACACAAAACACACACACACCACCCACAGGTTAAACCACACACACACACACACCATACACACACACAGGTCAACCACACACAAATACAACAGATACATGCACACCTGGTCAACCACACACACATTCACGCACACACAACACCACACTACACAGCACACACAGGTCACCACAACACACATACACCATACACACCAACACCTCAACAAAGTCTACACACAACATACACACCAGACACACGCACACACAAGGTCAACCACACTCACACATACACACACACACAAACCACACTCACACACACAGTTCAACACAACACAGACACACACACACACACCACACACACACTCACAAGTGTTAACCATACACAACAGAGGTCAACCATACACACACCTAAACACACAACAGGTTAACCATACACACACACAGGTCATCACACACATCCACACAAGAAGGTCAACCATAACACTATACACACACACACGGTCAACATACACACCACCACAACACACACACTACACACACACACACACACACACACACAGTCACACACAGGCAGGTCAACCACACACACACCCATACACACACTAGGTCAAACATAACACACACACACAACACATACACACACAGGTCAACCGCCGTACACACACCACACACACACACACACTCACACACACACACACAAGAGTGTTAACATACACACACACACATTACATACAAGGTCAACCCGTACCACACACACACACTCACACACACACAGAGGTCAACCACCACTCACACAACACCACACACACGCACACAACACACACACATAGGTCAAACCACACAACACACCGAGGTCAACCACACACACACACAAACACACACAATAGGTCCAAACCACACACACACACTCACACCACACACACACACCACACCACACAACACACACACACACACCACACACAACACACACACACACACACACACACAGGTCAACATACATACACACCACAGCGAGTCAACCACACACACACCACACACAACACACACACACACACACAAGGTCAACCACACCACACACACAGAGTACAAACCACACACAACATACACACACACCCACACAGGTCAACCATAACACACACCACACGCGTTCTACGCTGCGCTGTGATTGTGCGTGAGTGCACAACACACTTCTTTAACGTTTGTTTTCTTTCTCTCTTGGCTGTCTGTATCTAGCCGAGTATTTCGCTCCTCCATTTCTTTGTTATATGGTGTGTGTTGTTTGTGTTTCATAATTATTATTATATTATATAAATATATATATATATATATTATATATATATATTTAATAGATATCATATATATTAATTAAATATATATATACATATATATTATTATATATTTATATTTCCAGTCACCAACGGGATTGAAAGCGATGGCTGTGTCTTGGTCCCCCCTGTTCAGCCTCATGTTTTCGGTTCAGGCTGTCAGATGCGTTCAGAGATTCTGTTTGTTGGTGTCAGCATCAGGTACAGGTATTGTGGATCACTCTTCTATATCAGACGGCTTCAAGCAAAAACCAAGGTTCTCAACAGATATTATCAACGACTTCCTGTTTGCTGTGATTGCACCCTCAATGCTGCTTCTGAAGCCGAACCATGCAAGCCAGTGTTGACATGTTCTCTGATGCTGCGACAATGTGGGCTTGGACAATCAAGTACAAGAAGCTGGAAGTAATGCGATAAAACCAGCCCAGGGAAGCCCTACGTTGAACCAAACATCTCGATAAATGGACATTGACTCAAAGCAGTGGACAAATTTACTTATCTTGGCAGTACATCTCAAGGTACCCTCTCCGCCACAGTAGCCATTGTATGATGAAGGGTCAAACAAGACTCGGACAAAGGAAAGCGCTGCCTTTGTCAGACTTCCGATAAGAATGTATGGGACAGGAAAGGCATCTAACAGAAACCCCAAGATCAAGTGTCTCAATGCGGTTTTAGTGCTCACCACCCTGTTCCTATGGGCTCTATTGAAAGTAATTTCAGCCTTATAAGGTATACTTCTGCAAGAATGTCATGAGGTAATCAGAAAGAAACAGAATACAGATAACTGGTGAAGGGGGCTTCAGTTTATCTGGAAGGTTAGTTCTCGCTGGGTTTGTAGGGTGGAATATGAGCGACAGGTATCCCTCGATCGTCATCCAGCGACTGGATCTCCGCATCGGAATATCTCTCAGGTTTGTGGTACATGGAACGTACGGACTATGCTACAAAAAGGGAAACTTGGAAAAAAATCGCAAACAAGAGATGGAATGAAGGAACCTCAATATACTAGGGTCTTTCAGAGTGAGATGGAAAGGGAGGCTGCCTAACATCCGACAAAACTTACATCCTATTCTTTACTCAGGAGGCGATCAAACACCAGAAAGGATGGTTGGCATAGATTCTAGATAAAGAAACCTCAAAGACCATCAAAGGTTTTTTTCTGGTCGTAAATGTACTGAAGTTGATAGTAAAAACTTAAAGGGCTCACCCCTCTTCGACATTGGTATAGTAAAGTATAGCACCAAAGCTGTTAAAGAATGGACGCAGAAATGAAATTGTTTGAGGAGTTTTATGAAAATATCGAAAAAGGCATGAAGCAACTGAAGTCTAAGATAGAATAAAATGATAGAATAATAATGGTGACCTCAATTTCAAAGGTAGGGAAAAGGGAAAGATGAAACCCCAGTTGGTCCGTTGGAAATAGGGTGAGAATTGAAAGAGGAGTGAGAGAGCGGCTACGAATGGTGCAAGAGGAACAAACGCTGGCGTGTCATGAACATTATGGTTTGAAAACCCATCAAGAAGATGCGGACATGGAAAAGGTCTCTGGCGACAGAACAGAACCTAGGGAATCAAATAGATTACATTCCTGGTTCAAGAACGTTCCGTAATCTATAACATTTTGTAAGTCCATGCCAGGTGCAGGACTGTGGAAGTGATACAGGTCCAGTTATCGGGAAATGCGATAAAATTTGGAAAAAAAAGTTGTCAAAAACAAAAAAGAACACCAAACTGCAACTAATGAACATGCTACCAAACTGACGAAGAAATCAAGAAAAATCCAAGATCAAAGTTGGGAAACAAATTCGATGCCTAGAATCAACTCACATACAGAGGAAAAAATGGAGATGATGGAAAGATAGCATAGCGAGGCAGGCAAAAAGAATTATATACCAGTATAAATAGAAAGGAAAATAAAGAAGTGGATGAGCTCCGAGATTTTAAACCTAATGGAAAACAGTGGGAAAGGCAAAAAAGTAGATGAAAAGAAGTATTATAAAGAACTCGACAAACTGCTTAAGAAAAAATTGTAAATGAAGCAAGGAAGGAATGGATCAATATGCGTGTGCAAGGAAATTGAATATGAATGCAATTTTGATAGCAAACTTATGCATGAAAAAATTAACAGATGTGGGACAGGGAAGAAATCATCTGCCAAAAAAAGGTTATATTATAAAGTGAGAGATGTGAGATATATCATGGAAAAAAGAAAGATATTCGTAAAGTGTGGTCAGAATACATCGATAGAGGGATTTTACACGCGACAGAGGTCTCCACCTCCTCATATTAGCAAACGAAGAGGGACACATAATCTTGGAGACGAAGTGAGACATGCACTCAGCAGGATGAATAGTGGGTAAGGGCGCCTCAGGACCTGTTGATATCCCATCTGAATTGATAACAGCCCTGGATGAAGTGGGGGGAATTAATGGAGTCAAATACTACTACGCTAAACAATTATATATGAAGAGAGAGATTCGACGATTTGAAGAAGTCCAATCTAACATTGCGATCCTAATGAAATGGGTACAGCTCTGAATGTGTCCAACATGTACATCAGCCTGATGAGTCACCTCACCAAAGTTTCTTTTACGAATTACTCATGAAGAGAATGAGAAATAATTACTCCCAGATAATATCAGAAACGCAATTTTGGATTCATGGCAGGACAAAGGCACCGAAAGAATGCCAATCTTCGCATTGAAATCTCCTCTTGGAAAGATCAATCGAGGTCCAGAACAGTCCAGGAAAGATTGTACTCTGCTTCATGACTACTCAAATGCGTTCTGGACAAAGTTAGACTTTGTTTGTTATTTCTGGCAGGTCTATATACATCGACGGGAAAGATTTTCGAGTCCTCCAGAAACATATTTTGGGAACTGGAGGCAGCCTATTAGAGTCGACAAGGACATCAGTCAATATAGACCAACATCTGATGGGGGTGTGAGGCAGGGCTGCGTGTTCTCGCCTAGTTTTATTATTTAATGTATATAGTGAAATATGAACAACATAAACAACCTGAGATATGCAGATGACACAGTCTTATTGCGACTCTGAAGAAAAAATGCAAAGATTTTAACAACAGTAAACTAGACCGAAAGCGAAAAGAAAGGATTACAGCTTCAATGCAAAGAAGGACAGAATGCATGGTGATGAAATCGGAAAATAGTGTTTTACCTCAATGAAACATGCCTGTAAAGGAGAGAGAATCAGGACAGTAACACCTTTAATTACTTGGTTTGTACTATCACCCCGGGACGGGCAAGTGTGACACAGAAATTCAAGAAAGAGAATCGGTCTATCTAAGGCAACTTTTAACAACAAGGAATGCATTTTTACCACAGTAAGATAAGCCTATGACAAAGATCCATGGTTTTGAGAGCTACGTTATGGTCCTTCTTTGTACGGAAATTTGTACGGTGGATCGGTTGGTTAGAGGTACGCGCCTGGTCTAGAAAGCGAATAGTCCGCGGTAGGAAGAAGTGGGCGGTTGGTTTCAAATCCGTTTGGACCCGAACATTTGTCCCCATCCATAGACTTGAGTGGGTTGGGTCTGGGCAGCTAGTCTTTGGATGAGACGATTAATTAAACCGAGGTTGTAGAAGGTCCGTCTGTTGTGTTACACAAAAATTATTTTTTTAGCGCACGTAAAAAACCCACGGCAAAAATGAGGGTTTTTTTGGTCCCTGGCAAAAAAAATTCTTGTAGGAGGAAAAAAAGCCACTCTGATAGGGAAACAATGCTGCAGTTGTAGACAGAAAAAAAAAAAAAAAAAGATGAATAAAAATGGGTGGGGTGGCGATGCTCTGTGGCGACGCGCTCTCCCGGGGTGAGCAACCCGAATTTTTCACGCACGAGGAATATCTGACGTGACTTAAAGTGATATAAGAAATAATAAATAAATTATAAAAATAAATGATGTGAGTGCTGGACCCTAGCAAGGACAAAGAAAACAGCGCTAGAAGCAGTGGAAATGTGGTTCATCCGGCGATCATGAGAATTTCTCATCGACAAAAAAAGAAAAACTTTAATGCAGAAGTAATGGAAATGGACTGGGATCAGGAGATCTTCTCAACCCATTCAGTGAAAGGGACAATCTCAAATTTTTTCATGGCTCTATATTCAGGGTCTGAGGGACTAGGAGAAACTGTTATTGGAGTGCAAATCTGTTGGGGAAACAAGAGCAGTGGAGGACAACGAACAAAAATTCAACAGATCCAGTTAAATAATAAATTCGCAAGAATAAAGAGCGGCAACCACAATGGCTCATGAGAGGTGCCGAGAGAAAGGAAAGATTGGAGAGCAATGATCGTCGATGTCTGCTGGAAAGATGGAACTTGAAGAAGAAAGAATTCACTATGTAAACACTCAGAAGGACTAGCAAAGACCATCTGCACAGGAACAGTCCAGGGGAAAGAGGAAGACGGGGCAGGCAGACAGAGGAAGGGAAAGTGGGCCGATTTGGATTGAGGGAGGATTCAGTGTCACAGGCACTCGCCCCGACCGCCGCTCATTGGTAGCCAGCTTGGTCAACCGTTCGTCCACCATGCAGCCGCTCTTACGACCCTGGCGGGTTACGGGACCAGTAGTAACAGTGAAACTGTAAGTCAGGTGTATTAATAAACATATGCCATTGTCTTGTATGAAAAAATGTATATTGGACGATGAGATGGTTGTTGTAGGGATTTTGAAGAGATTGTGGGACACTTTTTGAAATGGCCGTCAGTGTGTTTAGTCGATATTTAGTGTTTGTTTGTTTATTTTTTTTATGTAAGTGATTTTGTTTTATGTCAATGGTTTATGTTGTGGCGTGTTTTGGGGGTTTTTCCCTTTATTCTTTTCTTTTGCGGGGATAGGTGGAATGGTTGGGTGGGGTTGTGGGCATGGCATGAGTGTAAAGAAGCTGTAAGCTTATCCATTTACCCTCATACATCAGAGGGTAACGCGCCCTGTCTAGAAAGCGAAAAGTCAGGGTCTGAAGGTGTGCGGCGGTTGTACCCAGTTATGACCCGAAATACTTTTCCCCATCCATTTTGACCATGTGTGGTGGTCTGGGCGTAGTCTTTCGGTATGAGACGATAACGAATGGTCCAGGGTGGTTGTTTTACACAGTTAATTATTTAGCGCAAGTATTAAAAGAAACCCCCACGGCAACAAAGAGAGTTGAACTGGCAAAAATTCTTAGGAAATAAGCCACTCGGATAGGGAAACAAATACAGTTGCAGTCATGAAAAAAAGGGGGGTGGCGCGAGGCGCTTGTGGGACGCGCTCTACCGCGTCTCCCGGGGATGTGCTGCCGAAGTTACGGTAGAAAGAAAATTCTGCACGTGTAGTTGAAGTGCGGCGTGGTATGGTTAGATGAGCGGGGGTGGGGGTTGGAGGGTATTTGTGGATGCGCGAGAGATAGGCATGTATGGTGGTGGAGGTGGTGGTGGTGGAGGTGGTGGTGGTGGTGTGGTTGGTGGTGGTGGTGGTGGGTAGAGGTAGCCGTGTGCTGAGGCGAGCGCGCGCGCGAGAAGAGAGAGAGAGAGCAGAATAAAAGAGAGAAGAGAGAAAGAGAGAGAACCGAGAGAGCGAGTGCAGTAGAGGAGAGAGAGAAGAGAGAGCGAGAAGAAAGAGTAGAGAGAGGTTGGGGTGAGGGGTGGAGACGGGGGGTTTGGGGGGTGGGGAGGGGGGGTTTAGTGGGAAGAGATGAGGGGGGAGGGGGGGGGGGGGGGGGTGGTTGGGGTGGGGGGGGGGGGGGAGGGGGGGAGGGTGGGGGGGAGGGGAGGGGGGGGGGGGGGGGGAGGGGGGGGGGGGGGGAGGGGGGGGGGAGTGGAGGGGGGGTGGGGGTGAGGAGGGGGGGGTGAGGGGAGGGGGGGGGGGGGGGGGCGGGGGAGGAGGGGTAGGGGGAGGGGAGGTGGGGGGGTGGTGGGGAGGGGGGGGGGTCGTGAGTGGGTTAGGGGGGGGGGGGTGGGGGCGGAGGTGGAGGGATGAGGGTGGGGGGCGGGGTGGGAGGGTGGCGGGGGGGGGGGGGGGGGGGGCTGGGGGGGGCAGGGGCGGGGGGGGGGCAGGGGGGGGGGGTTGTTTTGGGTGTTTATTGGTGGTGTTTTTGGTGTGCTTTTGATTGGGGGTTATGGGGTGGGTTTGGTGGGCGTGGGTGTGGTTGGGGTCCTCTTTGAGATTGGGGTTTGGTGTTTTCTTCCTTTATTTTTCTTTTTTTTTTCCCCCTTTTCTTTTCTTTAATATAACCCCTTTCGCACTTTTAGTACAATTTTTTTATAAAATTGATTATTATTTATATTTATTTAATTTATAAAAAAAATTGTATATTATTGTAATTATAATAAATATATTTTGTCCATTGGGGTCTTATTATTCTACCAATATTTTGTGTTGTCTTCTTTCATTATTGTTCTCTCTCTCTCTCTCTCTTCTCTCTCTGTGCTCTTCTCCTCTCTCCCTCTTTCTCTCTCTCTCTCTCTCTCTCTCTCTCTCTCTTCTCTCTCTCGTTGTGGGCTCTCTCTCTCTCTCTCTTCGCTTCTCTCTCTCCTCTCTATCTCTCTGACTCTCTCTTTTCTCTCTCTCTATCTCTCTCTCTCCCACAGGCAGTTTTTGGTAGGTGAGAACATTTTACATTCAAAATATTGTTGGCATACTATCACATCAGTCGATTAAGGTCTGTTGTAGAGGAAAAGTGATGTGTACGGTTGAAGACATCGCAACCAATGGTTTGGACTCAAGTGAATGGACAGAATGTGCAAAGCAATGATAAGTAAACAGCAGGTCCATCGACGGTCCTGAAGGGTTGGAGTATCAGGAAGTGGAACGAGGGTGGAGGAGAAACTTCACTATCTCGGAGCAAACGTCAACAAAGACGGAGGAGGAACAGCAGGACGTCAAGATGAGAGTAGTCTGGTCCTGTGCGCAGATGAAACGATTATCCACATATGGCAAAAAACGGAGGAGACATCAGCAGAAAAAACCCAATAGCATCCCTTTTTCAAAAGCCTTGGTTTGTCAGTTTTCTCTACGGATTTGTGAGTGAGACCTGGAAATATTAACGGGAAAGGTGAAGCAAGAGAAACTAGACATTTTCTATAAACAAAATGTTTGAGGAAAGGATCGTCCAAGATCAAAATGGCAGAACCCTTTCCAACAGACAGTCTTGGAAATTGCAGGAGCAGAAAAAATCAGCAGGAGATTAGGAAGACGGAGAGATGGAACTGGATTGGACATCGTGTCCTAAGAAAGAAAGGACAGGAGTGAGACTGTGCTGTTGCTCGGATGGGACACTGGAAAGGGAGAAGGGAAAGGGGGACGCCAAAAACACACATGGCGACCACACTCGAATGGTAAGAAGTATAGAGCGGAACGGCGCCAGGCTGGAGCAGTGGACGCCGGCTCGAGAAGAGCTGCAGAAGGGAACCAGTGGAGGAATGATGTTGGAGCCTTAGTGTGCCTCTGGCACAGGAGAATGAAGGTGGAGGTAAAAGGTCGTCTTCACAGCGAGTTGAAGGTTTTTTGACCATGACTGTTGTATTTGTACAGCTGCGTGCGGAGGACTGGTGACAGCGGGTTGTCTCCTCTTCATGGTGTGCTCACTGCTGCTGCCTGAAAAACTGTTGGCGTGTGGATTGTTAGTTCAAGATCAAGATGCTCAGGTATGCTGCAGGCAAAGTTATTCTGTGTTTTCTCTTCTCTCTCTCTCTCTCTCTCTCTCTCCTCTCTCCTTTCTCTCTCCTCTCCGTCTCTCTCTCTTCTCTCTCTCTCTCTCTCTCTCTCTCGAGTCTGATTCTCTTTCTGTACAATAAGTTGCGACGGGACCCCCCCAAAAGTTTTTGTGGAACTAAATAGGTGAGTCAGACTGGTACGTTCTTACCGTATTGTAGGGACGTGTTTTTTAAAAAATTTTTTGAGCTGCCTCTTTTTTGAGTCCACGCTGTTCCACGCCACTCATTTCCAGTCTCCTCGCCACCGCCATACCCTGATTGTTTGTCGCATCTCAGGGGCCCGTCAGTGTCAGGCCGCTGTGGGGCCACTGACAGAGGAGCCTGGCACTGCAGCTGGGTACTTTGGTGGTGTTCAGTGGTGCTGTTCTGAGCTAACATACGCAGGACACCATACTAAGCCCCTACTACAGACAGTATTAGCTCAGTCGATGGAGCCAGATGTGGGAGTCGCCCAATGAGGTGGAATATCCATAAACGTCCTCAACGACTGTCCCCTTGGACTTGTCTCTCTCTTTTCTTTTTACCACCATTCTCTTGCCTTTTTTTTAAAAAGAAGTCTTTTTTGCATGTTTTTTGTTTGTCTCTGAGTACGTTTTACAGTTTGCCTATTTTGCTTTGTGTTGGAGACTATTTTTATTATAAGTACCGGGATTGGCGCGATATGTCCATTTTGTAATGTGTTTTACCATAGCATTTTACTGTTTGTTTTAGGAAAGCTTTTGTTATCTTGTTATGCTTTTTTGTAACCTGCTTATTATTGTTTTCAGCGAAAGGGTGACATCATCAGCATAGCCTACTTTTATTAATTTGTTGTAAGGAATGCCACGTTCAAGAACTATGTCTTTTGTGTGTATAAACAATGGTCTAGTTTAGATACTATGTCTTTTGTGTGTAAAAACAATGGTCTACTTTAGATACTATGTCTTTTGTGTGTAAAAACAATGGTCTAGTTTAGATACTATGTCTTTTGTGTGTAAAAACAATGGTCTAGTTTAGGTACTATGTCTTTTGTGTGCAAAAACAATGGTCTAATTTAGGTACTATGTCTTTTATGTGTAAAAATAATGGTCTAGTTTAGGTACTATGTTTTTTATATGTATAAAGAATAGTCTAGGTACTATGTCTTTTATGTGTAAAAACAATGGACTAGTTCAAGAACTATGTTTTTTTATGTGTAAAAACAATGGTCTAGTTTAGGTACTATGTCTTTTATGTATAAAAAACAATGGTCTTGTTTTGATACTATGTCTTTTATGTGTAAAAACAATGGTCTAGTTCAAGTACTATGTCTTTTGTGTGTAAGAAAACTATGTCTTTTGTGTGTGTGATTTTTACCACTTTGATGGTGTTGGGTATTTAAAGGATGGTTGGTTTGGAACTGGAAGGGGAAGTTCATATGATGTTTTGAACTGAAGAAGGTCGTTGTTGTTGTCTTTAATTTAACGTCTGTTCACTCTAAGTGATATTAGACGAGGGAAGTGGAAAGTGTAATGTAAGTTAAAGAAGGGAGAGCAAGGAGAAAAGGTTAAGAGATAGCATCAGTGTTGGTATTTTTGTGCACAAAAAGAGAACCTAGAAAAGTAATAATGATAATACTCTTAAACAGGAGCAAAATATATACTCAACAATGTGGAAACATGAAATAACGATAATGTAACTACAATAAATATTCAAGTGGACCATGCAGTAAACATCTGGCAATGGCAAAGGCTAGCTTTCAATTTTCAAATACATTTTCCAGAGACTGTTCAGAAAATGTAGATTAAAAAAGGTTTTACAATAGGGTACTCAAATATGATATGAGTATTGGAAATATGATCTCCACATAGGCATCTGACATGTTTACAAAATTGTGTAAGGAATGCATTTAACTTCATTCTAAAGTATTGTGAATTAACCCTTCTTACAGTTAAAAAAATCACATCTATTTGAGAAGGAACCATATAACAAGAAATATGGGCAGTGGTCAGACAACTTTTTAAATATTGTTCCTTGAATTGATCGGATTCTTTAAACTTACCCCATGAAGTTTGTTCTAATATATGTATCCCTCCTGTATAGATAAGGAAACATCCAGTTCTATCGATTCCATATCATGTCTTGCCCCCTTTTTTGCAGTTCTGTCAGCCCACTCATTTGAAAAAATTCCAACGTGAGAAGGCACCCAACAAAAAGAAACAGGAATACCTCTTAAACTTAGGAGGTGTATGACATATCTGATTTATATGTAATTTATATGTAACTAAAGAAGGTGACAGCCCTGATAGGGAATGAAACGAAAGACCGTTTCTCAGCGTCCATTGATTTATATACAGACAATGTTTGGCTGGTCAAAAAAATAATTAAAAAAAAAGATAAAGATATTCGGCTGATCGTTCCATTGAGCTTGTTGCCTTCATAGTTGGTATGTCTGATACTGTAGCCATTGTATGTTCGTACTTTATGCATACATAATATATAATCAGAGCGCTTGCATTCAACATATTCTTACAGAGTCATGCAGCCAATAACTATCAAAAGCTTAAACAAAATTCAAATGTAGGCTTTGATAGGGTAATGGGATTTGGGCTGTTGAAGGCAGGGGCAGTTTTGGGATGAAAGAGGGAAAAAGTTAGGTTTGAAACAAATATGTCTTGAGGCTGGATTTAAATGTGAAAATTTACCTCGTCAAAGAGAGAGGAAGTTTTTCCGATGGGGACCATAATAGAGAAAGAGCGATCCCAAAAGGGTGGACTGGTTAAATCTAATTCGAAAACACAAGTATCGCCAAGCGGGGGGAACAGAAGGAGTACAGGTGAAGAAAATTTACAGAGGTAGGGGGGTGCTTTTTTGGTGGAGACTTTGTAACAGGGGGAACTGATCAAAAGTTTACCTCTGGGCACGGCAACCATGAAGAATCGCAAAGAGGATAATGTGTTCAGTTTTTTTTTTCTGAGGACTGGGCAGCTGTAATTTGGTAAAATTTTTGAAGGGAGGGGGATGATGTGCGCAACCAGCTAAAAGAAGGGCAAAGTCCAGACGTGAGAGAATGAGAGACGCAAAATTTTTCATTTTGCATCATGGACAGTACTTTCGAATTGCACTGATACCCCGTAATTGATAGTAGACGACGGGGCAGGTCGGGGTGAGAATTTTTGCATAGAGATGGTTGCGTAAAAACCCTAATACTTCACAGCAGGGGAAAAGGGGGACCGATTTTGCCTTTCATGAATTTTTTAATGGAAAAAAGTTTTGATTGGTCCCTACAAGCATAATTCATTTTACTGCGTTAACTGAAATTTGTTTTGTTCACCATTTTTTGGATATCTTGAAAGCAGTGGGGCCATCTTTGTCAAGAGAGAAGGGCAGATTTTCAGGTGTAACACTACTTTGAATCGAGAGTTTTTATTGGCTTCCCCTTATTTATACCCCTTTTTTTCTAAGATCAAAGCATCAGGCCCCAGGTCTTTCTAATCTTCTCTTTAGTCTCTTTTCCACCACTACAATTCATTGCTCTTTTTTTTATGCCTTCAAACATTCAAACGGGTGACTTCGAACAAAATTACAACTTAATGCCGAAAAACCGAAGCCATGCCAAAGGGGACCGAACAAAACTTTTCTCCATCACAGCAACATCAATAGAATTCGGGAATACATCATTCCCTTTTTCCAACCTGGGAAGTATTTAGGGGTATTTTTTTTGACAACCCTCCTCTTGAAAAAAATTTAAACACCCCAAACCCCCATCTTACTACAACAATTATGGCGCAAACGCGATTCGCAATATTTGTCCATGATGCAACTTCCAAGCTCACACATCTTCATTCTTTCACGTTTTAAAACTGTAATTCTCTTTTGGGTTGCCACCCTCATCCATCCACCTCTTCAACCAACAAAATCTTAACCATTCAGCAAAGACAGAATACTTTTCTTCCCAATTTTTCTGCGCTACATCAAAAAATTTTCTTTTTTTCCCTCACCTCAAATTTCCCCTTTTTCGCAAAAAAAACTCCTGCCTACCCCCACACCTGTCAACTTCCCCATCGGGCTTCCTTTTTTTCAAACCACAACAACCCCGACTGGATAAATCTTTCCCCCTGCACCTCCTGATCCCCTTTACTGGCACTCCCCTTTTTTCCCTTTTACCCCCAAGTAAAAAGAAATCATGCAAATTTTGAAGGAAATGACATAAAATCCGCCCTTATCCCTACCTCCCTGTTTTCTCACATTGCCTTTCCCAATTTTTCACCTATTACACAAAATAAGAAATCATCTCTTCGTCAGGAAATTTTCACCACCTTAAAACCGCAAATCACACCCCCTACGAAAAAGCACAACCTCGTCCCAACATTCTGAAAAATTATAGACCTGCCAAACTGCCCTTTGTCTCAAAAAACTAGAAAATTGTTTTCAAACATCTCAACGTCCCTTCATTCCAGGGGTCACTTTCCCCCTTTTTAATCTCCTATCCCCCAACCGCAGCACCAACCTCCTATCCCAACTTTAAACACTTCTACTTGCTTCTGTCCCCCCTCACTTTCTTGACTTATTTGCAGCCTTTTACACTAAGATCTTCAATTTTTCTTTTTCGTCTCCAAAATATGTTTGGTATTAATGGCACAGCCCTCACTGTTTACTTCTACCTCACAACAGATTCCAGAACGTTTTTGTAAAACAAAAATTTAATCAAAAACCTTCAAAAAGGAAGTAAGTCCCACAAGGATCATCCGGCTCGTTCTCTTTACTCTCTACACTTCTCTACTCTCACATAAATAAAAAACCACCATATTACATTTCTACCCAGAACTCCGCTTTTAGGCGGTACTGGTTGAAAACTTTCCTTCCCTCCTGACAAATATGTCCTACTGCCTTCAAGACTTTTAAAGACTGATGACTCAGAACAGTTACAACTTTAATGCTGATAAACCGAAGACCATGCTCATAGACCGAACATAAACTGTTCCTCCATCACAGCAACATCAATAGAATCCGGCAGTATGTCAGTTCCCTTTGTCCCCAACTCTGTGAAGTATGTAGGTGTAGTTTCTCGAAACCAACTCTCTATGAAAAAATTAATCACCCACCTGCAGTCTTCATACATCAATTTACAACGCATAAGCGCGATTCGCAAGTATCTGTCCACTGCTGCCAATTTTCCAAGCTCATCACATCTCTCATTCTTTCACGTTTAGACTACTGTAATTCTCATTTGGTTTGTCCTAACCAGCATCATACCATCCACCCTCTTCAACCGCATACAAAACTCTGCAGCTGACTGGTCCCTAAGAAAAAAAAACTGAACACATCACTCTCGCTTCTGCGATCTCTTCACTGCTGCCCTTGTCCTCAGCAAAGATTGAAGTATAAATCAAAAACCCTCTGTTTCAAATGTCTCCACAATTCTTGCCCATCTTATTTTTTTGTAACTGTATTCACCTGTAACATCCATCCTTTTTCAGCCGCAGAATACTTTGTGCTTTCGAACACCCAGATTCAAACAAACCACTGTTGGCTGTCGCTCTTTCTCTTTTTCTGGTCCAACCACCTGGAATGACCTCCCTCTTTCACTTTGCCAAAAGCCTTCATTTGATACCTTCAAATCCAGCCTCAAAACACTATTTCCTACTCGAGACTTTCCCCTCATATCTGTCCCTACTTTTCAACAGCATTCTTCATCTCCTAAGTGTGTTCGCGGGTGTGTGTGTGTGCACGTGCATAAATTTGAAATATGTTATTCATTATATTTGAGGAAAGTTGCATGCGCGTAAATGATTTGAGTGCAAGCGTTTTGTTTTGTTTGTTTTACAAGATTCAGCGCATATAAAATCCATATATGATGATGATTGATGATTACCATTAATATAGTAATATTCTTATTATGTAGCTGGTGTGCAGCGAGTGCAGCATCTACTGATCGTGATACGGGAATGAAGACTGTTGTACTGTGGTGTGGCCCCTGGTAGGGTGGGGCAGCTGGAAAGAGAGTCTTTGGCCTGATAACCATGTGATAATTAGTCAGAACCCGTTGTGAGTGTGTCCGATGTGGATTGATTTAATGTTTTTCTTATACCCGGTGAATTATATGATCTAAAACTCGGTCATGTTTGTTGGACATGTTTTGTGTGCACAGCTTTGGCTGTGAGAGAAAGAATGCAACAAACGATGGAGAGAAGAGAGAGAGAGAGAGAGAGAGAGAGAGAGAGAGGAGAGAGAAGAGAGAGAGAGAGAGAGAGAGAGAGGAGAGAGAGAGAAGAGCAACATGCTAGTCTATTCTGTTTTCAAGTGAGTATAAATTTTCTAAGATGGATGTGCCATCCTTGCATACCTATCGGTTTTGATCTTAACGTGCATCAAGAAATTTTAAACGCCCAGATTTTTGATCAAACAATCCCTGTTGCACGCTGTTTTTTCATGTGATTTTTTAAAAGACATTTAAAACAACAACAAAAACAAACAGAAACCTCTCCGCCACACACATTGCACTCACCTTACTGGAACAGCTGCATTTATTTCAATTTACATTTGATCACAAGGGCAAAAAAAATTAAACACCAACCCCAAAACAAAAACAAAAGACACAGGCCACTACCTATTTCACTAACTAACCTTTAAATAATACCCCATATGTCATCTTTCGTGTTGTGGCCCCCCTGAGTTTGGTGTAAAATCTGCCATCAAATCTTTCAGCAGAAGATCAATACACATACTTCCCACCAACATCATTTCTAACAATATCCATCGACGTGACAAGGTTTACTATTTAATTTTCACTATCATTCAACTACAGTCATTTTCAAACGTAGTATGGTAAAGTGAAGAGTCCCATAACCTTCCTGACCCCTAAAGAGCAGGTACCCATTAACAGCTGGGAACTTTACTGAAGCCACAGGCTCGCAAACGGTCCACCATCCAACTGGTTACCACGGCACGAACCTGCTTAAACTGGCTGGGGGAAAGCGAGTGCTTCCGACCACTGAGACGGCTATCCCGTCCCGCCTATTACCTTTTTACCGAACGTATGTAATGGAAGTCAAGAAACCAGCTTAATCATGGAAAGATGACCAAGGTACATCACCACACAATGGTTCACAATAACTGTGAGGAGTATCACCAATCCTGCTAACGTCAAACAAACAAGCTGTAATTCCTTTAACACGTGCACCCATCATCTATTAACTGATTGTTCCACCCATAAAAGCAAGCAACATTTGAAAGCCATCCTACACGGAATGATCAACACAACGGGCGTTATGCCCAGTATTTCAATAGCTCTTGAGATTTCATAGCAAAAAAAATGTCTTCAAAATAGGAAGCAGGGTACAAAGTTTCCAGCCTTAGAGGGCAGTTTTCAACAATTTTGTCTGCATCAGTTTTTTCCTTCACATCAATTGCAAGCACCATTACCAAAAAAATAAAAATATTCTAATATATACATAATTTTTTTTTCCTTCTTCTTTCTTTTTCTGTTTTTTTCTTTCTTTTTAAAATTTATTTATTTATTTTTATTTATTTATTATTTTTTTGGGGGGTACGTTTTTGAATCCCCATTTCATTCATTCTTTTCCCTATATTTTTCTTCTTTTTTTTCATCATGGTGTTTTTTCTTTGCTTTTTGTGGGTCTTCCTTTTCATTTCATAAATTTATCAAATATTCTTTTTTAACAATCATTAAGTCATCACTGACAGCAGGATGTCTTTGCCAGCCTTGTGGTTGCAAAATACTTTTGACATTTTCCTCGTCACAGTTTTTCCCCCCTAGCTGCTCCACAAAACGTTGAAGAGTTCTGCACTAGAATGATGTGCTGGGGATCTTCTCCATGAAGCGTGTCCTCTGCAACAACAGTGAAATGTTTGATGTCACAGTGTTCCCCCCTAGCTGCTCCGCAAAATAATTAATAAATAATAATAATAATAAAATAATAAATGTAATTTATATAGCGCTGTATCTTGCACAGACAAAATCAAAGCCGTTCCACTCAACTCATTCATACACAGTCATGTAACCAATAGCAAGTAATAGTATTCTAACAAGTCCCAAATGCACACTCACACACGACACACACACACACGTTTATAGCACTTTAAACGGGTGATGGAATTTTTTGGCTGTTGAAAAGCAGGGATAGCTATAAATGAAACAGAGAGGAAATTCCTTAGGTTTGAAACAAAAATGTCTTGAGGCCAGATTTAAAAAGAGTCACAAGAAGGCCTTTGGTGAAGAGAATAGGGAGGCCATTCCAAATCGATGACCAAAACAGAGAAAGCGACGGCCAACAGTTGGACTGGTTGAATCTAGGTGTTTGTAAAGCCACAAGAATCAGCAGCAGAGCGAAGGGAAACGAGAAGGGGTGTACAGGTGGATACATTTCACAGAGTAGGAGGTTGCTGTTTGTTGGAGACCTTTGTAACAGAGAGTCCTGATCTTATAGTTTTATTCTTTGTGCATAGGCAGGCCATGGAGAGATCGAAAGAGAGTGGTAATGTGCTCAGATTTTTTTCTCTCTGAGCAACTAGTCGAGCTGCAGAGTTTTGAATACGTGAAGGGAGTGGAAGAATGATGCTGGCAACCCACCAAAAGAAATTTGCAATATCCAGGACCGTGAAGAATGAGCGAGCCACAAGTTTTGATGTTGCCTCTGTGGACAGGTACTTCGAATAGCACTAATAACAAGACCGTAATTGAAGAAGCAGGACTGCAGGTCTGGGTGATGAATTTTTTGCATAGAGAGTGTGTTTGTCAATAATGACCCCTAGAATACTTACGGCAGTGGATAGAGGGACTGATGCATTGCCGAATTCCCATTGAAGCTGTGTAATGGAAGAGAGTTTGTTTTTTGGTCCCTACAAGCCATGGGCTTTCAGTGTATAACAAGCGTTTATTTTTGTAACTTTGTTCTCATATCATCCAGTTTTGGATATCTTGAAAGCAGTAGGTCATATTCATCAAGAGGGAAGGCAGATTTTCAAGAGTGTCACTGCTTAGAATCTGAGAGTCATCTGCATAAAAGTGATAGTTGATCTGATGACGGTTAATTATATGTGACAGTGGAGCGGTGTAGAGAGTGAAAAGAACAGGGCCCAGAACTGATCCCTGCGGGACTCCACATTCCAGTCTGGCAGGTACTGACTGAATCTTGTTTACTGTGACTGTCTGGAATCGGTCAGTCAGGACATGTTGAATGTTGAAGAGTTCTGCACCAGAATGATGTGCTGGGGATCTTCTCCACGATGGTGGTGTCCTGCTCTCCTTGACGACAGCAGCGACGTCCTCAGCAGTGACGTCCTCAGCAGTGACGTCCTCAGCAGTGACGTCCTCAGCAGTGACGTCCTCAGCAGTGACGTCCTCAGCAGCGACGTCCTCAGCAGCGACGTCCTCAGCAGTGACGTCCTCAGCAGGCGACGTCGCAAAGTGTCGTCCTCAGCTGTGACTTCCTCGAGAAGTGACGTCCCCTCAGCAGCGACGTCCTCAGCAGCGACGTCCTCAGCATGACGTCCCTACAGCAGTGACGTCCTCAGCAGTGACGTCCTCAGCAGTGACGTCCTCAAGCAGTGACGTACTCCAGCACGACGTCCCTCACAGCGCGACGCCTCAACTGTGACGTCCTCAGAAGTGACGTCCTCCAAAGTGATCGTCCCTCGGCAGGGACGTCCTCGGCAGTGACGTCCTCATCAGTGAGTCCTCAGGTACTCAGCACGACGTCCTCAGGAGTGACGTCCACAGCAGTGACTCCTCAGCAGTGACGTCCTCAGAAGTGACGTCCTCCAGAAGTGAACGTCCCAGCAGTGACGTCCTCAGCAGAGACGTCCCCTCAAAATGTTCGTGTGTTTTTGTGCATGCCACAATTTTAAATATCTCAATTTGCCGCTCATCAAGTTCATCCAGTATTTTCTTGCACTGAGAGTTCATCAAGAATGCTTTGATTTTCTCCCTTCTTTCTAGCCATTAATTTGACTCTTAAGAAGTGACCTGCAAATCCACATTTCTGCTGCGGTTTGGTTCTTGCCTCTTTCCTATTTGTGCAGTGTTCAGGCTTCTGACCCACACAGCAATACAGGTCAAATTAGTGTTTTGACACATTCTGAATTGTGGAGATACTTTTGTATAAACCTCTGTCATTTTATCTTTGCTTTGCCATGCAAAATATGGCCATGTCGTCTTGTAGACGGAGCCATATTTTCTTTCACTCAACTCACATCACGTCAGTCCCATGTCCCAAAGGACGTAGGGGGGACATGAGGAGAAGACCGACAAGAGATCTTTTTTCCCAATGCTTTCACGATCCTTTGTGGGCTAGTAAAGGTTGTTGCAAGGCTGGGCGGTCCAGCCTTTGATGTTGTCAACCCATGTTTCTTGGCGGCCTCTTTTTTTTTACTCTCTTGCCTTCGACTGTTCCTTGCAAGATGGTTTTTTGCAAATGGGAATTTGGCAAAGAGGAATTTACGCCATTGCCAAAACTATCGAACATTCATCCCATCAGCCAGAGCCAGCAAGATCATGCTCAAAGTTATTTTGGAATCGACTACAAGGAGGCAGAAGAACATCTTGCAGAGAACAAGCTGGATTCAGGCAAGGCAAGGAGCCACAATCGTACAGAGTTTAACTGCCACATCCGATGGAAAAAAAAAAAAAAAACCATCATTCAACATCAGAGAGACCTGTTCCACAACTTCATCGACTTCAATGAAGGCTTTCGACAGAGTATGGCACATAAGCCTGTGGCAGGTCCTCAGAATGTTTGGACATTGAATGAAGACTATGCAAACCATTCAAGCAGCTACACATCACCGAAAGCAGTGCAGTCCTTCCTGAACAATCAGAGTCGGAGACTACTTCAAAACCACAGTTGGGTCCGACAAAGGATGCCTGTTATCTCCAGCTGTTTAATCTGTTCTTGGAAAACATTATGAGAGAGACCCTCCATGACTTCACACTCTAATCTACCAATCTCCATTGGCGCAGACCCCTCAAACAACTTGCGGTTTGCCGATGACATTGACCTCATGGGTCGGAAGTTAACACAGAGGTGCAAAGATCTTTAACGACAGACTTGAGAACAGAGCTGGATGCATATGGGATGGAGGTAGCCTCGGAGAACAGTAAAGTTCTGTGAACTATCACGAGCCAACGCCACTGCTAAAATTTAAACATGACGGCCACAACTGGCGAGGTTAACGCTTTTAAATACCTTGGCCTACACTCACAAAGGACGGGCTATTGACAACAGAAATCAAAGTCAGAATAGCCATGGCAACATCTTCCATGAACAAAAACTAACACCACCAAATGGAAAAGTAAAGAGATCAGTTTCCCAATCCAAACTAAATCTCTCTACAAAGCCCTAATGCCAGACTATCCTGCTGTACGGAAGTGAAACCTGGACAATGACTGCTGAAACAGCAAAGCGAATCCAGTCATATAAACAAAATGCCATAGAAAAAACTGCTGGGCATATCCTGAGAGAACAAAGAACAATGAAAATTTGCAAGAGTCAAATAAAACAGGCCTGGCAGGTCCACAAGGAACCCCTTCTCCACACATTGTCAAAAAGAAAAGCTGACATGGTTCGGCCCACGCACCCGCCACAACACTCTGCCAAAAAACAGTACTGCAGGAACACTCGAAGTGGCAAAAGAGGGAAGACAGAAACACGTCATGGATGACAACAGCAGAGAATGACCAGGATGAATGACTTGGCACTACTTAGCCAGAGCTGAGGACCGGGATGGATGGAGGCAGGCTTACAGCGCATCGTCTTCGTGTCTCCCCCTGACCGACAAGGGTCACGGGTCCTGATGATATGATGATGATGTTCTTGTGTGTGACCAAACCACATCATTTCTCCTCTTTTATGGTGGAGAGCAGAGGTTCTAGGGGCCCACAAACCCCTTTTTTTTTCGTCTTCACATAGTTGTTGGTCTTGTTTGGTTTTCTTTCACAGAGCCTAAATTTGTAAAGTTGTAAACAAATATTCCACATTGTTCTATTGATGCTGTTATTCTGAGAGTACTTTTTGTGTATTCACTTTGTCCTTTTTTGGCATGAACTAAGGGAAGCTGTTGCCCTCTGCATCAACTCCGTAGCAGAATTCATCTCATGCGTTGAATCACTGGCTTCGATTGCGTGTCTTACTATTCAAACGACATTAAAAAATGAAACACGCAAACATGTTCAATTCAAGGGAAACGACACGTGATGCTAGCTGAATGAGTTTCCATTAAAAAGGGTTTGCCTCCCTTTGACAGTCAGTCCATTTTGTGTGTAATGCTTTTTTAGAATTTTCTACATTCACCTTAGTGATTTTCCCAATGACGAAACTGGTGACGAATAAGAGGTGTTTGCTGAAAGAGGCATTATTCGTAAATGTTTACTTCAAAGTGTTCTGAGCTTGACCAATCATAATGTGTGGTATACCGATGTGAGTATATTCTGTGAATTAGATTATGGATACTTAACACCTAGTTGAGAAAGCCTCTGTGTGTGTAATGGGCCAAATATTTCTTTCTTTTTTTAAAGCATTTGCTGACTTACTTCAAGGAAAAACACACAATACTGAGTCATCTTTGAAGAAATATCTGTGTAAATCCTTAAAGCACACATCAAAGATATATCTGTGTAAATCCTTAAAGCACACAAAGTAAAATTTACATTATGATAATTTGGTGTGTTTGGCTTTATCAAACTGAGGGTTATATATATATATATATATATATATATATATGATATAAAGTATATAAATATATATAATATATATATATAATATATATATTGTGTGTGTGTGTGTGTGTGTGACTCACCATTTATGAGTCACTTGTCCACCTTCAGGCCTTTTTTCCACTAGAGCCAAAATATGGTAGGGGTTCAGGTGCTGATTGGGGATTTTGGATAAAACTGATAATATAGACATTTCCGAACCGAAAACCTCAATAAAAGAATAATAAGCTAGTTTTCTTTTCCTTATCACATCGCAATTTAAAAACACATACCCACCCAGAAGACCAGCGATTTGATGAAAAAGGTCTCGGAAGAGGTTACTTTCCCACAACCTGTTTTTCCCTCAAGAATAACAATAGACCCGCCAATGAAACACTAATCCAAAGCTCACCAGTTTCGACCTCACACTGTTCAACTCTTTAGCCAATGAAAACGCTCCCAAAATAGGGAGTCAGTCGTAAAACAAAACGTCACAAGGGGGGAGATAATCTTTCTCCTCATTGGCCCTATCGGGAAACATGTGACCTACGAAACCAATGATGAATGCTTGGTAAAAAAATTGGAGTGTCAACTTCAAACACAATTCAAAATAATACCTCGGAAATTCGAATCGATTCTGCCAATATTCTGGATGGATACAGCACAAGAAGAGCCTATAAGTGAATGAAGTGAGAACTATGTTACCATCGATTGCAGTGCTTGTTAGGAAAACATGAGCGAAAACAATGCAGCCCATGACACTAAATCCCGGACATGACTGGAATTGAACATAGAATCGGATGGCTTTACTCCTGGACAGAACACAACAGTCCTTCTGAGTCAAGCGATGAAGATAATACCATTCAAATATATTTTGCTGTTGTGCATTACTGACCATCATTGAAGAGCAATCAACTGAATACCCAAGTTCTCAGACAGCAAAAAGAAAAAGTGTTTGACTGCAAGTGCCAACTGCTAAAAATAGGCTGAAAAAATAAAAGGAAACTGATTCAGGCTAATGAGTTTCAGAAAAATATAAGCACGCTTGGAAAAGAGCTTGCATTACACAGTTATCATCAGATGAAACTACTTGCAGAAACTGAAAAGAAAATTTAAAAACATTAAAATCCACAAACATACAAAAAAAAAAATAAATAAATATACATGCAGACAAGTACTATATGAAAACTTTAAAAAATAAATAACAATCATCATCATGCACTGCCCACGACAACCTCATCACATGTCACAAAAAATTAGCATGCAACATTAGCACACAGTCACGGACACATCTTCTCATGCACAATAAAATTTTAAGCAACATGCAACATTAGCACACAGTTCACTGACACTTCATGGCACAATAAAATTTAGCCATGCAAAATTAGCACTACACAGTCCACTGAACACTTTTGGCAAAATAAAATTCTACCCCGCATGCAACATAAGCACACAGTCACTGCATTCATGGCAATAATAAAATTTAGCATGCAACCCATAGCACGGTAGACCAGATGATGTGTCGATAATTAACGTTTAATTGGGCCCATAGTCTAGATGACGTGTCAATATCGTTTTTTTGGGCGGTAGTCAAGATAGACGTGTCAATAATTACTCGTTTTGGGCGTGTCAAGATGAATATCAATAATTATCGTTAATTGCACAAGGTAGTCAAAGATGACAAATGTCAATAATTTATCGTTTTATTGCACAGGTAGTCAAGATGACATGTCAATAATTTATCGTTATTGCACAGGTAGTCAAGATGGCGTGGTCAATAATTATCGTTATTGGGCGTAGCAAGAGTGACGTGACCAATATCCTTATTGAAGATGTAGTCAAGATGACGTGTCCATAGCTTATTGGAGCAGGTATTCAAGATGACGTGTCGAATAATAATGGTTATTTGTCAGGTAGTCAAGATGGGTGGTCAATAATTAACAACGTTAATGGGCGGTAGTCAAGATGACGTGTCACTGCTGAACCAGGGTCACCAGCCCCTGTTCATGCTACCTCCAGTGGTCGTTATCCTTGCAAAAACAAAACAAAGGGCTTGCATACAACACACCCATACCATACACCAATACCAATTAATAGAGTTCACAAATTCAAATGTACAACACGACACACACAAACACACACGGCTGCACACACACACACACACAATTCACACATACACACACAGGGTTATACACTTTGGCAGGTGGGGGGAATTTCGCTGTTTGAAGGCAGGGACAAATTGAGATGAAACAGAGGGGAAATCTTAGTTTTGGAATACATATGTCTTGAGGCTGATTTAAAAATTATGTAAGTAGCTTTTGGCAAAGGGAGAGAGGAGGTCACTCTACAAGATCAACTGGACCAGAAACAGAGAAAGAGCGATGGCCAACTGTGGGGGGGGGGCATTGGTTGAATCTCGGTATTGGTGAACACAGGGTATTCGGCAGCAGAGTGGAGGGAACGAGGAGTGTAAAGGTGGAACACAGTCAAAGAGTAGGAGGGGGAAAAGTGGTTTTATTTCTGTGGATGCCTTAGAACGTGTGATATGACTGCAAGAGTAATGATATAGGAAAACAGAAGAAAAAGTGCCAAAAGCTAACTGTAGTGTGTGCCCTAAGCAGACTGGAAAGTTTTCAGGGAAAGCAACCCCAGATAAAGTAAGTATACTACTTGAGTGTCACAGTTGTCTCCAGTGCTGACCTTCCACTTGAGTTTTGCATCAGTCAGTTTTATTGTTGTATTTTTAGTGACTGTCAAAAGTAGCCCATGATGCTAAATTAATGACATGGGTTAGTATTGTATGATAAACAAGGATGATATACTAGGAATAAATGAACTGAAAGTGCAAATGGCAGAATTTGTATTTTATTTAAACAAAAAGATAAGAAACAGTCAAAATCAGCAATGAATTCACAAGCAGTTCATTGAATCATGACTTCACGACATGTATAGAATTAAAAGCGGCTTTCACAGTTTATGCGTAAGGCAAGGTCAACGTGCATGCATGGGCACACACATGTCTGAATATCCCACTCACACACACCACATGCATTACACACACACACATCCACCACACACACACCCCTACACGCACTAACAATCACTACTACAACACGACACATACACACACACACACCAACACAAAACACACCCATGCATACTCTCACTCATCTGTCTTGATTCACTTACTCAGACCAATTGTCACTTCACGCACTTCCACTCACTCACACCTAGAAGAATTTTTTTTCCTCTGAGTTAACGTCAGTGGCCGACTCCATTCCCCCTACCAGTCCCTTCGGAATGAGACTATAAACCGAGGTCCCAGTGCAAACACACGCACAACATCTGGCGTGTCATTAAAACCTGTTTCCGCTTTTGTGGAAGAGTAGGCCATTGGTGTGCTGGTGGGAATGGATACAAATTTTGACAAAACTGCATACACACTGGAAGACTGGATGTAAAAAAGCACATGCGTGCTTATTCCATTATCCTCAAAATAAAAGAAATCAGAAAATAAGAAAGAATAGAGGAAGACATGCTACACAACCCACTACACAGATACTCTGTCTCTTATACACAACACTCACAGACTACAGACTCACACACACAAAACCCACAGCACACCAACACTCACACACACACACACACACACACACACACACACCACACAAACACAACAAACACACACAACACACACACACACACACACACACACACTCTCACACCCACACAACACGACACACACAACACTCTCTCTCCTCTCTCTCTCTCACACTCACACACACACACACACACACACACGGCACCACAACACACACACACACACACCCACACACACACACCACCCAACACACAACACAACACACACCAAACATAACACCTAGTGTGTGTAGTCTCCCATATCAAACGAAAGCAGTCAGACTGTTTTGTAATTTTGGGTGTCTTTTTTCAGAAACCTGAATAAAGACAAAACAGGGACAAGACGGGGACAGGGTTTGCAACAGTGACAAGACATCTGAGCCAGTGCAGTCAGCAAACATTCCAAGGTCAGCTCCCTTTTTGATTAGAAAACGTTAACTGGCCAAAGTATGACAACTGACATACAGTATAGTACAACTTGCATTTGATACTTCACTAGCTTGTGAGCACTTTGGGTTGTTTTTGTTGTTGTTGTTCTGTTTTTACTTAATGACTCTCCCTGTGGGGAAAACTTGGGGTGGGGGTGGGGGGTGGGGGTTGGCTGGCTGCAGTATAAATAGCTTTCCCCCACCTTCTGTAAATTCTGTGCTAGGGTTTTCCCTCTCTTTTTTTTTCTTTTTTTTTTTAATTTCCTCTCTTTGTTTCTGCCTTGTTCATTTTCTTCCTGTCTTATTCTTCTTGTCTTTTGGGCAGAAGCCTTCTTGGTCTATTCCCCTGCCTTTTTTATTTTTAGAAAGACTTAAAAGATAACAGTTCCCTCCTGCACTGAATCAGATGTGCTGGGCCTGACTTGTCAAGCGCTTAACAGCAGCGCAAACTTTTTTTCGCTCACATTGAAGACAAGAATAGTTGCTATCTGGCGTTTGACTTTACGGATGCGAGTTTGACAGTGTTGCTCAAATTACCTGCAAACACTGCGGGTTGTCTGTTTTCCTGGGGCCCTGGTTGACGCCGGGATATATTATGATAGTAAGCGTAGGTCAACTCTTCAAGTAGTCTCAAAGCATAGCACTTCCACAGCAGCATCATTACGTCATCCTCATTGTCATTGATCATCATGCAATTTAAAAAAAAAATTGCCTTTGATTCTGTGGCCGGTTTCTCTGGTCTCATGGTGGCCTGAGATTCGGTTTCCTCATACACTTCTGTGACTGTGGTGAGTTTGTGTCAGGGCTTTGGGGGTTTGGAGGTTCGGGGGGGGGGGGGGGGGGGCAGGGGTTGGAGGGGGTTGTGGTGGTTGCCACCTGGGTGGGCAACTCACTCAGTCTGGCTCCGCGACTGAGCTAATACTGTCGTTAGTAGGGGGCATGTGTAGGTGGTGTCCCTGCGTATGTTTAGCTCAGAACAGGCGCCACTGAACACCACCGAAATGACCCCACAGCAGTGCAGGGCCCCTCTGGCTGTGGCAGCCCAAACGGCCTGATAGTGGGGATGGGCTCCCGGTGGACTTCCCACTCGAGGATGAGACATAACAAATCTGGGGATGGTGTGGCGGGGAGATTGAATGGAGCGGCGTGGGAACAGCAGAGAGTGGGACGTCACAGAAGATGAGGCAGAAAAAGAGACAAAAAAAGAAGAAGAAATAAAAGACTCTGGCGCTAATTGGATGACCCTGCCGAACGTCGATCTCTGGCCTGAACTGTCAGGCGCTTGAATGCACTGCAGTGCATTCATTGGCACTCACATGACAGACGACAATGCTGCCGTCCTGAACATTCAGTAACTAAAGAAGAAAGACTGAGCATAAAAATCCTTTGTTAATTTTACACTGTAGTGTACAGACACTGTATGGACAGACACTGTAGTGGACAGACACTAAAGTTATAGACAGAGCAAAGGTTGGGGAAGAGAAGAGAGAGAGAGAAGAGAGAGAGAGAGAGAGAGAGAGAGAGAGAGAGAGAGAAGAGAGAGAAGAGAGAGCGAGAAGAGAGAGAATGTTTACATAGTGTGTGTGGATCCATCTATTTTTTTGACCTCTCAAAACTGTTTTTTTAATATTAAACGAATACTGTCCCGTCTACATAAAGGCAAAAAGTACTTACTAAACATCTGGATCATTGGCCTCCACCCCCCCCCCCACAACACACACACATATGCAAAGATACAAGGGTTGCATGGTTGTAGGCAGAAGTAACACCCAAAAATGGTGTGTTTTTCAAGAGAAAGCAAGAGAGAGACCAGACAGACAATCTGCTCTCTCTTCCTTTTCTCTCTAAACACACACACACATACACATCACATCTTTGCTCACACGTTTAAATCGTGTTAAGTAGTCAGAGTAAATAATTCAATTTTATCCGCTGTTTCGTAAGAGTAGCCTTTGTGTGGCTGGTGGGAACAAATGACAAAAATTTACAAAACCCCATACTCACGGGGACTGGATGTACAAAAAAAAACAAGCAAATACGTGCTATTCCCATTAACCCGAATAAAGGAATAAATTTTAAAAATAAATTTAAAAAAAAGCATGCATGCACACGCGCGCACACACACACACACACACACAAACACAACACACACACACCATCACCACACACCAACACACACAAACGGACACACATACATAAACCATGCCCATACGCATGCACACAACAAACATGCACCACAAGCACAATACAGACACTCAAACATGCATGGCACATCCATACACACCACATTCAACACGAACACACACGCAAGCATTGCACACACAACACACACACGTGCGTACAACACGTGCGTACACACACACACACACACACACACACACTCTCACCCACACACACACACTCACACACACACACTCACACACACAGAGCTTAGCAGGGAGCAAAAATGTTCAGTACTAGGATAGGTGTCCTACCAACCAGTCTGTAGGGAGTGTCAAAGAACAGACGTCGCTCTATTGTTGTAAATAGCAGGTCCTCTTTCAGAGTATCATCTATTTATTTATTTTACTCTTTTATAGCGAGGATAATGTAATAAGCGCTTATGTGCTTTTTTACATCCAATCCCCGTGTGTATGTGGTTTTGTAAATTCTGTCATCTGTTCCCACCGGCACACAATGGTCTACTCTTACGAAAAGCGGAACAGGATTTAACATGTGCGCAAGATGTTCTGCATGCGTTCGCACTTCTTGATTGATCTTTGATATGTTATTGCAGAATTTAGTTGCTCTGTGAGTCTTGTCACTTTGATTCAGCTCAATTCTCCCCAACCCTCTTCTTTCCCCCTGTAACTGACTGTCATCTAGAGCTTATATATGATATGGTTCCATCACACTCTTATAATAATATGACAAAGGAAAGAAATAAATAATATAAGAAAAAATTATAAAATAATGAATAAAGACACTTGCATGAACTGATTGAGCCATGCCAAAGTCACATTGCCCTAGGCCGATTTGTCTGGTGCTTTCGGGCGGCTTAATTTATATATATATATAAATTCCATGTAATCATTATATATTATTATTATTAGAGTATTATTATTATTATTACTATTATATTATTATTATTCATTGTTGTTGTTGTAAATGTATAAAATGATGTTAGAACTGGCTTTTTTTCAAAGTGAGGCAAAATAGGGGTCACTACTCGGCTCAGTAGTAAAGGGAAAACAGATTTCATAAAAAAAGTCCCCCCTTTTGAAAAACAGATGGAAAAACCCCACCCCTACACAGCAAAGTAATCCTGAGTTGTTTAATTATAATAATAAGTAATATATGGAATTTTTATAGCGCTGAATCTTGAGTAAAAAAAACAAAAAACAAATCGAAAGCGCTTGCACTCAATCATATACAGCATGCTACTCTCCTTAAACATAACGAACAACAGAATTTCAAAAACCACATGCGCGCGCACTATGCACCAGCACGCACACACACACGCACACGACACACACACACACCAACAGCCACACACACACACACACACACACACACACACACACACACACACACACACACACAACACTCGGAACAACACTTAGAAGGTGAAAAGATGCAGTTGAAAATTAGGGACAGATATTTGGGGGAAAAGTCTCAGGTAGGAAATAAGTGTGTTTTGAGGCTGGATTTGAAGTTATCAAGTGTGAAGGCTTTTGCGAATGGAAAGAGTGAGGTCATTCCAGGTGATGGACCAGAAACAGAGAAGGAGCAAACGGCCCAACTGTGGTTTGTTTTTGACTCTGGGTGTTCGAAAGCACAAAGTACTGCGGCTGAACGACTGGAACAGGATGGAGTACAATAAGACAGTTACAGAGATAAGAGAGGTGCAGATTTGTGAGACATTTGAAACAGGGATTGATTTTAACTCCAGTCTTTGTGAGCAGGCAGCCAGTGAAGAGATCGCAGAAGAGGAGTGATGTGTTCAAAAAAAATTTTTTCTTTCCTAGGACCAGTCGACTGGCCAGAGTTTTGTATGCGTTTAAGAGAGTGATAGATGAGCTGGAAGGCCAGCCAAAAGAGAATTACAGTAGTCTAAACTGAAAGAATTAGAGATGAGACAAGCTTGGAAGTTGCATCAGTGGACAGATACTTGCGATCGCGCTATGCGCCGTAATTGATTGAGCAAGAAGTCTGAACTGGTTCCAAGGTCCACTGTCAAGTATTTTGACTGATGAGGGTCAGAAATGATAGTTTGGACAAACCTTGCACTGTCAGTGCACTCACAAACAACAACAATAACAGCAACAACACACAACATCACCGATACAAACACACCAATATACAAACAGTCCACGCGCGCACACACACGAACAAGCACATGAAGACACATCCCAAACATGCACTCACTCACACACACACATACACACACTCATTCTTTATCATATGTCTTTTTTTTTTATTGATATGGCTTCTTTGTTTAGTTTTCTTTTTTTTAAAGGTGTACCCGCGTCACTTGTTATTGCAAAGTTTCGTTCTTCCGTAACTTGTATACATGCATATTATGTTGTTTATGAATTTTAGATGATAGCTTGATCAAAAAAAAAATTAAAAAAGCATTTGCCTGCCCTCATAATCAACAGAGTACAATCCAGAAATAAAAAGTTTACTTTGACTTTCCACACTCACTCCACACGCGCACAAAAACACAACGCACACATCACACGCGCGCACCACACACACACACACTCACACACACCCACACACACACACACACACACACACACATCACACACATCACACACACAGGCACACACACACACACATGCACAGAGTTTTACTGTGAGTGCTGTTTCCTTGAATTTTGGCACAATAAAAAAACCACCAAATTGGTAAACACAGACTAAAACACCAGTAAACCTACAAAAGTATGATGTTTAAATGTCCAATGCTATTGTTAAGCACATTTCCTTTCCTGCTTACCTGATGCGGTACTCCTGTATGTTGAATGTGGTGTGTTTGTGTGAATGTGTTGTTGTGGTATATATATGTGTGTGTTTGTGTGTCAGTGTGTGTGTATATGTGTGTATGTGTGTGGTGTGTGTGTGTGTGTGTGTGTGTGGTGTGTGTGTGTGTGTGTGTGTGTGTGAATGTCTATATTATTATTATTAATTTATTTGAGGATAAAGAATAAGTACTTATGTGTTTTTTTACAGCTTGTCCCCGTGTGTATGTGTTTGTTAATTCTGTCATCGTTTCTCTGGTGTATATATGGTGTTTGTGTGTATGTGTGTGTCTATGTTGTGTGTGTTTGAATGTGGTATGATATCGTGGTCCTAGATGGTAACGCCGCCCTGTCTAGAAAGCGAAAAGTCCGGTCTGAAGAGTGCGGGCGGTTCGTACCCCGTTTTGGACCGGAAATTTTTCCCCCATCCATTAGACATGAAGTGGAGGTCTGGGCGCTAGATTAGGTGGTATAGGGGAAAGTAGGGTGAGGGAGTAGCTAGGGTAGAGGTGAGATGGAAGTAGGTAGGTTGTAGTAGTGAGGGGGTGGAGAGAGAGCGACTAGTAAGGGTGTCCTTTTCGGAGGAGACTATAAACCCGAGGTCCCCTGTTGTTACACGTAATTATTTAGAGCGCACGGTATAAAACCCACGGCAACAAGAGATTGTCCCTGGGCAAAATGTCTTAGAAAAAAGCCCGCTGATAGGGAAAACAAATACAGCACAGAAAAAAAAAAAAAAAAAAGGGAAAGGTGGCGCACGCTAAGTGCGACGAGCGTTCTCCCGCTCTCACCCCGGGCAGAAGCAGCCCGAATTTTCACGGAGAGAAATCTGCCATGACTTAAAGGGGTATGAAATAAAATCTGAGCGCTTTTGATTGTTGCTTTACAAGATTCACGCTATATAAATTCCATACATTAGTATTATTATTATTATTGTAATGTGTGTGTGTGTGGTGTGGGGGGGGTGTGGTGTGTGTGTGTGTGTGTGTGTGTGTTTTGAATTGTGTGGTGCAGGTGTGTGTGTGTGGTGTGTGTGTGTGTGTGGTGTGTGTGTGGTGTGTGTTTTGAATGTTGGTGTGTGTATTGGGTTGTGGTGTGTGTGGTGTGTGTGTGTGTGTGTGTGTGGTGTGTGTTTGTGTGTGTGGTCACTGTGTGTGTTTGTCAGGTGTTGTTTGTTGTTGTTGTTGTCTTCGATTTTTACGGTCTGTTCACCTCTCGTTGATATTAGACGGGAGAAAAAAAACACAATATACAAGGTGGTATGAGAATGGAGGGGGTGGTGGAGGCCCTAAAAAAGCAGGGGAGGAAAAGTAGTCTAATCATGAACGAAAACTGACAAAGCAAAAGATACAATAAAAAAAAATTAAAAACCGAAACAAAAACCTGAAAAGTGATTAACGTTTAATGAAACATAACAAAGTCCCAAAGGACTAAGCCAGAGACCCTTTTAGCAATATCAAATGCCAAAATTCAAATTATTGAATTTGCATCGATAGGATTTTTCAGAAATTGGGTAAAAAAAAAACGTTTGTATTCTTACATTGCAAATATTATAGAGTATTAGAAATATTCTCAACCACACAGACATTTTCTGTGTCTACGAATTTGTTAGGAATGCTTAAGTTTTTAATTCGATAAAACAAACTAATTCACTCTTGGTGCTGTGGAGATATTTTGAGCAAGCCTTAGAATGACTCACGACTCTTGCTTATCAGTTTTGTGACTAATCTGTTTAGAAATCTCTCCTTTTAGGTGATACGTTCTGTACCTTTTTCCATGATGTTTGTTTCTAATAAGTGGAAGCCCTCCTTGTAATATAACGGCACGGGTAATGTTGCTGATTTTCCCTTCCTGGCTTTGCACCTCTTTAGTGTGCCCTGTTTGTAGGTGTGTGTGTATGTTTGTGTGTTTGTGTTCCCATGCAGCTTGCATGCTGCTGCATGCAATGCCTGCCCTCCGGCCTGCGTGTGTGTGTGTGTGTGTGTGTGTGTGTGTTTGTGTGTGTGTGTGTTGTTGTGGTGTTGTGTGTGTGGTGTTGTGTGTGTGTGTGTGTGGTCTGTGTCATGAGTGTGTGTGTGTATGGGGTGGGGGTGGAGTTGGGTGTGGTTTCACAGAGAGAGAGAGAGAGATAGAGTGAGAAGAGAGAGAGAAGAGAGAGAAGAGAGAGAGAGCGAGAGAGAGAGAGAAAAGAAGAGAGAGAGAGAGAGAGAGAGAGGAGAGTTCTTAATTAGCTAAATAGAAAGGGATGCAGTTTTAAATGTCAAGTTCCGCTTCAAAGTAGATGCTAACTCTGATTACACGCACACCTATGCTCTCTCAGGCTGAATGTAGGCATGGTATTGTGAGGAGACTAAAACACGCAATGTTTCAGTCACCATTCACCAACTACATATGGATTCGCTTTCTTTAACTTCATCATCGCCTACCCAATTCAGAGAGCAAGGTACAAAAAAACCCTCGAACCAAAACACTGAACAAAAGTTGTCACCAGATACCGAACAAAAGATTTAAGTGATGAAATGTATTATGTTTTTAAATGTATGTACGTAATGAATTAGATAGGTCTACAATATCGTAAAGGGTCATCAATTATAAAGGCCATATATGATAAAAAGGAATATATATATATTCACATTATAGACCATAGAAATCACACGCTTGTAACTAGTTTTGAACTCTTTATAAACAGACTGCATAAAGTTCTGGCATCCTACAGGCTTATAGATACTCTGTCGTAAGGTTGACACAATAGACACAGTTTGTGTTGGTGGTGTGTGGTGTGGTGAGTGTGTGTGTGTGTTGTGTGTGTGTGTGTGTGTGTGTGTGTGTGTGGTGTGTGAGTGTGTGTGTGTTGTGTGAGATGGGTGTGTGTGGTGTTGTGTGTGAGGGTGTGTGCAGTAACTGAATGTTCAAAGTCAGTGTGCCTCAAGAAATTTCATTGGTGCTATTGAAAAATAAACAATTCTTGTAAACTTAACAATCCTGTAATTCTTTACAACCTGTTACACCTTACACCTTGACCCTTAAAGACTGCAAAGTTTAAAAAGAAAATGTCGCCCACAACATTATCGGATCTTGTGCCAAAACTGTCAAAATGGTAGAGCAAGCGGTGAAAGTGGCACACTCATGTTTCTTTACCATTATGGGTGTTTTTTTTGTCTTTTGGGTTTGGTCATATCACCTGTTGGCAGTGCTGGGTATCATGATTGTGATACAACATCTGATAGAGTAAACAATAACTTGATGCAGAGCCAGCTGTCACTGTTTTCAACAGTTGTGTGGTGGGTGTGTGTGTGTGTGTGTTGTGTTGTGTGTGTGTGTTTGTGTGTGTGTGTAGTGTGTTGTGTGTGTGTGTGTGTGTGTGTTTCTCTGTGAGATGTTGTGTGTGTGTGTGTTTTTCTCTGTGATATGTGTATGTGTTTTCTCTTTGAGTGTGTGTGTGTGTGTGTGTGTGTGTGTGTGTGTGTGTGTGTGTGTGTGTGTGTGTGGTGTGGGAGATGAGTGTGTGGTGTGTGAGGTGAGTGATGTTTTCTCTGTGAGTGTGGTGTGTGTGAGGGAGTGTGAGAGGGTGTTTCTGTGTGTGTGTGTAGTGTTCTCTGTGTGTGCGTGCGCACATGCAAGTTGTGCATATGATTGCGCATTGTTGTGGGTATGTGGTGTGTATGTGCGCAAAAGGATTTGCACCACATTTTCGTTGTTGATAGCGTGTGTGTGTGTGTGTGTGTGTGTGGTGTTGTGTGTGTGTCTATCTGTCCATGAATGTGCTTGTATATTATACACACCCACTTCCTTGGACTGCAGCAAGAAGAGGGAGGTGACAGGCCTTGTGGGAGGGTGAAGTCTTTTATAAACACAAAAGTGGGGGGGGGGGGGGGGGGGGGGGGGGGGGGGTTAGAGCCAAAGTTTTATAGTGCTCGTATTTACCTGTTTGTTTTGTTCCCACCCTGCAACTGACAGGAGGAGCACCGTGGCGAGTGGTTTATTGCGGTCAACTCTGAAATCCAGAGGTCGGCGGGTTCCGATCCCGCTCGGCTCGGTGTGTGTCCTTGGGAAAGAACACGTTACTCCTATTTTCCTCAACTCCACCCAGGTGAACAAGTGGTACCAGCTCTGCTGAAGTAATTCTGGCGACAGGACTAGCTCCTTCACACAGGGGTGGTGAAAAACCATTCAGTTCGATTAACGCGACAGAAAACCGGGATAAGCTCCGCTCTATGGCTTCAGGCTCCGAAGAACATACTACTGCACTGACAAGTAGGTTAATGCACAATTAAGCTACTTCACCTCATTGTCTGTGGTTAGTCGCTGCTATCAATGTTGCTGTTTTTCAGAAATGAAAAGTGTTTAAAGCCTACAAATTTTTTTTGTGAGTCAGTGGAACTCAGTATCTGGCCAATAGGATAGAGGACAAAACAACATCTCTGCTATCAAGGAAGTAAACAAGCTGATATTGAAAGGCAAAAGTAACAGATTGGATCGATCGATAGACCGAGTAGACAAAAATGTAAAAAATGCTGATGATCAATAGCATAGTGTAGATCCCGATAGATCGATCTATCGATAGACAGATAGATCGTATAGACAAGTGCAGCCAACTGCACACACACGACACACATGTGGTGGTGTGTGTGGTGTGTGTGTGTGTGTGTGTTTGCGTTTGTGTGGTGTGGTGTTGTGGTGTGTGTGTGTGTGTGGGGTGTGGTGTGTGTGTGTGTAAGTAATAAGTAAGTAAGATGAGTAAATAAGTAAGTAAGTAAGGTAGTAAGTAAGTAAAGTAGGTAGGTAGTAAGTCCTTCGATGAACTATAAACCCAGGCCGGCTGTGATCAATACGCATACAGAACATCTGCGCACAGCACGTTAAATCTTTCCGCTTTCGGAAGAGTAAGCCATTGTTGGGCCAGGAAACAGATGACAAAATTACAAAAAAACCGCATACACACGGGGACTGCATGTAAAAAAGCACATGAGTGCTTATTTCATTATCCTCGATATAAAGAATAAATAAATTAAATAAGTAATACAGAAAACAGTTTACAGCTACTGGTCAAATAATTATCAAAGCTGGCACGGCTAATTTTCAATTTGACTTCTCATTGTCAGACAGCCACTAAGACAGAACAAGGAGGAGGACAAGGAGACAGCAGGTTACACAACGTGGATTAACCAAACCTGAGTGGCACATCTAATCTGGCCTGAACCAGTTTTCTCCAACCACACGCTGTGCTATGAGAAGCTGGGCTAGCAATCTATCTGCGACTACCAGCCAGTAGCTTTCAGTTTTACTTGTGGCAAGCACCAAACAACCACACACACACACACTGGCTAGCGCCTGCTGAATGTCGGTTTCTGGGTCCATTTCTGGAAAACTGCCACTGCCCCTTTTCCCTGGAAACCCTCAGTGGTGAGAAAAAGGGACTATCTCTCATGGCCAAATAGACAGTTAACACTAGCAATGGACTGCCAGAGAAGAGAGAGAGGGAGAGAGAGAGAGAGAGAGAGAGAGACAATGAAAGAACAAATTCTTTTATTTCGAGGGGTGGATAATTAATAAGCACCCATGTGCTTTTTTACCTCCAGTCCCGCCCTTAAGGAATATACAATAATAAAAGAAAATAAAGCCCCATAGCAATACACTTACACAGTATACGGAAAAAATATCACCAAAAAATCCCCAACAAAAATCCAACCAAAAAGAGAGAAAATAAAAAAGTAGCAGAAGTAAGAAAGAAAGGGAACAGAAAAACACAGAAACAACCAAAAAAATAGCAAAACCAAGAGCAAAACAAAAGCGGCAAACAACAACAGGGGAGAAGGGACAACCGAATAGTCACCCCCACAACAAAAACAACAACCCTCAAACCCCATGCAAAACAGAACCAAACCAAGCAAAACCTCCATAAAATAAAGGAGAACAAACAACAAGAGCGAGAGAGAGAGAGAGAGAGAGAGAGAGAGAGAGAGAGAGAGAGAGAGAGAGAGAGAGAGAGAGAATCATTATTTTTCAAGGGTAACAGAATAAGCATGCAATAGTTTTTTTTCATCCGGCCCTTGCCCTGATTAGGGACTATCAACAAAACAGGTAAAAATCTTACTACAACAACAACATGATTTTAAAAGAAAGACAGAAATTTACATTACATAATCCCTAACTAACTTGAACATTAATTTCAAAACATACATAGATTTTTTGTTTAGGAAAGAGATATGCTGATAAACATATAAATCTCAAATAACTAACTTGAACATTAATTTCAAAACATACATAGTTTTTTGTTTAGGAAAGAGATATGCTCATAAACATATAAATCTCAAATAAATCAAACATTAACATGAAAACTGATACACAGAGGTAATATGGATAAAATAAAGTAGAGGGGAGACAGCAAGAAGGGAGAGAGAGCATTCCAGGTTACATCAACATAAAGATAAACCAGTTATCAAATTCTGTTAAGTATCCTCACCAAAACCCTTTAAAAATTATTTATATATACTATCAATAAAAGATATCAAGGTAAGTTACAAAATATCAAGGATCCTGATATAAACCAGTTTTTAACAGCCCCGCTAACAACAGCATCAATACAACAATTCGAAGTTAGGCAAATCAATTTAAACTCACTCAGTACATTTCCAAGGGGCATGGTATATTGATTGAAGATGGAAAGCAATATTGTATGCTTTTTGGACGATGATAAAGTAAATCACAATGAAATGTATGAACCAAAAATTTATATGAAAATAACACATTTCATATATAAGAGGAATACCACAGAGAGAGAGAGAGAGAGAGAGAGAGAGAGAGAGAGAGAGAGAGAGAGAGAGAGAGAGAGAGAGATAGAGAGAGAGAACTCTGAACTCTGAACTCTGAAATGTTTTTAATGTACTTCGGCCATGGGCCACAATACAAACAACAAAAATAAAGAGGGTGGGTGGTGGGGTGATGGTGACACTCATATCATAGTAACTGTTAACGTGTACAGATACAAATAGTTGTGTACAATAAGCAGCATCATTATCATCATTGACCCAGTTGTCGTCTCCATCATCTCATCATAATGGCGGTTATAATCAAATTAACAAGAGAATTCTATACATATGCATGCGCGCGCGCACACACACACACACACAACACACACACACTCACACACGCACGAACGCACGCACACACCATGCGCATTTACACACACCCACAAACAAACACTCAGACATAAACACTCGCGCACGCACGCACACGCACGCACACACACAACATACACACACCCATCACACACACACGCACACACACATACACACACATGCACACACACACATATATAATTTTAGCATAGACTCGATACCTCACTTCGGTTATCACATGTGAAAACATTGTGCATTTCTTTCATATACGGTGGCCTTAAATGATAACCTTTATTTCTTTTCCTTTTTTTTTTTTTAAACTGTAGCGCACATCAAACAATAGGTTTTTAACAAATAAGCATCTTTCAAACAGCAACACACCAAGCTATCTTGCCAGTATTATACAAAACCCATTCATGTTGAAAAAGAAATTACAATACAATTAAATGCTTTTTTCTTAGGTTAATTGAATGGAAAATATACCTGGACAGTTTATGCATTTCATTATCAGTTGTGACCTGTAGCAATCGGTGGATCCGGGTTCTAAGAAAGTCCTTCAGGAATTTGTCCCGTAAATGAGAATATGTAGGGCAAACAAAAAGAAAATGCTGCTCATCTTCCCTTGCTGTCCTGCAAAATGGACAAGCTTTCTTCTGCATTAAACTACTGAAGCGGTGTGCATTTGCATTCAATGGGAGGGCATTAATCTTAATTGCGATAAGCAACCCTAAACAATACGTATCAACATTGCAAATGTATTTCTCTTTTTCGAAGATTATTTTAAAGGAACGATAACATTCATACCTTTCATGATCTCTTATTGTGCCTGTCCATTCTTGAATGAAAAAATCAATGAGTCTTTGTTTAAATAACTTCAAAAACATTTTAACATCACCTACTCCTTGCTGTAACCAAACAAAATTAAATCCTGTCTCACATAAAATTTCTCTTTTTTTGGACACCCAGCAATATTTTCCATTTCTGTCCAGTTCAAACAACATTTGGTATGCTTTATATGGCAATCTTTCAGTACTCATATGCAGTAATTTCAACCAATATCTTAGAACAGAGACAAAAGAATTCACATATAGAGGGTATCGTCCCAAATCGCCAAAACCATTCTATTTGGGGTTTTGACTTGGACACCTAGGAACCGATTGCATCCCAAATCATATGGACTTTTTCTACCTGATCTAATTTTGATAGCCCCCATATTTCTGATGAACAGACCCAAATAGGCTGCATTTTTGCATCAAAAATCTTAAAGAAAGTATTTGCAGTCATTTCTTTATACTTTTGGAAAGCTCTGTTTAATTGTACAACTGCTTTTTTACCCTTACTTACTAAATGCTTAGTGCCTCTCTTCATACTAACCATTGTTGTAAACTGAAACCTAAATAACAGTAACTATTGACTACCTCTAGCTTTTTATTATTGAAATTACCATTGTTCATGTCGACCTAAATGTCCTCCCTTTCTGAATACCATTACTTTTGTTTTGTCAGTATTTACATTTAGTTTCATTTCATTACAACAACTGTATAACACATTAAGCTGACTTTGTAGACCACCTGCAGTTGTTGACAATAAGACTACATCGTCAGCAAAAAGTAGGATAAACATTTCCATTTGACCCGGTAAAAGTTGGATACCATGTTTTTCCCCTTAGCATCTATGTAGTTAGCTAACTGATTTATATAAACAGAGAATAATGTAGGGGACAGTACACAACCTTGTCTGACCCCAACTGGGCATTCAAAGAATTCTGTCAGTTCACAATTTACACGCACACATGAAAGCAACGAAGAGTACATAGATTTCAAAGATGCTAAAAACTTTCCGTTTACACCCTGGTTTTTCATACAATTTAGAAGTTTATCATTATGGACAGAATCGAATGCTTTTTTGAAATCTACAAAAGCAACGTATAAATTCTTACCTTTCTTTAGCATACATTTTTGTACAATTGCATATAAATTATATATTTGATCAATCGTGGGTAACCCCTACGGAAACATGCCTGACTCTCAGAAATCATTTCATTATCTTCCAACCAGCTGTATAACCTTGCATTTAACACTGTGGTGTAACACTTTGATATTAACCAGTAAAGATACTCCTCTGTAATTGTCTGTTTTTTCAGGATCTCCTTTTTATATATTGGTATGATTATAGCTTTAGACCATTCCGATGGATATACACCTGAGGTAAAGACAGCATTAAAAAGTTTTACCAGGAACCCTAACACACTTTTACCCCCATTTTTTAACATTTCACCTGACACCTCATCCATCCCACTTGTCTTTCTTAACTTGAGTCTTGCAATTGCATGAACTACCTCTTCTTCAGATATATCTTTGTTCAAGAAATGATCTACATCATCCAAAACATCAACATTGATATAGCTTTCAACAATTTCCTGGTTATTGCAAAAAACTTCTTTAAAATAGTTAAACCAATCATCATTGCTAATGTTGTTGTAAATTATTTCCCGATTGCCATAACCCATCCTTTTAACTTCTTTCCAAAAATGACAAGAATTTGTAATGTTTTCTGCTAAAAGTTCTGTTTTCTTTTTCCTGTAATTTTGTTTTTTTGCTTTTAATAAATGCTTACACTCTTTTCTTTTTTCCACGTAAATCAACCTGTCCTCTTCATTTCTGGTCACTCTAAAGCGATTTATATTTTGATTTTACTTTCTTTTTTTGCGATTTCACATTCCTTGTCGAACCATTCAGACTTTATGGTCTTGTGCATGGGTACCTTTCTAGACATGCAAGTGCCTGCCTCTTTTAAGCATTTGACAAAGATTTCCAGAGCAGTTTCTATATTGTTTTCCAAAACATTTGTGGCGACTGCAAGTTTCTCTTGAATGTCTTTGCTATTTAGTGTATTTACAAAGTCATTTTTCTTGGCTTCATCCCACACTACTTTCTGACAGATAGTTTTGGTCGATTTCTGTTGTAGTGTTCTTTCTGTACTGCTGCTATTAGTTTCCATCTCCATACACACTGGCAGATGGTCAGATTCTGTTACGTTTTCAACCAGCAAAGATAGAATTCTGACAGAACTAATTAAACCCAGAGATGCAATGAAATAGTCTACCACACTCGAACCTGAAGGTGCTAAAAAAATGTATAGCTATCATCAAAGCCTGGGTCACAGAGACCATTTAATATGACACAGTCAAACATGTTACAGACTCGATCAGCTGATTGCCAAAAACATTTGTGTGCAATCATGTGAAATTCTGGGGAAAATTTTTCCCCTAGGATAATGATGTAGATTCTGAAAGTTATCATAATCATCATCTAAACTGTAATTGTCACTAGCTGTTCATGCATTAAAATCGCCCATTATCAGTAATCCAAATCATCATATGCATTCTGAAGATCTAATACACACCTGCTCCAAAAATTCTAAGCCATAAATATCTTGTGTTGTTTTCCAAAATGTAGAATCAGGAGGGGGAATATACATACAAATTAACATAGTGTCATTAATGGTGCCAAGTAAATTCTTGTGTAGTTTTATAACCACAGCGTTTTCTGTCTCAACTTGAACTTTTTCAACACATGAAATAAATTTCTTTTTAACCATGACAATTACTCCACCAGAGTATCTCCCCTGATGAGATAACTTTTTGGCTTTAGACGTAAAAATAGAATAATCATGAAAAATAGAAGACTCAAATTCAGCCCAATAACAGTTTCTGTTAAACAAATAATGTCATATTCAAGAAGAAAATGTATAAACCCTTTATTTTCCAGTTTGGGCAAAAGTCCATGCACATTATAGTTGAGAAAACGTATATGCAACTTTTGTACATAATGATTGGGTGTTGCCATCCTTAGAGTGCTAGGCTTGTGATTAGCTGGATTACTGTCACAAGCTGTGGCCTGGCCAAATCCCTATTTAATAATAATAATAATAATATATGGAATTTATATAGCGCCAATCTTGTAAAACAAACAAATCGAAGCGCTTGCACTCAAATCATTTATGCGCATGCAACTTTCCTCAAATATAATAAAGAACATTTTCAATTTATGCACGTGTATGTACACACACACACACACACACACACACACACACACACACACACACAACACAACACAACCGCGAACACACTTAGGAGATGAAGAATGCTGTTGAAAAGTAGAGACGGATATGAGGGGGGAAGTGTCAGGTAGGAAATAGTGTGTTTTGAGGCTGGATTTGAAGGTATCAAGTGAAGGTTTTTGGCGAAGTAAAAGAGGGAGGTCATTCCACGTGGACGGACCAGAAACAGAAAAGATCGACAGCCAACAGTGGTTTGTTTGAATCGGGGGGTTCGAAAGCACAAAGTTTTCTGCGGCTGAACGAAGGGAACGGGATGGAGTGTACAGGTGAAGACAGTTACAAAGATAAGATGGTGCAGATTTGTGGAGACATTTGAAACAGAGGGTATTGATCTTATACTTCAGTCTTTGTGAGACTGGCAGCCAGTGAAGAGATCGCAGAAGAGGAGTGATGTGTTCGGATCTTTTCTTCTTTAGGACCAGTCGAGCTGCAGAGTTTTGTATGCGTTGAAGAGAGTGGATGGATGATGCTGGTAGGCCAGCCAGAAGAGAATTACAGTAGTCTAAACGTGAAAGAATGAGAGATGTGACGAGCTTGGAAGTTGCATCAGTGGACAGATACTTGCGAATCGCACTTATGCGCCGTAATTGATAGTAGCAAGACTGGCAGGTCTGGGTGATGAATTTTTTCATATTGAGTGTGTTGTCAAGAACTACACCTAGATACTTCACAGAGTTGGACAAAGGAACTGACGCACTGCCGAATTGTATTGATGTTGTTGTGATGGAGGAAAGTTTATGTTGGGTCCCTATGAGCATGGCTTCGGTTTTTATCGGCATTAAGTTGTAACTTGTTCTGAGTCATCCAGTTTTGAATGTCTTGAAGGCAGTAGGACTATTTGTCAGGAGGGAAGGCAAGTTTTCAACAGTATCATGCACTGAAGCTGAGTGTCATCGCATAGAAATGATGATCAATATGGTGGTTGTTTATTATATGTGAGAGTGGAGCAGTGTAGAGAGTAAAGAGAACGGGGCCCAGGACTGATCCCTGTGGAACTCCACATTCCATTTTTGACAGATTTTGATTGAATTTTGTTTACAATAACTTTCTGGAATCTGTCTGTGAGGTATGAAGTAAACCAGGTGAGGGCAGTGCCATTGATACCAAACGTATTTTGGAGGCGAGAAAGAAGAATTGAGTGATCTTAATGTCGAAGGCTGCAGATAAATCAAGAAGAGTGAGGAGGGAGATTTTTTCTGCATCAGAAGCAAGTAGAAGTGTATCTAAAGTATGGACTAAGGGTGGGTTTTGGTGCTGTGGTTGGGGCGATAGGCAGATTGAAAAGGGGGAAGGAGATCATTGGAATGAAGGTGACTGTTGAGCTGTTTGAGAACAACTTTTTCTAGTACTTTAGAGACAAAGGGTAAGTTTGAGACAGGTCTATAATTTTTTCAGAATGTTGGGATCGAGGTCGTGCTTTTTCAGTAGAGGTTTTGACTAATTGCGGTTTTAAGAGCTTGTGGAAAATGTCCGACAGAAGAGATGAGTTTACTATTTTAGTGATAATAGGTACAAGTTGTAGAAGGCATTGTGAGAAAACAGGAGCAGGTATGGGATCGAGGTCGCATGATTTTATAGTCATTTCCTTCAGAATTGTCATGATTTCTTTTTCACTTGTGGAACAGAAGGAAAAGAGAGGAGTGCCAGTGAACTGGGATCAGGAGGTGCAGGCTGGAAATGAGTCTGATCCAGTCTGGAGCGTATGTTGTGGACTTTGTCTGAAAAGAAGGCAGAAAAGATAGATGGAAGTTCAGACAGGCTGTGGGTGGTAGGCAGAGGAGTTGTTTACATTGCAGACCCAAGGATTTGAGGTGAGGGAAAAAAGAGATTTTATGGATGTAGCGCAGAGAATTTGGAAGAGTAGTATTCTGTCTTTGCTGAATGGATTAAGAGTTTGACTTTGTTTATTTGTTTTCGGAAAAGCTGTTTGTTGATTTCGGTTTTTGATTTCCACCACTGCCGTTCTAGTTGCCGGCGTTTGCGCTTCGCTATCAGGATGTCTTGGGTATACCATGGCGCACAGGGTCTGTCAGGTAGGAGATGGTCAGTAGGAGGTGCATGCTCATCAAGCAATTGGCGGAGAACACTTAGTGCCACTGGAGGCAACATTGCCTTTATACTTTGCCACTACATGCGTGCTTGGGTCTTTATCTTTCGAGCTACAACGAACATGTTGTTTGCTGAAAGAGTCAGTGATACTGGACTGACTACTAGACCTTTCTGGTATTTTTCTATCTCTTTGTCTGGGGACACTTGGAGTTGTGTCTCGTCGTGGCCGTAAGCCCTGTTTTGTGGACCTAGATGGTCTTTCCTGTCTTCTGGCTAGTTTGGGTCTGGTGTTTTTGTTACTTGTGTCAGTGAAGTCCTTACTGCGTAGGCCCATGAGTACATCACTGCTAGGCATGAGCTCCTCACTAAGTACATGGTCACTAGTATGGACTCCACTCGGTTCAGTAATGTCTGTACTTTCTGTTTGGTTTTTATTCATGAATCGCAACTATCTGTCATCAGTTGATTTCTCTAGAAGGATTTGTTTTTCCAGTCTATCCTCTGCTCTGTTATTGTCAGGTATAACGTCTTGGTCAGTCCCTTCATCAGTCCTTTTATGCTGTTCACGTGCTCCCCTGCTGATTGTGTCATCATCACCTTCTCTGTCAGACATGTCAATACTGTTCTCATAGTTAACAGGTATGTCTTCTTCGTTGTCTTCTACTGTATTTGTATCTTCCTTGTCACTGTCTTCTTCATTGTCCTCTGCTACATCAGGATTGTCCCGGTCACTGTCTTCATGTTTGTCTACTGCAGTCCTTTGTCCTGTCCTCTGTCTTGTCATATGCACATCTTCACTAGACAAATGATGCGTCCCACCAGGTCTTCTGTTTCTCTCAAGCTTGTCCCTTTCATGGTCACTGCCATCACATTCTATGACTGTGCCTGCGTTGTGCTTCCTGTTTTGCTGTTGAATGTAGGCGCACACATCAGATTTGCAGCTTTGACCTGGAGATACTGGAGATCTTCTGCTCCCATCTTTCACAAAGACAATTCTTTTGCTGGGCTGGGTCATTCTTCCTTGCTTTGCTGCTTCACTGTAGGAGTATGGTCCTGGGCTGACTGGAGTACCACCTTCCTCCATTCTTTTTGCTTGGTCAGCAGGGTTTCTCTGCAATCTTTGCACGTTGTCCCTCCTGCCACTGTAGTGGAAGCTAGCAGGCTGACCTCTGTTTACTGCCTGGACACCCTGATGTGGCTGTGGTGACACGCTCCTTTGGGATTGCCCCAGATATGACCTGGGATGGTTGTCATGTCTAACCTCTTTCTGGTGGCGCGTGTACAACCTGCCTTGTTGTGTCTTCTGCTTTTCATACTGGCTGCTGTTCAAGGAAACTGTATCTGCTGTTCCAGTGACTCTGGTTTGTCTACCATCTTGGACCGGGGGCCAGTGTTCTTCTTGGGCACGAGGTGGTTTGCTGAAGTGTCTTCTTCCATCATGGAATGTTGGAGAGGGCTGCTTATCTCTGACATGCAGCTTGCCATGGCGATAGAAGGCAATTTGTCCTTGACCCCAATGCCAGTCTACAGTTTCTCGCTGGTGTACAGTTAGGTCAGATGATACTTTGATGCCACTTTCTCTTAGATAATCACGAAGCTCCCGATCTCCCAATATGGCCATCTTGTCTGACCATCTGCAGAAGTGGACGATGATGTGCCGTGGTTCTCCTCTCCAAGAGCGTGGTCTTCCAATTCTATATGCTCTTGATATGTCTTCTTGTTGCCAGTTCATGTGGGGGGCATGGTCATTGAGAATATCAAGAACATACTTTGCAGTCATGTATTCAGTTTCACCATCAAGTTCTTGCACATTGATGAACTTCACATTACATGCTTTGGTAGCTTGTTCTGTGGATTCCACTTGTCTCTCTACAGCTTCAAGTCTGTCAAGAATGAACTCTCTGTCCTCCTGTATTTCTTGAATGTCTTTTTTCTGTTGTATGATGTATTCCTTCAATGTATGAATTTCTTCAATAAAAGCTTGAGATTCTGGTATCCAGATTTTGGAATTTTTCATCAATACTACTTTTTATGCCATTTGTGTGCATGAGAATTCCCTGTTGAATCTGCGTAAACGCCAGTCCAGCATTTGCATTAAGCTTGCTGGGGGTGGTACAAATTCATGCTGAGACATTTCTTTTTCCACTTACAATACCTGTATCAAATAACTTGGGTATCTCCCTCTTACAATACTTTCTCCACTGGCTTGGTTTTCTTCCACTTACAATACCTGTGCCCAGTGACACATGCATGAAATGCATGTGTGGAGCAAAAGGTCAGAAGGGGAAAAACTCTTGAGAACAGATTGTTACAGAGTGCTGTCCCTGGTTTGGAAGCAGGCCTGTTCTACATGACATCGAACTGCACGTGCAACACACATATGATGCGATGATAGAGGGGTCTAATTTCTGGGCAGATTTGATTTTCATTCACAATTCATGTCCTTCTTTAAATCATAGTAATTAATGAAATGTTAATTTCTTCTTAATCACTGAAATTTTCAGTAATCAGATACCACCATCAGCTGCACACATCACTTAACTACACTACTGCCAAACATCTCCACATTTGAAGAAGAACAGAGTCTGTTTTTTCCGCATTTCAGAGGAGCAATCTGAACACGTCCACCTTTGAAAATTCCGAGACAGCCCCCGATAGAGAGAGAGAGAGAGAGAGAGAGAGAGAGAGAGAGGAGAGAGAGAGAGAGAGAGAGAGAGAGAGAGAGAGAGAGAGAGAGAGAGAGAGAGAGAGAGAGAGAGAGTTCAGGTTGTGTGATCATCGAGATAAATGGCATGTAACAAAAACACCTACACAAACTTCTCTCACCTTAAGATACAGCTATCAATGATAAACAAGCTAAGATGTAGTATGCAAAGAACATTCACATATAAAAGTATGTCTAACAATTAAGACAAAACAATTTAACAATTCCAATTGAGTAAAATGCATACCTGTATAATAGAAATAAACATGGCATGATTAAGAACAATAACAGTCAATGAAATTTCCAAATTTCATAACAACAAAATTACTTAAGAAGAAGGGAGGGAGAGGGGAGGTGGGAGAGCGACAGACCAATAGGCAGAGCCAGAGAGTACAGTTTTGAATGTTATGATTATCTGGATAATAATGTTACCTTTGACAACACCTACACAAGCAATCTCATCATTAAATATTGCTACCATAGTATACAGTAATAATGATATCAGTAAAACAAAATAATTATACATACAAGGGACATACATAAAGTCTATAAAAATTTACATCAAAACAGTCTAACATAGTAGGCTCTTTATTTATGACAAAGAAACTTATATCAAAAACAGTCTAACCTAATAGGCTCTTTATTTATGACAGAGATAGGGTAAAAGCCGAGTCAAGCTCAGCCACTTACTGTTTATCCAAAACCAGGCAACTTTTGGCATGATTAAGAACAATAACATCAATAACTTATCAACAACTTGTCAAGAACTTATCAAGAACTTGTCAATAACTTATCAATAACTTATCAAGAACTTCGCCTCATCGGACCAAAAACTTGCATAGTTTTATATAAAAACTAAGCAGTTTACCTTGACTCGGCTTTTACCCTATCTCTCTACTAAAACTGAAAGTAATACTAATTTATTTTTGATGGGTAAAATTATAAAATTATGGGAATTTATGCTAAAACAATATCTTATCAAGAACTTGTCAAGAACTTTATCTACAACATATTAATAACTAATAAAATATTTTATCAAGAACTTATTAACAACTTATCAATAACTTATCAAGAACTTGTCAAGAACCTATTAACAACTTGTCAAGAACTTGTCAAGAACTTATTAACAACTTATCAATAACTTATCAAGAACTTGTCAAGAACTTATCAAGAACTTGTCAAGAACTTATTAACAACTTATCAACAACTTATCAACAACTTGACAAGAACTTTATCAATAACTTATCAACAACTTGTCAAGAACTTATCAAGAACTTGTCAATAACTTATCAAGAACTTTATAACAACTTATCAAGAACTTGCCAAGAACTTGTCAAGAACTTATCAAGAACTTATCAAGAACTTGTCAAGAACTTATTAACAAATTATCAACAACTTGTCAAGAACTTTATCAAGAACTTATCAAGAACTTGTCAAGAACTTATCAAGAACTTGTCAATAATTTATTAACAACTTATCAAGGACTTGTCAAGAACTTATTAACAACTAATACAAGATCTTACCAAGAACCTGCCAAGACATACAATCTCATCCAATCTCATCCAATCTCATCCAAGACATCTATAACTATTTAGATGCCTCGTCATACAATCTCATCTCATACAATCTCATCTCATACAATCTCGTCTCATACAATATCATCTCATCCAATCTCATCTCATCCAATCTCATCTCATCCAATCTCATCTCATCCAATCTCATCCAATCTAACCTAGACATCTAACTATTTAGATGCCTCGAAAATCCAATCTTGCCCAAGACACCTATAACTATTTAGATTCCTCGTCATACAATCTCATATCGACATCTATAACTATTTAGATGCCTCGTCATACAATCTCACCTCGTCATACAATCTCGTCTCATACAAGACATACAATCTCATCCAAGACATCTATGACTATTTAGATGCCTCGTCATCCAATCTCATCCAAGACATACAATCTCATCCAATCTCATCCAGGACATCTAATCTCATCCAAGACATCCAATCTCATCCAAGACATACAATCTCATCCAATCTCATCCAGGACATCTAATCTCATCCAAGACATACAATCTCATCCAATCTCATCCAAGACATACAATCTCATCCAATCTCATCAAAGACATCTATAACTATTTGGATGTCCCGTCATCCAATCTCATCTCATTCAATCTCATACAATCTCATACAATCTCATCTATGACTATTTAGATGCCTCGTCATCCAATCTCATACAATCTCATCTCATACAATCTCATCTCATACAATCTCATCTCATACAATCTCATCTCATACAATCTCACACAATCTCATCTCATCCAAGACATCTATAACTATTTAGATGCCCCGTCATACAATCTCATCCAATCTCATCTATAACTATTTAGATGCCCCGTCATACAATCTCACCCAATCTCATCTATAACTATTTAGATGCCCCGTCATACAATCTCATCCAATCTCATCTATAACTATTTAGATGCCCTGTCATACAATCTCAACTGCCCCGTCATACAATCTCAACTGCCCGGTCATACAATCTCAACTGCCCCGTCATAAAATCTCACTCAAGACATACAATCTCGTCTCATACAAACTCGTCTCATACAATCTCGTCTCATACAATCTCGTCTCATACAATCTCATACAATCTCGTCTCATCCAATCTCGTCGCATACAATCTCATCCAAGACATCTATAACTATTTAGATGCCCCGTCATACAATCTCATCCAAGACATCTATAACTATTTAGATGCCCCGTCATACAATCTCATCCAAGACATCTATAACTATTTAGATGTCCCGTCATCCAAGACATCTATAACTATTTAGATGCCCCGTCATCCAAGACATCTATAACTATTTAGATGTCCCGTCATCCAAGACATCTATAACTATTTAGATGCCCCGTCATCCAAGACATCTATAACTATTTAGATGTCTCGTCATCCAAGACATCTATAACTATGTAGATGTCCCGTCATCCAAGACATCTATAACTATTTAGATGCCCCGTCATCCAAGACATCTATAACTATTTAGATGCCCCGTCATCCAATCTATCTATAACTATTTAGATGCCCCGTCATCCAAGACATCTATAACTATTTAGATGCCCCGTCATCCAAGACATCTATAACTATTTAGATGTCCCGTCATCCAAGACATCTATAACTATTTAGATGTCCCGTCATACAATCTCATCCAAGACATCTATAACTATTTAGATGCCCCGTCATCCAAGACATCTATAACTATTTAGATGCCCCGTCATCCAAGACATCTATAACTATTTAGATGTCTCGTCATCCAAGACATCTATAACTATTTAGATGTCCCGTCATCCAAGACATCTATAACTATTTAGATGTCCCGTCATCCAAGACATCTATAACTATTTAGATGCCCCGTCATCCAAGACATCTATAACTATTTAGATGCCCCGTCATCCAAGACATCTATAACTATTTAGATGCCCCGTCATCCAAGACATCTATAACTATTTCGATGTCCCGTCATCCAAGACATCTATAACTATTTAGATGCCCCGTCATCCAAGACATCTATAACTATTTAGATGCCCCGTCATCCAAGACATCTATAACTATTTAGATGTCCCGTCATCCAATCTCATCCAAGACATCTATAACTATTTAGATGTCCCGTCATCCAAGACATCTATAACTATGTAGATGTCCCGTCATCCAAGACATCTATAACTATGTAGATGTCCCGTCATCCAAGACATCTATAACTATTTAGATGCCCCGTCATCCAAGACATCTATAACTATTTAGATGCCCCGTCATCCAAGACATCTATAACTATTTAGATGCCCCGTCATCCAAGACATCTATAACTATTTAGATGCCCCGTCATCCAAGACATCTATAACTATTTAGATGCCCCGTCATACAATCTCATCCAAGACATCTATAACTATTTAGATGTCGCGTCATACAATCTCATCCAAGACATCTATAACTATTTAGATGCCCCGTCATCCAAGACATCTATAACTATTTAGATGCCCCGTCATCCAATCTATCTATAACTATTTAGATGCCCCGTCATCCAAGACATCTATAACTATTTAGATGCCCCGTCATCCAAGACATCTATAACTATTTAGATGCCCCGTCATCCAAGACATCTATAACTATTTAGATGCCCCGTCATACAATCTCATCCAAGACATCTATAACTATTTAGATGTCGCGTCATACAATCTCATCCAAGACATCTATAACTATTTAGATGCCCCGTCATCCAAGACATCTATAACTATTTAGATGCCCCGTCATCCAATCTATCTATAACTATTTAGATGCCCCGTCATACAATCTCATCCAAGACATCTATAACTATTTAGATGCCCCGTCATCCAAGACATCTATAACTATTTACATGTCCCGTCATACAATCTCATTCAAGACATACAATCTCATACAATCTCAACTGCCCCGTCATCCAATCTCATACAATCTCGTCTCATCCAACCTCATACAATCTCGTCTCATACAATCTCATACAATCACATCTCATACAATCTCGTCTCATCCAATCTCATCTCATACAATCTCGTCTCATACAATCTCGTCTCATACAATCTCGTCTCATCCAATCTCGTCTCATCCAATCTCATCTCATCCAAGACATACAATCTCATCCAATCTCATCTCATACAATCTCGTCTCATCAAATCTCATCTCATACAATCTCGTCTCATCCAATCTCGTCTCATCCAATCTCGTCCAAGACATCTATAACTATTTAGATGTCCCTTCATCCAAGACATCTATAACTATTTAGATGTCCCTTCATCCAAGACATCTATAACTATTTAGATGCCTCGTCATACAATCTCAACTGCCCGTCATACAATCTCATTCAAGACATACAATCTCATCTCATACAATCTCATCTCATACAATCTTATCTCATCCCATCTCATATCATCCAATCTCATCTCATCCAACCTCGTCTCATACAATCTCATCTCATCCAATCTCATATCATCCAATCTCAACTCCCTGGTCATACAATCTCATCTCATACAATCTCAACTGCCCCGTCATACAATCTCATCTCATACAATCTCATCTCATACAAACTCGTCTCATCCAATCTCATCTCATCCAATCTTATCTCATCCAATCTAACCTAGGCATCTAACTATTTAGATGCCTCGTCATCCAATCTCATACAGTCTCATACAATCTCATACAATCTCATCTATGACTATTTAGATGCCTCGTCATCCAATCTCATACAATCTCATCTCATACAATCTCATCTCATACAATCTCATACAATCTCGTCTCATCCA
>CM054160.1:32152971-32180471 GCA_028751875.1 Rapana venosa | reverse complement strand
TTTGGAAGAGTAGGTCATTGTGTGCCGGTGGAAACAGATGACAACATTTACAAAACCGCATACACACGGGGACTGGATGTAAAAATAGCACATGAGTGCTTATTTCATTATCATCGATATATAATAAAAAGGTTAACCACACACACACACAACCACACACACATACACACACACAGGTAAACCACACACACACACACACACACACACACATACACAGGTCAACTACCACACACACACACACACACACACACACACACACACACACACACACACACACCACACACACACACACACACACACACCACACACACAGGTCAACCACACACACACACACACACACAGGTCAAACACACACAAACCACACACACACACACACACACACACACACACACACACACATCCAACACACACACACACAACCACACCACACACAGGTCAACCACACACACACACAAACAGGTCAACCACACACACCCACACAGGTAAACCACACACACACAGCACACATAGGGAGGGATATCCACAACACACAGTCAAACCCACGACACACACACAAATATGACACACAGGTACCACCACCCACGACGACACCCACACACCACACACACACACAGAACACAGGTCAACCCCACACCCAGAACGCACACTACATGTCAAACCACACTACACATACAACGCACACGACATACCAAAAAAAGAACACACCACACACTCACAAGACCAACACAGACACACACAGAGGTCAACCACACAAGCATACAGACACACAGCCCCACCGACACACGACACGCACACAACCGGCCAACCACAAGCACACATCAATACACACACACACACAATAACCCATCACAACGACTAGGGTGCAAACACCACCCGACACCATCAGACTAAGACCTAGCGACACACATTAGTACATGAAGCTAGACACACAACACACACAACCACACAAACAATCACACACACACACACAGGTTAACCATACACCACATAATTACACAGTAGAGGTCCAGCCGATAGAACACGACAGCCAATTAGGACCCACTAAACACACCACCATCAATGGTTTACCCATACCACACACCCAGGTCATCGCAATAATCCACAACACATTAAAAGCCACAGGTGATAGTGACCCAAAAAACTGAGTCAACCATACAACACACACCACCGGTCAACCAAAAAACACACCAACACAACACAAACACACACTTAACACACGACAGAGTCAAACCAAAACACACACACCACCAAAAGAGAAATCCCACACCAGGTCAAAACCATCCACACACACACAGGTCAACCACATACAACACACACACACAACACACACAGAGAAAAGGTCAACCACACACACACACCTAAGACACAGAACCAAACACAAGTAGAATACAAACCCAACACAACCCATTGGATACACACACAAAAAGACACAGTGAGAAGTAGCAAAAAGACAAAAACAAAACAAACCAACACACCAGCACAGGTAAACCTATATAACACACCAAACACCACACACACACACAGGTCAACCACCACAAAAGCGCACACACACACACAAGGACACACCACAAACACACAACACACACCCACACCAACAGGTCAAGCCGACGACATAGCCACACACACACACAAACAAAAAAACGATCACCACAACACACACACAGAAAACAACACAGGTCAACTCAATGAACCCACACACCACATGTGTCACAACGCCAAGTAAACCGAACACAAATCACACAGGTTCAGACAACGACCCACACACCACAGGACAACCACGAACACCCACACAGATCAACCACACACACATACACAGGTCAACCACACACACACAACCAGGTTCAAACGCACACACACACAAAACAACCAGGCCCAGGTTAAACCAACCCCTCACAAAAAAACACAACACAATTCACAGAGGTTAACCACACACAGACAACACACACACAAAATACACACACACAGGAGTCAACCTACACACAATACACCCAATACAATGCACACACAGGTCAACCACAACACGACATACACGCAACACACAAACACTAACGCACACCCAAGAAAGCAGGACGACACACACAGCCAAACCACGCATAACACAAAAACACACACCAGACGCCACCCCCAGGACAAACCACACACACATAACACACACAGACACACGCACCCACAGTCGAACCATCCCACACTACATAACACACGAACACACATAACACACACAGAAAAACATAATCAACACAAACAACGTTCACCCACACACACAGACAACCCACCGAGATATTAAAATAAACACAACACAAAAGGGGCATTACACAAGCACACACACAAAGTTTAAAATCATCACAACACACACAAGATCAACTTACAACTAATAAAATGTAAAAGATCACCTAAAACACACACACAGGGTTAAAAGCCCATGGGACACACACACACCACCCCGTCCAACCCCCGTGCTCTCGCTGTGTCAACGCAGTGGACAACACAGTACACGTGCATATCTACATGTGCGAGAGTGATGGTGCCGCCGGATGAGGAAGATGGCCTAACGTCTTGTGTTGTCAAGTATCCACCCCACCCCCCCGCCCCCCCACCACCTTGAACAGTCCTGCCGCAGGAAAAATGCTCGACCCAACCCCTGTGTCACCCGGTGTTTGTGTTGTTTCACCAAACATCGTTTGCCAGTGACTCCGGTACGGTGAGTGGAGTCACCCCTCGGCGAGCTAGGCTAATTCCTGCGAGCGTACACACATAGCCCGAACACGTGAGTGTGTCCGCACCAGTATCCTCGTCCCGGGACCAACCCCACCCCCCCCCAACCCCCAGCTGACCCCCACCCCCCACCCCCCGGACCCCATCCCCCCACACGACAAACCCCACTAACCCACACCTTGACCACCCCACACAAGACACACAAACACACACCCGTCAAGCAAACACCACACCCCACACCCAAACAACACACCGTTACAATCCGAACCAACACACACACACACGACACACACCCACCCACAACACACAGTTGCAACCAATCCAGCCCACACACACATACACACACAGGATCCAACCTGTACTCACACCAAGGCACACACACACCCAGGCGACAGTACAACCACACACCACACACCCACACACACACACACACCACACACCACAACCACACACACACAGCACACACAACACAGATAACACATAGGACCCACCACATACACACACCGAGGTGCAACCACACACAAGAAAGCACGCAACCACACACACATATGCAAACCACCCACACACACACACACATCACACACACACGACCCACACACACACACACCACACACACACTACACAGCTACACCCACACAGGTCACCCATACTACCACACACATATGACAAGCCACACAACACACATCACACACACACACACACAAAGGTCAACCACACACACACACACACACACAGAGTAACAACCACACACACATAACACACCAACCCACAACATGTCCAACCTATACAACACACACACCCGCGCGCGAGTGGCGTGAGTGCACACACAAAGAATCGACACTTAACGTTATTGAATACTTTCTCTCTCCTGGCTTTCTTTATCTACAGTATTTTTCGCAACCTCCCATTATTTTTCTGTGTGGTGGTGTGGTGTGTAATACATAATTATATATATATATATAACATATAATATAAATATAATATGACATAATATATAAATATATATAAAATATATTCCAGTCACCAGACGGAGTGAATCAGGGCTGTGTTCTTGGTCCCACCTGTAACAGACCTCGAAGTTTTCGGCAATGTGCTGTCAGATGCTATCAGAGATTCAGATGATGGAGTCAGCATCATGTACAGGTAATATTGATCAACTCTTCAAATCTCATGAAGGCTTCAATCAAAAACCAAGGTTCTCAGACAGATAATATCAACGCTTCCCTGTTTCTGTAAGAATGCAGCCCTCAATGCTGCATCTGAAGCCTACATTGCACTGCCAGTGTTGACAAGTTTCTCTTATGCTTTCGACAACTTTTGTGGTGACAATCATACCATAGAAGACAGAAGTAATGCCAAAACCAGCCCAGAGCAGGGAAGCCTACTTTAGAACCAAACATCTCCGTAAATGGACAAAGACATCAAAGCATATGACAAATTACTAATCATAGCAGTACCCACTCCCGCACAAGAATCCATTTATTATGAAGGTCAACACCATACTCGACAAAGCAAGCGCTGCCGCTTGACATACTTCGAAAGAGAAGTCATGGACAAGGATAAAGCATCTCAACAGAAACCAAGATCAAGGTCTAACAATCGTAAGTGCTCACCACCGCTGCTCTATAGGCTCCTATAGTAAAGTAATTTCAATGCCTACATAGAGTATACTTCTGCAAAGAATGTCGGTAAGTCGAAAGAAACAAAACAGATAACAGACAGTATGAAGGGGGCTTCCAGTTTATCTGGAATGTTCCTCGTACCTGGGTATGTTTGGAAGTATGGTATGACAGTTTAACCCCGATCGTCATCCATCTAACTGACCGCATCAAAGTAATACCACTCAGAATGGGTACATGTGAGACGTACGAGACTATGCTACAAAAAAGGAAAATTTGGGAAAATCGCAAACAAGAAATGGACATAATGAACCTCAATATACTAGGACTTTCAAAGAGAGATGGAAAGGAGCAGTCTGCCAAAACATGCCGACAACTACACCGATTACTTTAACTCAGGAGGAGATCAACACCATAAAGTAGTAGGTCATGAGATCTGAGATCAAGAAACCTCCGAAAGACACCAAACAAAGGTTTTCTGGTCTGTAAAATGACAGAGGTCCGTGATAGTAAAACTTAAGGGCACAACCTTTCGGACATTGTGAAATCGTGTACAAGTTAATATGCACCAAACATCTGAAGAAAGATGACGTCAGAAAATTGAGGAGTATTTATGAAAATAGTCGAAAAGGTCAAATTGAAGCAACTGAAGTCGTCAAGATATAACTAATAATGGGGACCACAATTCAAAAGTGTAGGAAAAGGGAAAGATGAAACCACAGTTTGCCCGTTTGGAATGGATTGATAAATGAAATGAGTAGATCGGCTCACGGAAAGGTGCAAGGAACAAAATCTGGCAGTCATGAACACATGGTTTTGAAAGACCACCAAGAAGAAGCTTGGACATGGAAAGCCCATGCGACAGAACAGAAACAAAATAGATTACATCCCTGATTCAATGAACGACTTTCCATAAACTCTATATAACAACTTGTAAGTCCAGGCCAGGTTCAGACTGTGGAAGTGATCCTGTTCCAGATAATCGGACAGAAATGCACTAAAATTGAAAAGTTGTCAAAAACAAAAAGATACACCACAAATGCAAATGAAACAAGCTACAAACTGACGAGAAATCAAAGAAAATAACAAGATCAAAGTTGAAAAACAAATCGATGGCCAAGACAAACACCACTACAAGTAAAAATGGTAGACAGATGCTGAAAGAAGATAGCAATCAGCGAGGCAGTGCAAAAGTAATAAATACCAGTCAAAAATAAAAGGAAAATAAGAATTGGATGAGCTCACGAGATTATTTTAAACCTAATTGGAAAACAGGGGAAAGGCAAAGTAGATGAAAAGAATTATAAAGAGACCGACAAACTGCTTAATAAAAAAATTGTAATGAATCCAAGGAAGAATGGATCAATATGCAAGTGCAAGGAAAGTGAAATGAATGCAAATTTTGATAGCAAACTTATCATGAACAATAAAAGAAGATGACATGGGAAAGACATTCATCAGAAAAAAAGACAGGTTATATAAAGTCGAGAGATGGATATAAACTCATGGAAAAGAAGAAAGTTCTTAACAGTGTCAGAATACATCGAAGCTTTATACCCGACGACTAACAGAGTGTCCACCCCTCATATTAGCAACGAAGATGGCCACATAATGCAATGGAAGACGAAGTGAGACATGGCACGTTCGAGCAAGATGAATTAGTTGTGTAATGGATAGGCGCCAGACCCAGATGATACCCATCTAAATTGATAACAGCCCATGGATGAAGAGGATAATAAGGCAGTCACAAAACTACTAAATCTATATATATGACACCAGGAGAGAATTCCGACAGATATGAAAATTCCAATGCTACATTAGCGTATCCCCAAAGAAACTGGGTACAGCTGACTGAACCAACATCGTACTAATCAGCCTGAGAGTCCACCTCACCAAAGTACTTTTACGAATACTCATGAAAGAAAGAGAAATAAAATACTCCCAGAAAAAATCAGAAACGCAATATTGATTCATGGGCAGACAAAGGGCAACCAGAGAGCAATCTCGCATAGAAGAACACACATGGAAAGAACCTACGAGGTCCATTAAAGTACCAGTACCTCTGACATCATTGACAACTCAAAAGCGGTTCGACAAAGAACGACACACAGGACTTTAGTATATCCTGGCAGGGCAATAATCCGACGGGAAAGATCTTTCGATCCATCGACACCTATAATGGGAAACGAGGAGGCAGCCATTAGAGACGACAATGACATCCAGACCAATTATAGACAATCTCAGGGGTGGTGATTCAGTGCTGGGTGTTCTCGTGCCATGGATTAAATTATAATGAATATATTGAAATACTGAAACAACATCAACGAACAGATATATTCAGATGAACACAGTCCATAACGCCGACGACTGAAGAAAAACTGTCAAAAGAAATTTAACACTGTAAAGACGAAATCGAAAAGAAAGTATTAAAAGCTCAATGCAAAAGAAGACAGAATGCATGTTGAAATCGAAAAAAGCATGTTATAATCCACAATGCAACATAGCCTGTAAGGAAAGAATCAGACAAGTTACAACACCTATTAAATACCTTAGGTGTACAATCCACCCCGACGGCAAGTGGACACAGAAATCAAGAAAGTAGAATCGGACAATCTAATGCCGACATTTACCAACATGGAATTGCATTATTTAACCAACAGTAGATAAGCTCAAGACAAGGATCCATGATATTTGAGAGCCAATACGTATGGTCCATTCCTCTGAGCTATGTACGGTGGATCTGAGGACAAGAGTTACCTAGCCTGGCAGAAAGCGCAAAGTCCGGGTCGGAAGTGGGCGGTTGTTCAAATCCCGTTTGGACCCTAACATTTATTCCCCAACCACTAGACCTTGAGTGTGAAATGAGCATGGGGCGCTAGTCTTTCGGATGAGACGAATAAACCGATGTCCCGTTGTAACACAAAAATTATTTAGTGAGAGCGCACGTAAAAACCCCACGGGCAACAAGAGGGTAGTCCCTGTCAAATCATGTAGAAAAAAAAGCCACACTGATAGGGAAACAAATGCATTTGTATACAGAAAAAAAAGAAAAAAATGTGGCGCTGCTTACTGTGGCGACGCGCTCATCCCCGGGGAGAAGCAACCCCAATTTCACGTGCAAGAGAAATCTTACGTGACTTAAAGTGATAAAAATAAATAAATAAATTAAAAAAAATAAATAGATGTAGTGCTGGAACCCATAGCCAAGGACACAGAACAGCGACTAAAGCAGTGAGAAAATGTGTTCATCCGGGATAATCATGAAAATCTCACGACAAAAATAAAAACTAACGCAGAAGTAAAGGAAATGGCTTGGAAACAATAGATCGCCATCTCAACACCATCAAGAAAAGATAACGCAAATATTTCCGGCCATATAATCATGGCTGAACGGACTAGAGAAACTGTTATGTAGTGAGCAAAATCAGTGTGGAAACAAGAGCAGAGGACGACAACGAACAATTTCACAGACAGTAGGCTTAATAAATTCGCAACGAACAAATGAGGGGCACCAAACAATGAGCTCATGTAGAGGACCGCTAACATGGAAGAATGGAGAGGCCATGATCGTCGAGTCCTGCAGGACCAACCGGACAACTTTGAAGAAGAATAAATCCATATGTAACACAACTCAGAAGTGACTTGCAAAAGACCATCCTGCAAGGAACAGGATCCAGGGGAAGAGAAGACCGGGGCAACATTAGGATAAAGGTGGTGCCGATTAGGAGAGGGAGGACATCAGTGACACCCAGGCACTCGCCACTACCGCGCTAAGTGAAGCCAGCTGGTCCTCCGTTCGTCCACCATGCAGCGCCCAAACGACCCTGGCGGGTTTTACTGTAACCATAACAGTTAACATTAAATTCATGTGTATTCATAAATAAACGTTATGCATATTGCTTAGTATAAAAAAATTAATGGCGAGAGACGGTGGGTATGGATATGAAGAGAATGCAGAGGACACTTTTGAAATGGGCCGTCAGTGTTGTTTCACACACAAGGTAGTCGATTATTCAGGTTTGTTTTTTTATTTGTTTTACTGTAATTGAATTTTGTTATGCAATGGTGTTTATGTTTGGCGTGTTTTGGTTTTTTCCCCCTTTTATCTTTTTTCTTTTGTGCGGAAAGGGAATGGTTGGGTGGGGTTGAAGGGCATGGTGTAAGAATCTGTAATCTTATCCATTTACCCATCATACATCAGAGGAAGACCTGAGCGCTGTCTATGAAAGCGAAAAGACCCGGGTCTTGAAGTGTGCGGCGGTTTCGTACCCCGTTTGGACCCGAAACTTTTCCCCCATCCATTAAGCCATGAGTGGTGGTCTGGGCCTATTCCTTTCGGATGAGACGATAAACCGATTTCCCGTGATGTTACACGTAATATTTAGCGTCACGTAATAGAACCCACGGCAACAAGAGAGTTGGACCCTGGCAAAATTCTAGAAAAAAGCCACTCTGATATGGGAAACAAAGAACATTATTGGCAGACATGAAAAAAGAGTTGGCGCGAGCGCTAAGTGACGACGTCGCTCCTCCCGCTCTCCCCGGGGAGAGCAGCCGAAATTCAACTGAGAATTCTGCCGAGATTTAAAGTGGTATGAATGAAATCACGCTTTGTATTTGTTGCTTTACAAAGATTCAGCGCTATATAAATATCCATAAGACAATAATTATTATTATTATTATTATGTACACGTATCCCTAGACTCGTCTCCTCATCTCTCTCTCCTCTCCATCTCCACTCTTCTCCTCTCTCACTCAATCCGTTTCTCTCCTCACCTTCTCCTCACACCAATCCGACCCCTCCCCTCACATCTCTCTGTCACTCTCCCCTCACTCTCCACTCTACTCTCTCTTAAACGGGCTTTAAAAAAAAAAAACCCCTTATTTACAATAAAATATTGTCATTGTCACTCTCTCGTCGACTCTCCGTCTCTCTTACGTTTTATTAACTCTCTCTCTCTCCTCTCACTCCTCTTGCACCTCTCTGTCCGTTCTCCCTACTCCATACTCTCGTCATCATCCATCCCTCTCTCTCTACCTCTCTCCCTTCTATCTCTCCGTCTAGATCCTCCCGTCACTCACTCTCTCTCCACAGGCAGTTTATGGTAGGTGAGAACATTAAACAACAAATGTTGCATACTAACACATCAGTCCCGAAAAGGTTCGGTAGTAGACAAAGAGAGAGTGTTAACGGTGACTGACAACGCAACAAAGGTTTGACACAATCTGATTGACAGACTGCAAAGCAAGCCAAGAAGTAAACAGCAGGAACATCGACGGTCAGAGGTTGGAGAGATCAGGAGTGGAAGAGGTGGAGAACATCCACCTAAACGGAGCAAACGTCACCAAAGAAGGATAGAACACAGACGTCACGAAGAATTTAAGCACTGCTGGCCAGGTGCGCAGATGAAACGATTATCCCACAATCGGCAAAACATGGAGACATCAGCATGAAAGAAACAAAGCATCCCAATTCAAAAAGCCTTGATTGGTCAGGTCTTCACTACGGATGTGAGCCTGTAAATTAACGCAAGGAGAAGAGAGAAACTAGACAATTTTCAAACCAAATGTCGAGGAGTATCCTTACAGATCCAATTGCAAGAACACATTCCAAACAATACAGTCTTTTAAATAGCAGAGCAAGAAAAAATCAGCCAGGAGAATTAGAAGACGGAATGGAACTGGATTGGACATGTCCTATAGAAAGTACAGGAGTGACGACTGTGGCTTGTTGCCCTCGTATTACACCTGAAGGGAGAAGCAAAGTGTACGCCCAAAAACAACATGTCTACGAAGGGAAGAAGTATAGCGGAACGACGGCGCAGGCTGGAGCACGTGTAACGCCGGCAGAACGCACATGCTGCAAGACAGGACCCTTGGAAATGATGTTGGAGCCTTGGTGCCTCCTTGGCACAGAGAGAATGAAGGTGAAGGTAAGTCGTCATCACAGCCAGTTGAAGGTTTTGACCTGACTGTTGTATTCCCTGTACCAGCTGCGTGCGGAGGACTGGTGAACAGCGGTTTGTCGTCCTCACCTTCATGGTCTGCTACTAGGCTGCCGCTGAAACTGCTTGGCGAGTGAATGGTCTACGTCAAGATCAGTGATGCTCATCGTATGCTGCAGCAAAGTCTACATCTTGTTTCTCTCTCTCTCTCTCTCTCCCTCTCATACCTCTCTTCTCTCTCGTCCTCTCTCCTCACAACTCTCTCTCCTCCTCTCTCTTCTCCTCATCGCTAGAGTCTGCTGCTTCTTTCCTGAAAAATAAGCTTGCGAACGGTATCCCCCCCCCCAAATGGTTTTGCTGGAACTAAATATGTAAGTCAGACTGTTACGATTCAAACCAGTACTTGTATACGAGTTTTTTAAAAAAATTAATTGCTGCCACGATCATTTTCTGAGTACCACGCTGTTCCCCACGCCACTCATTTCCAGTCTCCTCGCCACAGCATACCCAGATTCGTTATGTCGCATCCTCAGGGATCCCGTCCCAGTGTAGGGCCGCCTGTGGGGCCACTGAGGCCAACAAGGGATGGCCAGAGAGCCCTGCACTGCAGCTGGGTTCACTTTGGTGATGTTCAGTGTTGCCGGTGCTCTAGTAGCTAACATACGCAGGACACCCCCTACTAAGGCCCCCTACTAACGACAGTATTAGCTCAGTCGGGAGGAGCCATACTGAGTGGAGGTCTGCCCACCTGCAGGTTGAAACTACCATAACGTACCCTCCAACGACCTGACCCCTTTGACTTGTTAGAACCTCCAACCCCAAAGGCTTTGACACAAACACACCACTGCCCAAATTTGTCAGGGGAAATCAAATCTGAGGTCAACTTGAGAACCACTGCAACAGGGGTTACCAACTTTTTTTATTGCAATGATTGATCATGATTTTGAGGATGAACCTAATTATACTGCTAATTGGGAAGTGCGAGTGCTTTTGAGACTACATGACAGGGTTTGTACTCTATCCTGGCGGACAACTACGTGTCCGAGAATAACAGACACCTGCAGTGTTGGACCAGGTAATTTGCAGCAACACTCATCAAACTCGCATCGTAAAAGTAGATGAAGCTTGGACTGTGTGGTCCCAGTCATCCTCCCAATGAACCGTACACACACTCACTCTGATCAAAGAGGCAGACTGAAGTTAAAAAAATTTCGCTGTGACAATGGATGATAATTGAGAACCCACAACCTTCCAGACTGTAACCCAAGGTACCAACCACTGCGCCAAGGCGCTGTCCTTGTCTATTTAATCATTATTTATTTATTTATTATATACCACTATTAAGTCACTGTATTTCTCTGCGCTGCGAGAAAATTCGTTGCTGTTTCTCCCCGGGTGAGCGCGTCGCCACAATGAGCAGCTGCCACGCCTTATTCTCACTTTCTGGCAACTGTATATTGTTTCCCTATCAGAGTGGCCTATTTTTCCTAAGAAATTTTGCCATGGACAAACTCTCTTGTTGCCGTGGGTTCTTTTACATGCGCCTGAAAATGTTTAGAGTAACACACAGACCTCGGTTTATCGTCTTCATCCGAAAGATTGATGCTTTAAAAAGATTCATCGCTAATATAAAATCATACATATTATTATTAATTATTATTATATCCGAGTCTTTTCTTTCAGTTTAACAATGTAACAATGTCTCGTTGGTTTTAGCTCGAGTAACTACACTTCATTTGGTTCTCCCAGCTGTCCCCTGACTCTGATTCAGCCTTGCAAGAAACCAATTAAGGTTTTTTATCAACTTTGTTGTAGTATTTTGCAGCCATAAAGCGCGGCCAGACTTTGCAAAGCATTCAGTATTTATAAACCTGAGCTGGGAAGAAATGCTTGTAGTCTTTCCAGAAGTTTGAAATTGTGTATCATCGCACTTTTTTATAGCCATGCCTATATTGTTTTTTTTGACGTCTGTTGTGAAACGATCCCATCGATCCCCAAAATAAGAGGGTAGGAACAGTGGGAACAGAAGTAGATCCAGTCGTGACCGAAGTGTTAATAGGTATTTCAAGCCTATCACTAACTCATATCCAAACATAAAATCTTTATGTACTATGGGCAGACAGACAAGAGAAAGGGAAGCCCCAGAGGAGGAGTAAGCATGCTGTCACAGTTAACGGTATGTTGTGGTAAACGTTTCATGCTTTAGTATGAGCGGGTTAGCTTGTAGTTCCCTGAAAGAATACATATACAGTAAAATCATTGGGGACGAGGGATAGCTCAGAGGTCGTAGCACTCGCTTTCCCCCCACCAAGTAAGCAGCTTTCAACCGTGTTTACCAGTTGATGAGGTTGACCGTTTGGTCTCCTTTGCTTCATTACAATTCCCCCAGTTCCACCCAGCTGTAAATGGGTACCTGCCCTCTTAAGGTGTCAGGGAAGGTACAGCCTCGAGGAATGAGGATATGTGGCGCCGCCTCAATAATGCTGGCCCTAGAGAAGTGAGGTCTCTGACGCCTCGCTCCCCTACTACCAAATAGTGTAATGGGACCTTGCCTTATACCTTACCTTTAACCTTACAGAAATTATGCTGACTGTGTGCCACACCATGAGAAGTGTCAAACAAGTTACCGCGTCTGTGCAGAGTAAGTAAAGGGCCATTAAAGGTGTCATGACTTCATGTATGGGACAGTCACAAAAGACCTTGGACCACATTACAGAAACTTGAAGTATTGATCCATTTATGGGTTGACATATCGTGTATTGTTTGACCACCAAAAAGTTGAATCCATGCACAACACCAGAATTTGATAGACAGACTTAGGTCTGACTGTCACTTATGATTAAGATCTTTTTAAGAGTAACACATACTAACCAAGCTTGCACCTAAGACCAGTCTGACCGTCACTTATAATGAAGTCCTTATTAAGAGTACACATACTAACCAGCTGCAGACTTAGGACCAGTCATACGTCACTTAATTATGAAGACTTTATTAAAGAAGTACACCTACATAACCTCTGCAGTCTAAGACCATACAGACGTCACTTATTATTGCAGTCCTTATTAAGAGTACACATACCAAACAGCTTGCAGTTCTTAGACCAGTCTGACTGAGCCACTTATGATGAGTCTTTTTAAGAAGTACACATACAACAGGCTTCAGTTCCTTAGACCAAGATCTTGACGTCACTTCTAAGAAGTCCTTTTTAAGAGTAACACATACTAACAGCTGCAGTCTTAGACCAGTTCTAACGTCACTTATGATGAGTCTTTTTCCAGGAATAAACAAACTAACACTCCAGTCAATAAGGATCATCATAGTTTTGACGTCACTTTAGTAATGAAGCCCTTTTTAAGGTAACATACTTGTACATGCACTACAGATGATCGTCACCGTCACAGATCCTTCAGATTCCGAATCCTTTGGTACGCCTTCGCAGCTTTGTCAAACCATCCATTCTTCCAGTTTTCCTCGCGTCTCTCAATGCCTGCCCTCAGGGTGTCTCTTCTCTCAGCTCCATGTCTGTCCACACTCGAATGTAGTCCACCCAGCTCTTCATTTTGTCTGCCTCTTCTTCTTCCTCCCCTCACTTGCCTTGTAGGATTGTTTTTAGCCAAGACCGATAGTGAGCTATTACATGACCAAACCGAGAGTGATAAGGGATGTAATATGAACTGCCCAAAGTATCAATCTGTCCCTTTTACCGTCACGCGCTCGCAAATCAAGAGCCAGGTACACCGGCGAAACTCCGCACGCCGAAAATCGGATGTTCTTTCTATAATTCAACGTTCTGTCACTCTAGGTGATATAAAGACCAAAGGTAAAGTGTTACAATATAGATAGAACGTGTGTTGCCTGCATGCGTGTGAGTTGATGTGTGTGTGCATGCGTGCGTGAGGTCGAGCGCGCGCGAGTGTGTGTGTGTTGTGTGTGTGTATACCTGTAGTTATGTTGCATGAGATAAACGGTGAAAAAAATTACAAAAGAAAAAAAGGAAGGGACGGGAATGAGGATGAGATGGGGGGCTGCATTGAACATCTTTATACGCTGCAAGAACAATTATAAAAGTTTGTCAACAGGGCCTCTAACTAAATCCAACTATCCCAACTTAACCACAGATTATCGGCCATTATTGTTCAAAAGACATATTTGAACTATGTTCAGCCTGGCAGCACTCTGGGCTTTATCACAGCTATGAATAAACCCCATTGACGCAGGGGACAACCGCAAAGTGAGAGGCTGTATTGACCAGATGCTTTCCCAATCATGGAATTCCACTTTACCGCTTAGTCTTTAGTGATCGTACTATGACACTGACTAGGATCTTGGAAACGCACAGTCCTTAAGTGCAGCAGCCCAGGGGCTGGTTGAGCCTTTGGAGGAAACATCTCCAACGCTGACTTCCTTAATGCCACTCGGCCGAGAGGATGGTGATTTACGTGGGCAAGGCATCTCCACTATAATCAAATTTATGCCCAATTTCAGAAACATCAGCTGCCTTCCACTGCTTGTTTTGTGAATTTCATTCGTCGGACACGACTGACAAACTTACATACATAAAACAATACGAACAGTAACCAGAAAACTAATGGTGGAAGTATGTTCACCATGAAAGAATGACATGCTTAGTGCCGACAGATGTGTTGGGTCTGGAGTGCCAGGCACTTGAAGCCCGCCACGCAAAGCATTTTCTCTCACATGACAGACAGCAATACCTTCTGTCCTGAGCGTTAACACAGCAGAACTGAACTCTTCTATCATTCCTGGTAACCGTCTGTCTGTTTTGAAGTATCAGCCCTGCAGGACAGTAGCCTAGTTCCTTAGAAGCGCGATGTTTGGTCATTCGCTATTAAAACCTTTGCTTTATCAAGGCAGTGGTACCTTAGTAGCCTATCCTTTATGAGCGCCATCTTGTCTAATTTAATGTACCTATTCTTTTGTGTGTATAAAACAATGGTCTAGTTTAGTACTAATGTCTTTTTGTTTGTATAAATCAATGGAGACAGAAGATTAGGGTACGAGAGTACATTTGTGTGTAAAAACAATTGTCTACTTAGAACTTCTATGTCTTTTGTGGTGTATAAACAATTGTCAAACTTTAGGTACTAATGTCTATTGTAGTGTTAATAAACATTGGACTACTTTATGTTACTAATGTCATTATGGTAGTTGTAATAAACAATGTCTATGTTTTAGGTACTAATGTTCCATTTTTGTGTATAAACAATGTGACTAGGTTAGGGTTACTTTGACTTTTGTGTGTATAAACAATGGACTAGTTCAAGAACTAATATCTTTTGTGTGTAAAAACAATGACTATTTTGGTACTATGTCCCTTTTATGTAGTAAAAAAAATGGACTAGTTCAAGAACTTCTTTTGTGTGAAAAAACAATGGACTGGTATCAAGATCTGTCTTTTGTGTGTAAAAAACAAATGGAACTAGTTATTGGGTAACTATGTCATTATAAGTGTAAATACAATAGCAAGAACTGTTGTCTTTTGAGGTGTAAAAACAATGTCTATATTAAAGGTACTAAGTCTTTTAAATTTTTAAAAACAATGGACGATTATCAAGAATTATGGTCTTTTGTGTAGTAAAAACCAATGGTCCTAGTTTAAGGAACTAGATGTCTTTTTGTGTGTAAAATCAAAAGGTTCAAGTTCAAAACAGTCTTTTGTGTTAAAAAACCAAGGGTCTAAGTTTAGTTACTATGTCTGTTTTAATGAGTAAAAAGCAATGGTCTAGTTCAAGAACTGTCTTTGTGTTTAAAAAAACAATGGTCTAGTTCAAGAACAAGTCTTTTATGTGTGTAAAAAACAACGGACTTGTTAGGGTACTATAGTCATTACAATGTTAAAAACATGGTCAAGTTAAGAACTAAGTCTTTTGTGTGTAAAAGTTATTTAGGTGTATAGTTCTAGACAACACACTCTCCTATGAAAAAATCAACACCAGACTGCCAGTCTTACTACATATCAATTACGGCGTCATAACGCGTGATTCGCAAAGTATCTGACCACAGTATGCCAACATCCAAGCTTGTCCACATGTCCTCATATCTTTCAACGTTTAGACTTACTTGTTAATATCTTTTGTGTTGGCTAGAGACCAGCACTCCATCCATCCAACTCATTCAACGCATAAGACAAACCTCATGTAGCTTCGACGTGGTCCTAAGCAAATAAGAAGTCTGAAACACATAACCACTCCTCTTCGAGATCATCGTTCAACTAGGCTGCCTTCTCACACCAACATACACACAAAGACCACACATACCACAGGTGTCACCTACACACACACACCACACCACACACACACACACACCACACACACACGACAACAAGGCACACACGACACAACACCAGACACACACACACAGGTCAACCACACACATCTAGACACACAACACACAGGTCTGCACCACACACACAAAGAACACACAACACACACACACGTCAACAGACAATCACCACACATCACTAGCACACACAGGTCAACCACACACTACACACCAAGGTCAACCACAACACACACACACAGGTCAACCACACACACACACAAACAGGTCAACCACACACACCCACACAGGTAAACCACACACACACAGCACACATAGGGAGGGATATCCACAACACACAGTCAAACCCACGACACACACACAAATATGACACACAGGTACCACCACCCACGACGACACCCACACACCACACACACACACAGAACACAGGTCAACCCCACACCCAGAACGCACACTACATGTCAAACCACACTACACATACAACGCACACGACATACCAAAAAAAGAACACACCACACACTCACAAGACCAACACAGACACACACAGAGGTCAACCACACAAGCATACAGACACACAGCCCCACCGACACACGACACGCACACAACCGGCCAACCACAAGCACACATCAATACACACACACACACAATAACCCATCACAACGACTAGGGTGCAAACACCACCCGACACCATCAGACTAAGACCTAGCGACACACATTAGTACATGAAGCTAGACACACAACACACACAACCACACAAACAATCACACACACACACACAGGTTAACCATACACCACATAATTACACAGTAGAGGTCCAGCCGATAGAACACGACAGCCAATTAGGACCCACTAAACACACCACCATCAATGGTTTACCCATACCACACACCCAGGTCATCGCAATAATCCACAACACATTAAAAGCCACAGGTGATAGTGACCCAAAAAACTGAGTCAACCATACAACACACACCACCGGTCAACCAAAAAACACACCAACACAACACAAACACACACTTAACACACGACAGAGTCAAACCAAAACACACACACCACCAAAAGAGAAATCCCACACCAGGTCAAAACCATCCACACACACACAGGTCAACCACATACAACACACACACACAACACACACAGAGAAAAGGTCAACCACACACACACACCTAAGACACAGAACCAAACACAAGTAGAATACAAACCCAACACAACCCATTGGATACACACACAAAAAGACACAGTGAGAAGTAGCAAAAAGACAAAAACAAAACAAACCAACACACCAGCACAGGTAAACCTATATAACACACCAAACACCACACACACACACAGGTCAACCACCACAAAAGCGCACACACACACACAAGGACACACCACAAACACACAACACACACCCACACCAACAGGTCAAGCCGACGACATAGCCACACACACACACAAACAAAAAAACGATCACCACAACACACACACAGAAAACAACACAGGTCAACTCAATGAACCCACACACCACATGTGTCACAACGCCAAGTAAACCGAACACAAATCACACAGGTTCAGACAACGACCCACACACCACAGGACAACCACGAACACCCACACAGATCAACCACACACACATACACAGGTCAACCACACACACACAACCAGGTTCAAACGCACACACACACAAAACAACCAGGCCCAGGTTAAACCAACCCCTCACAAAAAAACACAACACAATTCACAGAGGTTAACCACACACAGACAACACACACACAAAATACACACACACAGGAGTCAACCTACACACAATACACCCAATACAATGCACACACAGGTCAACCACAACACGACATACACGCAACACACAAACACTAACGCACACCCAAGAAAGCAGGACGACACACACAGCCAAACCACGCATAACACAAAAACACACACCAGACGCCACCCCCAGGACAAACCACACACACATAACACACACAGACACACGCACCCACAGTCGAACCATCCCACACTACATAACACACGAACACACATAACACACACAGAAAAACATAATCAACACAAACAACGTTCACCCACACACACAGACAACCCACCGAGATATTAAAATAAACACAACACAAAAGGGGCATTACACAAGCACACACACAAAGTTTAAAATCATCACAACACACACAAGATCAACTTACAACTAATAAAATGTAAAAGATCACCTAAAACACACACACAGGGTTAAAAGCCCATGGGACACACACACACCACCCCGTCCAACCCCCGTGCTCTCGCTGTGTCAACGCAGTGGACAACACAGTACACGTGCATATCTACATGTGCGAGAGTGATGGTGCCGCCGGATGAGGAAGATGGCCTAACGTCTTGTGTTGTCAAGTATCCACCCCACCCCCCCGCCCCCCCACCACCTTGAACAGTCCTGCCGCAGGAAAAATGCTCGACCCAACCCCTGTGTCACCCGGTGTTTGTGTTGTTTCACCAAACATCGTTTGCCAGTGACTCCGGTACGGTGAGTGGAGTCACCCCTCGGCGAGCTAGGCTAATTCCTGCGAGCGTACACACATAGCCCGAACACGTGAGTGTGTCCGCACCAGTATCCTCGTCCCGGGACCAACCCCACCCCCCCCCAACCCCCAGCTGACCCCCACCCCCCACCCCCCGGACCCCATCCCCCCACACGACAAACCCCACTAACCCACACCTTGACCACCCCACACAAGACACACAAACACACACCCGTCAAGCAAACACCACACCCCACACCCAAACAACACACCGTTACAATCCGAACCAACACACACACACACGACACACACCCACCCACAACACACAGTTGCAACCAATCCAGCCCACACACACATACACACACAGGATCCAACCTGTACTCACACCAAGGCACACACACACCCAGGCGACAGTACAACCACACACCACACACCCACACACACACACACACCACACACCACAACCACACACACACAGCACACACAACACAGATAACACATAGGACCCACCACATACACACACCGAGGTGCAACCACACACAAGAAAGCACGCAACCACACACACATATGCAAACCACCCACACACACACACACATCACACACACACGACCCACACACACACACACCACACACACACTACACAGCTACACCCACACAGGTCACCCATACTACCACACACATATGACAAGCCACACAACACACATCACACACACACACACACAAAGGTCAACCACACACACACACACACACACAGAGTAACAACCACACACACATAACACACCAACCCACAACATGTCCAACCTATACAACACACACACCCGCGCGCGAGTGGCGTGAGTGCACACACAAAGAATCGACACTTAACGTTATTGAATACTTTCTCTCTCCTGGCTTTCTTTATCTACAGTATTTTTCGCAACCTCCCATTATTTTTCTGTGTGGTGGTGTGGTGTGTAATACATAATTATATATATATATATAACATATAATATAAATATAATATGACATAATATATAAATATATATAAAATATATTCCAGTCACCAGACGGAGTGAATCAGGGCTGTGTTCTTGGTCCCACCTGTAACAGACCTCGAAGTTTTCGGCAATGTGCTGTCAGATGCTATCAGAGATTCAGATGATGGAGTCAGCATCATGTACAGGTAATATTGATCAACTCTTCAAATCTCATGAAGGCTTCAATCAAAAACCAAGGTTCTCAGACAGATAATATCAACGCTTCCCTGTTTCTGTAAGAATGCAGCCCTCAATGCTGCATCTGAAGCCTACATTGCACTGCCAGTGTTGACAAGTTTCTCTTATGCTTTCGACAACTTTTGTGGTGACAATCATACCATAGAAGACAGAAGTAATGCCAAAACCAGCCCAGAGCAGGGAAGCCTACTTTAGAACCAAACATCTCCGTAAATGGACAAAGACATCAAAGCATATGACAAATTACTAATCATAGCAGTACCCACTCCCGCACAAGAATCCATTTATTATGAAGGTCAACACCATACTCGACAAAGCAAGCGCTGCCGCTTGACATACTTCGAAAGAGAAGTCATGGACAAGGATAAAGCATCTCAACAGAAACCAAGATCAAGGTCTAACAATCGTAAGTGCTCACCACCGCTGCTCTATAGGCTCCTATAGTAAAGTAATTTCAATGCCTACATAGAGTATACTTCTGCAAAGAATGTCGGTAAGTCGAAAGAAACAAAACAGATAACAGACAGTATGAAGGGGGCTTCCAGTTTATCTGGAATGTTCCTCGTACCTGGGTATGTTTGGAAGTATGGTATGACAGTTTAACCCCGATCGTCATCCATCTAACTGACCGCATCAAAGTAATACCACTCAGAATGGGTACATGTGAGACGTACGAGACTATGCTACAAAAAAGGAAAATTTGGGAAAATCGCAAACAAGAAATGGACATAATGAACCTCAATATACTAGGACTTTCAAAGAGAGATGGAAAGGAGCAGTCTGCCAAAACATGCCGACAACTACACCGATTACTTTAACTCAGGAGGAGATCAACACCATAAAGTAGTAGGTCATGAGATCTGAGATCAAGAAACCTCCGAAAGACACCAAACAAAGGTTTTCTGGTCTGTAAAATGACAGAGGTCCGTGATAGTAAAACTTAAGGGCACAACCTTTCGGACATTGTGAAATCGTGTACAAGTTAATATGCACCAAACATCTGAAGAAAGATGACGTCAGAAAATTGAGGAGTATTTATGAAAATAGTCGAAAAGGTCAAATTGAAGCAACTGAAGTCGTCAAGATATAACTAATAATGGGGACCACAATTCAAAAGTGTAGGAAAAGGGAAAGATGAAACCACAGTTTGCCCGTTTGGAATGGATTGATAAATGAAATGAGTAGATCGGCTCACGGAAAGGTGCAAGGAACAAAATCTGGCAGTCATGAACACATGGTTTTGAAAGACCACCAAGAAGAAGCTTGGACATGGAAAGCCCATGCGACAGAACAGAAACAAAATAGATTACATCCCTGATTCAATGAACGACTTTCCATAAACTCTATATAACAACTTGTAAGTCCAGGCCAGGTTCAGACTGTGGAAGTGATCCTGTTCCAGATAATCGGACAGAAATGCACTAAAATTGAAAAGTTGTCAAAAACAAAAAGATACACCACAAATGCAAATGAAACAAGCTACAAACTGACGAGAAATCAAAGAAAATAACAAGATCAAAGTTGAAAAACAAATCGATGGCCAAGACAAACACCACTACAAGTAAAAATGGTAGACAGATGCTGAAAGAAGATAGCAATCAGCGAGGCAGAAAATTCCCTCTTTTTCCCAAAAGCCTTCTTTGTTTTAAAATCCACCCTAAAAATTATTTTGGACTCATATCTGTCCCTACTTTTCAACAGCATTTTCATCTCCTAAGTGTGTTCGCGGGTGTTGTGTGTGAAACGTGCATAAAATTAAAAATTTGTATTCATTATATTGAGGAAAGTTGCATGCGCGAAATATTGATGCAACGTTTTGTTTGTTTGTTTTACAGATTCAGCGCTTATAATTCCATATTGATTGTTAATGATGATTATCACTTATTATTATTATTATTATAATTATTGCTTGTGGTTCAGCAGAGTGCACAACTGACTGATACCGGAAGAAGACTTGTACGTGGTGTGCCACTGGTAGGTGGGCAGCGGAAGAGAGCTGGGGCCTGATAACCAGAGATAATAGTCAGAACCCGTTGGGAGTGTGTGCGATGTGGATTATTAATGTTTGCTATACCGGTGAATATATGATTTAAAACTCGGTCATGTTGTTGGACATGTTTGGTGCAAGGCTTGTGCTGTGAGAGAAAGAATGCAACAAAGGAGGGAGAGAGAGAGAGAGAGAGAGGGGGGGAGAGAGAGAAGAGAGAGAGAAAAGAGAGAGAGAGAAGAGAGAGAGAGAGAGAGAGAGAGAGAGAGAGAGAGCAAACATGCTATTCTATTCTGTTTTCAAGTGAGTATAAATTTCTTAATGGATGTGCGCATCCTTGCATACATATCGTGTGGTTGATCTTTAACGTGCACAAGATTTTGAAACACCCAGATTTGATCAAACAATCCACTGTTGGCCGCTGTTGTTTCATGTGATTTTTTTAAAAGACATTTAAAACAACAACAAAACAACAGAAAACCTCTCCCCACACACTTTGCACTCCCTTACTGAACATGCTGCATTTCTGTTCAATTTACATTTGATCTCAATGGCTAAAAAAATAAAACCAACCCCAAAACAAAAACAAAGACACAGGCACACTCTATTCACTACTAGACCTTAAAATAATACACCATATGTCATCTTCTTGTTGTGGCATGTGTTGGTGTAAAATCTGCCATCAATCTTTCAGCAGAAGATCAATACACATACTTCCCACCAACATCATTTCTAACAATATCCATCACGGGACAAGGTTTACTATTTATTTCACTATCAATATCAACTACAGTCATTTCAAACGTATTAAGGTAAAGGTGAAGGAGTCCCATAACCTTCCCTGACCCTAAAGAGGGCAGGTACCCATTTACAGCTGGGGGAACTGTACTGAAGCCAAGGCTCGCAAACGGTCACCCATCCAACTGGTAACCACGCTCGACGCTGCTTAACTTGGCTGGGGGAAAGCGAGTGCTCCGACCACTGAGCTATCCCGTCCCCCTATTACCTTTTTACCAAACGTATTAATGGAAGTCGAAGAACCAGCTTAATCATGGAAAGATGACCAGAGGTACATCACCACACAGAGTGGTTCACAATACTGTGAGGAGTATCACCAATCCTGCTAACGTCAAACAAACAATCTGAAATTTCCCTTTAACACGTGCACCCATCATCTAGGGGGACTGCATTGTCCACCCATAAAAGCAGAAACATTTGAAAGCCAGTCCTACACGGATTGACACATCAAAGGGGCGTTATGCCCAGTATTTTCCAATAGCTCTTGAGATTCATAGCAAAAAAAATGTCTTCAAAAAAGGAAGCAGGTTACAAAGTTCCAGCCTTAGAGGCAGGTTTCAACAATTTGTCTGCATCAGTTTTTTTTCAAATGCAGATCCCAAAGCACCATTTCCAAAAAATAAAATAATATAATACTTTATTTTTTTCTTTCTTTCTTTTTCTTTTTTTTTTCTTTTTTTTTAAAATTTATTTTATTTTATTTTTATTTATTTATTTTTTTTGGGGGTACGTTTTTTTAATCCCCAAATTTCATTCATTCTTTTCCCTATATTTTTTCTTCTTTTTTTTCATCATGGTGTTTTTCTTTTCTTTTTGTGGGTGCTTTCCTTTTCAGTCATAATTATATCAATATTCTTTTTTACATCATTAAGTCATCACTGACAGCAGGATGTACTTTGCAGCCTTGTGGTTGCAAATACTTTTGACATTTTCCTCGTCACAGTTTTTCCCCCCTAGCTGCTCCACAAAACGTTGAAGAGTTCTGCACTAGAATGATGTGCTGGGGATCTTCTCCATGACAGCGTTGTCCTCTGCAACAACAGTGAAATGTTTGATGTCACAGTTGTTCCCCCTAGCTGCTCCGCAAAATAATAATAATAATAATAAATGGAATTTATATAGCGCTGTATCTTGCACAGACAAATCAAAGCGCTTCCACTCAACTCATTCTTACACAGTCATGCAACCAATAGCAAGTAATAGTTCTAACAAGTCCAAATGCACACACACACACACACACACACACACGTTATACACTTTGGCAGGGTGATGGAATTTTTGGCTGTTGAAAAGCAGGGATATCTATGAAATGAAACAGGAGAGGAAATTCTTAGGTTTGAAACAAATATGTCTTGAGCCAGATTTAAAAGATTTACAAGAAGGCCTTTGGTGAAGAGAGATAGGGAGGCCCCTTCCAAATCGATTGACCAGAAACAAAAGAAAGGGCGACGGCCAACAGTTTGGGCTGGTTGAATCTAGGTGTTTGTAAGCACAAGGAATCTGCAGCAGAGCGAAGGGAACGAGAAGGGTGTACAGGTGGGGACATTCACAGAGGTAGGAGGTTGCTGTTTTGTGGGGACATTTGTAACAGAGAGTACTGATTTATAGTTTATTCTTTGTGGCATAGGCAGCCAGGGAGAGGGTCGAAAGAGAGGGGTAATGTGCTCAGATTTTTTCTTCTGAGAACTAGTTTGAGCTGCAGAGTTTTTTAATACGTTGAAGGGGGTGGATAATGATGCTGGCAGACCAGCCAAAAGAGAATTGCAATAGTCCAGACGTGAAAGAATGAGAGATGCCACAAGTTTTGATGTTGCCTCTGTGGACAGGTACTTTCGAATTGCACTAATACACCGTAATTGATAGAAGCAGGACTGGCAGGTCTGGGTGATGAATTTTTGCATAGAGAGTGTGTTGTCAATAATGACCCCTAGATACTTTACGGCAGTGGATAGAGGGACTGATGCATTGCCGAATTCTATTGAAGCTGTTGTAATGGAAGAGAGTTTTTTTTTGGTCCCTACAAGCATGGCTTCAGTTTTATCAGCGTTTAGTTGTATCTTGTTCTCTATCATCCAGTTTTGGATATCTTGAAAGCAGTAGGTCATATTCATCACGAGGGAAGGCAGATTTTCAAGAGTGTCACTGCTTAGAATCTGAGAGTCATCTGCATAAAAGTGATAGTTGATCTGATGACGGTTAATTATATGTGACAGTGGAGCGGTGTAGAGAGTGAAAAGAACAGGGCCCAGAACTGATCCCTGCGGGACTTCACATTCCAGTCTGGCAGGTACTGACTGAATCTTGTTTACCGTGACTGTCTGGAATCGGTCAGTCAGGACATGTTGAATGTTGAAGAGTTCTGCACCAGAATGAAGTGCGGGGATCTTCTCCACGATGGGGGTGTCCTGCCTCCTTGACGACAGCAGCGACGTCCCAGCAGTGACGTCCTCACAGTGACGTTTCCCCAGCAGTTTACGTCCCTCAGCAGTGACGTCCTCAGCAGTGACGTCCTCAGCAGCGACGTCCTCAGCAGCGACGTCTCAGCAAATGACGTCCTCAGCAGCACGTCGTCCAAGAAGTGACGTCCTCAGCAGTGACGTCCTCAGAAGTGACGTCCTCAGCAGCGACGTCCTCAGCAGCGACGTCCTCAGAAGTGACGTCCTCAGCAGTGACGTCCTCAGCAGTGACGTCCTCAGCAGTGACGTCCTCAGCAGTGACGTCCTCAGCAGCGACGTCCTCAGCAGCGACGTCCTCAGCTGTGACGTCCTCAGAAGTGACGTCCTCCAAAGTGACGTCCTCGGCAGTGACGTCCTCGGCAGTGACGTCCTCAGCAGTGACGTCCTCAGCAGCGACGTCCTCAGGAGTGACGTCCTCAGCAGTGACGTCCTCAGCAGTGACGTCCTCAGAAGTGACGTCCTCAGAAGTGACGTCCTCAGCAGTGACGTCCTCAGCAGTGACGTCCTCAGATTTGTTCGTGTGTTTTTGTTTGCATGACACAATTTTAACTATCTCAATTTGCGCTCATCAATTTCATCCTGTATTTTTCTTTGCACTGAGAGTTCATCAAGAATGCTTTGATTTGCTCTTCTTTCTGCCCATTAATTTGACTCTTAGAAGTGACCTGCAAATCCACATTTCTGCTGCGTTTGTTTTGCCTCTTTCCAATTTGTGTAGTGTTCAGGCTTCTGACCCACACAGCAATACAGGTCAGATTAGTGTTTTGACCATTCTGATTGTGAGATACTTTGGTATACCTCTGTCATTTTATCTTTGCTTGGCCATGCAAAATATGGCCATGCCGTCTTGTAGACAGGAGCCATTATTTTCTTTCACTCACTCACTCACTCAGTCCCATGTCCCAAAGGACGTAGGGGGGACATGAGAGAAGACGCGACAGAGATCTTTTTCCATGCTTCACGATCCTGTGTGGCTAGTAGAAGGTGTTGCAAGGGCTGGGCGGTCCAGTCTTTGATGTTGTCAACCCATGATTTCTTTTGGCGGCCTCTTATTCTCTTGCCTTCGACTGTTCCTTGCAAGATGGTTTTTGCAAATGGGAATTTGCAAAGAGGAATTTACGCCATTGCCAAAACTATAGAACAATCAGCCTCATCAGCCAAGCCAGCAAGATCATGCTCAAAGTTATTTTGAATCGACTCAAGGAGGCAGAAGAACATCTTGCAGAGGAACAAGCTGGATTCAGGGCAGGCAGGAGCACAATCGAACAGATGTTTAACTGCCACATCCTGATGGAAAAAACATCTTCAACATCAGAGAGACCTGTTCCACAACTTCATCGACTTCAAGAAGGCTTTCGACAGAGTATGGCACAAAGGCCTGTGGCAGGTCCTCAGAATGTTTGGCATTGAAGAAGGACTAGTGCAAACCATTCAAGCACTATACAACACCGCAAGCAGTGCAGTCCTTCTGAACAATCAGGTCGGAGACTACTTCAAAACCACAGTTGGGGTCCGACAAGGATGCCTGTTATCTCCAGTCCTGTTTAATCTGTTCTTGGAAAACATTATGAGAGAGACCCTCCATGACTTCCACTCTACCATCTCCATTGGCGGCAGACCCCTCAACAACTTGCGGTTTGCCGATGACATTGACCTCATGGGCGGAAGTAACACAGAGCTGCAAGATCTTACGACCAGACTTGAGAACAGAGCTGGAGCATATGGGATGGAGGTGAGCTCGGAGAAAAGTAAAGTACTTGTGAACAGCACGAGCAACGCCACTGCTAAAATTTACATGAACGGCCAACAACTGGAGGAGGTAGACGCTTTTAAATACCTTGGCGCTACACTCACAAAGGACGGGCGATCGACAACAGAAATCAAAGTCAGAATAGCCATGGCAACATCTTCCATGACAAAACTCACCACCATATGGAAAAGTTAAAGAGATCAGTTTCCCAATCAACT
>CM054160.1:32108248-32152471 GCA_028751875.1 Rapana venosa | reverse complement strand
AAATTAAAAAAAAATTTTAAAGGGGAAAAAATGTTTGGGGAAAAAAGAAAAAAAAAAGAAAAACCATCTTGCAAGGAACAGTCGAAGGCAAGAGAAGAAGAGGCCGCCAAAAGAAATCATGGGTTGACAACATCAAAGACTGGACCACCCAACCCCTGCAACACCTTCTATTAGCCACACAGGATCGTGAAGCATGGAAAAAGATCTCTGTTGCGTCTTCTCTCATGTCCCCCCTACGTCCTTTGGGACATGGGACTGAGTGAGTGAGTGAGTGAAAGAAAATAATGGCTCCTGTCTACAAGACGGCATGGCCATATTCTGTATGGCCAAGCAAAGATGAAAAGACAGAGGTATACCAAAGTATCTCACAATCAGAATGGTCAAAACACTAATCTGACCTGTATTGCTGTGTGGGTCAGAAGCCTGAACACTACACAAATTGGAAAGAGGCAAAACAAACGCAGCAGAAATGTGGATTTGCAGGTCACTTCTAAGAGTCAAATTAATGGTAAGAAAGAAGAGCAAATCAAAGCATTCTTAATGAACTCTCAGTGCAAAGAAAAATACAGGATGAAATTGATGAGCGCAAATTTAGATACATTAATATGTGTCATGCAAACAGAAACACACGAACAAATCTAACGATGACAGTTTTCCAAGGTAAGGTTGAGGGCAGAAGGAAAAGAGGCAGACCACCAACATCCTACATTGCCTGACAACATCACTGAGGTCAGTGGTCTAGGAGGAGGGCTACAGGAGATGGTAGAACTCAGCAGAAACAGAGAGAGATGGGGAGACCTGCTGGCATCGCTTGGAGCTCTTAACGGACAGATATATCGATAGATAGACAGACAGACAGACAAATCGATAGACAAACAGACAGACAGACAGACAGATAGATAGATAGATAGATAGATAGATAAGTGTATGTGTGCGTTCGGGTATGCATGTATGCGAATGTGTGTGAGTATGTGTGTTTGTATGAATCAGAGGCAGAGATCTGGGCTCACATTCTCCCTCCCTATAAACACACATCGAGAGAGAGAGGGCGGAGAGAGAGAGGGGGGAGAGAGAGAGGGGGGAGAGAGCGAGGAGATGAGATAGAGGGAGAGAGAGGGAGAGAGAGGGAGAGAGAGGGAGAGAATTAAAGGAGAGGAGGGGGAAGAGAGAGGGGAGAGAGAGAGGGGAGCGAGAGGGGGGAGAGAAAGAGGGGGAGAGGGAGAGAGAGAGAGAGAGGGGGGGAGACAATGACAATGGCAAATTCTTTTATTTCGAGGATAATGAATAAGCACTCATGTGCTTTTTTACATCCAGTCCCCGCGCGTAGGGATACATCTTAATGATAACCCAACACTTATACAGTCTCACAGTAGAAACATGGGGAAATAACCCTTTTCAAAACAGCTCCCCCCCCCCCCCCAACATCCCCCCCCCCCTGAAAGCAATCTAATAAAAGAAAACCTAAAAAAACCCCCCCCCCACACCCCCAAAAAACCCTACAACCAAAAACAAACATACAAAAAAATAAAAGAGAAAGAAAGAGGGGAAACAATGACAATGACAAATTCTTTTATTTCGAGGATAATGAATAGGCACTCATGTGCTTTTTTACAGAGAGAGAGAGAGAGAGATGAGAGAGAGGAGAGAGAGAGAGAGAGGAGAGGAGAGAGAGAGAGAGAGAGAGAGAGAGAGAGAGAGCCGTGAGCTCTCAAGTGACAAGTAATCACCATCAAGGCTGACATACCGTGATGCATTGGTCAAATGACTGTTCACTCAGTGAGGGCTGAGTACAAGTACTGCAGTTACCAACCAACACTCTTCACTCTTCAGTCCACGGTGACCGATCATCGACACAAGTTCAGTTCAGAGCGCCAGGCGGGACCACACTAGGGGCTGTCACTGCTGGCCAGTTTTCACCTGAGGCTGCAGATAACCGTTTTTATTTTTGTGTAAATATTATTTATGCCGATTTGTTCAGTATTCGTGATTATTTTTTCTTTACATTTTCAACAAATGAAAAGCGAACAGATTTATTTATTTATTTATTCTTTTCTATCGAGGATAATGGAATAAGCACTCATGTGCCATCCAAGCAAAGTTATGCTACGCATTGCCTTGAACAGACTGAAACCACAAGCAGAAGAAATCCTATCAGAAGAACAGGCAGGATTCAGACCAGGTCGAAGCACTGTCGAGCAGATCTTCAACATCAGAATGCTCATAGAGAAGCACCTCCAACATCAGCTACAGCTCTACAACAACTTCATTGACTTCAAGAAGGCCTTCGACCGAGTGTGGCAAGAAGCTCTGTGGCAAGTCATGAGAGACTATAGCTTCGACGAGGACCTGATTCAAGTCATCCATGTGCTGTATGACAGCTCCCACAGTGCAGTCCTCATGGGTGGAGAAATCAGGGAGTTCTTCCGGACTTCAGTTGGAGTTCGACAAGGCTGCCTGCTATCCCCCGTTCTTTTCAACGTGTTCCTGGAGAACATCATGCAGGAGGCCCTCCTTGACTTCAAGACCACAATCACAATAGGAGGAAGGCCAGTCTGCAATCTTCGATTCGCAGACGATATTGATCTCATGGGCCGCAGTGAAGAAGAACTCCAGGATCTCACCACCAGACTGGAAACATCAGCCAATGCCCACGGTATGGAGATCAGCACGGAAAAGAGCAAGATCCTAGTGAACAGTACCACATTGACCACTCCCACCAGCATCAAGATGAGTGGCGAGACACTAGAGGAGGTGGAAACTTTCAAGTACCTTGGAGCAGTCATCACCAAAGAAGGTACGAGCACACAAGAGGTGAAGATCAGACTTGCTGTGGCACTCTCCTCCATGACTAAGCTGGCGAAAGTGTGGAGAAACCACAACATCAGAACCCACACTAAGGTCAGACTCTACAAGGCACTCGTCACATCCATTGTCTTGTACAGCTGTGAAGCATGGACACTCACTGCCGATTTAGAACGTCGCATTCAAGCCTTTGAGATGAAGTGCCTCAGGCGGATCCTGAACATCACCTACAGAGACCGTAAAACCAATGACTACGTCTGGCAGCAGAGCGAGGCACTGGCTGGCAAACAAGAACCATTGCTAGATACAGTCAAACGGAGGAAACTGAAATGGTTTGGCCACACAACAAGGCATAACAGCCTGTCAAAGACAGTCCTGCAGGGAATGGTGGAAGGAGCAAGGAGGCAGGGACGACCACGCAAAAGTTGGATATCCAACATCAAGGATTGGACCGGCCTCACTGTACCAAACCTCCTGAAAGCAGCCCAGGACAGAACCATTTGGCAGTCCACTTGCAGCGTCCGTGCGGGTACCCCAACGGTCGTCCCGACCAAGGGATGAATCGAATGAATCGAATCGTGCTTTTTTTACATCCAATCCCCGTATGTATGCGGTTTTGTCAATTTTGTCATCCGTTTCCACCGGCACACAATGGCCTACTCTTCCGAAAAGCGGAACAGGATTTAACGTGAGCGAAAGATGTTCTGCGTGCGTTCGCACACTGGACCTCCCCCTACTTTCCCGTTCGATAAATGAGCGAAAGTATTACAAAACAGAAGAAAAATGAAGGAGGAAAGGGTAAAAAAGACAGTGGGATTTCTCCAAGACTCTGCTGCACCTACTGTACACAGTAGCAGCTGGTCATGTTGCAGAAATGCTGATGGAACAATTCCATCATGTCACAGCTGACTGGCTGACTACAGAACCAGCAGGTCAGCTGTCACTGCTGAGGACGTCACTGCTGAGGACGTCACTGCTGAGGACGTCACTGCCCAGGACATCACTGCCGAGGACGTCACTGCTGAGGACGTCACTGCCGATGACGTCACTGCTGAGGACGTCACTGCCGAGGACGTCACTGCTGAGGACGTCACTGCTGAGGACGTCACTGCCGAGGACGTCACTGCCGAGGACGTCACTGCTGAGGACGTCACTGCTGAGGACGTCACTGCTGAGGACGTCACTGCCGTCGTCAAGGAGAGCAGGACACCACCATCGTGGAGAAGATCCCCAGCATATCATTCTGGTGCAGAACTCTTCAACGTTTTGCAGAGCCGCTAGGGGGAACAACTGTGACGTCAAACATTTCACCGTTGTTGCAGAGGACATTGCCGTCATGGAGAAGATCCCCAGCACATCATTCTGGTGCAGAACTCTTCAAAGTTTTGTGGAGCAGCTAGGGGGGAAAAGCTGTGACGAGGAAAATGTCAAAAGGATTTGCAACCACAACGCTGCAAAGTACATCCTGCTGTCAGTGATGACTTGATGTAAAAAAGAATATTGATATAATTATGACTGAAAAGGAAAGCACCCACAAAAAGAAAACAAAAACACCATGATAATAAAAACGAAGAAAAACTATAGGGAAAAGAATGAATGAAATGGGGGGAAAAACGTACCCCCCCAAAAAAAAAAATTAAAAAGAAGAAAATAGAACAAGAAAGAAAGAAAAAAAAACAGAAAAAGAAAGAAAAAGGAAAAAAAGTGTATATATAATTTTTTTTGTTTTTTTGGGGGGATGGTGCTTTGCAATCTCCATGTGAAGAAAAACTGATGCAGACAAATTGTTGAAACCTGCCCTCTAAAGCTGGCAACTTTGTAACCCTGTTTCCTTTTTTTGAAGACATTTTTTTGGCTATGAATCTCAAGAGCTATTGGAAAATACTGGGCATGATGCCCGTTGATGCCGATCAATCCGTGTAGGACTGGCTTTTCAAATGTGCTGCTTTTATGGGTGGACAATGCAGTCACATAGATGATGGGTGCACGTGCTAAAGGAATTACAGATTGTTTGTTTGACGTTAGCAGGATTGGTGATACTCCTCACAGTATTGGGAACCACTCTGTGTGGTGATGTACCTCTGGTCATCTTTCCATGATTAAGCTGGTTCTTCGACTTCCATTAATACGTTTGGTAAAAAGGTAATAGGGGAACGGGATAGCTCAGTGGTCGGAGCACTCGCTTTCCCCCAGCCAAGTTAAGCAGCGTCGCGCGTGGTTACCACTTGGATGGGTGACCGTTTGCGAGCCTTGGCTTCAGTACAGTTCCCCCAGTTCACCCAGCTGTAAATGGGTACCTGCCCTCTTTAGGGTCAGGGAAGGTAAAGCAGCGAGGGAGAGGAGATGGGCGCCGCCCTCAATATGCTGGCCCTAGAGAAGTGAGGTCTCTGACGCCTCGCTCCCTACGACCTTATAGGTTATGGGACTCCTTTACCTTTACCTTAATACGTTTGAAATGACTGTAGTTGATATTGATAGTGAAATGAATAGTAAACCTTGTCCCGTGATGGTTATTGTTAGAAATGATGTTGGTGGGAAGTATGTGTATTGATCTTCTGCTGAAAGATTGATGGCAGATTTTACACCAACACAACAAGAAGATGACATATGGTGTATTATTTTAAGGTCTAGTAGTGGATAGAGTGTGCCTGTGTCTTTGTTTATGTTTTGGGGTTGGTTTTATTATTTTTAGCCATTGAGGTCAAATGTAAATTGAACAGAAATGCAGCATGTTCAGTAATGGAGCGCAAAGTGTGTGGGGAGAGGTTTTCTGTTGGTTTTGTGTTGTTTTAAATGTCTTTTAAAAAAATCACATGAAACAACAGCGGCCAACAGTGGATTGTTTGATCAAATCTGGGTGTTTCAAAATCTTGTGCACGTTAAAGATCAACCACACAATATGTATGCAGGGATGCGCACATCCATTAAGAAATTTATACTCACTTGAAAACAGAATAGAATAGCATGTTTGCTCTCTCTCTCTCGTTTGTTGCATTCTTTCTCTCACAGCCACAAGCCTGTGCACACAAGCATATCCAACAAACATGACTGAGTTTTAAATCATTTAATTCACAGAGTATAAGCAAATATTAAATAATCCACATCACGACACACTCACAATGGGTTCTGACTTAGTATCAACATGGTTATACAGGCCACAGCTCTCTTCCAGCTGCCCACCTACCCAGGGGCACACCACAGAAGAAGTGCATGCAATGGACAGCTTTCAACTACCTCCCAAGGAAACAGAGCGCTGCACAATTTGCAGGTGTGTCCCAAAATAGTAACACGTCACTCTGACCACATGGGAGGTAATCTAATTACCGCACCCTCACATATACAACCAGCCAGTGGTTGTCATCATATCATTCGGATTCCTCCGTCCAGCGAGTTTCGGCTCCTGGGAGAGCGCTCATCAGAGGTCTGGCTGTGGCAATGCTTCTCGCAACAAGGTGGGCCGGTTTTACAGCAAGACAGGAGCTTAAGGTGCCATCAGAAAGTGATTTCAGAAAGACAAAACAACCGGGAGGAACATTTGATTATATGCTGAAAGCAATGTTATAGAAGAAAAAGAACAAACATACAGTTCCTACAATGTCAGATATATCAAAATGTGATCTTATTATATATACAGTGTCAGATATACCAAAAGTGACATTTTAAATATATATATATATATATGTGTGTGTATATATATATATATATATATATATATATATATATATATATATATATATATATATATATATATATATATATATTATGTATGTATAAAGTACGAACATACAATGGCTACAGTATCAGACATACCAACTATGAAGGAAACAAGCTCAATGGAATGATCAGCCGAATATCTTTATCTTTTTTTTTAAATTATTTTTTTGACCAGCCAAACATTGTCTGTATATAAATCAATGGACGCTGAGAAACGGTCTTTCGTTTCATTCCCTATCAGGGCTGTCACCTTCTTTAGTTACATATATTACATATAAATCAGATATGTCATACACCTCCTAAGTTTAAGAGGTATTCCTGTTTCTTTTTGTTGGGTTGCTTCTGAGGTTGGAATTTTTTCAAATGAGTGGTTTGACAGAACTGCAAAAAAGGGGGCAAGACATGATATGGAATCGATAGAACTGGATGTTTCCTTATCTATACAGGAGGGATACGTATATTAGAACAAACTTCATGGGGTAAGTTTAAAGAATCCGATCAATTCAAGGAACAATATTTAAAAAGTTGTCTGACCACTGCCCATATTTCTTGTTATATGGCTCCTTCTCAAATAGATGTGATTTTTTTAACTGTAAGAAGGGTTAATTCACAATACTTTAGAATGAAGTTAAATGCATTCCTTATACAATTTTGTAAACATATCAAATGCCTATGTGGAGATCATATTTCCAATACTCATATCATATTTGAGTACCCTATTGTAAAACCTTTTTTAATCTACATTTTCTGAACAGTCTCTGGAAAATGTATTTGAAAATTCAAAGCTAGCCTTTGCCATTGCCAGATGTTTACTGCATGGTCCACTTGAATATTTCTTGTAGTTACATTATTGTTATATCATGTTTCCACATTGTTGAGTTTATATTTTGCTCGTGTTTAAAAGTATTATCATTATTACTTTTCTAGGTTCTCTTTTTTGTGCACAAAAATACCAACACTGATGCTATCTCTTAACCTTTTCTCCTACCACTCCTTGCTCTCCCTTCTTTAACTTCCATTACTCTTTCCACTTCCCTCGTCTAATATCACTTAGAGTGAACAGACGTTAAATTAAAGACAACAACAACGACCTTCTTCAGTTCAAAACATCATATGAACTTCCCCTTCCAGTTCCAAACCAACCATCCTTTAAATACCCATCACCATCAAAGGGGTAAAAATCACACACACAAAAGACATAGTTTTCTTGCACACAAAAGACATAGTTTTCTTACACACAAAAGACATAGTACTTGAACTAGTCCATTGTTTTTACACATACAAGATATAGTACCTAAACAAGACCATTGTTTTTACACATAAAAGACATCTTTCTTGAACTAGTCCATTGTTTTTACACATAAAAGACATAGTACCTAGACTATTGTTTATACATATAAAAGACATAGTACCTAAACTAGACCATTGTTTTTAAACATAAAAGACATAGTACCTAAACTAGACCATTGTTTTTACACACAAAAGACATAGTACCTAAACTAGACCATTGTTTTTACACACAAAAGACATAGTACCTAGACTATTGTTTATACATATAAAAGACATAGTACCTAAACTAGACCATTGTTTTTACACACAAAAGACATAGTACCTAAACTAGACCATTGTTTTTACACACAAAAGACATAGTACCTAAACTAGACCATTGTTTTTACACACAAAAGACATAGTACCTAGACTATTGTTTATACATATAAAAGACATAGTACCTAAACTAGACCCTTGTTTTTACACACAAAAGACATAGTACCTATAGTTATTGTAAACAAAATTCAATCAAAACCTGTCAAAATGGAATGTGGAGTCCCGCAGGGATCAGTCCTGGGCCCTGTTCTCTTTACTCTCTACACTGCTCCACTCTCACATATAATAAACAACCACCCTATTGATCATCATTTCTATGCCGATGATACTCAGCTTCAGTGCAGCGATACTGTTGAAAACTTGCCTTCCCTCCTGACAACATATGTCCTACTGCCTTCAAACATTCAATAACTGTATGACTCAGAACTAATTGTAACAACTAATGCCGATAAAACCGAAGCCTGCTAAAAGCTCCAACATATCTTTCCTCTATCACAAAAACTTCATTAGAACGTCGGCAATTCACGTCATTTTCTTTGTCCAAGCTGTGATTTAGTATTTAGAGTGTTTTTAATTGCAACAACACTCTTCTATGGTAAATAATTTTAACACACGACCTGCAGTTTAGTCTACATCAATTACGAGCATAGCGATCGCAAGTATCTGTCACTGATGGGGCAATCTTCTAAGCGTTCAACATCTCTCATCTTCACGGTTAGACACTGTTTCGCTTTTGGCTGGCGTCTACCTCTAGACACTGTCCACTCTTTTAGACGCATACAAAACCTGCAGTTTCTGACTGGATCCTAAATAGAAAAATAAAAGTAGCTATGCGATTCTCACTGGTTCGCTGAACATAATAAGCGGTGTACTAAAACAATACTGTTTCAAATGTCTCCACAAAATCTAAGCACCCTCTTATCTACTGTAACTGTCTTTACAATGGTACACTCATCTCTTCCCTCTCGCGCAGATACTTTAGCTTACGAAACACTCCAGATTACAAACAAACCACATTTGGCCGTCGCTTCTCTGTTCTCGGTCCACACCTGGAAGACTCCTCTTTTCACTTCGTCAAAAGCCTGTCAACTTGATTCCATTCAAATCCGCCTCAATACAACAGAATTTCGAACCTGAGACTTTCCCCACATATCTTGTCCTTAATTTCCAAACATCATTTCAACCATTCTAAGTTTGTTTCCAGTAGTTGTGATGTTGTGTGTGTGTGTGATGTGGTGTTTCGTGCGCCGTGCGTGTGCGTCAGTGCGTTAGTGGCGCGCATGGATTTGAAATCTGTTTAAGAAGTGCATGCCTGTAACTGTTGAGTGCAAGCGCTTCGATTTTGTTTGTTTCTAAAGTTCAGCGCTTATAAATTCCATATATTATTTTATTTGTAATTACCTAAAACTAGACATTTGTTTTAAGACATAATAAGACATAGTTCTTGAACTACATCATTTTTTTTTACACACAAAGACAGTTCTTGAACATTCATTGTTTTTACCACAAAAGAGTAGTAACTAAACTAGACATTGTTTATACAACAACAAAAGACAAGTACATAAACTAGAAACACATTGTGTTAATACACACTAAAAGACATAGTTTGTCTTACACAAAAACACATACTTTCTTACCACAAAGAGCATAGTACCTAACTAGACCAATTTATTTTTACTACCAAGAGACTAGCTAACAAGACATTGTTTTTAAACATAAAGACATAGTTACTTGAACTAGTCCATTGTTTTTACACATAAAATGGCATGTACCTTAACTAAGACCATTGTTTATACACACAAAGAACATAGTCATCAAACTCGTCCATTGTCTTTACACAAAAATGAGAGAGTACCTAAACTGAACATTGCCTTACACACAAATGACTAGTTCTTCAATGTTTTTACACAAAAGACATATTGTCTTGAATAGACCATTGTTATATTACACAAAGACATAGTTCTTGAACAGCCATTGATTTAAACACACAAAGACATAGTACCTAAACTAGACATTGATTTCTTTCAACAAAAGTTACATAGTATCTAAACTAGACCATGTGTTTACACACAAAAGACATAGTACCTGAACTAGACCATGTTTTGACACAAATGACATATGTATCTAAACTAGACCATTGTTTTTACACACAAAAGACATAGTATCAAATAAACCATTGTTTTACACATCAAAAGCATAGTATCTAATACACGACCATTGATTATACACACAAAAGACTAGTCTTGAACGTGGCTAATTCATTACAACAAATTAATAAAAGTAGGTATGCTTGATGATGTCACCCTTTTTCGAAAAACAATAAAAAAAACGGTTACAAAAAAGCGTAACAAGACAACAAAACTTTCCAAAACAAACAGTAAAAATGCTGTTTTAAAACACTTACAAAATGGACATATCACGCAATCCGGACTAACCATTGTTTTTCCACATCAAGACAAGTACCAAAACTAGCCATTGTTTTTAACACAAAAGACATAGTTCTTGCATTGTTTTTACACATAAAAGACAAAGTACCTAAACTAGACCATTGTTTTTACACACAGACATAGTTCTTGCATTGTTTTTACACACAAAAGACATTTTTTGAACTAGTCCATTGTTTTTACACATAAAAGGCATAGTACCTAAACTAGACCATTTTTTATGCACACAAAAGACATAGTTTTCTTACACACAAAAGACATAGTACCTAAACTAGACCTTTTTTTTAACACAAAAGACATAGTACCTTAAAAAAAGTCCGTTTATTTTACACCAAAAGACTAGTTCTTTAACTAGCCATTGTTTTTTACACACAAAAAAAAAAAATTCTTAATGACCATTTTTTTTACACATAAAAAAACATAGTTCTTGAACTACCATTGTTTATACACATAAAAAATATACCTAAAATAGACCTTGTTTTTACACACAAAAGAATTTTCTTGCATTTTTTTTAACCAAAAAACATGTACCTAAACAGACGTTTTTTTTTTTACACAAAAAAGAATAGACCTAAACAGCCATTGTTTATACACACAAATGACTTTTGTTTTTTAAAAATATTCCATTGTTTTTACACATAAAAGACTTGACCTAAAAAAGACCCTTGTTTTTACACAAAAAGACGAGTTTTACATTGTTTTTATACACAAAAGACATAGTTCTTGAACTATTCCATTGTTTTTACACACAAAAGACAGTTCTTGAACTAGTCCATTGTTTTTACACATAAAAGGCATAGTACCTAAACTAGACCATTTTTTATACACACAAAAGACATAGTTTTCTTACACACAAAAGACAGTTTTCTTACACACAAAACACATAGTACCTAAACTAGACCATTGTTTTTTTACACACAAAAGACAGTTCTTGAACTAGTCCATTGTTTATACACACAAAAGACATAGTACCTAAACTAGACCATTGTTTATACACACAAAAGACATAGTACCTAAACTAGACCATTGTTTATACACACAAAAGACATAGTACCTAAACTAGACCATTGTTTATACACACAAAAGACATAGTACCTAAACTAGACCATTGTTTTTACACATAAAAGACATAGTACCTAAACTAGACCATTGTTTTTACACACAAAAGACATAGTTCTTGTACTAGTCCATTGTTTTTACACATAAAAGACATAATACCTAATCTAGACCATTGTTTTTACACACAAAAGACATAATACCTAAAGTAGACCATTGTTTATACACACAAAAGACATAGTACCTAAACTAGACCATTGTTTATACACATAAAAGACATAGTTTCTGAACATGGACATTCCTTACAATAAATTAATAAAAGTAGGCTATGCTGATAATGTCACCCTTTCGCTGAAAACAATAATAAGCAGGTTACAAAAAAACATAACAAGATAACAAAAGCTTTCCAAAAACAACAGGTAAAATGCTATGGTAAAACTCATTACAAAATGGACATATCGCTCCAATCCCCGTACTTATAATAAAAATAGTCACCAACACAAAGCAAAATAGGCAAACTGTAAAACGTACTCAGAGACAAACAAAAACCATGCAAAAAAGACTTCTTTAAAAAAAAAAAGACAAGAAAATGGTGGAGAAAAGCAAGAGAGAGAGAGAGAAGACAGAAAGATACAGAAAAAATTCAGAAACAGAGCGACAGAAAAAGGGAAAGAGCCTCGCACCTTGTCCTGCATTTCATCAAGGATACCATTTCTGGCATCACCACTGACAAAATAACAGAGAAAGAGAAACGAAGCTGGTAATCGAAACCGATTCCTCTATTCCGTGAAAAACGAATTTGCGAGAAACCCATCTAACAACTTTGAAGGATGACCTTTTGTGTGTGTGTGTGTGTGTGTGTGTGTGTGTGTGTGTGTGTGTGTGTGTGTGTGTGTGTGTGTGTGTGTGTGTGTGTGTGTGTGTGTGTGTGTTAAATTACGTTTGTAGTACCTGTGAGAAACATTACCACTGACCTGACCTGACTCAAACTTCTGACCTTCGACCTGGTGCCGAACTTCTCACAGGCGTCTTAAATATGTCGTGGCCACCCATGTGTCCAGAAATCAGTGGCGTGTCATTAAGGACATCAAGGGTCTCAGCAAGTTCCTTGCTTGAGTGTTCTGTGTCCATCTGACACTCCGTTGCAGTCAGACATGCTTGTAGATAATGCCTGCAAGCAAACATTCCACAACTGCCCTGGTTTCGTTTGTGCGGCCACTTATGCACTGGCACGGTACATTTAGTCGAGAAATGTAAACAGTTTTTTCTGGAATAGTTCACTGTGGAAATGCTTATAGACATGCTGTACACAGAGAGGAGAGAGAGAAGAGAGAGAGAGAGGGGAGAGGAGAGGAGAGGAGAATGAGAGAGAGATTGGGGGGATGAAAAGAGGGGAGAGAAGGAGAGAGAGAGAAGAGAGAAACGAAATTTTTTATTGAGGTAAATGGATAAGCTTACAGCTTCTTTACCCCATGCCCCCAGCCCCACCCACCCATTCCTTTCCCCAAAGGAAAAAACGCCCAAAACATCTCAAATGTAAATAATTGCAGAGAGAGAGAGAGGGAGGAGAGGAGGAGAGAGAGAGAAAGGAGAGAGAGAGAGAGTGAGATGAGAGAGGGGGAGAGAGAGAGAGAGAGAGATGAGAATGATGAGAGAGGAGGAGAGGAGAGAGAGAGAGAGGGAAATATTTCACTGTGGAAATGGCTATGGACATTTTGTACAGTGGAATAGTTCACTATGGAAATGGTTATGGACATTTTGTACAGTGGAATAGTTCACTGTGGAAATGGTTATGGACATTTTGTACAGTGGAATAGTTCACTGTGGAAATGGTTATGGACATTTTGTACTGTGGATTAGTTCACTGTAGAAATGGTTATGGACATTTTGTACAGTGGAATAGTTCACTGTGAAAATGGTTATGGACATTTTGTACAATGGAATAGTTCACTGTGGAAATGGTTATGGACATTTTGTACAGTGGAATAGTTCACTGTGGAAATGGTTATGGACATTTTGTACAGTGGAATAGTTCACTGTGGAAATGGTTATGGACATTTTGTACAGTGGAATAGTTCACTGTGGAAATGGTTATGGACATTTTGTACAGTGGAATAGTTCACTGTGGAAATGGTTATGGACATTTTGTACAGTGGAATAGTTCACTGTGGAAATGGTTATGGACATTTTGTACAGTGGAATAGTTCACTGTGGAAATGGTTATGGACATTTTGTACAGTGGAATAGTTCACTGTGGAAATGGTTATGGACATTTTGTACAGTGGAATAGTTCACTGTGGAAATGGTTATGGTCATTTGTACAGTGGAATAGTTCACTGTGGAAATGGTTATGGACATTTTGTACAGTGGAATAGTTCACTGTGGAAATGGTTATGGACATTTTGTACAGTGGAATAGTTCACTGTGAAAGGTTATGGACATTTTGTATAATGAATAGTTCACTGTGGAAATGGTTATGGACATTTTGTACAGTGGAATAGTTCACTGTGGAAATGGTTATGGACATTTTGTATAATGGAATAGTTCACTGTGGAAATGGTTATGGACATTTTGTACAGTGGAATAGTTCACTGTGGAAATGGTTATGGACATTTTGTACAGTGGAACAGTTCATTGTGGAAATGGTTATGGACATTTTGTACAATGGAATAGTTCACTGTGGAAATGGTTATGGACATTTTGTACAGGGGAATAGTTCACTGTGGAAATTATGGACATTTTGTGCAAAGACAAAACTTCACTTGACTTGACTTTTCTGTTCAATTCTGGAGATCTGTTACAGCTCTGTACACTTCTTTTTCAGGCATTATGCCTTGAACAAGTTCAACCTGGGAGAGCCCATCCCTGTCCATGTAGCAGGGTGCATGCTGGGTATATTGGTGTCATTGACGTCAGTGGAAAAATAACTGGATAAAGCTATTCTTGTAGGACAAGTGACTGGATATAGCTATTCTTGTAGAACAAGTGACTGATATAGCTTTTTTGAGGGACAAAGTTTCGTAGACATGAGATATAGCTGTTCTTGTAGACAAGTGACTGGATATAGCTATTCTTGTAGGACAAGTGACTAGATATAGCTGTTCATGTGGATAAGCTATTCTTGTAGACCAAGTGACTAGAATAGCTGTCTGGGATAAAGTTTCTTGTAGAACAAGTGCTGTGAAACTGTCTGAAAATGCCTGATGTAAACTATGTCCACTGTAAACAGCTGCCCTGCGTGTAAACTATGTCACTGTAAACATGCTGGTAAACATGTCACGTAAACAGGTGCCCTGCGTGTAAACTATGTCCACTGTAAACAGCTGCCCTTCGTGTAAACTATGTCCACTGTAAACAGCTGCCCTGCATGTAAACTATGTCCACTGTAAACAGCTGCTCTGCATGTAAACTATGTCCACTGTAAATAGCTGCGCTGCATGTAAACTATGTCCACTGTAAACAGCTGTTTGCATGTCAAATATGTCCTTAATAAACAGCTGCTTAACACGTAAACCACGTTCATTGTGAACAGCTGTCCTGTATGTAAAATGAAGGCTGTTGTAAAACAACCATTCCACATGTAAACCAAGTTCACTGTAAACAGCTGTCTTGCTTGTTAAACCTAGTCAACTGCAAACAAACGTCTTGCGTGTAAACAAAGTCCTTTGTCAACAGCTATCCTGTGTACACTCAACTTTGAAAAAGGTTATCACTTTAATGTATATCACCAGGGGGTTTTGGGCCCCAGCTGATGGAGTTGTCCCAAAGAAACAGGGTCAGAGAAGTGAACCCCCGGGATGGCCTTTTAAAACATGCCTTTACTAAGCAAGGTTTTAAAATAAAAAAATTTCGCTTCAGAAGGAACAGGCCTGAGGCCCCTTTAAGCAAAAGCCTTATTCTTTTTCTTCATGTGCCAGGTCTGTTGCAGACATCACGACATGGCTTCCTTTCCCTCTGTTGTCAGTTCCCTGAGGTTCTTGTTGGGGATTCTTTCCCCGTTTCTAGCTATTCAGCTGTCTGTGATTTTTTGCGTTCTTTCCCCTGTCTTTGGTACGCAAATCTTTTCCCCCAATATTTTCTTTTTTATTCCATCAGCCTGTTTAAGGCCCAAAAAAAATTTAGTTTTCTTTTTCTGATGGTTTTGAGTAGGGATCTTTTGTAAACCGGGCCATTTTCCCTTACTTCTTGTTTTTACTCTTTTCAGTCCCTGATATTTCAAATTTTGATATACCACATTTTTGCGCAGAGAATAGTAAAAATGTTCCTTCAAGCTCAAGGGGTCAAAGTCCCCTTTGATCAATATATGACCCGTGATTCACCCGGGGTTAGTTTTAAGTGCCCCAAAATTTTGGGGTATTTAGATATGAGCAACTTTTGGGCCCCAAAGTTTGCAAAAAATTCTTTCCAGGTTTTGCTGGGGACCAGCCGGCTGACACACCGCTGACAGAAGCCCTGAAACTGCCTTGGACTAAAGATGGATTCAATGTGGCCATCTGCCGAAAGCTTTGATACGACTAGAGAAAGTCAGACCAGTGAAACGGAGTCAAATCTTTTAGAATCAAGTGTTGAGACTGCTGGGGGGTCACAAACTGATTTAGGTTCTCAAAGTCAGTTTACCAATGAACAAAAAAATGTGATTCGCGATCATAAACGTTACTGTGAAGGCATCCAGCTTATTTGGCCACGAAAAAGCCTAGCATTTTTGGAAGGTGAAAAAGAAAGAAAGGACATTGGCTGAGACACATGAGAATTTAAAGCTACGCCTTCACATTGAAGATATAAATCTGATAATACAGAAGAAGAAAAATATGTTGTGCCCTTTAAAAACTGTAGATGAAATGACGCCATTGCTTGCTAAAACCAGTTGGAGGGGTTAGTGCAGTAAACCTCTCCTGTATTGATCGACATCTAGCACACCAATACCACTGGCTGGCTGGAAGCTGCATTGATTTTACCCAAAAACCCGGATGTATTCAGCGTTCGCAGAACCCGCGTGACATCATTTAGCCTCTCTTGCCCCTGGGGTACAGGTCTCGGGGCATTCTGCAACGCTGACATTATCTGACGTCACAAGCCAAGGAAACTTACTCCTGCCTCAAACTCCCTCTTTAGGGGCGACAAAAAATTCAAAAAAATAAAACCTTCACCCCCCCATCTTTCTTTTACTTTTTTTTGACCATACCTGGGGACTCTCGGGGGGGCTGGCTGATTTTTACATGCAAACATAAACAAGTAGGATTGTCTGTCTTTAATATCAATTTACAGAACTTCTGAAGCTTTAATTGTTGTTTAATTTTTATTTTTTTCTCTGTGGATTCAACTACATCGTTCTCATCCAAACATTCATCAAAACTGTTTCTATCCTTTGTATAAAACAAACACAACCGTTTTAACACTAAAATTATATTTTTGCAACTTATTAAGTTCTTTTTAAGAACTGCAAGGAGTTAATTGCAATTACTTTTAAAAAATTTAAATAAAGTCATTTTCAAGAACTTCAACTAGTCAGTAAAAGTATTACTAAGTATCTAAACAAGTTCTACAATAACTATTTACCTCAGTACCTAATCAAAATATTATTGCATTAAAAATGGATCATTCGGAAGTTTCATGCATGTTGATGGTTTTTACTTCTTCTTTTATTCTGCCTTTGTTTCTCTTTTAGTAGTTGTTTGGGTTTGCTGGCTTGATGGCTTATGTTCTTTATACAAATTGTAAGCCAAATAACGCCCAATACCAACCATAATTAATCCCCTTCCCTTATAAGACATTTGACTATCTTCTTTTTTGTTTTTTTTGAAGTAATGGCTCTGTATTTAAAAATGATTCATTATTCAACATTTTTGTTTTGTTTGTTCATTTATTTTTTTTAGTCTATTCCACTTAGCAATCTTTTACCCGCCTCAATTCGCCCAGGATGTTTAGTTACAGTGGAAACTTGTGGGGTCGGGGTGCTTGCTGGGTCACTTGTGGGGGCACTTGTGGGTCACTTGACTCTCCGGTTTTTAGCTGACCTCTGCCTCTTCTCTTTGGTTTTCTCATTTTTAAACAGCTAAAATCTATATGATTGAAAGTAATTTGTCCCATAGATTAAGGTGCTAAGAATGTTCCAAATCTATAGTACAGATCCACCCAATAGATTCTAAAGTCTTTGTTAAAATGGGTCCTGTGTCAAATCATATGTAAGTCTTGTTCTGAAAACACAGGGTAAATCGCTTATAGTTTTACATATAAGTTAGAATTGTTTGACCACGCTTTTACCATTCTTGGTCCTTGTGCTTCGTATCTGTTGTAATTTTTGTTAATTTTTGGGTCGAAAATTTGTTAAAAATCTGCCCAGTTAAACTTGTTCCTAAGTACTTTTTGTTTTTCCACAGGCACGAGAGTTTTAAACTTTCTTTTTTTAGTAAGCAGGCTTGCCATCTAACTGTAATTCGGGATCATTTGCGCATTGAGCAGATCATCACAATTCATTTTTGTTTATTATTTTTATTTATTTTTTTTTAAAAAAAAATCAAAAATGAGTGCCGAAAAATCTTGTAAATCTTATTTACCATTCTGCTGTGTTTGGGGGGAAAAATGTTGGGACACAATGTTGGTAAAAGTTTTTTTCAGAACAAAAGCACAGACCTGGGAAATTTTGATTTTGAAGACTCTGCAAAACTGGTTTGCCCAAATAACGGCTTAAAAACAACAAAAGATTTTTTAGTCAAACAGGAATTATTCCAGAAAATATTTAAAATTATAAAAAGGCCTCTCCTTTTTTTGATGGTTTTTGCGCTGTGGGTTTAAAGCATTAGCATTTTCAGGCAGCAATTACATGTTTTGTAAACCAAATAAAGAAGAGAGACAAAGGCATAACAAAGCAATGGAACAACTGGCGACACAAGATGACTATGAAAAAAAAGACTGGCACTTGACTTTTTTAAAGAAAGATTAAACCAAGGCATGCTGTATACTTTAAAAATTGACAAGCTAAAAGAAAACTATTTGACTGTGAAAAACTGCAAAATCTTTCCCCCCCAAAATAAGACTTTTCCAAAAACAGAAAAACAAAAAGGGAGAAATAGCCTTTTTTGTTTTGGGATACTTTGTGTTTTTTATAGTCAAAAGATTTGGGAGTTTAAAAAAAAGAACACAAGTAGCTAAAATATTTTTTCTCCCAAAAAGGGTTTTTGGAAGGGCCTGCACAAAAAAAAAGCTTATGAAGTGCGGGGTAAGGGGAACCCATAGCAAAACATGGTGCCAAAAAGCATTGGCAAAATACTTACTGCCCCCCCAAAAAATAAAACCCCACTTTTTTAACCAATCCAAATGACACCATCAAAAGGGCCCCCTAATTTGCCCCACGACACAAAAGAAGAAAGAGATTTTTAAAAATGCACTTACAGTTATTTATCTGGGTTTAAGATACAAAGGGCAGAAACCCTTTTCACAGAAAAGTGCTATTGTTTTGCGTTGCTCACAAGAAATTTACAGACGGGCCCTTTACTTATCCTCGCATGGTTCAAGTTGATGATGAAAGGAATTAAAGGCCAGGTTTGTCTACTGCTGTTAAAACACAGAGTTGTTTATTAAAAGGATTCCAGGTGTTCACAGAATCGCAGGCTTTAGGTGGGAAAAACTTCAACAAAGTGTCTCTTGAACGGCTGTTCTCAGGACCAGTACCACAGAGAAATCCTAGACAATGCTCGAAACACTGATGGGTAAGAAGACTGCATTAGTACTGCGTGCTTTTTGAACATGAAGAATCAAAGGCCACAGGATTAAAACCAGTTAAAGCAAATTGAAACAAAAATTGATTAATAATATAACCATTCAATCAACTGACAAAACTATACCATTTGGATTGAAAGTAAGGCACCTGTACTCGCCAGGTGAGGCGAAGGGGTGACAGCCGAAGAAGGGCAATGATCCTATTTGGAGCATCTGGAGACCAATGAAATCAAAACAGTTATAAGAATGAATCCCCCTGTGTATTTTTGTAGAGAAACACCCGCATCAAAACGACCAGCACCAAAAAGATCGTTCGTAAAGGAGAACTCCAAATAATTCTGCCAGGGGACACTGTTCCAGTTAATTTAATTTACATGTGTTGTGTGTGTTTAAAATTGAAGCTCAGACTCAAACAACAGGCTTACACGTTTTCATTATGGTGATGGAGCGCATGCGCATTGTTTTTCCAGCAATGGCAAAAAAAAAAATATATTTGTTTGGTCTTTACATAGTCCCTCTGACTTGAAATCATTATTAAAGAAAAAGGCATGACAGTAATAAGTCAGCCGAATACTAATGTTTGCTCATCAGTTTATGCTTTATGAATTAAACGGGTTGATGCAATTAAAACCAGCTTATGCCAGGCTCCTAAGGTTCTAGCTAAGCTTGAAGAAGGATGTTAGAATATTGGTTTTTGATAACAAGAAGGAATTTGCTGTTTTAACATTTAAGACCAAAAAAAAAGTACATTAAACTTAAAAAAAAAGATACATTAAACTTATTTTGTTCTGTTTATTTTTTGTTCTCCAATGGCCAATTGATATGACCAATCTGGACGCACAATCACTCGCTTTGTGTTGTTAGGAAATCTAATGACTTCTTTGTCACAACAGTTGTGTTGGACCGGATGTTAAGTCAGATCTTGTTTTATATTGTATGATGAAAAAAACACTTTAGATTTCAACAGAGCTTCTTTATAGTTGTCATGTGATATAGTCATCTTTATATGGTTTGTGATCCCTTTTGCTTTTTTAATAACTCTAGTTTCACTGGCAACGCTATAAAATTTTTTCGGCTCTTAATCCAACATATTCTTTTATTTCTAGTCCATTCTTTCATATTTCATTTACCAGATAACCTCTTTTACTTTACACTGATGTAAAGGACCTGTCTTTGGGTATTCAAGGTGTCATACCATATGCCTGACTCCTTAACTACTTGTGTCTCCATGTCTTTATAAAAAGTCTTCGTTGGGAATGTCCAGAATAAACGGTCGTGTCTGTGTACAGCACTCTAGACTGTGGATTACAAATGTTTAAAGTTAGTTCATAGAGGAATTCTAACATTAACGCTTAGACAGCTCGAACACAGTAAAACCCATAAACACTGGCTTGTCTAAATTTTACGAAGCGTCTTCATCAGAATGCCATACAAATAATCATGAAATTTTTTAAAGTCTGGGTTACTGTGGTTTTGATGTCAACTTAATTGCTTGGTTCTCTTCAGTTACTGTCTGACATCTTTACGTTTATGGGGGTTCTCCATTGTCTTTCCGAAAAACAATGTTGTTCATTAACTTAAAGAATCCGTTCTTGAGCATCAGATGGCCTTTGTTCTAAGCTCTGAGTTCTTCTGATGTTCGGTTCATTGAATGCGCTGGATCAAACGTATAATAATGCGGGTGAACAGCTTGTAAGGCATAGTCCCATGTCTAAGGTAAAACTGAGTAATCTGTAATGACACACATACTTCGTTTTAATTTAAACAGGTTTGCACAGGCTTAGGTGGTTCTGTTCCTTAATCTTCTTTTTTTTGCTGCTAAAGGATAATCCGTTTGGAGTTCATGAAGTTCACTTGGGATATTCTAAGTCTACTTCTGCAATCAAACCAATGGTGATCAGGAGCATTGTCCATAAACGTATTCAAAAATTTATTTACATCAAATGATCCTGGCAACATTTTGAAATTGCGAAAAGGAAGTGACTGACACATAGCCCACCTTACAGGTTGTTAGCATCTAAAATACATATTAGTTGGGATGGTTTACTGGGGTCATAGGCGTCAAGATATTTGTTGTTAGCTTTACCGTAGTAATATGTGATGCCATGTGTTCCACCACGCAGTCCATCTTCAATCATCTGGAGGCATAGGTAGATTAGAAGGTAAATCAATCTTTACTCCTGTAAACTTTAAGAATGCATCCCAGCTCATGCCAGTGAAGCGAAATGTTATGAGATGGATCCAGACTCGTAATGTTTTTTGCATGTTTTTGGTAGTTCTCAAAGAACATCTGCTAACAAACAAACGTCATCCCTTAAAGTAGTAGTCGTGGTGTCTCCCATGGTCTTACACTCTACTTTTCCCTTGCTGTCTTGGCGTGTTGGTAGTCAGAGTCAGTAATGTCTTTTACCTTTTAGACTAACGAGAATGCCCTTTAGGCGTTTTAGGGCGTCTTCATCAAAACCTACTCAACTTTTCATTTAATCATAAGATAAACGGCCTTTACACACTAGAGATGGATCAAAAGTAGTTTTCTGTAATAGGGCAACTGCTCAGTGATGCGGCCAAAGATTCTTAATGCACCCCATCATGTGTTTGATATGAATCATAGAAGGATAATTGATTGAGCGTAAAGGTTCATTTACTTTTCTAGGGAAGATGGCGATGCAACTGGACTTTCGAAACTCATCAGTTCAGCTTGCAAAATAGGTGGGAATCATACCCTCGTAAAGTTATGGAAGAAGATAGGTAATTCCAAAGTTCTTTGGATCCAAACTTAAGCGTTAGATTACAGGTTAGAATGTACTGCTCCCCTAAACTTACCACTGATATGATCATGATTCTCTTACAGTGGGTGGTCTTCTGTATTTTCTAATGTATGGCGCAATCCAACAACTGTTGGTGAATTATAGCTGTTCTTGATCTTCAGGATCAGATTAATTTCAGGAAAGGTTGAGCTGATTAGAGAATTCATTACGGACATTGTTTATTTGTTCTGAGATGGGTTTTTGCTGCATCAGCCCTCTTATAATGGATGGATGCATTCGGGTGTTCACCCATCAAGACCCTAACAATAATAAAGTGAGTATGTACAGATTTTGATGATTATTAAAATTCTACAACAGTTTTAGGCAATGTTTTTGGCTTAGGCCCTTCGTATGGGACTATAATAGATTTCAAAGTCGGCATAAACAACATAAGGATTGGTCTGTTAATTTTTTCCAGTTCGTAAAGCTTACTGTGCTACCAGGTTTTGGAGTCATAAGTTTTGTAATGCAGTCAGTAGAGAGCTCTTACAATGTTCCTGTGTTTAAGTGCAGCTTCAATAGATGGGAATCCTTACTAAACATCTTTAAAGAAATCTTGTTTTTTTTAATTTGCTGTGGTGTATGTTTTAGTCTACTCATGGTGCGAATTAAAGTGTAATGCTGTTTGTGCCATCTGTCACTAAGTAGACGAAGTGTTTGGCATCTGGCTCTCCTTAGTTGGTGACTGGCTGGATATTCTAAGCGGTTGGAGATTGGCTTCTTCAGACCATGTATATACGTTTACAGAGAGTGGTTTGTTCGGAATTAAAATGTCGATTTTTTGATCTATTCCAACTGGAATGGCAATCCATTAAAGTCAAGTTTAGACTTGTATGGTTCTAGTTTGGAGACTCTCTCAGCATTTTTTAGAACATGAGATAACATTGATAGAATACACCACATAAACCATTTATCATCGAATTCTTAATGTTTATGACTGTCGTTTTAAAACCAGTTCTCTAGGCAAAGGAATGTTAAGGAACTTACCCAACAAATGGGAAAACTTAGTCTGATTTAATTTTTTGATCTGCAATAGTTTGCCTTCGGACCAGCCAGAACCTCTTAGTTTTGTTCTTCTGAAACCGTTGTTAAACTGGTCAACCATTCATCAGCCCAGCTAGCCGTAGATCATTGTAAGAAATAAACAGCTTGCTGCGTAGGTTGACACCCCCGCCAGTATGGTTTCCCCTGACACAGTAGTATATTCGTTGTACACAGCTATTTGCACTTTAAACTGGAGGCTGTATTGTTAGCTTGTAGGTATTTGAGTAATAGCATGTTGAATGCTTGCACGAGCGTTAGTGTTCATCAAACTATTTCTAAGTCAGTCTCTTGAATTACACTGGAACTACATGATGCGTTTCTTTTTCTAACTCAAAATATTTATTTTAAGATAATAATTAATTTGGTTTGTTTTAATATATCCTCAGTGTTTTATGTTTAGAATTATAACTTACTGATAAATACACGATTTATTCCATGTTACTGTTAGGTCTTTAGAACAGTGTTTAATTTTTAGCTCATTATCTTTTAGGCATTCCTTTTTTATTGACTCCATGTCTGGTTGTTGAGAAAAAGTGCTCGAGACTTTTCTTTTGCCATCTCAATACTTTTGCCGTTTATATTCATCATAGTCTGCTTGCAAAACGACTTGAATTCTTCATCTGTAATTTAGAGTCTGCTAAGGCTTTGCTTATTTTTTAATCTGAATGAACTAAGTTTAGCAGTTGCTAACTGAACCATAGCTGTGTGCTTTTGTAGAGCTTCGGCTTTACTTTTTTGTTGGCAACACTCAAAGCTATATGAACATAATCCAAAGCCACTGAAACTGCGCCAAGCACACTAAGTCTGCTGGACTTTCTCATGCTGGTTGCTAAAGTCCTACACTGTTCCTGATGTCAAGGTGTAGCAGCAGTGGCTGTTGTGTGTTAAATGTATGTTAACGCATTAATACAGAAGAGTATGTTCGTTTGGTTTTTGTTGTTATTTTGCTAGGTCTTGGCTCCAGTTACGCTGTATTTGGTGAAATGTTGGACGCCTGAAGGACTGTGCACTGTCGGGCGGTCTTCTTTGCAGGTTTTGGATACACGGTAATAATTGGACATTTTTTGTTTAACAATTTTTATTGTTAATTTAATGTGGTTATTTCAGTTAGTATGCCTTCAGCAAAGAATACTTTCAGTATAGTAGATCCAATAAGATTAAATGTGTAAGGTTGTTTGATATATGTTAATTCAGTTAACGATTCTGTTGAATGTTTAGGTTTACCTTATCACTGGATGAGATGGCCTATATTTCTTCACGTTGTTTTGCATAGCTACAACCATTCGTAATGAATCAACACTAAAAATTTGCCAAGCAATTCTAATTCCTTTTATTAGTTATCATAACAACCTACAACTCTTTGTTATTTTATCCCCCTTATACATCATCCATCAACAACATCACGTAGTATAGAAATGGTAAATATCATAGTGAAACTGTTTGGTACTATAGGCATTTCAGGCATGAAACTGCAATTTAGTGGTGGCTTCGTTTTTAGTCACAGAGTCTTTTCTGTGTACGAAGGTACTGCCTCTTTTCAAAGTGAACGATTTCGATTTCATGCCTGCTGTTGTTTTCGGCTAAGACTAATATGAAGGGGCCCTGATTAAAAATACGCTTCCTAAATGTCTTCTAATTGTCAAAGAAAGTGTATGGACTTATAATTCAAATTTGATTTTTTCCCAGTCGATGATATCGGGGGGGGAATAGGTGCATTTGTTTTCTTTTCGAATAAGTGTAGATTCCAAATTATTCAATGTTTTATACTTCTACATTAGCAGATGCTCTAGCTTAGGGTTTCTTTTTGCCTTCACCTATCCACACTGCGGTTATAGTACCATATCAGTGTATTCAAATCCATAAACTATTCACCAATCTCTCCATTAGATCAAAGTCTTGTTCTTCTGTGTCGGCTAGATCTTTAAGTTCAAAAGTATACATTAATAGGCGCACGCATAAACTGGTTGCTCTGGTCACGTGACATTGTTTTTTTTACAATGGTTGATTTTTATTTAATTTCTAATAACAACATAAAAGTCATCCACATATCACATCTTTACCTTTTTGATCTGTGAATCTGAGGCTTAGTTGTTCATGAGACCATAAAACTAATGGTTTAAATTGTAAGTTTAGAAAATGTCTGAATCTTATGGATACAGTATGCAGTGTTACTGTGGAATAACTCTCAGAACAGTTGAAGGTTATGACCATTTAACAGTTTTTCATTAGTGCTTAGTTGGTCTTGGCATACATACAAAAATGAGTTTATGCAAGGCGAGGGGATTATCTCCTTTAAAAGTGCTATTGTTTGGTGCAGCTACAAAGTGCATATATTGCTTTAATAGTCTTAAACCCAACATTTTAGCCAGTGGCTCCTGCAAAGTGAAAGTGTTTCCAGTTGATGATCTGGTTTTAATGTTAGGTTACTTTTAGTTTTGCCTCATTATTTTAAGATCGACTCCAGAAGTCACTTTGTATTTCTTTAGCGTGCAAAATCCCATAGTAACCACTGGTATGGTCAAAGACTTGTACATTTCCATGGCGATCAATCTTTGAACCAATTGTTTTTGTTTGCCTACTTATATTGAACCATTTAACTTTGTAAACTATTTCAATGCAGAGCTACTTTTAAATTTCGCAGGTGTTAACGATTCGGATAATTCTAAAGCAAAAGGTTTGCCTTGGTTTCTTATAGTTTTAAACATTTTTTGATGCTGTTATAATAATGAATGTGGATTCAAATACAACAAGGACGCTAAATATGCGTGGGGTGCTGTAGTAATCTTAAAAACCTAACAATTGATAGTTTAGTTGTTGCAAGTGACTCAGTCAGAAAGTTTGAAAGTAAAAAGTATGTTAGTCCGCTAAATACATATTAAATCCCCCTATCAAAAATAATGGTACAGCAATGATGTGGCTTAGTCATTCCTATGCAGTTTTATCAAATCGTTAAACTTTGCTGTGTATTGTGCAAAAACTGGATGTTGGTTTTTCTCGTTTTTTGTGTCTTATGCAAACACATTTAATCACATAACCTGTTGGTTAGGTTGTGTATAGTAGGTTTTCATTTTTATTTTCAGTTCAGACGTGTGTTGTCTGAACTCCAAGTACCATTGCCGCATGACAAGTCTTTAATCCATTTAATAACAGAATGGACAGGAGTTATTGAACGTAGTTTGTAATTAGTTTGACATTGCGTTTAAAAGCAGGATTTAGACAAAAGTTAGATAAGTAATCATGGTATGGGACTTTGTACTTATGGGGGGAGCAAGGAACTTATAACTTTGACTATGCCAGGACATACTTCCTTTAGTTCAGGCACAGCTGTTCGTTCTGGAGTCAATAGCGCAAGAAATAAAAAATGCATGGACCACATTTTATTTTAGATGAGAGCAAAGGATTTACTAGGCTGGCATAGAACGAATTCAACTAAAACGATTCTATCCGTACTGATGTATGGTGTTTGCTGGGTTCACAAGCACAAACGTGGTCAAACATAAATGGATCCAAGCACTGGGTTCGATTCTCAAAACAGTATTTAGCCAACTTAGAAGATGCAATAAATTCAACGGGTTGAATTACCATCCACATTAACAGATACAAAGATGTTTTTGAGATAGGCAGATCAAAAGTGGACTTTTGGCTGTTGGGTTGGTTATTTTATGCTGCCTTCTGATTCTTGAGGCTTCAAATTGGAACAATAATTAATCTATAATAATGAAATTCCTTGTTGCAGGTAATGACCAAAAAACTTGGTCAAAACAAAGATATAAATTCTTGAACCAGCTGCAGTACAGAGTACAGTACGATGTATACCAACACCTCTGTACAAAGCAGAGATTATGATAATCTAAACCCATAAAATAAATTGAGGATGATGCTCATGAACTGAAAAAGGTCGTCGCTTGTAGTCTGCACTAACTTATTATTGGATTGCTGCCCTTTATTTTACTATGAAGTAATCCAGCAACTAAAACAGCTAATGGTCCATATGTGGTCAGCCATAATAACCAACCACTGGCTTGCAGGAAGAAAGAATCCACTTACAATTGAGCCAAGTATGCCTGGTAGAGCATCAATTAGCTTTAGCTGCTAAATTTTTTTAACTAGTTTTTAGATGTTCTAGTTGTGTTTTAATCCATGATTAGTCTGGCGGTGTTGGGGGTGTTTGGTAACGTGTGTGAACTGCCAGTTAAGGCATACACTAAAGTACTTAATGCATAACCATTGTGTTAAAGATGCTTGCTATTGTGATCCTGGTTCTCTAAATAATGTTTTTATGCGTTTAGCTAGGGTTGTGTTTTATATAAGATTCTATGAATGGTTTCTCTTTTTCTGTTTCACTTGGTTTCGTAACTGTTCACGGATTTGCAGACAGTACTTCTAATCTTGCGGCTTTCTATTGTTCAAGATCTTTTAGTCTCTGTTGTATTCTGTTTTTGGTGTCTGATCTAAGTTGATGGTCGTCTGCATCAGCAAGATTTTGTTTTTCTCTGTTTATGTGTTCGTCTAGCTACCTAAGTTTAGCAAGATTGGTTTGTTAAATTCTCCTCTGATGGTTTGTAGAGATTCTTTAAGGGCTTGCTATTTCTCTCATATGGCTGTGGCAGGTATGCACTGTTGTCAATGGCTGTTTCCTTCTATGTATTCATTAAAACTTGTTTTATTTCTTGAATTAATTGTCTGCCGTTCTACTGAGCTCTTCAAGAGGAATGGTCTGAACTTCTGTTGGCAGTTCTGTAATGTACTTTGAAGAGCAGTAATGGAGCTTCTCTTAATTCTGAAGGTGTAATAATTTTATACGCCTTTGATCACTAGTACTCTGCTTGTCTAAATTGTATCTTTTTTTAAAAACTTTGAGGGGTTGTTTAGTAGTTAGCTCGCACAAAATTTCCTGCATCATTTTCTTACAAACAAGTGATTGTCTGCTGCTAATTTAAAGTCATTAGGATTCAATGACTTAGGAGGGTCATTGCCCTATATGTTATAAAATGATCTTCCTTTGATTCTGTCTGTTAATGTCGCATTGACTGCATACGGATGTAAAGGGACAGATTCGCTCTATCATCACAGGGTCCAAAAACAATCTACAATCTTCATCTTGCCTCCTCCGCCGTGTATTTTTTAATTAATTAATTTTAAATCTTGGCATATAAAAAAAAGATGGCCACAATCATATTGGAAAAACATACTTGAATTCCCACCGGAGATTTAACTGAGCCTCTAGGTGTAAAAGGTATTAGGACAGTTCTATGTCATAAGCAATAACCCCATCAAAACAATAGACCAGATCCAATTTTAAACTATTAGATTTCCTAATCTTGGCGCAAATGATGGATTGTACAGGCACGGCCAGGGTTGCATTTAAAATAGACCTAGCTCAATAGGCGATTCCCAACAGAACTGTAGTTAATAACTTGGGTAGGGCAATTGTTAAATTGATTACTATTAAACTAGAAGGTGTAGCGAAGTTGTTATCTTTTAAACACATGCAGCACATCTTTTTATCTACTGCGATCTCTGGTTAACTGCAAGTGAAAGAAAAGATCGTATATTACCAAGAATACAGGACAACAACGGTATTTAAACATAGAATGGTGCTGGAGACGCTGCGGAAACAATTAAGTATCAGATGTTGCTGCAGTATATGGTAACAGATTTTTGTTACCACTAGGACTTTGTAACTGCCTTAACACACATTTGCCTAATTATCCAAGGGGCTCTAAAAAGACAGGTTGTCATATGAAATTAACATTTATTAATTATAGCGGGTAATGAAATCAAAACAGATACAACAGCAAGTATAAATTTCTGGACATTATTAGAGTTTGATATTTGTTCATCATGCTGAACAGCAAGGCTCGATTGCACAGCAGTATCAGTAAGGTAGGCAATTTTTATGTGAGGTACTACCATCACAGCACATGCAAAAAGTGGGACAGAACTATTTGGAAATTTAAACTAAACACACCTGCAGATCAATGAAAGGTATTTTGATGTTGTTTGAAGATGTAAGAAAGCCATACCAAGATCAAGTGAACGTTTCTACATCCTAAAATATTGAATTTAACATGCACGATGAACGGCCAACCAAAACCAGGTGTATGCAAAGCGGGCTTTTACCATATCAACTTTGATGAGCCGGACATTTTTTGCTGGCGGGTCGACTTAAAGGACCACAGCTGATTATAGTAGTAAAGACCTACATCTTCATGATGTTAGACTTGATGAATACTTAGCATTAAATATGCTTGTGGATAGACCTCAGAACGACTGAATGACAACAAATTGCATGGCAGGGCAGAAGAAATTTGAAAAGGATCTGAAGGATAACAATTCAGATCTATAAAGAAGAGAAGACGATGACAAGCCAGTTACATATCCTTTTGTATGTAGGTATCTGATGCTCGGTTAATAATAGAAGACAATAGTATTAAAAGATGCTGTTTATTAAAATGGATAAGGGTTTGAATGTTTTTAACAAAGATTCCCACTGTTCCTTAATTTGTGGGCAGACAGGGTGTGGAAAAAAACATATTTGTTTTGATCTTTTACAAACAGTATATAATAAACACTTTGAAAATATAGTCATTATTCTGTACAACGTTAAATTTATAATAAAAACATACAAAGAAAGGAAAGTTTGTGTGGTCAGATATGAAGTTTATTTGGTTGATCCAAGCAGCAGATTATGTGATTACTTAGATACACTTTACAAAATATTTGAGGGAACAACAAACATTGTTTATATTAGATGATTGTTCGGCTGAAACAAGACATGATTAAAAAGAATGATCTGTCTAAGCTAGCTTGTAGTGGAAGAATACTGGAAATAAGTGTATGGGTTGTTAACTCAAAATATTAATTCTGTGATATACAAGACTTCTAGGAGAGCAGCTTAACAAACGGTTTGTGTTGTTTTATAAAAGGTAGAAACAGTTTTGATGAATGTTTCGGATGAGAAACGAGTGTTGAATCCACAGAGAAAAAAAATAGATTAAACAACCAATTAAAGCTTCAGAAGTCTGGTAAATTGATTTTAAGACAGGACAATCCTTACTTGCTATGTTTGCATGTAAATATCAGCAGCCCCCCAGAGACGTGCCCATGGTTTTAATGGTCAAAAAAAGTAAAAGAAAAGATGGGGGGTGAAGGTTTTTACTTTTTTGAATTTTTTTGTCGCCCCTAAAAGAGGGAGCTTTGAGGCAGGAGTAGTTCCCTTGGCTTGTGACGTCAGATATATGTCAGCGGTTCGCAGAATGCGCGAGACCTGTATCCAGAGGCAAGAGAGGCTAAATGTATGTCACGGCGGGTTCTGCGAATGCTGACCATACATCCGGGGTGTTTTTGGTAAATCAATGCAGCTTCAGCCAGCCAGTGATATTGGGTTGTGTAGAGGTCGATCAATACAGGGAGAAGGTTTGACTGCACTAACCCTCACTGGCTTTAGCAAGCAATGGCCGTCATTTCATCTACAGTTCTTAAGGCACAACATATTTTTTCTGCTTCTGTAGTTATCAGATTTAATTCTTTCAATGTGAAGGCGTTAGCTTTAATTCTCTTGTGTTCAGCCAATGTGACTTTCTTTTCTTTTTCACCTTCCAAAATGTAGGCTTTTTCGTGGCCAAATAAGCTGGATGCCTTCCACAGTAAGTTTATGATCGCGAATCACATTTTTTTGTTCCTTCGGTAAACTGGACTTGAAGAACCTAAATTAGTTTGTGACCCCCATGCAGTCTCAACGCTTGATTCTAAAAGATTTGACTCCGTTTCACTGGTGCTGACTTTCTCTAGTCGTATCAAAGCTTTCGGCAGACGGCCAATTGAATCCATCTTTAGTCCAAGGAGTTTCAGGGCTTCTGTCAGCTGTGTGTCAGCCAGCTTGGTCCCAGCAAAACCTGGGGGAAAGACTTCTTTGCAACATTGGCCCAATGTTTGCATCATATCTAAATACATCAATATTGGTGCAGCTGTAGAACGTGCGTAGGCGGTGATCACAGGTATGATATTGATCAAGTGGACTTTGACCCCTTGAAGCTTGAAGGGAAATTTCCTATCTCTGCTGCTTAAGTCTTCTTTCGAGGTTCTGTTGTCAGCGTTCCAGCATTCCCTTGTACAGAAGGATGGGGACCATATGTAGGCTTTTCAGGAGTGAGATTTTGGTGTGAGTCTTATTTTTCTGTTGGTAAGATGGGCTTCATTTTGGTGAATGTGTCTTTAGGACAAAGCGGATTCTTTCTTCATTTCGTGTCCGCATCTGGCGTCTGAGCGTTATGTGAAGCCCCAGGTATTTAAAGGTGCAAACTTGTTTTTATTCTTTCCCGCCCTTTGCATAACATGTTACATACAGGATGTCTATGGTTTGAGGATTACCATGCACGCAGGCTTCTTTGCATTCAGTTGGAGGCCTTTGTTTTCACTTTTCGATTGTGACTGTTGAAAGGATATTTTGTAGTTTTTCCTCCGAGGTCAAGCAATTGCACTGTGTCCTCCGGTATCTAGATTGTTTATGTTGTGACCTCTACTTTGACACCTTATGCTTCTATATGTTACGGAGAATCATTTGCTGTAGATATTGAAGAGGTTGTAGAGAAAACGCGCCTGCCTCACTCCCTACAGATCTGTCCTGTACTCACTGCAGTCATTATCAAACTTCTTATTGCAGCTTCTTGTTCCCAGTACAAGGTTTCGAACACTCTAAGATCTTTTCCATCACAGTTATGTTTAGAAAAATGTTAAACAGATCGGAATGTCTTACTTTGTCAAATGCCTTAGGAATAGTCAATGAAGCAGAGGTACAAGTCCTTTTGTACCTCAATCGCCCTTTCCATGAGGGTCCTCAGGGCAAAGATGGCATTTCTGGTACCTTTATCTGCCATAAATCCAAATTGGGTTTCAGATATCTGAGATATCCTACCTGCCTTGATTAAGCAAAGTTTAAAGTGATGACAAAATTGCACTGCCCCATCACGGAAATTTTCCGGGGCTATATGTGCACTGTATACGCCTACAACCTGGAAAATTTCCGTGACGACAAGATGGCGCTTCATAAAGGACTTAGGCTACTGAAGGTACACTGCCTTGATAAAGCAAAGGTTAAAGCGATGACAACATCGCGCTTCCTAAAGGAACTAGGCTACTGTCTCTGCAGGCTGATTCACTTCAAAACAAGACAGACGGTACACAATGAAGAAGAAGTTCAGTTCTGCTGTGTTCAACGCTCAGACAGCAGTTATTGCTGTCTGTCATGTGAGAGAAAATGCTTTGGGTGGGGGTTCGTTCAGTGCCTGGCACTCCAGACCCAACACATCTGTCTGCCCTAAGCATGTCATTCTTCATGGTGAACTACTTCCACCATAGTTTTCTGGTACAGTTGTATGTATGTATGTATGTTTGTCCGTCGTGTCCGACGATGACCTCCAAAACAGCAGAGGAGGCAGCTGCTGTTTCTGAAATTGGGCAGAAAATTTGATTTATGTGGAGATTGCTTGCCCACAGTACATCCCCTCTCTCTCGGCAAGTGGCATAAGGACATTGTCAGCGTTGGAGATGTTTCTATAAAGGTCAACCAGCCCCCAGGGTCTGCAAGCCATAAGGACTGTGCGAGTCGTAGACTCCTAGTCAGGAGTCATTAGTCGATCACTAAAGACTAAGCTGTAAAGTGGAATTCCATGATTGGGAAAGCCACTGGTCATACAGCCTCTCACTTGCTGTTGCCCCCAGCGTCAATGGTTTAATCAAGAACTGTGATAAAGCCCAGGTGCTGACGGCTGTACATAAGTTCAAATATGTCATTTGAACAATTATTGGCCGATAATGTGGTTAAGTTGGAGATAGTTGTTTAGTTAGAGGCCCTGTTGACAAACTTTTGTAATTGTTCTTGCTGCAGTTTAAGCTGTTCAATGCTGCCCCCCCCCCCCCCCCCCCCCCTCATCCCCTCCTCATACCCGTCCCTTCCATAATTTCTTTGTATTTTTTTCACTTTTATCTCATGCACAGACACTAATAGGTAAACACACACACACACACACACACACACACACACGCACGCACGCATGCACACACACACTCACACGCACGCATGCAAGCACACACGTTCTCTATATTGTAACACTTTACCTTTGGTCTAATATCACCTTGAGTGAACAGACGTTGAATTAAAGAAAGAACATCCGATTTCGGCGTGCGAAGTTCAGCGAGACCAGGCTCTTGATTTGCAGAGCGGTTACGGTAGTAAGGGACAGATTGATACTACTGGGCAGATCATATTACATCCCTTATCACTCTCGGTTTGGTCATGTCACACGCTCCTCTGGTCTTGCTAAAACAATCCTACAAGGCACAGTGAGGGGAGGAAGAAGAAGAGGCAGACAGAGGAAGAGATGGGAGGACAACATTCGAGAGTGGACAGACATGGAGCTGAGAGACACCCTGAGGGCGACTGAAGAGACGCCGAGGGACTGGAGAAAGGTGGTTGACAATCGCTTCGAAGGCGCCCAGAAGGATTCGGAATCTGGGGATCTGTGGACGGTGACGATCTTCTGTAGTGCAGTACAAGTATGTTTCTTAAAAAGGCTTCATTATAAGTGACGTCAGAACTGACCTAAGCTGCAAGTGTTTAGTTTGTTATCCTGAAAAATAAAAAAAAAAAGGACTTCATCATAGTGACGTCAGGACGGGTCTAAGTTGCAGCTGTTGTATTGTGTACTCTTAAAAAGACTTCATCATTAAAGTGTCGTCCAAACCTGGTCTAAGACTGCAGCTGTTAGTATGGTGTACTCTTAAAAGACTTCATCATAAGGACGTCAGACTGGTCTAAGACTGCAGCTGTTCGTATGTGTACTCTTAAAAAGGACTCACATAAGTGACGTCTGGGACTGGTCTAAGACTGCAGCTGTTAGTAATGTACTCTTAAAAAGACTTCATCTAAGTGACGTCACGCACCTGGTCTAAGAAATGCAGTCTCGTTAGTATGTGTACTCTTAAAAAGACTTCATCATAAGTGATCGTCAGACCTAAGTCTGATAGAACTTCAGGTGGTGAGCAGGCTTAACTTTTGGTGGCCCACAATACACGAATGGTCCACAACAATGACAAAACTTCAGTTCTGTAATGTGGTCCAGGGTCTTTTGTGACTGTCCCATACATGAAGTCTGGCCCACTTCATGCCTTTACTTACTCGGCACAGTCGCTGTAACGTGTTTGAAACTTTCCTGTGTGGCACAGTCAAAGCATAATTACTGTAAGGTAAGGTAAAAGGTATAAAGGAGTCCCATAAGCTGATAAGGTCGTAGGGTATGAGCGAGGCTGTCAGGGACCTCACTCTCTGGGCCAGCCTATTGAGGGCGACGCCATTTCCTCTTCCTCGCCGCTTTACCTTCCTGACCCTAAAGAGGGCAGGTACCCATTTACAGCTGGGTGAACTGGTGGGAGGTGGGAATTGTACTGGATGCCAAGGGCCGAAACGGTCACCCATCCAAGTGGTAACCACGCTCGCGCTTGCTTAACTTGGGCTGGGGAAAGCGAGCAAATCACGTGCTCGACCACTGAGCTATCCCTTCCCATATTTAACTGCAAAATAATGAAGAGAGACAAAGGCCATAACAAAGCAATGGAAACAACTGGCGAGCACAAGATGACTATGAAAAAACACGACTGGCACAGTTGACATTATTACGACAGACTTAAACTGCAAGGACAATGCTGATATACTTCAAGAACGTTGACAATGCTATTAAAGAAATACTATTTGTGACTGGTGAAAAACTGCATAATCTTCCCCCCCAAAGTAAAGACTTTTAGACCAAATAACAGAAAAACAAAAAGGGGGAGAATAGAAATAGCTCTTTATGTGTTTGGCATGACTGTTGTGTTATTTTATTAGCTCAAAAGATTGGTTAGTATTAAAAATGATCACTAAGTAGCTTAAATTATTTATTCTCCCAAAGGTTATTGGAATGGCCTTAGCAGCTATTAAAAAGCTTAGTTGAAGTGCTGGTGTAAGGTGGAAACCCATAGCAAAACCATGGTGCCAAAAAAAGACAGTATGGCAATAAAATATTTACTTACTGCCCCCCAACAAATACCAAACGGCCTTCCACTTTGTTAGCACAATGCCAAATGACACACATCAAATGGACTTCTATATTTGCACACGACACAATAAGAAGAAAGAGATTTTAAATATGCACTTACAGTTATTGATCTGGCATTCAAGATACAAAGTGCAGAACCATTAACACAGAAGAGTGCTATTGCTTGTTGCTGTTGCTCCTTACAAGAAATTTACAGACGGGTCATTGACTTATCCTCGCATGGTTCAAGTTGATGATGAAAGGAATTAAAGGCCAGGTTTGTCTACTGCTGTTAAAACACAGAGTTGTTTATTAAAAGGATTCCAGGTGTTCACAGAATCGCAGGCTTTAGGTGGGAAAAACTTCAACAAAGTGTCTCTTGAACGGCTGTTCTCAGGACCAGTACCACAGAGAAATCCTAGACAATGCTCGAAACACTGATGGGTAAGAAGACTGCATTAGTACTGCGTGCTTTTTGAACATGAAGAATCAAAGGCCACAGGATTAAAACCAGTTAAAGCAAATTGAAACAAAAATTGATTAATAATATAACCATTCAATCAACTGACAAAACTATACCATTTGGATTGAAAGTAAGGCACCTGTACTCGCCAGGTGAGGCGAAGGGGTGACAGCCGAAGAAGGGCAATGATCCTATTTGGAGCATCTGGAGACCAATGAAATCAAAACAGTTATAAGAATGAATCCCCCTGTGTATTTTTGTAGAGAAACACCCGCATCAAAACGACCAGCACCAAAAAGATCGTTCGTAAAGGAGAACTCCAAATAATTCTGCCAGGGGACACTGTTCCAGTTAATTTAATTTACATGTGTTGTGTGTGTTTAAAATTGAAGCTCAGACTCAAACAACAGGCTTACACGTTTTCATTATGGTGATGGAGCGCATGCGCATTGTTTTTCCAGCAATGGCAAAAAAAAAAATATATTTGTTTGGTCTTTACATAGTCCCTCTGACTTGAAATCATTATTAAAGAAAAAGGCATGACAGTAATAAGTCAGCCGAATACTAATGTTTGCTCATCAGTTTATGCTTTATGAATTAAACGGGTTGATGCAATTAAAACCAGCTTATGCCAGGCTCCTAAGGTTCTAGCTAAGCTTGAAGAAGGATGTTAGAATATTGGTTTTTGATAACAAGAAGGAATTTGCTGTTTTAACATTTAAGACCAAAAAAAAAGTACATTAAACTTAAAAAAAAAGATACATTAAACTTATTTTGTTCTGTTTATTTTTTGTTCTCCAATGGCCAATTGATATGACCAATCTGGACGCACAATCACTCGCTTTGTGTTGTTAGGAAATCTAATGACTTCTTTGTCACAACAGTTGTGTTGGACCGGATGTTAAGTCAGATCTTGTTTTATATTGTATGATGAAAAAAACACTTTAGATTTCAACAGAGCTTCTTTATAGTTGTCATGTGATATAGTCATCTTTATATGGTTTGTGATCCCTTTTGCTTTTTTAATAACTCTAGTTTCACTGGCAACGCTATAAAATTTTTTCGGCTCTTAATCCAACATATTCTTTTATTTCTAGTCCATTCTTTCATATTTCATTTACCAGATAACCTCTTTTACTTTACACTGATGTAAAGGACCTGTCTTTGGGTATTCAAGGTGTCATACCATATGCCTGACTCCTTAACTACTTGTGTCTCCATGTCTTTATAAAAAGTCTTCGTTGGGAATGTCCAGAATAAACGGTCGTGTCTGTGTACAGCACTCTAGACTGTGGATTACAAATGTTTAAAGTTAGTTCATAGAGGAATTCTAACATTAACGCTTAGACAGCTCGAACACAGTAAAACCCATAAACACTGGCTTGTCTAAATTTTACGAAGCGTCTTCATCAGAATGCCATACAAATAATCATGAAATTTTTTAAAGTCTGGGTTACTGTGGTTTTGATGTCAACTTAATTGCTTGGTTCTCTTCAGTTACTGTCTGACATCTTTACGTTTATGGGGGTTCTCCATTGTCTTTCCGAAAAACAATGTTGTTCATTAACTTAAAGAATCCGTTCTTGAGCATCAGATGGCCTTTGTTCTAAGCTCTGAGTTCTTCTGATGTTCGGTTCATTGAATGCGCTGGATCAAACGTATAATAATGCGGGTGAACAGCTTGTAAGGCATAGTCCCATGTCTAAGGTAAAACTGAGTAATCTGTAATGACACACATACTTCGTTTTAATTTAAACAGGTTTGCACAGGCTTAGGTGGTTCTGTTCCTTAATCTTCTTTTTTTTGCTGCTAAAGGATAATCCGTTTGGAGTTCATGAAGTTCACTTGGGATATTCTAAGTCTACTTCTGCAATCAAACCAATGGTGATCAGGAGCATTGTCCATAAACGTATTCAAAAATTTATTTACATCAAATGATCCTGGCAACATTTTGAAATTGCGAAAAGGAAGTGACTGACACATAGCCCACCTTACAGGTTGTTAGCATCTAAAATACATATTAGTTGGGATGGTTTACTGGGGTCATAGGCGTCAAGATATTTGTTGTTAGCTTTACCGTAGTAATATGTGATGCCATGTGTTCCACCACGCAGTCCATCTTCAATCATCTGGAGGCATAGGTAGATTAGAAGGTAAATCAATCTTTACTCCTGTAAACTTTAAGAATGCATCCCAGCTCATGCCAGTGAAGCGAAATGTTATGAGATGGATCCAGACTCGTAATGTTTTTTGCATGTTTTTGGTAGTTCTCAAAGAACATCTGCTAACAAACAAACGTCATCCCTTAAAGTAGTAGTCGTGGTGTCTCCCATGGTCTTACACTCTACTTTTCCCTTGCTGTCCACCCGCGCCGTTCCGTTCTACTTCTACCATTGTCGCCATGTTGTTTTTGGGCTTTCCCCTTTTCTTCTCCCTTCAGGTGTCCATCCAAGGGCAACAGCACAGTCGTCACTCCTGTCCTTTCTTAGGACATGTCCAATCCAGTTCCACTCCGTCTTCTAATCTCCTGGCTGCTTTTTTCTGCTCCTGCTATTTTCTAAGACTGTCTTGTTGGAGATGTGTTCTTACCATCGGATCTTGAAGATCCTCCTCAGACATTTGGTTTGGAAAATGTCTAGTTTCTCTTCTCCTTTCGTTAATTTCCAGGTCTCACATCCGTAGAGAAGAACTGACAAAACAAGGCTTTTGAAAAGGGATGCTTTGGTTTTTCTGCTGATGTCTCCTGTTTGCCAGATGTTGGATAATCGTTTCATCTGCGCACTGGCCAGTGCTACTCTCTTCTTGACGTCTGCTGTTCCTCCTCCGTCTTTGGTGACGTTTGCTCCGAGATAGGTGAAGTTCTCCTCCACCTCTTCCACTTCCTGATCTCCAACCCTCAGACCGTCGATGTTCCTGCTGTTTACTTTCATGGCTTTGCACTTCTGTCCATTCAGCTTGAGTCCAACCTTTGCTGCGTTGTCTTCACCGTTAACTTCTCTTTTCTCTACAACCGACCTTATCGACTGATGTTGTAGTATGCCAACATTTTGATGTTAAATGTTCTCACCTACAAAACTGCCTGTGGAGAGAGAGAGAGAGAGAGAGAGAGAGAGAGAGAGAGAGAGAGAGAGAGAGAGAGAGAGAGAGAGAGAGAGCGAGGAGAGAGAGAGAGGGAATGTGTATAGTTATGTTTTTGGGGGAAGGGGGAGGGAGAAGAGAGAGCATAAGTGTATGTGAGGATGTAGGGCTATTAAAACCATGTGTATTTGACGATTACCTTTCCAATGGATCATACCAGCGACGTGGAGGGGATGGGAAGGGGGGTGGGGTCTGCTGCATGGGTAACAGCTTGCCCTCCATACTTACTTACCCAGGCTTTGCGCTCTGGAGTATAAACACCTAGAGCACAACTCCATAGTCTTACGAGATTAACGGATGCCTACAACAGCCTACAAAAGGCAGAGAGAGAGAGAGAGAGAGAGAGAGAGTGAGAGAGAGAGAGAGAGAGAGAGAGAGAGACAATGACAATATTTTATTGTAATAAGCTGTTAAACGCCATTAAGGAGGAGGAGAGAGATGAGAGAGAGAGAGATGAAGGAGAGAGAGAGAGAGAGGACAATGACAATATTTTATTGTAATAAGCTGTTAAAGCCCATTTAAGAGAGAGAGAGAGAGAACGCTTTGACGCTTTATTTATTGTCATTGCCCAAAGTGGCCTATTGACAAGGGGGGTTATACACGACTTTCTTTTGTAAATACAAATAAATACAAGAAAAATCACATGATGCATTTAACGTAATGAAAACAAAAAACCCCAAAATGAGCTCTCTATGAACGGATAGGACTTTAAGCTCTAACGTAAACTCAGTTTCAAACTGAACACAAAGTAATAACAAGGATGAACAATAGGAACCAATAAGCAATAACTAAAATAATGAAAAAACATTCTAGAATGCTATATTAGACCATCCATTGACATTGTATGTGACATTTTCCAAAAATATTCTTGCTGGAGATTACAGCGTAATTATAAATGTTTCTTTAGGTGTGCCACAAAATGCTGGAGTTTATATAATATAAATGTTTCTTTAGTTTAGTCACAAATGTTAAGTTAATTGGAACTTAGCTGTAATTGTCTTAATTTCAGTGCTTCAGCAATAAACTTTGCAACCGATTTGATCACAATATCATCATCGGACGATAAGATAGAAAAAATATCTTGCCTTCGAAAAGCTTCTAGATTGAGAACACCACAGTTTTCACGTATTGAAACATATGATTGACAATGAAACAGGAAATGCACTTCATCATCAAGAATATGACCACACATAGGGCATGGGAACTGTGTGGACATCTCAGGTTGAAACCATCTTTTGTTTGCATTGAAGCCGAGTGTTCTTAGTCGAAATCTTGCATAAATTAGTCGATGCCATTTGTCAGTGACTATTCGAAGACACTTTTCAGCTTGAAAAGCACACTTAAACGGAAAAAAACCAACAGTATTTATCTTTACTTTCCATGTCCGAGTGCCAATTTTGTTTAAATGAACAAATGAGTCTGTCTTTCAATTCAGAAATAAACCCATGCTCGCTACCTATTTCCTGAGACAACCACACGATTCCAAAACCATGTTCTGATAAAACTTTTTAACTTGATATGCCCAATTCTTCTTACCAGCTCCATTTGTTAACCATCATGTCATAGACTGCCTACATAAACGTGACCCTGGAAGTTTCAGTAGTTTTAGCCAGTACTTAATACACTTAACAGACGTTCTGATGTTTAAAGGATATCTTCCCGTTTCTCCATATAGTACAGTATTTGACGAATGGATTGGGACATTTAAGAAACGTTTGATAGCATATGTATGTATTTTTTTCTATTTGTGGATTAACAGTAAGTCCCCATATTTCAGATGCATATGTAAGTAAAGGTTCTATTTGAACATCAAAAAATTTCCAAAATAAAGAACAATCTACTGAATTCAGCTTTCGTAACGTTTTTAAGATTTCGATTACACCTTTTTTCCCTTTCCTGCAACATTCACGCCATGCAACATTCAAACTTAGCTTTGTTGAGAGAGAGAGAGAGAGATGAGAGAGAGAGAGAGAGAGAGAGAGAGATGAGAGAGAGAGAGAGAGAGAGAGAGAGAGATACGAGTATAGGGATACGAGTGCAACTTTTATTATAGGTAAATGAATTAACTTACAGCTTCTTTACACCATGCCCTCACCCCCACCCAACCATTCCCTTTCCGCAAAGAAAAAAGGGGAAAAACCCAAAACACGTCAAACATAAGCAATTGCATAACAAAATTCAATTAAATAAAAAAATAAACAAACAAACCTGAAGTATCGACTAAACACACTAACGTCCATTTCAAACTGTTCTCAGCAATCTCTTCATCTCCCTACACCATCTCTCGCCATTCATTTTTTCATACAAGTAACATGCATAATGTTTATGAATACACATGAATTACTGGTCCCGTAACCCGCCAGGGTCGTAAGGGCGCTGCATGGTGGACGAACGGTGGACCAGCTGGCTCCACTTAGCGCGGTCGTGGGCGAGTGCCTGGGTGACACTGAAGTCCTCCCCTGTCCAATCACGGAGGTCGTCGGCCCACTTTCTCCTCTATCTGCCCCGTCTTCTCTTCCCCTGGACTGTTCCTTGCAGGATGGTCTTTGCAAGTTGTTTTTGTTTTGTTTTGTTTAATGTCTATTACTACATGGGATTATAAAACACACCCGCATTCATGACCACCGTACCTATTATTACACACCGCATCTCTCTCTCATCTCTTTCTCTCCCCGACTTGCACCCACACACACACATAAGTAATAATAAATATATAAATAAATATATTATCAATATTTATATATATGTAATTACAGTATAGGTCTTACAGGTGAAGAATATATGAACTTCAGCAACTGACACTATGAATAGCTGAAGTCATATAAAACTTCTTGACTAGTGCATATTTCTTATGAATACTACACCTCTCCTTTTATACAAGTCAAGAAGAATTGGGCAATTCAAACAACAAATGGTGGACTGAAGATAGAATAGAACAACATGTTACATTTTTTTGAATCTTTAGTATCCATGCATTTTAATCCTCAGTTATGTATTAGAATTCTAATTTCCGTGGGCAAGGAAACTGCTGAATAGTGATTTTCTATAATCTTTGAATGTATGCATTTCGTTAACTTAACTAGAATGAATTTCATAAGACGACAATGCAAGAATTAAGAATCAAACACTTCAGTACTGTATTCAGAGGCACCTTGTTGTGCTAAAGAATCAACACTCAATCGAATAAATTCCCACAATGAGAGGGGGGACCAGCAAAAAGCTACAACTGATGCCTCTGCTTGCCAATAAGAAAGTATCAGGAATTTATCTCAAATACAATATCAATCCTTATTTAACCATGCATGTACTTTAATGCCTCAACACTAGCCTTTGATCAACGCAAAACTAGATTTGGCAAACATCAACAGCAGTATCAGACAAAAAAATTCAAAGCCAACAAAAATTGCAAATAATTCAGAAGTAAAAAATAGAAAAAAATGTTGTCCTAAATGAAAAAGATTTTTTAAACTTTTAAAGTCGGAATCACATAGGCACGCACCACTTTTTTTTTGCCTGTTTCTAATACAGATCCGACCGTATACACTTTTAAGTGATTAAATAATTACTTTCCTAAGTGACTTTTTTTACATCAACTGTGAGAAGATTTGATCTTCATCTTTCTTTAATTCCGTTAGTCGATGTCCAATTTTTAGCTGAAATAGTTTTTCCCAAGGAGGAAAACTGAGGAACAACCGGTAAAATGTGAATTGTTGAAATATCATGTCATTTTCTTTCATAAATGTGTCTGTATAATTTTTAATTGGTTGCAGAAATGAAATATTTGCCGTGCCCGTTTTAGGAAAACAAGTGTCTTGATTAATAAAATTTCCTCTTTTATTACTGAATTTGTAATAGAAATAACTCCGAACCACGTATTTTGATACTGCCAGTTTTCCGCAGAACAGAAAGAGATAGTAAGTAGCTTCCTTTATAAGTATAGCTGTATTTGCATGAGCCGAACACCAAGAGCTATCTTTAACTGCTTACTGTCTAGACTTTGTAATTTTTTAAGTAGGAAATCTGCAGCAGAAAAATAAACTTCTTGTCCGTATATTAATTTTGAACGACCCAGGACAAGCCAGATGTATCAGAGTCGTAGTTCTTGGCACCAGCCCAGCCCTGAAACTAATTATCCTTTAAGAAAATTAAGTCTTTTCCTAAGCTTCAGTTATCAGTTGGTTGATGAGCATCTACCATTCAACTTCAGTTTAAAAATACACTAAGAATTGACATCTTGTTTTGTTATTAAGCACCTTTCCTTATAATTCAGTATTGGTAATTTAATGGGTTGTCACCGTTATTAAAAAGCACAAGACAGTTTTTTCTGCAGATAAATTCTAATCTATTTTTCTTTCATATAACTACAGAATTTATCTAATTCTTTCTAATAATATTTTTTTCAAAATAAATGATAACTCTCTTTTTTCGTGTTTATTCCTAACTGACGATTTACCAATTACAGTATCATCTGCATACTGAACAACTTGAGTATTAGGTGACAAAGTAGCTAGGGAGATCATGTACCAGAAGTAGAAAACAAGATAGGTGCAAGTACTGATCCCTGTGGTAAAGCCCAAGTCGATAGCTTTTCAAAGATGAGTACACTGAACCTAATTTAGTGCAAATTTGATCATACGACAAGAAATTTTTGCAGATATTCTATATAATATGCCATTAAACCATGTATTTTAATTTATGGAGCAATTGATCATGACAAACTCTATCATAAGCTTTCTTTAACATCAAAAATGTGGCTAACACACTTTATTCGTCTTCGGAAAATTGCTTTTTAATTTGAAGTGTAGTTTAACTAATTGGTCATAAGTACAATCTTCATCTTCCCTTTCGAAAACCAGCCTGATTGTTGGGATCACATTATTCTTTTCACAAAAATGAAATAAACGATTATGTATAATTTTTTCTATTACTTTACCCACATGAGAAGTAGAGCAATTGGCCTGTCGCTATCTATCGATGAACCGCAGTTTACCTTCTTTAGGATTGGGACAACAATCGAACTGCCTCCAGATTTTAGGAAGAGTGCATTTATCCAACATTTCTGGAAAAAGAAAAGAGTAGCCTTTTCCATTTTAAAGGCATAAGGGCCAGCATTCGATAAGATTATAACCTCACACCAAAGCCGACCTTGTTATGTGTAAATGAATCTAAAGTTTCACTAAATTCATCATATTGAATGGGGGCATTTAAATAATCAGCATTATAAGCTGACAATTTGTTTGATTTATTTGCTTTTTCTAATTTGATATTTGATTGTATTCTTAATGATGAACTATTATCTGAAAACATTGAAACAAAAGCTTCTGCTTTTTCAATTATGCTTGGAAATCTATTATTTTCAA